>OU612030.1:10000000-11200000 GCA_914767945.1 Eilema depressum | reverse complement strand
AAAATCTATCATCTCTTAAAAATAATGGTATCTTAGTATGTGGTCAAGGTAGCTTACTATGCCATTAGTAGACAGGAATAACCAGTATTTTACGTCATTTGAGTTGTTTCCCAGTGAAGTAGAATACCCATCCCTTCTCTTGGAGGGGATGTCGTAGAAGGCGACTAAAGGAAAGGGCTGTTTTCGATCTGGCGGTAAACTTGTAGCCCCTGACTAAGTTCACGCTTGACAGCAATAAAGTCGCTCCCTATTACGTGAGACCGAAAATGATACTTAGTTGGCGAAATGTGGTGTTAATACACCTCCTTCGGAGATTTACAGGCGGTGATGTAATTGGGTATATACGTATTTTCAGTGAGAGATAGTTGTTTAACTGTCTAGCTAGATGATGCTGGGTTACAAACTCACTGGCTACCAGACATTGTGTAGGAATTTATAATAATTCCTACACAATGTCTGTCACAAATCATTTATTGTGTTCTACTGTCACAAATCATTTATTGTGTTCTATAGAAGTCCATACAATACACAGACAATATGTCTTGGATTAGCTGTATCCGTAAATTAACTTGTAATCCGACAGAAACCTTATTAAACACAATAACTTTCGTACTTAGCCTAAGATAAACACTCATAAACCGACACTAATGCGCAGGAAAAACCTCGTTGCTTCAGTGGAATAAATTCAGCTTTAGGTATATCTAAGGATTGTTCGGTCCTGGATTCGGATCTAGAAACGGCAATAAACTAGTCTACGTGAGACCTTAAATTATGTTCACTGATTTGCAGGATGTCATTAGATGCAATATTACGGCCTACCGTCTCATCCCTAACCTCGAAAGTAAAACCAGCACCAGCGCCTCGTCCATCAATCTACAGGTGTAACGGTTTACAGGTGAAGTTGACTTAGGCCCCAAAGTAAGGAAAAAGAAAAAAGAAACAAAGAAAGAAAATCCGTTTAATAACACTTGGTACCCCGTTGATCTTGATAACGGCCCGTACTGACCCGTTCACAAACATGCAATTATCCATATTATAAATGCGAAAGTAACTCTGTCTGTTTGTCTGTCTGTCTGTCTGTCAGTCTGTCTGTCTGTTACGCTTTCACACCTAAACTACTTAAGCGATTTTGATGAAATTTGGTACAAGGGTAGATTAGACCTGGCAAAGGACAGGCTGTGTTCGATTGTGATAACCGACATCCACGCGGGCGGCGCCGCGGGCAAAAGCTAGTGGAATATAAAATACATACAAATAAAAAAAACTCATGACACTAGGAACAGCGTAGTTGGCTAGGAAACCAAACTTAAACCACTGCACCATCCGCGCGGTCGGAACTAGTTAGAACTTTTAAATAAAGTTTGTTTGCATTGCACAGAGCGGAACTTTTCTAGCATTATTTGTACTATGAATCGTAAACTTCCATTTATGTGGATTTTTCAATGTAAACAGATATTAATAAAAGTAAATACAAACTTTAATTCAAAGCTTTACCGAATAAAAAGCAAAAAAATGTTTCATACACTTGCTTTGCAATCGGAACTATATCTATTTCATAGAAATATTATTTATGAAAAATGAAATTTAACGCCGTGTAATTTTTAATGAGCTTATTTATAAAAAAAAAATTAATTTCATTCAAAGGTAACTGTGGAGCTCGTGCATGTTATTTTTTTTAATATTTTACACAACCATATTATTATTATTTAAGGGAATATCTAGTTAAACCACTACAATAGTAGTACTTTGATTGTTAATCGAACGGCCCTATCCTTAGGTTCTCCACTCCACTCCTAACCCAGAGAGAACCAAACAGCAATGTGTTCGCGTTAGAATCAGCCTATCTTCGACTTATTTTTTCTAAAAGGCAACACTTTAAAACGATTGGCTCACACTTGACGTTACCAACCAAGCGAGCGCAATAAAGGTACCCTGACAGTTCAAGTACTCATCTAACGCTATGTACCATCGCTTCAAGCTACAACCCTTTGACTGCTAGCTAATGAAATAGGTGCCTCGACCTCTCGACTGTTTACAACTTGGAGAACTTCAATAGAATGTCTTCAGAATATTCTAAGTTATAGGGTTAACAAACTACGGTATATTTTCTGAAATTCGGTATTCGAATGGCAACGAACGGAAGACTATTGCTAAGGCTGGTTTAAACCACTGAAAATCCGTTTATATAAACAGTGTGAGTTACATGACCTCACACCGGCAGCAATAGACTGGCTTCGCCAACTAGACGTTGACATATGAGGACTCGAGCAAAAGCCATACGACATTTTTTTTTTATATAAACAGTGTTAGTTTCATACTCAACATAATTTCATGAGTGGACTTATGCAGTTTAGACGAAATGGGTTTAAATTGATTAGTGATCATCCCTAAGTAGGCATCTCTGGCAGTAATACTCTGCATCACCCTAAGGTTTAAATGCCCATGGCATTAAGTCCGCCTTTGAACATCTTATTTGTGCAATAAAGAATGAATAAATAAAAAAAAATGATTTGAGGGCTGTCGCGAATTCGGGAGTTCCTTATGCGTGACTCCGCACATGCACATGCACTGCGGCATTCTAATCTCCGTGATACGTAATTCCTGCTATATTTACCTGCTATAATCATATTTACTGAGGCAAAGAAAATATTATGCACAATTTTATCATCCCCAGTCCAAAGAAGATTTATTTGACAGTATATTAACTCTACAAAGTGAACGCTAAATTAAAGTAATATTCAAAACCGAACAGCTTTTTATTTTAAACAGAAACTTTTCAACTAACAAACCAACTGAGAACTACAACACAACATTATACATTTATTTTTTTATGTTTTAAATCCTCTCTAAACTTGAACAAATATGTTCTAAGACAGCTAAAAACTTGATTAATTATGTACGTGGTGAGAGTGTGGCGCAAGTGAGCGAGACCCTCTCAAGGTAATTATGAAATTGCGCGGTTAACATTGTTATGTGTTTGCGAATGGTTGAACACGCGGCAATATGGTTAAACCACGGAGTGTGCAAAGGAGGGTTAAACTGTATGAGTTTCACAGCGTATGTGTAAAATCAGCCTCTGATGAGGCCGTCAAGCTGAGTGCCACCATTGTAATACGTGTTTGTAATGGTGACGCTCTTTTCAGAGACTTTGCCTTCAGCTTACCATCAGGCGAGGCGAAGTCAAATTGAGGTGTCAAATTGAGGTGTTAATTCACCTCTGGCTAACCCTTCGGGGATAAAGGTGTGATTATTTATGTACCTATGTATGTATTCCCCCCTTCCTGTAGGCACATGCTGTAACTTGCATCTCGAATGATCGAAGTGAGCTCGATAGCTGAATCCGCGGTGAGATGTCAATTTCGCATACAAATTGACATCTCACCGCGGATTCAGCTATCGAGCTCACTTCGATCATTCGAGATGTTTGTTACAGCATGTGCCTGCTGTTGACTGATTGTTCTGATATTTAGTAAACGCCTTTAGTTCGAACAATAATACATCTTGACTCAAAATTATTAGTATCAAGATCGTTTTGAGTACGTACTCTGCTATTCAAGATCGATCAGATGCTGACTGTATAGCGTATATTATTGACACAGGTATACTTAAAAGCACTCGAAACTGACAGGCTTGAATGAAAGGTGTAATGACAGTAGAGTAACCTCGTGAAGTGTATGTGGACAAAACCAGATGACAGGCGGTTGTGTCTGCATATCCCGGAGGGAGAGAGTCGTGAGTAACGCGTCTTGTATGAGGCTGGCCTGTTCTCTACCTATTTATTTGGTGGTTTAATTTAAAAGCGAGCTTACAACAATTTATCTTGTCCTAAAACAAAATTCTAATATAAAAATTTACTCAGATAAACGCTACTAGCGGCTTACCTTGTTTCGTCGGATTATAATAAGTAGCTGAAATTCAAATTTCACGACACGGGTGGATTTTGTAATATTTTCGCCGGCTAATTAGAAATTACTGACGGTTATTAGATTTCTAAATATTTCCTCTTTTTGTGTTAATTATAAAAAGGTGGAATTTTATTTCAAGATTCTACTTCTTCAGCCGGTTCTAGGAAGATGGTATGATGGATATTTGTATCCATTATACCATCTTCTTGGAATCGGCTGAAGAAGCGAATTTAGGATTTAGATCGTATTTTTTATTTATACATTGAAAGAAACTTAATTGTAATAATTAGTTATTATAAGGTGCATTATTATTGCACCAATCAACCCGACAATCAAAAAAGTAAAACCGTAAAAATCAAAAAAGTTTTACGTTATTCAAATCTTACAAACTACAGAACTAAGTCAGAGTCGCTGCGAGAACTAAATTAACTTAGAACTACTCCTACTTACGTCATTTACCTCCAACTTACGAACTTATGAATTACGAACCTTTACCACAGATTACCTAATAGTTGGATTGCCTTTACGTTCGATGGTCACTTTGGTTATCTATCTGCAAAAACTTTGGGAGAGAGAGAGAGAGAGAGAGAGAGAGAGAATAGCTATGCTCGCACTAACTAAAATCAACTACTCAATAGTTTTTAGATGCTCTTTATTCATGTCAATATCTCAGTAGCAATTACCATAAACTTTTCAACAAACTACTCAGTATTTTATACACTTTTATTAACGCAAAGTAAACGTAGGTAGTCAAGATTTATTCGTGAAAATGACTAAAAAGCTACATTTTAGCTAAATTAAAACGTCAATATACTCCTCAGTTACAAATTCGTTTGAAATAAATATTTATGTTTTATACGATGTGTTTTAAAACCTCTTAGTAAAACTACAAATTGTGAATTCGAAGTATCGTTAGAGCACAAAACAAAGTACCATTTTCCTGGACCATTTTCCTGTTTGAAAACTATTTTTAATCAATCAATCAATCAATCAACTATGAAAACAGAAAGTTGACTTCTTGAAAAGACTGAAAGCACATGCATAATGTCAAAGAACCTTTGCAACTAGGGAGGCAATTAAAGTGTGTTGAGATCCCCATTTCAAGATGTATACCTCAGGATAGGTAGGTACGTATCTTGAACCTAAATCGCGAAACAAATGAGCCCCTGCCGCACGCGGATTGTTTTGTAATAATCTATTCTTGGTGAATTTGAGTTCGTCCACCTCCGAAGCACCCCGGGCTATCCTCAAAAGACTCACAAGAAACGTGTACTGGGCGTATAGAGCACATTTTGAACTTTTGGCCACATTTTAAGTCCAAGATATATGTCCTGAGCAATACATGGTTGAAACTTGAAACATCAGAAACCGTGGAATATCTAGAATAATGATCCAGGATTATGAAGAAATTGTTTCATTGTCACCTCAGACCCCAGCTATATTCACGTAGCTTAAAGGTCCAACCCCACCAAACGGACGGCATCGGCCCGGATTTTACAATCTTTAAACAAAATTAAATCTTATATCACAGTGTTTGAAGTTTATATTACCAAGTCACGCACAACAGCTTGACATCGACGTGCGGCGGCATGACGCACGTCAAGCTATCATGCGTAACTTGGTAATATAAACTTTAAATGCTGTGATATAAGATTTATTTTGTTTAAAGATTGTAAAATCCGTTCCGATGCCGTCCGTTTGGTGGGGTTGAACCTTAAATGTGGCCCACTCAGCGTTCACTCGGTCGCAAGATAGCAGGCGATCTCCGCATACTTACTAACTCTCTAATATCCAGTCACCCCTTCGCCGGAGGCTGTACTGTAGGTACACGTTTTGCCTTATCCAATATAGACCGCAACTCGTCAGCGACATTAACAGATTCCTGGCGATCTTATTTGTCATTTCAGTGGTATATAAAAGTATAGGTTCGTAGACAATCCGAAGCTCCGTTCAATATTCAAACGTACAAAGCGCATTATGTCCGCCACAGTGGATTTCAAGGATATCTTCAATCCTCACGACGGGCCTAGCTAGGCCGACACGATTTCCATATGATTTAGTATTTGTATCAAAGAAGATACAAATAGATAAAAGTGTCTATTTGTAAGACTAACATAATTTTTAATCAATGCATAGAAATTTATGTACACGGAACACGGAACGTACTATAAAAATCTAAACATTTTGTCTGTCTGTTTATTTGACTTAGCTAGTCTTAGAAATAGGTAGTTCTAATGGTACATTTACATTCTATATCTCTCTTCCAGGTATTAAATTTCATAGAAACAATATTCGTAATTTGTATTGAATAGAAACAATATTGGTAATTTGTATTGAATATTACTCTGAATAATGTGTACTGCCCGCGTAGGCATAGATCAACTTTAATATTTACTTCAAGTATATTGTAATCCCTGAGCGATTATCCCATTTTATTGATTATAAGAGATATTAGATTTGATGTAGGTACGTATAATATATTCAGCAATAATACTCATTCAAATCATATATATAATTCGATAGTCATTCTATTCTAACTGTTCGTACCCCAGCGCCTCTGATAATTTCTCGTGGACTTTTCCTACATTAAACCTTGTTATTAAGTATAATTACAACTCAACAAAATACAAATCATCCAGAACGAATAAGATGTTCTCAAGTTTAGCGACTACTGAGCAACACATTCACCAATAAAGTATTAATTCTACTAAGATATTTATTATTCAATCCACGCTCCAACGGCCCAACCGATGAGCCCCCCTAGACAAGTGGCAATTCGTTGCTCGGCGTATGATGGAATAGAATGCCAAATGTATGACATTTGACGTATATGACAGGCGTCAGCGAATGTCAAAAACGTCAAACCCTATACATTTGTCATTCTATTCCATCATACGCCGAGCAACGAATTGCCACTTGTCTAGAGAGGCAGGGTTAAATTTGTTACAGGGATAGATTTAGTCTGCAATAACATAATTACCTATCGCTTGAATAGGTTCTCATGGATTGCGTGAACGGGACCTGAATTCAACGCAAGTAAAGCAGCGGGCAACAGCTATTAAGATAATAAAAAAACGCAACATAAACATGAACATAATGTCGTCGGATCCCGGCGTGTAATTTTTATCTCGAAAATGTGAAAAGCGTCTCTAACGCCTAATAATATAAATTTGTGTTTGTTACAGAGCAATAAGGGGAACGAAGAACACTCAACACATAATTCTCATAGCAGTCGTAAAGAAAAGGTATGTTATTGAAAATATTTCAATTTACCTCATTATATTTTACTCTCAAGTTTTTTCTTCCATGCCAATTTTCGTAGCATGTAAATTACAGCCTATTCTTTATATTTTACTTTATATCCTACCAAATACTGCGGTTTATCTTCCAGTAGGTACTTGTGAAAAACCTATAAGTCTAAAGGGAATCTAGATAAGCGCCGACCAAATCGTCACAGGCGAGTGGTGGTCAAACGGAGACATACCTATTAAAAAATCAAAAGAGTAAGTACAGCTACATTACACCTATCCTTGAATTAGGGGGAGTGGCAAGAAAGCCCCGCGAGGTGGGCATCATTCGGCAGTGGGCAACAGGGCGGTTGGCAGAAAAACTACCGAACTTTCAAGTCTTCATTCTATGGTAGTGTTTAAAATAGGATAGGCACTCACAAGCTGTTAAAGTTAATTTATAACAGAATACTTCATCATCGTCATGGAGACGTATTTGCCTGATTGCTCTCGACCAAGGTGAATATAAATCAGAATTATGAGATATTTAAAATAGTTAAGTGAGCACAAACTTGGTGTGAATGTAACTTAAGGTGCGGCTACTGCTCATATTTTTCGCAACATTTTCAGTAAAAATACGCAACACAAAATAATACCTATATGTATATATAGATTTAGATCTCTATGGTTATTGATAACATTTTTGATTTTATTTGACACTTTAGAGAAATAATACTTTCTCTAAGGTGCTTGTTGTTAAATGTTTGGTACCTTAAGGCTCGTTTAGACGAGGAGAATTCGAAAAATCTTACGTGACTATCACTAGCAATAATCGCCATAACATTATCGTATCAAAGTGTTTACACACAGGCAAACACTACGTTCTCGCCTACGATTATATGGTACGAGATTCGCAAGTGACAATATCGCCTATGTTTGACATACGATTATTGCTTGAAGCGTCGTTTACACGAGGGGAGTTTCTCACCCGCAAGTTTTTTCAGTCCTTTCGATATAATCATATCATGCGGGCGGGAAACTCTTCTCGTGTAAACGGCGCTTTATAAAAAGTATTATTATTATAATACAGTTTATAAAAAAATGTAATCAATTTAAAAAAAAAAAATTAATTGTTTAATCTAAAACGCCAAATAAAATTAAAATGTTGTGTAAAACCATAGAGATGTAAATCTCCATATTTATGTTTTATTGCGTGTTTTGTGTGAAAATGAGCGCTGGACGCACCTTTACTTACTGAGCTCCTTCCATTACGAAAATAAGAAAAAGCTGAGTTCATCCGCGTTATGCGAGTCTTATGGTGCTGTGAAACTTCTTTAACTCAGAAATTGCATTTGAATTTTCTTGGAAATTGCATTTGCAAATTGAGTTCGGCTTGTCTGCGATACCTGTTTGCGTCTCCATCATAAAGTTCACATTTTTGAATAGCGTTGTAGCTTTCACATTTGTTTTCTGAGACGGTGTTTTTCTAAACTTTTAACTAATTTCATTTTAAATTCATAAACAAAATAACGAGAAAGTTATTTCATTATGTTTTTACGGGATAGAAGCTTTAGGACTACTTCTCGATAAGACAGGGTATCAATAAGACTAGTTCGTAATAGGACTAAATCTCAATATGACTACATCGCATTTAGACTAGATCTATACGACCATATTATCCATATTGTCTTGTTATTACACAATTATTTGTAACTTATTTGCTAACGCTCTTTTATTTTTTTGTTGATATACCTAGATATTTTTATCACATTGACTACCTAATTAAAATGTAATGTAATATTTAATAAGAATAACATTTGCACCAGTTGGTAATACTATCCGTATATTTGACAATATAGTCCTTCGAAAAGGTTAATTTAATTAGTTAAAGAAGTAAAATCAGAATACACTTTGTGAAAAGTTGAATACAGGCAAAGTCACTTTAAAAAGACTACAGTCCAAGTGCCCTCTGATCAAACTTCCCATTATCAAAATAACATCCAAGAAGGTGAATTACAAGCCTTGGCTTACAGGCTCTGGTCGTGTAAACGTCACATTAATGTCATAAAACGCTACATGTTTCGCGAAAGCACTCAATCTAAAATGACAACCATTTTTGCCAAGTAACCCGCACACCATCAACTAGAAATAAATTCTAACCCTTACTTCGAAGGTAACGGTAATGTATATGAGGATATAGGGGTCGTAATAAAATATGTTTACGTCCTAGGGAAAGAACTGCGGAACGGTCGCATTGAGTAGTCTGTAAAATGTGTGGCATGACTTTTAGTGCTGTCGCAAGAACATATTACAGTACATTAAGTTATGTATCGGGAGTGGATCTCGTTGTTGAGATGGTGGTTAAGGCTTCCGAGAATATCTTCTATAATATAAAAATGCATCGCTGAATGTGTTGTTTAGCGCAAATCTCGGGAACAGCTGAACCGATTTCGCTAGTTCTTTATTTCGAATATTCTTTTGAGTACGAGGATGGTTCTAGAAAAAAATTAAAAATTGCCTGAAAAAGTAAAAAAAAAAATCTAAACAATTAAAGAACCGATTGTTAGGCGGTACGAAGTACGCAGGGTCAGTTAGTTGAAAATAAAAACAAGTTTTTTTACTTTAAAGTTATGCCGTTAAAGTCCACCTGCTAAACAACGGACAAGACTCTAACTCTCAGGATTGAGAGCAAAACCTGCTCCAAAAAAAATTGCAAACAACAAATTGTATGGCGCAACTGGAAAATTACATTGCTAATAATGATAGTAGTGAGGGAATTACTTTTTTATCCCGAACCTGTACTCGTTACAATATTACTTTATGAGATGGAAGTACCTATTCCTATCCAATACTTTTCCACGAAAAACTAATAAACTGATCTAACATTAATACTCCCAACATTCATTGTTGAGACGTAATACACCGGTAGGGTAGGTTATAATAAAATTAATATGTGCTGTATTACTGCAAAGTAATAAGAATCAAGCTCTTATTATGATAAAATATGTTTCTTTTTGCTGGGATACGCATACACATTCTTCATACCTTTTTTATTGAGTTTGCAGGTTACTTAGAAAACTTTCTCTACACAGATAAGCTGCAAATTCTCGAAGTTTGCCAAACTCTTGTTGGAAATTTGAAAACTTAACAGAGAGCATCGATGGAGCGTTCCATCCATCGTGTGAACTTAACTAAGTTCATACAATAGGATGTTTGTAATTAAATTTCTTTTATAACTTGTAAATTATTAAAACACTTTTAAGTAATGTTTTCTTAGATGAAAGAAAGTTTTCGAGCTACAATTTCCAATTAATTTTTAATCATAGGATTTTTTTTCACACATTATTTTCGGTATTAGTTTTGCTATGTTTTTGTTGAATATATGTAGGTACCATTAACCCTATTTTTCTTTTATGTTTCCCGTACACTTACATTACCATATTTGTAGTTATACCGTATGTATACATCATGTTTCGTAAGGTTTTCCGTGCATGAATGTGCAGAATAAAAACTTTTTTTTTTTATTTACTTTAAGAATTTTTTTTTCTTTCGAATTTTTAAATTGGTTGCATTAACAACGAAATTTCACTTGAACGCGAAAGTTGTGATGCATTAATCGTACAGTCGTAACAGAACGTCTGAACTTGGCCCAGAAGTAGAATATACTCTAGAATAGCACATAGGCTACTTTTTATCTTGGGAATATGCTTTCCAGAGGGTGGGCCGTGTGCTTGTCCGGCCACCTAAGTGGTATAAAAAATAAATGAAAATATGCAATAATATGTTACAAATAAACATACAGTTTCTCTAGCAAAAGACAGATTCATTACACAGAGTTAATGCAACAAATTCTTCAAATCTTACCTCCTCATAATCGTATCACATCATCATTAACCCTTTAAATGTCACAGATGGTGCTATTACAAGTTTAATGAAATCTGTAAGACACATTCATGCAAGGGAATATATTCCTCGGTTGTAGATACTCAGCACTGGTCTCTTCAACTTTAAGCACCCTGCAGAGACGTGGGTGTGTGCAGACTATGCCTTATCTTTATCTACGGCACGTATGTCATGACGTTAAACTTTAGAGCTCATACTTCTAAATAATAGCCGTATGTGCGCTTGAGACGTTAGCTGATCTTCTTTTCTCATAGTTCTTACAGTTTATTGCAGTTTTGTTTTAATAGTTTAGCTTGGAAGTGTTGTGAAAATCATCGCGTCGTTTATTATACATGATAGTTATTGAATTTAGAACCTTCTTTGTCATGAAATATAACTTAATATATGACAACACTAAAAATAACGTCTTATCCTTTGGTTATTTTAGTTTGTTTACTTGTCTTAGTTTCCTTTTCCCCACGGGAACCTGTTCCCGAGATAAAAGTACCCAATACAGCAATAAGGCAATGGTCTATCTTGATTCCAATTTTCATCCTAGTCTTGAGTCCACGTGCTTGAGTAACAAACACATAAACATTTTCACAAACTTTCACATTTATAATATTCAATCAATCAATCAATTAGCCTACTGCAGTCCACTGCATAATATAATATTCAGTAATAATAAGTCCATTTATAATATTAAGTAGAATTATACTTTTGGTATCTTATAGCAAGTCTATCGTCAAAAAAATCATCATCGTCGTCCAGTATCCAGATACCTATTCTTCATCTTAGCGTTAAGGCCAGTCGCGTCCGAAGCTTTCACCTCTAGGGTCCGTTTTACCAGTCTAACTGCGGATTTGCCTGAACTTCGACATATAATATATCAACTAGACCAGTTGTTGACCTCTTTAGGGCTGCAGCTACCCGTTACGACTGCCAGAGATGCTTGTATGACAACCGGGACCGACGGCTTAACGTGCTCTCCGAAGCTTAACTAGACCAATGCAAATACCTATATGCATGCAAACAAATATTTGCACTGAGTGGGGATCGAACCCGCATCTTCTGCGTAACAGCCGCGTTCACTACCGCCACGCTACAAAGGCGGTCTAGGAGTAGGTACGTTATGTTGAAAACAAAGAACTGTTCAATTATCTTCCGAGTTCTAAAATTCGTAATTATTCAATTACAACCACATTTGAAACACCCTGTTGGAAAAGTAATTATAACAAAACGAAATCTCCAGTTAATATTAATCTCGATTTAGTTAATTTCTAAACCCCTTGTTAAGTCAAGTTTAATCAAGATGTACGCTAATAACAGATTTAAATTTGTTCTGCGAGCGAACTTAAAGCGATATTGTAATTTTCGATATCATTTGCAACCATAATTCTCGAGCTTTTATCTTTGTTCAAACACGACTGAGTCAATGTAAGTACAATTACCTAGCCGATTGGTTAATAATGTAGGCATCTAAGTGAACAAATTCTTCTTCATCCGAGTGCCAACACCAGTTGCATCCAAAGCTTGCACTATAGAGCTCGTAGTCCGTTTTTCTACACCTGATTTTCGTAATTTGGTTTGTCTGAAATTCACAGGAGTGGCAACATTATAGGTACCACATTATATACAAGAGGAAAGCCTGCGACATAGTTTCTGAAGCTAATATAGATATTGTCAGTGGGAAGACCAAAGGCTTGTTTTCTGCACTGACGGCACAGAAACTCTGTACCTTATAGAGTCGACAGCACGCGAAAAAAGAAGACATAAAAAATCGCTATGAATGAGTTTCCTTTCAATCATCAGATTCTATTTCCGTACCATATGGATCTATTCCTTTTAGCACAGACACCGAAAACCACACAATCATTTAGCAAGTTTCCCGGAAAAACTTGCTTATAAATATTTCATCTGTATTCGTTTGAATTTCGAAGTAATTTTAAAAATAAAACGTTATTGTTTATTAAAGGCAAAGGGTAAAGAGGTTGATAGGGTGGGTCCTTGTCCATGTCCCAGAAATGTCATACCGGTAAACTCCGGTAAATAAAGAAATCGGAAGTGGGTGATGGACGACGTATAATAGAATTACAGCTATCGGGTCCTTTGTTTCATTTTTTTATACTTTTAGGGTGTTATTTACTTGGATATATTCCCATAAATATTTACTTTTCAATGGTTTGTTTGGTTAGGTTGTTTTAGGTTTACATGAGTGTAAATGTGTCTTACCACGAGGGATGATGTTTTCGATATGAAATATAATGTACATAAGAATTATCTAAATAAAGATATAAAAACAATACGTAATATATATCTGCCGGTGGCGAAGGGTGACAATTTTCTAAAGGGAAGTAGGTAGATAAAAATACTTACCTCTTATGGAAGGATCCTAGCATTTTTGTAGGAAATTAAACATCTCTACCACGGCTTGCCTTTGTAGAGCAAGCCTTGCCACGTTGAATGGCAATACCAATCCTTTGCGCAAGGTACAGTCAGCGTCAAATTGATCTTGACTGGCAGAGTGCTCAAAAAGATCTTAATGACATGTTATTAAGATCTTTTTGAGCACCCAGCCCTCTGGTCACACACACATGAATATATATTAAAACTAGTTTTGGCCGCGGCTCCGCCCGCGTGGATGTCGGTTATCGCGACCAAACATAGCCTATGTCCTTTCTCAAGGTCTAATCTATCTCCACCAAATTTCATCAAAATCGGTTCAGTGCTTTAGGCGTGAAAGCGTAACAGACAGACAGACAGACATACAGACAGACGGAGTTACTTTCACATTTATAATATTAAGTATGGAAGTATGGATATGGACACATACAATCACTTACTAGCTAATATTAATATCATTGTATTGTGCTTGCAATCGTGAAGATATTGCTAGGAGAGTAATTCTAAGTATTTGTTATTTCAGCGGTTGACAACCTTTTAGCGCTAGCAATGTTCAAATGATAAATTAAATTGAGTAAGTAAGCTTATTACATTAAATATGAATTGCCAATCCATAATTACTTGGTTAACCTATCACGATAAATATATGAGACAAGAAATATGTCTGCAATATCCGGCGCTTGGTGTAAGCTTTAACTAACTTTATTGACTAGCTTAGATACTTACCTAAGTGTTAAATTATCTTTACCAAAATAGGTAAACAAAAATATAGTAGGTATGGCTGTAACAGCCCTGGTAGTTGGTTCATTATTATCACTATAATCATCACTCCTTGATTTACCTACCATAATTTTATATGAAGAAGTAAAGAATTACGCAAGTAGAAGAAGCAAAAGAAATAAGCCAGGATCGTAGCAAGTGGAAAACTGGGCTGCCTACACGACTGGAAAAGAGGCATGAATGTCTGTACTTGTAGACATATGTAAAGTAATTTGCTTAATTGTTAAATATTATTAAAAAAATAACTTAAGATGAGATGAATTATGATATTAAGATGAAAACTCTCTAATAACTATTTTGTAAACACTTTGCCTTACCCGAAACGGAACCGGCAAACCCAAGACACCATACTCAGTAGCCTGTCGAACTCATCATAATCATAGAGTTTATAAGTAGGACCTACGATTCCGAGTTAACTTCTCCTAAAACTTGTTTGACCAGGTATTTTATTTCAGTTTGAAATTAAATTTTAATTAGGCTATAATACTCGTAACATATTTCAACCAAATCCCAAATATACTCGCTAATGAATTAAAAAAGGTAAACGCCAATATACCTAATGATGTTAAAATTCCTCTTCACATAATTTTTCTTTTCGATGCTTTTCGAAGTTATGTGTGTATTTATCGCAGGTTTATAAGTGCCCGGTTAATGGCAATAGGCTCGCCACCTATTACATTGGGACCTAAACATAAACGGCGAAATGTGGGTGCTAGCACCTCTGCCTACCCCTTCGGGGATATAGGCGTGAGTTTATGTTATGTTACGTAATGTTCACATAATTTAATCAATATTTTCAGCTAATATAACGAAGAGCAAATGTTTTGTTTTGTAAAAACGATTTAATTTTCCATAATATCAGTTTTCTCTTTTGTATTTGGTGCATGAAATACTATGATTGGGGACAAATATATGATCGGAACCCGTGAGAACATCTTGATCATAATCTTAAACTGTATCATCACTATAACCAACTTAAGATGCCAATAACTCCTAATTTCCTAGGGTAAGTTAAGTTCACGTAGTCAGGCTGTTATCGTTAAAACTGACTTCACCACCTGCAGTTTTCTACAATGTCACGAACAGGAAGGTTGCCACGGATAAATGCGTCCGCACGCGATTATTTCGCGTGACTCTGCACATCTACCGCTCCATATTCCTCACCGTGACACGCAACTCCTTCTTGTGTCGCTTCAGCACCGGCCACGCTTCGCAGCCATCTAAGTAGATAAGCATAGTGTCAATTTTATTACCTACTTACCCTTTACTGCTAATAAATTAACAACTCTCAATATGGTCATTAGCATGCCCGTCCACGGAAAATCGCAAACTTTAGACAAGTCATTAAACCGTAGCGCACCCAAGGTACCGTTAATTAATTTATGAAGGTCAAGCGGCAATTACTTAATAAAGGTGAGTAATGAGCCACGTCACACGAATTTGGAGGATAACTTAACCTCTTGACGGGTATATCAACTGCGACGAGGGGTCTGTTATTTGGTATATTCAAGAGTATTTTTACTCACTGTCACACATACCTACATAATTACATATTATGTCAATGTCACCCCTCTAGACAAATGCCAACAGGTTTGTAGATTAGACTAGAATAGATTGATTAATGTATGGGATTGACATACTCTGCGCATTCAGTCTATCCTACCGAGCTACCTTTTTCATTCGTCCATCTTTATAGGAGGCTTTCCTTCCGTTTGCCGATTCGCGATCTCCACTCTAGGACTCGTTTGCTCCACCGGCCTTTGGACGTGAACAGCTCAATAGTAAACCAAACAATTAATTTCTAATGAAACTGTTTTATTAAACAAAGTGCTTAGAATTCAAGACTTCGCCCAAACTTCAGTCCACAAGTCAACAAAACAGATACAAGTTATAAGATATAATACATAGCAATTTCACTGATGTTGTTAGAAATGTGCCACAAGTGTGCCCAGAAACTCCCCAACCCAGGGTCGGGAGAACTTCAGTTGACAAATAAATGGCGGACAATTTAGGGGACTAATAAGTTTCGGTTGTTTTACTGCGGCTAACTTAATATTTCGCTACGTGCCATGAAACGAGAACAGGGTAAAGTTGTGTCAAGATATATTTTTGGAGGGTGGCTTGGCTCACCTCAGTACTGTTGGTTGATGTTAGAGAGTTATGAAAGTTTTTGAATATTTCAGAGAGTTTTGTATGATGTTAGTACTAAGTGTGTCATAATATTACGATCTATGCTATGCTTAGATCTCAATAACGCTATGTAATAATGTCCTAGGATATTTTATTTATTAATTACTTGGTCGAACCGACTGAAAAATTTAAAAGATGATTCTACCTACTCATAAAATTCACATGTTTGTATATGAATTACCATCGTTTATTAGTACAATACAAGCTACTCGTATCGGTCGTGTCATTGTGAGACTATTTGAAGCTTAATTTTAACACATAAACGTACTCTACGGATTTGTCCCATGATTCAGATTGTAATCTACGAACTGACGTCTGTCTGAAACCCCGGATATTACGTCATAAGGAGGATATATTGAGATCAATGGTATTATTTTCCTTCGGATATTAGAGAGGTAAATGCCATCTAATGCCGCATCAAATCCCTCTACTTAATAGTGAATCGGTACCGTAGAAATAAAATTATTTTGATCTTCACTCTTTGTATCTTCACTTCATTATTCTTTTTGTTCACCTGGCCTGATTAAAAACCGATGGCAAGTCTCAGGAAAAGAGGTCATTTGAGGTTTCTAGCTTACAATTACTGCTTCTAACCAATTTAATTAGGCGTATTGGTTATTATGGTACGCGCCCCAACCTCAAAAGTTTGCTTTGGTCCTTGAAGATATTATCCCCGTACACCTTTGTACAAGTCTGCAATACGTCTTCTAACACGTATCTATGATAAAACTACTCTAAGTGACTCTATGTACCTTAGTAAGGCAAGTGTAAAAACATCTTTTCGACTTTAACGTAAGAAGCACTAAAACGAGCTTTTAAAATAGTTTTATTCCGAGGACAGTAAAGCTTACTAAGCATTTCTTTCGGCAAACCCTACAGGTTTTATATATCTTATTCTCAAAGGGGCCTGAAACGAGAGATAAGTGGGTAGGCCTCAAGGGTAACCGAGTCTAACCGAGACTAACCAATTAGTGAGCCTAAAAATAGCCGGGGACCACTTTCTGTTGCAGACAGCCACTTAAATGTTTCAGTTTACATTCTAATCTAACCCTTAATACGTTTTACATGTGAAATATAGGATTTATATCTAGTTCTAAAGATATACAGTTAGCGCATATAAAATGGGATTATGTATATGCCTCGCCAAAATCTTTTCCCAGAGCTTTTTTTTTAGCCTAACCCAATTTCAGCTGGCGATCAGTAAGTAGGTTTCATTGGTGAACGAGACACTGGTGCAGGGTTTCTTCTCGAATTTGGGGGCCAAACGACAATTACTTCCTTAAAATTCTCGATAATCTCAAGTAAATGCTGGAAGTAGAAGTAAGATTATAGAGATCGGACTCGAGCTCCAAAGTGCATGCTTTGAATGCCGATGGATGATGATGAGAAATTTAAATAGATAAAATAACCTAAAATACATTGCTCCGTGACCTAAAAGTCGCACAGCGGGCTATGGAGCGAGCTATGCTTGGAGTCTCTTTGAAGGATAGAATTCGCAACGAGGTTATCCGACATAGAACCAAAGTTACCGACATAGCTCGCAGAATAAGCAAGCTGAAGTGGCAATGGGCTGGCCACATCTGCCGAAGGACTGATGGCCGTTGGAGTAGACGAGTCCTAGAGTGGAGACCGCGCGAAGGTAAACGGAAGGTGGGACACCCCCTAGCTAGATGGACTGACGACCTGCGAAAGGTGGCTGGGACGGACTGGATGCGGAAGGCGGAGGATCGGCAAACGTGGCGCATATTGGGAGAGGCCTATGTCCAGCAGTGGACTGCAGTAGGCTAATTGATTGATTGACATTGCTCCACCAAACATTGCATTCAAATTGAAGTATCTAACGATGCGGAACTAAATTAGAGAAAATAATGTTCTATTTAAAACGTTTGGTATTCGTTTGTATTTGTATACGAGTATCATGATGTGTCTAACCCATTCCTGGGCTACCCATTTCAAAGGGGCAAACTAAAGTGCGGTTGGAGTAGGCTTACCACAGGGTTTATGTCGAGATTACATTCACGTGAGCGGGCACACACGCATTGGTACCTAATGATTTTATCGAGCTTCGTACTTCGGGATAGGTTTGAAATTTTTTACTCATGTTTTCAGTTTAAAAAATGGAACGAATTTTTAACGGATTACAAAATAGACGGAATATTTTTTGCTCAGGTGTTGAGTTTACAAAAATGGAACCAATTTTTTAACGAATTCTAAAGGGATTTTACGGATTGTTTTGATGTAAATCTTTTATGGAGCCTTGGCAGTGAAACCAAATTGTACCCATACCATGACGTCAAAGCGGAAAGTGTTAACCATGAGGTCACTCAGCAGTTGAGGTTGGCTTGAGCTCTATTTTATATAAGAAGCCAGTCATCTAGTCACGAGAAGCGTCGACTATACGCTTACAATCTACCTGAAGAGATTGCGGGCGCTCGGACCCCATAACCCCAACGTTTCACCTCCAAACGACACAAATTCATAATCTTTAATGAGATTGGAGTACTTGCGCCGTTAAAGAGCCTCTGCAGAAGCAGCCGCAGCACCGGCACTGCCAGCCGTGCCAGGTTGGTATATGGGTAGAGACAAATCAGGTGTCGATGCATGTTACATCCCACACCAGAGTCCTACCCATTTTCTATCGCATTAATGACATACCGTCCAGTCTTAGTACATTCTTCGACCAATTACCTACATATATAGTAAACAAGCACCCGTCTACAACATGTCCTTGTTGAACCTTGCTTCGCGTAGACGGCAGCACCTCTCACCCGTAAGGGAGACGCTGCTGCCTACGGCAAATTTCGACCGCTGTGGGAGCGGTCCTTTTTAGAGGAAAAAAAGGTAAATCCAAACAAACGGAAGTAATACGTTACAAGGTATAACTTCTCTACCATTTTTCCACCCCTAAGTGTGGAATGTATTCAAATTGGAAGGGGACCTCGAGGGTTGCGCCTTGAGTGCGGTGCTCCAACGGCTTACTGTAGTAGCCTTTTCAATAGAAACTGAAGATATTGCGAACATATGAAGGTACTGTACACTTATGTACGATTCGATTCGATAGTTTTCACAGAATTTATTCTGTGGAACCTTGTATAAAATGAAGCGGTATGACGTCACATTTTGTTATTATTAAATTACTAGCTTTTGCCCGCGGCTCCGCCCGCGTGGATGTCGGTTATCGCGACCAAACATAGCCTATGTCCTTTCTCAAGGTCTAATCTACCCCTATACCAAATTTCATCAAAATCGGTTCAGCGGTTTAGTCGTAAAAACGAGACAGACAGACAGACAGAGTTACTTTCGCATTTATAATATTAGTAGGGATTGTTAAGACATGGCCGAATGAATAAAATCAAAAATCTTTAGTAAGAACTTGAACTAGAATTGTTACTCTTCTTTATTTATTAAGCTCAGTTATAATCGAAAAGTATACCTACATATACTCACGCCTGCAAATCCCCGAAGGGGTAGGTAGAGGTGTTGATACATCTCACATTCACTCACATTCCGCCAACTATAATTTTCGGTCCCACGTAATAGGGGGCGAGCCTATTGCCATCAATCGGCTCGCCATGCACTTTGTCATGGGCTGTATGTTTACTATCGGATGGAGAACAGCCCTATCCCTTAGTCGCATTCTACGACACCCACAGATGGGGTGGCCCTATTCTACCGAGAACCAACACGGCAACCTATGATATTCAAATTTCAAATGTCATGCAATGCAATCATATTCTGACAAAAATCAGCAGCAATTTTATTCATTGCCAATGTCATCGAAATCTGACATAATATGACTTGTCTAGCAATAACCTTTGGCAGACATATTGGATTGGGATTGTCATATGACAGTAATTTATACAAAAATTGGTATTCTGTCAAATCAGATGTTTATCGTGTGCATACAAAATGGGGTAAGTTATGTGGAAAATATTCTCGAAAGGAAATAGAAGTGGAAATGATAAAATCATTCGATTTCCCCAAGCAACCGTTTATTTTATACTCGTTCCTCATGTATTCCAATTGGAAGAATTTATTACACATTCATTGCATCCTATTGTATTTAATGGTTGACTCATTACTAATATTATACAGTTTATCAGTTTTAGACGCGCTGATATCAAGAACTTTAGCCCGATTTTAAAATCTAAAATGTTTACGGCAAATGCTTAGCTTCATAGCTCATTTTTTGAGGTAGGTATATTACATGTCAGCAGCAAAACATGCAATTTTAACGTGGGTTAGACCGCCATAGACATTCAGTGTAAAATAAAATACTGCATGACTTTTATTTTCCTTCCTTATAACGGAGAAACTAAAGTTACAGATTCCTACACCGAATATACATTACATTTCATATTAATAACGGTGGCGTCTTATCTAGTCTTTTGCTGGAGCCGTTTCTTTTATTGCCATCTGACCTAACAACCTCGAGAGCAAAATAGTGCCAGTGTACGGGAAATAACTAAAATCATTTTAATTACCATGAATTAGCTTACAATACGCATACAAACCCTATTACTTAGCTAATGTATGAAGTGAATGTAAAGGTAAATCGGAGACTAATCATCAAAGCATTTAGCAATAATAGTTATACTAAAGTGACATAGCCAATCAAGCTCCAAGCCATTCAAACCCGAAGATTGTACTCATCGAATCAGAAATACGAGTAGCACAAAGCCTACATCTCCTTTGTACACTCAATCTATCGTAATACCCATTAATTAACAGTTTACCAAACAACGTTACACCCAAAATATTTCTAACTTTGTATTAAAACCTTTGATATTCTTCTAAAGTCTAATGAAATTTGTTCATAAAACTGTTAAGAAATCTACAAAAGAAAAAATATAACAAGAAAGTTGGAGTGAGATCGTTATTTCGTCAGTTTTTAAGACTGCGAAATCGGATGCCGACATCGTTAATATCTCGGTGTCGGATGCCTACTTAACGCGGATCTTTTGCATTAAGAGTCCTCAACGCATAGATAGATTTATCTGCGGATGATAGCAGCGGACGCATCCGCCGACGTGTGGACAGGCCGACAGGGTGATGTGCTCGTCTGTGGTAGGTATTTAACGTTAAACATCTACTACAGATTCAAGTCGCCCCATCTGCAGGTCGGCGGACGCATCCGCGGATGACATCTACGGATGAATCTGTCTATGTGTAGAGGACCCATTAAACCATTGACTTCTATATCTATATACACTACTGAACAAGCTGTTCGGACCAAAAATTGTGTGACGTTTCCTAAGTGAGGTGAAAATTAATTGAGTTTTATAAGGTAAATTCCGAATGACATCAAATCATTTCACAAGCATACGTATGAAGCCATCCAGTTAGCGGTGAAAATTAATTAAAAACCTAATCTGGCATCTCGAGATGTCAGCTGTGACTTTCGATATGCGTTGCTTTGTAAACTTGTCGAATGATTTGATTCGAAATTTAAATCATAACTTGATAGCTAGAATCTGCTATGATCGATTTCTTATTCATTTGTTTTCTTATATATGACACGTCAGTTTGACTTCACCTCGCCTGATGGTAAGCTGTAGGCAAAGGCTCAGGAAAGAGAGTCACCATTACATACACTTAAGATGTGAAAATAATAGCCTTCAGCTTGACGACCTCATCAGATGCTTTTTCACACTCCGCTTAAAAGACTTCGTTAGGACGCGTATTCCCTAGTTAAAACTAGGTTTACTTAATGCATTTGTTAAAACTAAAAACGCATAAACCATACCATATTATGGATACATCGTGCCGTTATTAGGCCGTATCCCACTAGTTTGCTATCGTTTTGTTAGTGTATACCTACCCAGCATAAAAATTGAAGTTCAACCACCTAAAAATACAATTTTCCTTTGTTTAGCAACAAAGGCGATTAGACTTAAATGAATACACGATCCAAACTAAGTAGAAACAGGATCAACACTTTACACTAACACCAAAGCAAACGATAAACAACATCTAATCAGACAGAACCCTCAAGAGACTCCAGCTAAAAGCATTTAAAACTAACACTTTGTCGATCTACACTCTACCAGGGTAATGACCATATAAATAGTGTCCCCTGGGACAGCGAACCGGTATTAAACAGAGTGTACAATGAATTGAAGTTAGTGGACAAGCAGACTTGTGACAGAATGAGACGATGGAAGGAGGTGACACAATTTAATCGTGAGCTAGTTATATCGGGTCTGTGCGTCCGTCAGCTAAATGGATTTTTACTATGAAGAAGCTTTTCATTGATTTCGTTTTGCCGCTAATCTTGTTGATAAAGTCTTTTGTGATAGAAAAATTGACACTGTTGGGAATTGATTTGAAAAGCGTATAGGGATGGCAGTCTTTTAGAAATTGTAGTTTTTATTTCATCAGATATTCTTCTTTTTGTAGATAGGTACTTGTATTCTATACTTATATAATTTTAAAGTTATGCACAAACATAATATATTATGTATATTATTTACCTACGTATTTAGAGTGAGCAATGGACAAATTCTATGCCTTCTTTCAGAGATTTATTAGCAGAATATATATGAATGTAATGAATGTATGCAAAAGCGTCTTAGAATATCAAAGGATTGTAATATACGAGAGTGAAACCATTCCTTCAAATTAAATAACTTATGGTATGAAAATGTGGATGTAAAGGTCTTCCTTTAGATTCACATTTTCATATCATCTTAGATATAAAAGCTATAAGTAGATCATTCATTACATTTAAGAGGGTTCTACTATTATTAATTTATTACTAAACGAGGAATAATACTAAAAGTATTGAGATCCACGAATATAAAGTGGTTTGAATAAGATCCTTTAAACGTCTGATTTATATTACTGTAATTAAATTATTAAGATGAAATACCTAATGATGGTTTTAAGAACTTATCACTAAGACCTTTGGTACCAAGCGGATTGATGGACATGTTTCTGGCTCAGCCTTCCCTTGCGGGGTTGAGGGATTAGAGAGATCCGATTCTCAGCACTCCATGGATTCACCGTGCGGTCGCCGGGTCCATAGCGTGATACAGAGAGGAACACCGTGACGGCGACTGGGACTTGCGACCCAGATGTAGGTTTAGGGTGGCCACCTTGTGATGCATCAGCGCTCACCTCCACCGTCAGTAGTGTCCCCCCCCCCCCCTACCTATCCAAATTTGGTAAGATCCTATCAATGCCGCTTTTGATATTCGATTTAGTAGTAGTAGTGGTCGCTCCCACAAACTCCATATGTATAAGTCTAACTTATGTGTTACCTGTTATCGCATCACAGCTAAGCACACTCAATTAGTAATTAAAGTTGACACGTACAATAATATCGAAACAATTTATCGTTACTCGACTTGGCAGTCCAATAACCGCAACGTTCAAATACAAAGCTCTCTGACATATACACTAATGCAGAAGGCAGTAAAAGCCCAAGTGGAGGTATTGAGTTTTATTATAATAAACAATAAGTAAGTAGGTATAAGCAACTTCTTGCGCAGAAACAAATCCTCAGTGATGAATTCCTTCCACTTTGCCTTTGTCTAGGTGACAACATTTCACGCGCGCCTCGCCAAGCGTTTCAAAATTATATTTCGCCTCAAATATCGTGAATTGAATTCGCAAGTAGGTAAGGCCTATTCTCTCCACTTACAAGTTTGACTAAGTACAGTATTAAATACTCAGAACTTGCTTGGCACTATTGTTGACTCGAGCCATGCATCTGAGGCTGACTCTGTGCTGCATATATCTGTCTGATATTAAACAGCCCTATTCCTTAGTCACCTTGTACGACATGGTATGAGAAGAGAGATGAAGTGGCTCATATTCTACTCTACCGGGAACCGCGGCCATAATAATCTCGTGTTGTGTTTAGGCGGTAAGTAGGTTAAAGGCATAAACGATTTACAACTAATAGATACATATCGCGTTTCTTGCAATGATTTTCATGTACAGTTACATGTATCCAATCAAAAATAAATCATCCCTCGTACAGTTTATCGCACAAAAATACGTTTTTATGCGTCGTGAAAAGCCATAACGTGTTACTTGTTGTGCGTCAGGAGTTTTATGTGATAAATAATAACTTTTTGATGTGGGCAGTAGGCCATTGGCTTTATGTCGCATTAAAAATCAGGATCGTAAAGCAGTATGCCATATTACAGTGATTCCGATAATAGATTGGGATGCAGTAAGCGTTTAATAAAAAGAACTATATTGGATATTTTATGGGTGTATAAATAAAAGATAAATGGGGTTTTTGTTGTCGGTTATTTCGTTATATTAGAAATTCTCACCTGCTAGCAGCATGTTTACGATATTTTCTCCGAGGTTTCCAATAAATAACAAAGACAGAACGGTGGTTATTTAGGTGGTCTTTTACTTTTTTAGTTTCACACAATATTGCATAACCTACCTATATCCTGAGCTACAACCTTTAATGATGTCTGTATTAACAATTCATAAGTTTTACACAATAATGATTTCGTCTTCTCAGTTAATTTGAGATTTTTATAGGCTTCACAAAGTTTTGATTTCAGCTACAATGAAAACTTTTAAGTGTTCAGTTAACCAAAGTTTGATGAACAAATATTTACCAAGGAGTTTTTATTCTAAATTTTTTAATTGGAAAAAGTTAGCACTCAGGACGGGACTAAGATTTTCTAAATAATAATAAACAAATAATTATTAAACCTTTTATGTTACCAGTTGCCTGTTCGTGTTTGCTACTGTGCGATTTATAATAGGCTCTCCAAATATATATTTAAATTATGTTTAAATCCTTCAAATACTTACCTATAGTACCAAGTAAGTTACACTTCCAACCGGTCTTATTGGAGATCTATAGGAGAGGCCTATGTCCAGCAGTGGACTTCCTATAGCTGAAATGATGATGATGATCCTCCAAATGCTTTTTACCGCCAACGAGGGTTATTTTTTACTCGTTTAATTAGCTACTTCTGTATGTATAGATATTTTTCTTTGTTGTCTTTATATGTTGTCAAAACTTCGGGAAGCATATAAAAATTACGTAAATTAGAAGTTAATTACAAAATATATAATAATATGTCACAACTAAAAAGTATAAAATGAAATTAAAGTTAAAAAAATCTAAAATCTGACTGCTGCAGAAAAGGCCGAAGCAAGTTGATAGCAATTTGCCAATCGTAAACCGCCTTCTATCCTTGTTTCGGTCTTTAATTCAAAATATTAATTAGAATGAAATCCGGACAAGTATAAACTGCTTTTAATTCATACAAAACATATTGCGTGTCAGGGAATACTGCGGACTGACACTCAATTAGCACGCATGTTGATAAATATGAAAGTTGACCTATAAAAAATAATGGCAACCTATAATGGCAACCTACGAAAGCGTATATTATCCTATTTTTTAAATCATTGATATAATATAATATGTTATAGGTATTAATATGTGTTGTAAATAGATAGATAGATAGATAGATAGATAGATAGATAGATAGATAATTCTTTATTGTACACAAATACATTAGCATTACAGTAAAACGGACAATATAAGACAATTATGTACAATCGGCGGCTCTTACAGGCAACCTTAGGATGGACATATTAAAAAATTATCATAACAATAATAACTTGTGGGTAGTTATTAGTGTAGTCAAAATCCAAACTGTAGATACATATTATACATACATATTATACATACACATTGTAATTATTGTTGATACACATATATATTATTATCTAACAGCAAACCGACTAACCGGAAACCACAATGTAGATGTATCAATTCTGTTCACTATGTTTCATTGAATTGAATTATTGATTAGGCAAATTGTGAGTAAACTCCACTTTGTATGAAGTGTACTGGCAACAATATATTTACTAATAGTAGTACCTATGTACTGTAATACCATAGGTAGGTATGTAAATAAAGTACTAATTGAATACTAAATGCACTATTTCAGATATCAATCTTTACAGAAAATTTATACTTGAGATTGATGGCACTTGGTGGAACTTGCTACACATATTGAATAAATCACTTGTACTTTTCCACAATTATTTATTTATTTGAACCTTACCGGTTTCACCTTACGGCATTATCAAAGGTACCTTACGGCATTATCAAAGGTACCTTTGATAATGCCGTAAGGTGAAACCGGTAAGGTTCAAATAAATAAATAATTGTGGAAAAGTACAAGTGATTTATTCAATATGCTTTACAGAAAAATGCACGTGTTTTAATGAAAATATTTTTATGCAATGCGTTTTCAGTACCACATAAACATATATCATATCATTATCTTTGAACGTTTCAGACACATTGTTAGTATTGTTTTAGCATACATGCACCTCAAACTTTAAGAGATGGCAATAAAAACAATGAAAGCCGAAACTCGGGTACAATCCACTTAAGATTATACTTCGTTTACCTATCATCCTTGCGTTAATTCCGGTCGCATCCGAAGCCTTCACCTCAAAGTCCAGGGTTCACTTTTTTCATTGTAACTAAGCCGCGGCTTAACTCCAATATTTGCCGTAAAACGACTGCCATCTGACTTATGAAATTTAAAACAAATCTTGCTAAAACTGCTATAAACAAATTAAGCAACGAAAACACTTTCATGATTACGTTGTGCCAGATAAAAGCTTACAATTTTACAGCCTCACAATGTTGAACTCGGCTCGTAAACCACCTCCCCATTACAGTCCAGTTAAAATTACGATTTAATATCAGCAAATTGCTTCCGAGGGGCACGTTGGCCGTTGCTTCCGAAGCGTCCGTGCAATATGCTGCCAATGAAAAAATATTATTTCACCATCCATCCTTCGTGAAATCTATAGTATCATATCATAAGGCTTTTGATTTATGTGGCCTTTATAAATGTTTTACGTTTACAACGTTTTGACGTAGCGTAGATTAATATTGGAAATGCATAGGTACCTACTAGGTATAAGTAGGTCTTGTTCAAGGAATATCCTGTTCAAATTATTGAAGAATTGGTAGACGATAACATAAAAAAAACAAAAAATTTTGTCATAGGCGTAAGTTATGAAACTCATTTTCCTAAATTTTATTAAGGTATAATTTTTTCCGCAGTGTATATAGCTATAAAGGGGGCTTGGGCAAAGTTAATAAACCCCAATACAATTATTATTTGCAAATCGTGGTAACGCAGTTCAGTTCGACTTCATGGCAGTTCTTTTCAGAGGTGAAATCTGAGCTTAAAGAGGGTAAACGTAAAACAACATAATTCCTTAATAGTTTTTAGTTTTGTATTACAATAATTTCTAAAACGATCGAATGTAATACAAGCATTACATTCGATTTAAAAAAAAAAGTATAAAGGCCGCATTATTCTTCCACCACTGACAAGCTTTAAAACCAACAAATTAAGCGTGATACATAAAAAAGCGATAAATCCGATGCAATATTCTGTACTCGATCCATCCCTTTAATGAAGCAATCCCTTTTACTGGCTATAAAGATCTCGTCGACCCGTCGTCCTAAAATGTTTCACTCCAGTCAATATTGCTACATTCTTAAATATCTCCTATGAATCACAATCGACCTTTAAGTAGCAGCATGCTCTGTTTTGAACAGATGGACTGAGGCTTTACCTTCTCTAATTCGTTTTATACAACTCTTTTGATACCACTTTAAATATGATGGTTTTAACTTTAATCATTTATTCGTCAAATATGATGGAGCAGTAACTTTTCAGCGTTCTGAATAACAGCGGCTAGCAATGGTTTTCGTGAGATGATATGATTATGAAAAGTATTCCAAGTCATCACATTTTATTTAGGTAGTACTTAAAAGTGTTCCTGGCCTTAATGAATCTCCCTTGATACGAGCTTTTCAAGGATATAGTCGAAGGTGAACTGAACCTTACGGATCCAATGTAGGGAATCTAATTAATTCACAGCATCGTCGTGGATTTTTGCCAAGAACCCATATACTTGCGCAATATTTTGTCTAGTTACCATCTAATGAGTTAACCATTGGCATGTTGCACGAGGTTATAAGTATAAGGTTAGACTCACGATGCATATTGATGTAACATTTGCTTGACTCCTGCACAGTGCACACTCTTACTTCAATTTCTGATCAAAAGCGCTCCCTACGTAACTGTGTTCGAGCACCGGTCTCCGCTGTAGCACATCCGTGTTCCATCTCGATACATATTTGTCTGCAGTCCTTCAAGTGAACTATGCAGACACTGACTACTGGATACCTGATTGGGAGTAACCCCCCTATTTAGAGAGGTGCGCGAAACTTGCTTCTGCTATGACGACAGGCAGACAAGTGAGGGACCCGATAAAAATATAAAAAGCAAAGGTATAAAGTACTTCAAGATGGAAGTCATCTCATGGCCTGAAAAGGTATATAAAAAAAATATCCAAAACAATATCCAAAGCTTCATCAATTTTGAAATTTCTCATAATAAATTGCGATATTTGCTAAAATGTGTAATATTCCCGTAAGCCTTTGACAGTATTCGTCAAAGGATTTCTAATTATACACCGGCACTGACTTTCACGAATTCTGCCAGTGTGTTAAAATAGTGCGCTTTTACGTCGAAATTAGGCCAACTACAAATATTTCAAAGATATTATTCTAGGATTTATTTCAAATATCAGAATTTCAACTAGGTAGTTACTAGTGATAAATAATATTTAATTATAATCATCATCATCTTAATCTTGTTCCCGGTTGCTCCCGACGCTTTCACCTTGGAGCAACGACCATAATAGTCGCTTCCTTGGAGCCTGGGGTCTGATCATTCCTTCTCCTCCTTTTGGTTGGGTATAAACGGCTTTTATAGGAACGACTGCTGTTTAACCTCCCAAAAGAAAAGCTAAGTTAAGCCTGCGCCAGAGCCTCGTCCGTTAGTTAGCAGATATTCCGGCTTGAAGGCTGGCCCCACCAAAACTCATACAGGCACACCCAAGAGAGGGTAATAGGTATATCTAATAATTACTTACCTACAAAGACCAGTTAAATGTGAACTGATATACTAGTTTTGTTATATTAGATTTGTGTGAGATGTTATATTTATTTTGTTACTAGCTGACCCGGCGAACTTCGTACCGCCATATTTGCCGCCCGCGTGTACCTTCTATTCAAATTTCCATGATAGATTCTAATCCCGTTCCCGCTGCACCATTCCCGACCTGTGCACGAACATGCCACATATAATTGACCATGGGAAAAATATGGCTTTTCTAGATTCAGACCCGTTCCCCGCTGTACCTTCTATTCAAACTTCCGTGTTAGATTCTGAGCACCGTCCCCGACCCGTGAATAATGTGAACATGCCACGTATAGATAATTAACCATGGGAAAAACGTAACTTTTCTAGATTCAGACCCGTTCCCGCTGTACCTTCTATTCAAACTTCCATGTTAGATTCTGATCCCGTTCCAGCTGCACCGTCCCAGACCCGTGAACAATGTGAACATGCCACATATAATTATTCACCATGGGAAAAACATGGATTTTCTAGATTCAGATCACAACTTTTAAGGATTGTCCTTGTGAATTTGTTTATGGTCATGGCCAATGCAAGACGGATTGAAAATTGAAGTCGTTTAAATTCAAACGGCATGTCGGTTGGGATCATCGGGATCTTTAGAATGAGAACTTCCTCACCTTAGAATTTTCCTTTGAGTGAAAAAAAAAATTAAAAAAAAAATTTTAAAAAAATTAAAAGAGTACCTATCCTATGTCCTTCTCCTGGTTCTAAGCTACCTCCCCACCAATTTTCAGCCAAATCAGTTCAGCCGTTCTTGACTTATAAGTGTTGTAACTAACACGACTTTCTTTTATATAGGTATATAGATATTAGAAACAAACTAAATTATATTAACATCTTAGTTTTTTGATATCCTTATTATGATTATGACCTACTTCACATTATCCAATCACATAATGTTATCAGAGTATTTGTCAAAGGAAATTACTTGGGTAAGGTTCATTGGATAAGGCTCGTATACAATGTGTGTATTTGCTATTAAATAAACTTACCCTCGTCGGAAATTTGAAACGTATTAGAAATAGATATTTGACGATAACATAATATCTTTGATTATGAACATAATCAAAGCATAATATATTATTTGTTTCATTATTCTCCTAGCGTATTTTTTTTTTTTTTTTTTTATATAGGACACGTCAATTTGACTTCACCTCGCCTGATGGTAAGCTGAAGGCAAAGTCTCTGAAAAGAGGGCCACCATTACAACACGTACCATGTTACAATGGTGGCACTCAGCTTGACGGCCTCATCAGATGCTTTTTCACGCCCCGCTTAAAGGACCCGGGACTATAGGAGGAAGGAAACACGTGAGCTGGCAAGGAATTCCAAGTCTTAATAGTGCGGCAGAAGAAGGAGTCGCCGAATCGCTTGGTTCTTGATGGAATATTCTGCACCGTATGCAGGTGGCATCTAAGTCCTGCACGTGTTGTCCTATATAGGAAAGGAGAGGGTGGGATTATTTGGAAGAGCTCATCAGAACATTCACCAGTCGGGCTGCATGTAATAACCAAATGCGAATCTACTTTGGCAGTTCTCGCGACATAATATCAATCAAAAATGTGCACTATACGCGCAGTACACGTTTCTTTGGTGTCTTTTGAGGACAGCACGGGGTGCTACTGCGGTGGATGAGTTCAAATTCACCTAGCATAGATTATTACAAAACAATCCGCGCGCCCCAGGGCCTCGTTTATCACGCAATTTAGGTCCAAGATAGGTGTTCCGAAGTATACCTATCCTTCCTCCTAGCGTTATTCCCAGTCGCATCCGAAGCTTTCAGCTCGGAGTCTGGGGTCCGCTTTACCAGTCTTAACTACGGATTTGGCTAGACCTCGATATTTTCCGTGAAGCGATTGCTATCTGACCTCCACAACCCAATGTTAACATTAGGCGATATCGAAGCTTTGCAACTAGACCGTTTTTGGACTTTTTAGGGCTTCAACTACCCGTAACGGCCGCCATAGATGTTTTTATGGCAACCGGGACCGACGGCTTAACGTGCTCTCCGAGGCACGACCAAACCAATGCAAATATCCATATTTAATGCACACAAATATTTGCACTGAGCGGGGATCGAACCCGCGCCTCCTGCGTAGCGGTCGCGTTCACTACCGCTACGCCACGGAGGCTGTTGTGTTCCGAATTATACCTATAGCATGCTCTAACTATCTGCGACCCACAATGGCCACCGCTATTTATGATTAACGCTACAACGTTTCAAAGGATTCACAAAAAAGTAAAGAACATGAACATCAATAGCTTCAAAGTTGAACTAAAACGTTACAAACAGCCAGAGCATGTTATAAAAACACTGTTACAGTATTTTTCACGTTTATTGCTTTCACAAAACAATAGTAAAAGCTCAATGAATCATAAAACGTTATTTAAAATAAAATTGAAACTGGCGTTTTTGTTGTTTTCAATGCGAGGCACCTGTTCCATGAATAATCTGTCATTGTTCGTAGGTACATACCATAGATTAATATATATATACTGTACATACCATAGAGCAATATAAATTATATAGTCTGTATATACAACTCTTTGCTCTGATTATTTTGATAAGTGAATGCTTTCTTTTTTTAAATTCGTTCCTTTCGGAACAGGCTAAGGTGCTATCACCATGCTACCTTGCCATCAGTTATACTTATATTACAATCTTAATTGGAATGGATGATGATAATAATGATGGTGAGTTATGATGATGATGACTGCTGCCTCAGTAGACTGATGAAAGAGGTTTCTAGGGAGATTTGAAACCAACACGAAAAGTCACAATTCACTGTAATATGCCACTTTCCTACACTTGCGTGCTTTGTCTTATTGCGAAATTTTGATTAATGACGTATTTTTTTGCGTAGCTCACTGTAATTTGCGTCTCTGATTGGTGGGTAAAACCTCCTGGTTTTCTGTCCTCATTTTTTGATGCCATTTTAAAGTGCGGACTAGGCATCTATAGTTTATAATATATCATTGATGCCATCTGTATCATAGCTAGAAAAATTTACGCATTGGTACTTATTGATCAAGTAGTGGTCTTTCATGATACTTACTTTTTTATTACTTGCAGCCAGTCTAGTGGGTAGGTACCTACATGGACATCATTGCTATCTAAAGAACAATCGAAATTCGTAAATATTCAAATTTCGTATTACATAATCCGTATAAGAGAGATCTTTATCCATGACCACTTGGCTTCACTGGCGGGTCCAAGTGCACTTATTCCTCCACTTGAATCCATCAGGATTCAGGACAATGAATGTCAAATAATGGGTTCTAAGACACTTAAATATTCGGTAGGATCCTTTATAGAATGGCTAATATTTTGCCCGCAGCCTTACCCGAGTAGGATATGTACAAAATGTACAATATATAATATACATACACTTGTTATTTACACATTAACAGTCAAGTTTGGAATAAGAGCTCGATCAAAAGGTTTTTTTAGTGTGTAAGATGTATTACGAGGGGGAGGGCGACATGGTCGGTGGGCCCTTTGTGCCCTCTATAAAAAATAAAGATTAAAAAAAACTTGTTATAAATTATATATTATGTAGGAGTACTTAGATTGATTGTAGTCAGATAAGCTCTGGATCACAAAATCGATCGAGCAAACGATAAATGATTATTATTATATATTAATTATTTATTATCACCATAGGGAACTCTGGTCATTGAGATCAGATTTCTAAAATGAAAATAATTGTACTCAGGTTTCACTAAACATACACTAAATAAAATTTATTGCCTATCATTGGGGAAATTCTTTCATGCGAGCCGGTTCAGAGTGCTTTTACTCTGCCACTTTTATTCAAAACAACATCACACAGACATTAGGTTGGTTACTTATATTAATCTATCTTTTAATAAAATTAGTAGCAACCAAAATTACTAATATTCCCTGTAACCTAAACTAAACTAAATTGCTTGTGCTAGGAATGGGTTCACATCGATAGTATAGGACCTATACTATTATTACTATCGGTAATGGCCAGGATTCGAACCCGGGACCTCTCGATTGTACGGCCAACACCTTAACCACTAAGCTACCTACACTCACAAACGCTCTTAAAGAACTCCTTACCAGTATAATCATAATAGGTATGTACTTACAATAGAGGCACAAGAAAGTGTGTAGGTAGTGTAGCATAAAGTGGACGCGTGCAGGTTTTCCAGTTCAATGGCTGGAAAGCGAGCAAAAACCCTGTCAAAGATTGTTCGCGGTGGCTAAGCGCTTTAGATGTTCCACTGACCCTTGACTGTGTTACTAGATGAAGGCTTTTTGTAGTAATATTTGAGCAAAAAGAATTTCTTAAGTTATATTTTTCGATTTCACATGATAAAGTAAGTACTTATTGTATTTCTGTAATCGTTTGGATAAAAAAGATGGTGTGCCTAATGCGACTTTAGTACGGATGGGAAAAATACCTGGGATCCAATTCGCGTATAATATTATGTAAAATATGAAAAACTATCAAGTATGTAATCACTTTCCATCAGGTGGGCCGTGTGCGTGTAGAGAGATAGATAGACCTAAAAATATACTAAGTAGTAGTCTTAATTACCGACAGAATGTCTTTGCCTACTAATATTGTGGAAAAAAAAACAGCAGCTAGAATTTAAAAAAAATGCGGAGTTTTGGCGCGAACGCGTAGAATGATAAATCGCGGTGTTATTTTATTTTCCGAAATTGATGTGAGTTCGAGTTATTATGTGTAAATATGGTGGAATTTTAGACATAACGTCTTAGAAAACGCGCACAAGAGTAGGAAAGTGAAATATTACAGTGGATTGTGACTTCTCGTGTTGGTTTCAAATCTCCGTAAGAAGCCTTTAGTAAAGTTTCCACCACTTTACTGAAGCAGCAATCATCATCATCATCGTCATCATTATCATCATCAACTCACCATTATCATCATCATCATCCTCATCATCATCCAATAAGAATAAAAATAACTAATGACAAGGCAGCATGGTCATAGAACCTTAGCCTGTTCCGAAAGCAAGGAACAAATAAAAATAAAAAATAAAAAAATTAAAAAAAATGCAATCACATTCTATTTTCAAGATTTTCTCCTACATCCATTCTCTTAAAAAAATACCATAGAGTCCATAGACCTATGTAAACTATTCAGTACCTACTCTTTGATTAAAACTAAACTTTCTTTTTTCCTAAGGATGTACCTATTACATAAAGATATTTATGGCGGGAAGAGTAGAATGATAAATTAGTTGATTTGAACAAAGTACAAAGAATTTTGCATCTTTACAGCCCTTTACTTGCAGCTAAATAAATTCAAAATGCGTTGGATAATAATCGTGAGTAACAAAGTTTTTCAAAAAGTCTTCGTATCGGTCACGAGACCAGGGACAGAATTCCACTTAGTTAGTTTTATAATTATAAATCAAGGGTTTGGTATTTTATAAACAACTAGCTGTCCCGGCGAACTTCGTGTCACCATATTTTTTCCAGCCCGCGTGAATTTTTGATCCCGTCCCGCTGCACCTATTTTCTCATCTTTAAACCTTTCCTGGACATCCACGAATATTTCAAGACTAAAATTAGCCAAATCGGTTTAGCCGTTCTTGAGTTATAAGCTAACAACGAAAAGTGGCATTGATTTTTATATATATAGATACGATACAACGGCAAGAACACATTCCAAACTACGGAATATGTGAGTACCAACAGAAACGGTTCAGAGATTAGACACTAAGATTACGCCATAACATTTGATATGATCAAATAATACATGTCATAAACAAAATAAATATATTTCTCCGTCACTATGGCGACATAACGAACCCGCAGGGTGTCTTCTCGCAATCAGAGTGAATAGACGGCGAAATAACGATTCTTTTTACGAGTTTTTTCAGTCAGATTATGCACATTTTTATACCAATATTGATTCCCAGGCGATCATAAAAGTGGCTTTCTGATTATATCCACAAGAAAGGGAATAAGTACGTATATTTGTGAAGAATTAGAAGTGTGGCCCGTGTTCTAAAACGACACTCCTGAATCTATGTTAATCTGAAGACAGATTGTATAGATAGACGGATTGACAGACTTGACAGATTGTCTATACAATCTGTCCTCAGAAAAATCGAGATTCAGAACTAAGCATCATTCTAGAACACGGCCTTAATTTTGGTAGGGAACTAAGGAATATTCTTTAGGCAAAATTTCACTGATGAATAAAATTGCGTTTCATTTATTCAAACTTTGTTAGCGCATTAATTTACTCAATGTGTCTGCCTACTTGTTACCTACTTTATTAAGTCAGTAAGTAGGTAATACGTAAAAAATAAGTTTAGCAACTAATTTAAAAACGTGAAAATCTGTTTTTCCCTAACTAACGAATTTCCAAGTTTTTACCTCAGACTAAACTATTCTTTTAGTCTGAGGTTTTTACTTTCATTTTCATTTTAATTTAGCATAACTTTCTGCTACTAAGTAATAAAATTTAAACCAAATGGCAGTAGATTGTAGCGGAAGCTGCGGAAGGTCTGCTATACGTGAAGCTCATGTTGTGAAGCTTGGGATGTGTTACCAAGTTAGAAATAAATTGTACTTATGTACACTGTATAATCGCAAATCTTTTTAAAACTTAAAATTGGCAAAGTATTTGTAATCATGTTTTCGGAAGCTTTTCCAGTAGGTAAATAGATGGGTGAATATTGAAATTTGTATCCAAATATGGTTTTATTTTACTCAGTTTATAACATGTATATCTGCAATATAACCAAGTGTAATAACCCCTGAAAACAAAAGACGATTTAATTTATGGCGATATCAATATTACAATTTCGAATTTGTGTTTTCAAGGATCAAAGAATCACAGGATCAAAGCATTTCCGCTTACATCGAAGTAATTCTGAGTGCATATTATTTACAATATCTGCCCTCTTCAACACAGTCAGATTCTATTTCTCTGGTAAGTAACTGGAAAATAGTGGTGCAATATATCATCATCATCGGTAAAGCGATTTCCAAAAACACTTTATCAGTGTCATTTTTCCAGTAGTGAATGGGAAGTCAGAGAGCAGCCTGCCTTCCCTACCCTGAAAGGAAAGCCTACTCCAGCGCTTAGTGTGTTTGGCATGTGAACCATGTAACAAACGGAGTACGCCCTAGTGTTGTAATATTATAATATAGGTATCTGTTTCTGAATCTGAAGTAGAAAACTATAATTTGCCTTTATAAAGATTAAGCACTATATGCAAATTCTAACACAGTTATATCACATCGCCACTGAAACACGTACGTACAAATCCAAGCTATTTGTTTTGATAAACAGAACCGACAGTGACTAAAGGCGGCAGATCTATGTCCATTAGGTACTGTTGCTGCGACACAATTCGGACCCGTCTGATTGTGCTCACGAGACGCCCGACACCCCCTGAGCGGTGCAAAGCATTTGTAACAGACCTGTAACACAATAGTTCACTATTAATTTAACAGTTAGTAGATTAAGTATTTTATGTTCACGGTAGAACACGAGCTACGCTTCATACATGTTAGTATTGAACTTGTTCGATCAATGTCAATTAATATTATGGCGATATCAAAAATATCAAATAAAAATCGGAAAAGTAAATTTTGATGAAAATTGTTTTTTTCTTTCACTTACCTATACTTAACAAAAAATATATTGCTGTGTTTTTGTATTAATTTGAAACTGAAAAAAAAAATTAATTTAAGTAGAATTTCACATACTTAGAAATTAAAAATATCTAAATTAGTAATTTCATAGAAGGACATAATTATAACATTACACACTTAAGTGACAATAATATAAGTACACCAATCAAAGCACGGTCGCAATTCAAGGAACTTTGATTACCCAATTCATATAGATGTTCTGAACCTAGACTACGGCTAGTGCCTTTCATGGGTACCTACCTACCGTCCGATTTGAGATGGACAATGTAACAAGATAATATTGTTGAGAACTTTAGGCTGGAGCTATTCAGAAATACTTCGAATAGGACTTCTTTTGAGAGAACTGAAGCACTAACTTGTTTAGGATAAACTTGGGTACTAAAGTATACCACAAATTGATTTGTGAGTGAGTTTATTGCATTAGCAAGTACTTTCATGATGTTAAACACACCAGATTCAATAGCATGCTATTAGTTGATGAAGGGTACAGCAATGCATAATAAGTACATGAACAAACTAAAAAACATACTCGTATTTTTATTTAAATTAAGTACCTAGGCTTCCCTAATATTTGAATATTTTAATATTTTCGGAGTTGGTCACGACTTTATGAATTACTGAACTCCGAAACAAAACACAAAAGAATAGGTGCTTCATGAAATTTTGCACAAAACGTCGGGAACATTCTGTGAAAACAATTGAGAGCAGCTGCTATTCACAGAGATTTCGAGCTTTGACGAGTGCAATTCATAGTTCTGAGCATTGACTTTATTGTTCTGAGCACAAAGTTAGTTGCAACCATTGAAGCGTTTATTGTGTAGAGCTGAAACACAGAATAGATTTGAAATTTATTTGAATAGATTTGATTTTAAAGGTTGCCGCGGTAGCCTAGTGGTATGGGTAATGGTTGGTTTCGTAGTTACCTGTTTGGTCGCCGGCAGCGTGTTTGTGTCAAAGAGGTTAACTCCTCTTGGTGTACAACAACTGCTGGTGTCCCACAGGGCGGCGTTTTATCGGGATTGGTACTGAATCTCAACAGTCATAAAATCAACAATTAAAACATCAACACCGTAAGACCAACAATTCAAAATCTCTACGATTCAAAATCTCAACGATTCAAAATCTCAACACTTTAGAATATCAACAGCTTAGAAGGTCAATAGTTCACAAGATCAAAGTTTAAATACTCAACATGGAAAAATTTGATTAGGTACTATATGCTTTGTGGAAGTGATACAGATTACATATTTTGCTATTATATACATAGGTAAATAAAATTCATGTTTAGTTATCTAGATATTAATAGGCTAGATAGCGGTGTATGTATAAAATAAGCAGTCAGTAAATCTATCACTATATTTTCGATATTAAAATGCTTCTACATAGGTTTGAATCAATCTACAGGAAACATTAATTACACAGAATATTATGGTACACGAGGTGACTAGGATACCAAGAAGGTCGGGCCTAGCACCCTCTCTTCTAGACCTTCTGCTGACTAGTCACCCAGACCAGTACCTACAGTGTTTCGGTGCGAGCCACTTTAAGCAACTGCGACCATTGTCTGGTTTGTTCCAAGGTGCCATTCAGAGCGCCCCCACGACCCGAGCAGGGGAAGCGGCGTCTCTGGCACTACTAGTCAGCGGACTTGCATGGGATGCGTGACTATTTTGCGTCCATCCCGTGGGTTGTACATTGCTTTCAAGGTAAGAACCCATCGGATAGTGCTACTGCTGTCGCCGGTGAGACACGTACCATGTTACAATGGTGGCACTCAGCTTGACAGTCTCATCAGATGCTTTTTCACGCCCCGCTTAAAGGACCTGAAACTGTAGGAGGAGGGAAACACGTGAACTGGTAAGGAATTCCAAGTCTGCCGCTTGTCAACCGCTTGGTTCTTGATGGAAAATTCTGCACCGTATGCGGGTGGCATCTAAGTCCTGCGCGTGTTGTATATAGGAAAGGAGAGGGTGGGATAAATTGGAAGACCTCATCAGAACATTCATCATGGTAGAGACTGTAAAATACCGCCAAAGATGCTACATCTCTACGCAACTGCAAAGGCTCGATTCCCAATAATGCGGACCGCACGTCGCTGCAATCTGTCGAGAGCATTTAGTAAGTACTTTGCGGAGCCATACCAGAGATGCGAGCAGTATTCCACGTAAGAGCGAATTTGTGTCTTGTAGAGAAGGCATCGCTGCTCCGGCGTGAAAAAACGTCTCACTTTGTTCAGGACTCCGAGTTTACGCGAGGCTGTTTTGATGATACTATAAATGTAGTTTTTGTAGCAGCGAACATCCATACTAAGGATATTGAGATTGTCCTGTAGTGGCAGTGGCGTGCTCTAAAGAGTTGGAAGGGGAAAGAAAGAAGATACCTTTAGTTGCTGTAAACGCGCATGCCTGCGTCTTCTTGGCATTGAATTCGACCAGGTTTTCAAAGCCCCATTGAGAATCGTCGTTCAGGGTCCGGTCAAGTTCACTGACGAGAAGCTGCCTTTTTTCCGCGATATCAGACTGCTTGGTCGCAGGTTGTCCGTGATAACTCCCGTGTAAGGTGCTAATCGTCTGCATAGCAATGAACTAGACAGCATGTCATTGATATGCAGAAGAGAGTGGGTGATAAGACGGACCCCTGCGGCACACCAGCATTTACCTGCAGGAACTCCATCACAGGAGACGCGAATACGGCGCCCCTGCAGGAAGCTAGCCACCCAGTCGCGCAGTCTGGGAGGCAGACCAAAGGCTGGTAACTTGGAAAGAAGCGACTTGTACCAGACTCTATCGAATGCTTTGGCGATGTCAAGACTAATTGCTAGTGACTCGCCATGCTTGTCCATAGCCTCACCCCAAAGATGGGCAACGTACGCCAGAAGATCACCCGTTGACCGCTTCGGTCTAAAACCGTATTGCCGGTCATTAATTAAGGAGTGACCCTCTAGATGACACATGAGCTGGTTGTTTATTATGTGCTCAAACACCTTGCACAGCACTTAGGTGACGGCTAAGGGCCGATAGTTGCCCGGGTCTGAGCGATCCCCCTTCTCGGGGATCGGCTGTATATTCGCCTCCTTCCAAGCCGATGGCACTGTACCCGAGTTGTACGACATCCGGTCGATCGCGTAAGCATTGGAGACAACTCCGATGCACATTTTTGAAGAACCACCGCTGGAATTCCATCCGGTCTGCTGGCTTTTCGGACATGGAGTGACTGCAGCACAGCACGGATATCCCGCTGCCTGATACGGATCTCAGGCATTGCGTGGTCACAAAGGAGCTGTATCGGTGGCCGCTTACTGCAATGCAATCATCGATTCGGGAGTTGGCCGCAAAGAGATTAACCAGCAAAATTTGCTTTCTCTTGGGGCTCATGGGCCAGGGATCCATCAGGGTTGCACAACGGGGGCAGCTCCGCGGACACCGGTGACATCAATGTATGGGTTATAGTATTCCATACCCAGACTGATCTCACCGGCGACAGCAGTAGCACTATCCGATGGGTTCTTACCTTCAAAGCAATGTACAACCCACGGGATGGACGCAAAATAGTCACGCATCCCATGCAAGTACGCTGACTAGTAGTGCCAGAGACGCCGCTTCCCCTGCTCGGGTCGTGGGGGCGCTCTGAATGGCACCTTGGAACAAACCAGACAATGGTCGCAGTTGCTTAAAGCGGCTCGCACCGAAACACTGTAGGTACTGGTCTGGGTGACTAGTCAGCAGAAGGTCTAGAAGAGAGGGTGCTAGGCCCGACCTTCTTGGTATCCTAGTCACCTCGTGTACCATAATATTCTGTGTAATTAATGTTTCCTGTAGATTGATTCAAACCTATGTAGAAGCATTTTAATATCGAAAATATAGTGATAGATTTACTGACTGCTTATTTTATACATACACCGCTATCTAGCCTATTAACACGTTCGCTGCGTTGTGAGGTCATTTTGGCTCATAGCTAACTTTTGTCTGGTGCGGGACGAAAATAGCGTACTTTCCCCTGGTGCGAGAGGGATAACTTTATGAATATATTTTACAGGAAAGAGATGAATATACCATTATGATCACCGCTTTAATGTGAACAATCCAGCATTTTTAAATAGTCGTGACCCAATATGACCTCACCCGCACCAGAAGAAAAATATTTCATTCTAGTGCGGTGTGAGTTCAATATGACCACACACTCTCTGCACCTCACATCCGCACTGAACGATGCGCTGGCGTCATTTTGTGCGGGTAGTGTTGTAATGCAGAGCGACATCGTAGATGTCACGTCGTATAAGTGCCTACATTTTCGATCTTTCTTGTATCGTTGAATTTTAGTATTTTATACTCGTCAGGTAACGTGGTGTTCTCGGCAAGTGTTAGAAATGCCTAAACGAAGTAGAAAAAACTAAATTATGACAGTGAGGTAGAAAACGAAGAGAAGAGCAGAATAGAAGAGAAGAAAAACCCAGCATATCGAAAAAAAATTGTTAAAAATGAACAAGATAGACGCGGTTATTAATCATAGGGATTGATTTTAAAGTCAATAAAATAGTTTTATGGATCATCTACTCAAATTCAATAGAATTTTTTGAATTAACATATATGTTTTGATATGAATAGTTTATTGAGGAAGAAGGGCAGCACTGTTGAGGAACGTGACATAGGTGCCATCATATTAAAATAAACCGTTACTAAGTCTTTGATTTTTCATTTTAAGCCTCTAAGATTCCAATGGTATTAGTATAACCTATAAGTAATACAGCTCTACGTCAATTTATCGATATGAATATTAACATAAGTGTTTCCCATCACTAGCCTTTTGATATCTTCAGTGCGTTGTGTGGTCAAAATGAACTCACAAATTGTTTCTCTTCTATAGCATAAACGAAACATGGGAGCCAAAAACGCTGGTAGTCACATATACACCATATAAAGGTCTATGTACTGCAAAAAAAAAACAGACAAAAATCGCTACCACCACTGAATAAAACCTATATTAAAACTGAACTTTTTATGTGTCAATATGACCGCATACGCACAGTTAAAAAGTCCTCCATGAGTCTATATAACCTCACACGCACCAGATAAAAGTACACTAAAAATCCTCCCGCAGTGAACGTGTTAATATCTAGATAACTAAACATGAATTTTATTTACCTATGTATATAATAGCAAAATATGTAATCTGTATCACTTCCACAAAGCATATAGTACCTAATCAAATTTTTCCATGTTGAGTATTTAAACTTTGATCTTGTGAACTATTGACCTTCTAAGCTGTTGATATTCTAAAGTGTTGAGATTTTGAATCGTTGAGATTTTGAATCGTAGAGATTTTGAATTGTTGGTCTTACGGTGTTGATGTTTTAATTGTTGATTTTATGACTGTTGAGATTCAGTACCAATCCCCGTTTTATCTCCCCTACTCTTCGCAGTTTTTATAAACTCAATCACCCACGAACTATCTTCTTCTTACCACCTGTATGCGGATGATTTGCAAATATACTCCCGAGCCCCGCTAGACAAACTGGCGGAAGCGGTCAGCATAATAAATAATGATCTAATATCGATTTGCAGATGGAGTGCCTCGTACGGTCTAAAAGTCAATCCATGCAAGACACAAGTAATTGTTGTCGGTAGCTCCAGGTTGATTGATAAAATTGATTGGTCGATCTTACCACAAGTAACTTGCAACGGAATATTAGTCCCATATAGTGACAAAGTTAAAAACCTAGGGATTGTTATCGATAGTCGCTTAACCTGGGGGCCACAACTCCTAGAGCTAAGGCATAATATATTTGCCGCGTCGGGGTCCCTGCGTAGGCTTCAAAATTTCCTACCTACTATCACTAAGACTGCGCTCGCACAATCTCTTCTTTTTCCTATTCTCGACTATGCTGACGCCAGCTATCCAGATCTCACTGAAGACCAACTTAATAAGCTTGAGAGACTCCAAAATCTTTGTATACGATTCATATTTGGATTACGCAAATATGATCATATTTCTGAATTTCGAAGAAAGCTCAAGTGGTTACCTATACGCCTTCGCCGGAATGCTCATATTCTCTCCTTACTGTACAACATCCTATATAATCCACTAACTCCTGCTTATCTAAAACAGCGTTTTGAATTCCTGCATAACACTCACTCGAGGGTTTTGAGATCATCAGAGAATCTAAGATTGAAAATGCCAAGCCATTCCACTATTTTTGCCGATAAATCCTTTTCGGTTCAAGCCGCTCGGTTGTGGAATGCTCTACCAGTAACCGCCAGGCGTGCTCAGTCCCTGCCTGTATTCAAAAGGTTAGTCAAGGAGTACTACCTTTCTCTCTGATAAATGTAGAAGAAAAGGATTATTACCTTTCTTGGTAGTATATTTATGTGTGTATTAATATGTTGCGACAGTTTCTGTTATGTTTATAGTAGGTATGTATGTTTGTTTGTTTAAATACCTATACCTACTCAGGTAGCTATTATGTTTGTGTTTTCTTTTTCATTATTATTGTTCTCATTCTTTATATATTCTCTATGTACACCAAACTACCCGAAAGCATTCTTCTCCTATTTTTTCATCCATCCTAAGGTTGCCTGTAAGAAATTGCCACAGAGCGATAAGGCCGCCATCTGTACTTACCACATAACTTTGATCTCTATGCTGTATTGTTTCATATGGTGTACAATAAAGACGTTTTTACTTTACTTTACTTTACTTTAATGGACTGCTGAGACGAGGTCTCGGGTTCGATCCCAGGTATTACCATGGCACACACCAATGACTTTTCGATGCTTTTCGAAGTTATGTGTGTATTTATCGCAGGTTTATAAGTGCCCGGTTAATGGCAATAGGCTCGCCACCTATTACATTAGGACCTAAACATAAACGGCGAAATGTGGGTGCTAGCACCTCTGCCTACCCCTTCGGGGAATATAGGCGTGAGTTTATGTTATGTATGTTTAAAGGTTGCCTGGAAGAAATCGCTTGTAGCGATAAGGCCGCCATTTGTACATTTCTTTTTGTTAATGCTTTCATATATGTACTGTTCTATTAGTGTACAATAAAGTTTTAAAATAAATAAATAATAAATAAATAGATCATAGTCTGAAGTGATTTTTTTGACAAATGCGTTTCGTAAATTTCGAATAGCCTCCTGCATATCATATTCCACAAGTTCTATAAACATATTTAAGTTAGTTTACAAGCTTGTAACGTTGGTTTCTTTGTTCACAGTACCTACCTGAAGGACGACTTTGCAGTTCTTCCCTATCTCGATGCGGGCTTCCACCGAGTAAGTTTCTTCATTACATCTTTTCCTCTGCAGCCTTCTAAACTTAGTACTTAATTTTAACCTAGCGTTAAAGGAAAACATTTATGAACTTATGGTTCGTGTTTTATTTAAGAAACTAATATTTAATCATTAGAAATGTACTTAGTACAGAATAAATTACAAAACAAATTTATGTTATCCCTGATATGATCTTCAAATTTCGCAATTAATCTTCATAAAAAATGAAAATAATCCTATCACCCCTTGCTTTGAAAGGCCTCTATGGCCTTCGCCTAACCAGACCTGATGATCAGCTGACGCCAAGTCGGTCTATGGCCTTCGCCTAACCAGACTCGGCGATCAGCTGATTGTAGACCGAACGTGAGTAGCAGCTGATTGGTGATCAGCTGAGGGGTCACTGACTCGAGAGGTAGGTACTGATCAGCTGACCCGTAAGGTAGGGATCAGCTGAGGGGTCACTGACCCGTGAGGTAGGTACTGCCCTAGTAGTTAGCTATGCCAGCTGGCTGATGCCTCTAGACCGGCTGGGTTCAAGAAGTGAACCCTGTCCGTTGCTAGAGAGCTCTGTCTGTTTGGACCGGAAGGGGAACCGTAGCCAAAGTTAAAGCCAGAGCATGGAACTGATTATTTTATTGAGCAAAAGGGGCTACTAATATATAATAATTTGTCTTACAATGTCCATACAATTAAGCGAGCTTACAAACTATTTACACCAATCACAGTTTAGCATTCTATTTACATAAGGAATCTTAAAAGCTATTATATACAATGCAGTTCACTAATACGCCGTGTGGGGCGCTTATCTTTCGCTATAAATATAAACTGGGTGCGCAGAGGTGCGCCAGCTATAAATATACGAAGACCGTGTTTCGCGCTGCACTCGACGAGACTCTTCACTGCGTACGGACGTGTTTGGGGCTCCGCATTTCGGCACTGCTGTTATCGTATGATAATGTTGATCTTGTAGGTAAAGTAAGTAAGTAGGTATTATGTATGTTCCTACATTACCCCCCTCTAAGAAAAACGTACGTTTGGTCTTACTACTCTTCCTGTACGAGTCATATAGGGGTCTTGCTGATTGTTACTCACATTTGTAGATTTCTCGGAATTTGCAGTCGGCGAGTTCTTAGAATTGGATGCACTCGATGTCGTAGGTTCCTGACGTATAATTGTTGCAGGCCTCGTACACGGGGATTGCGGTACGTTGGCTGCAGGCGTTTCATCATTATGTAATATGTATGCTGGTTTCAGTCTGTCTATGGATACGCATGTTTGACGATTTGGTAGTTGAATTGTGAATAACTTGCCGTTTTGACTTCGTTTGATAACTTTGTATGGGCCGTCATATGGTGGGATCAACGGTCGTCGTACTGTATCATTTCTCAGGAACACATGAGTGCAAGTTTCGAGTTCTTTGTATATGAAGGGTTGCTTAGATGAGTGTGATATTTGCTTTGGTGCTAGTGACGTCATCGTTTCAGTGAGTTGGCGAACGAATTCTGCGTCATCAATGTTTGGCTTGGTAGGCACAAAGAAATCCGACGGAATTCGAATTGTAGACCCATAAGTCATTAGTGCGGGACTTACAGATGTGTCTTGACATAGTGCTGTGCGTAGTCCTAGTAGTACTGTAGGTAATTCCTCACTCCAGTTGGTACCTGCTGATCTGGCCATCAGCGAAGCTTTCAAACATCTGTGTCTTCTTTCTAGGAATCCGTTTGCTTGTGGGTGGAATGGAGTTGTGCGTATACGATTAATACCTAGTCGTTGCATTAGTGTGCGAAATAATGACGATTCGAACTGTCTGCCTTGATCAGTTGTGATTCGTAGGGGACAACCAAATCGTGAGATCCATCCGTCGTATACTGCCTTCGTCACTGTTTCAGCGGTGATATCACGAGTAGGTATAGCTTCAATCCATTTCGTGCATCGATCTATCATTGTGACTATGTATCGATATTCGTTTGATATGCATAAAGGTCCGACGATGTCCAGGTGTACGTGTTCGAAACGCGATGATTCTTGAAACTCACCAAGGGGACTGCTAACGTGTCTTTGAATCTTCGAGCGTTGACAACCAATGCATGATTTTGCCCAGGTGGTTACATCTTTATTCATAGAAGGCCAGAAGAATTTGGATGTGATAAGTTTTCTCGTTGCGCGAACGCCAGGATGACTTAGTTCGTGTTGTGCTTTGAATGCTATTTCACGAAAAGTCACTGGTAGGTATGGTCGAATGTTTGTTGTTGATACTTCACACCATATGGTTATCGGTTGTTGACCTCCAGGGAGATTTACGAGAGCGAATGTGAGGTTTGATTGTTGTTTGCAGGCTTCTAATTCGGTGTCATTTTGTTGATCTGTCGCTAATTTGTTGTAGTCGATTGTGTTGTTTAATATTTCGATCTCCGTGATTCGTGATAAGGCGTCAGCAGCTGTGTTGTACTCGCCTTGAATGAATTTGATACTTGTGCATAATTGACTTATGAAATGAAGTTGTCTTTCTCTTCTTGGAGTGTCACTGTTGTTGGCTGATCTCGTGAGTGCGAAGGTTAGAGGTTTGTGATCAGTATAAATTGTGAGTTCATTACCCTCTATCAGTCGTCGTAAGCTTTTCACAGCGGTATACATAGCTAGTAATTCGCGATCGTATACGCTGTACCTTCGTTGTGTGTCACTCATGTTTTTGGAGAAGAATGCGAGTGGTTTCCATATTCCGTCGACTTTCTGTTGTAGTACCGCACCGATGCCTGTGTCTGAAGCGTCGGTGAGTAGGCATAGCGGTGCGTTAGGTATCGGATGGGTTAATGAGGTTGCATCGAGAATACTTTGTTGACATAATTGAAATGATTTTTCGGCTTCGGGTGTCCATTGTATGGGTGATTTATCGTTCTTCTTGGCATTGTGTAGGTATTTATTAAGTAGGTGCTGATGGTTAGCTTGATGGGGTAGGCAGCTTCGATAGAAGTTGATCATACCCAGAAATCTTCTTAACTCTTGTACTGTAGTTGGTTTTGGATATTGGCGTATGGCTTGAATGCGTTCGTCTGTGGGTTTGATTCCGTCTGATGAAACTTCGTAACCGAGGAATTGGACTTTTTTCTTGCTGAATTCGCACTTATCGATGTTGAGTGTGACGCCATATTGATTTAAGCGCTCGAGCACTCGTTTTACGTTGCGTTTGTGTTCTTCTTCGTTGTCGTCTGAGTATATGAGTAGGTCGTCTATGTAGCAGTAGCATATGTCATCGAGGCCGCGTAGTACTTCGTGCATGAATCTTTGAAATGAAGCACTACTGTTTACTAAACCGAAGGTCATAACTTTGAAGGTAAAGCTTCCGAATGGGGTGGTTATAGCTGTCTTAGGGATGTCTTCTTTTTCGATAGGTATACTGTAATATGCCATTTTCATGTCGAGCTTCGAGAATAATACTTTTCCGTGCAGTTGGTAGGTGAAATCTTGTATTCTAGGTATTGGGTATCTGTCGGGGATTGTGACAGCATTTAATCTTCTGTAGTCGCCACATACACGTAAAGAACCATCTTTTTTCTTTACCACGTGCAGTGGACTGGCCCATGTACTGTTAGCGGGTTCGCATATACCCATTTCCATTAACTTTTCGAATTCTAACTTGGCAGCTTTGTACTTGTCTGGTGGTAATGGTCGTGGTCGGGAGTATATAGGTTGACCTTTGGTTTCTATTCGGTGAGTGACGCTATGTTTTGCAGTTGATTTGATTGCCATCGGACGTAATAAGTCTGGGAATTGCTTCAAGATGTCGTGATATGCGTGATTTTGGTTGATAATATAGACTGATTCTTCTGTGCTCTGTACCTTAATAGTGTTCACGGTGAGGTCTGTGACACTATCGATGAGTTTCTTTTGATGCAAGTCGACTAGTAATTTGTGTTTTACTAGGAAATCTGCGCCTAATATTGAAGTCTTCACATCGGCAACTATGAATGTCCATTTGTAACTTCTACGTAAACCTAAGTTGAGTTCTAATGTACGCTCTCCATAGGTTCGTATTTGTGTACCGTTTGCAGCAAATAATTTATAATTGTTTTCTATAGGTTGTGAATATTTCTTGTTTCTTGCGGCTAACACTGAAATATCGGCTCCAGTGTCAATAAGGAATTTTTCTTTATTGTTTCTGTCTATTATACACAGGCGGTGGCCTTGATTAACATCGACGCCCGCCACAGTCGATGTATTGCTTAGTTTTCCTGTTGCTTTGTATTAGTGTTTGTATTTGTATTTGTATTTCTTTTAGCACATGGTTCTTCGCATTTACGAGCATTATTACCGAACTTGAGGTGGTAATAGCATAACCAATCCGGATCGCCTGGCTGTCGACGTGTTGAACGCGAGTGTGAACGCGCCCTTATGTTGCGCCTATCGTCAAAGCGCTCGTTGCTACGTGGCTGGCGATGCGGGTTTTGCGTCGGTCGAAATTGGTTCGAACGTAATTCTGCTACTTCGAGGGATAGTTTCTCTATTTGTTTGGTAATTAAGTCGAGTTGTAGTTTTTCGACTGTAGTAGATGTGCTAGTAGTTTCGTTCTGAGATGGATTTGATACGGGAATCGACGTAGTGATAGCGGCGGCTGTAGCGGGTTCGAAGTGTTCTATAATTTTGTCAGCCATAGCAGATAGGGTTTCTAGTGATGATTCTGTATTTATTGATAATATGCCACGTATTTGAGTAGGTAAATGGTTCAACCATATGACTCGGAGTGCTTCGTCGGTTAGTAGCTTCCCACTTAATTCTCTCATTTTTCGTAATAGCTGACTAGGTTTATAATCGCCAAGTTCTAGGCCACTAAGTAGCTTTTGAAGCTGACGATGATCTGATTCTTGGTATGTCGATATGAGTCTGTCCTTCAATTTGGTGTATTTGCCATTAGCGGGTGGGTTGAGGATGATATCTGCAACTTGTTCTAGATCATTGCAACCTAGCAGTGGCATGACTAGGTTGAATTTCTGTTCTTCACCTATTTTGCTTGCCGCGATGGCCGCTTCGAACTGAGCGAACCATAATCGTGGATTCTGACGCCAGAAAGGTGGTAGGCGTGCGGGAAGAGATATCATGGCGACGTCGCTGGCTGGTTTGATATCACTACCTGATGGTAGCGATGGTGGTGCTGTGCCGCCTTCTGTAGACATGATGTCTGTAGGTAGGTACACTAGGTAGGTACACTAGGTACGGCAATCAGCTGTGCGTGCAGTAGTGCGCTGTAATACCGTAGGTACGTAGGTATCAGCTGTTTGGGTCGTCGGGGGTCACCAATGTCGGTCTATGGCCTTCGCCTAACCAGACCTGATGATCAGCTGACGCCAAGTCGGTCTATGGCCTTCGCCTAACCAGACTCGGCGATCAGCTGATTGTAGACCGAACGTGAGTAGCAGCTGATTGGTGATCAGCTGAGGGGTCACTGACCCGAGAGGTAGGTACTGATCAGCTGACCCGTAAGGTAGGGATCAGCTGAGGGGTCACTGACCCGTGAGGTAGGTACTGCCCTAGTAGTTAGCTATGCCAGCTGGCTGATGCCTCTAGACCGGCTGGGTTCAAGAAGTGAACCCTGTCCGTTGCTAGAGAGCTCTGTCTGTTTGGACCGGAAGGGGAACCGTAGCCAAAGTTAAAGCCAGAGCATGGAACTGATTATTTTATTGAGCAAAAGGGGCTACTAATATATAATAATTTGTCTTACAATGTCCATACAATTAAGCGAGCTTACAAACTATTTACACCAATCACAGTTTAGCATTCTATTTACATAAGGAATCTTAACACGTTGAACGCCATGTCGGACAATGCTGTCCGACAGGCGAGTTTCCCCTGAGGCCAGCACATTTTACCATGAAGTGTCCAAAATCGCCAAGTTGTTTTTTTGTAAATATTCTTAGGAAATAACTCAAAATTAATGGCCGACTTACGGGAATAACGATATTGTCATTATTTCCTGAGATATCATACATCAGACATCATTGTCCGTCATGGCCTGCGAGAGAGTAAAACCGGTTTTTCCCTCGCAGAGGCCGCGCGGGTCACATTGTCAGCCCCCTCCCGCCACGCTTTTTTTACGATTTACGATAAAAAAATATTTTTTAAACCTAATATCTAACAGATAAACCGAAACAGAGTAAAACTTAAAAAAAATACTTGTTAAAAATGCCTTCTTACAAAAAACCTTAAAAAAAATTCTTGTTAAAAATGCCTTCTTCCAAAAAAATATGACCTACTAAACCCATTACTTGTTTAATATGTACTTGACTGTAACAATTGAACAATTCAAAACACTTATTTTACACACCTAGAATATATTTGATAACAATTTATTGAAAAGCCTATAATTTCTAAGTCCTTTTGGTTATTCTCGGGCCATGTGGCAAAGAAGTACTGCGGGGCCACGCGGGTCGCTCTGCGTACAATTTAGGCTTGTATTATTGACCGACAACTCAGAACAGACGTTTAAACATAGTCCTGACTGCCGTACAACATTGTCCCCCACGGCCCAAACGGAATATACTGATGTCGCCCAACATTGTCCGACATGGCCTGAATGAAAATATATGGTATTATTCCTTGGCGTTCAACGTGTTAAAAGCTATTATATACAATGCAGTTCACTAATACGCCGTGTGGGGCGCTTATCTTTCGCTATAAATATAAACTGGGTGCGCAGAGGTGCGCCAGCTATAAATATACGAAGACCGTGTTTCGCGCTGCATTCGACGAGACTCTTCACTGCGTACGGACGTGTTTGGGGCTCCGCATTTCGGCACTGCTGTTATCGTATGATAATGTTGATCTTGTAGGTAAAGTAAGTAAGTAGGTATTATGTATGTTCCTACAGGCCTTTCAAAGCTAGAGAAAATACACTTTAGGCGAATGTCACAAGCAATACCAATGACCATAGCCGCAATTCGTTATTTCTATCACAAATATTGTGTGTCATGGTAGAATTATACCTATGTAATACTTAAGGTACACGCAATATTAGCATAACAATTTCCCTCAAAACAATGGCGAAATTAACATGCAGCCACTTTTATCAAAAGAACGGTGGCGAGTGGCAACTTGTATCATAATAATATTGTTTAGAATAGGAACTTGTAGTAGGTACGTAACTAAGTAACATTCAAAACAATGTCTACTCATTCTACAAGACCACGTGAGGATAAAAACATATATTTTTAATTATTTCGTGGTGGAATACTAAAGACGTAAGTTTTAACCTGCCCTCGTAGCACGACACAGCTGTTGATGTATCGACCGTATCTCTCAAGTCTTTTTGACTAATGATATCAGTCGTTGTGGTGACGTCATAGATCTTTCTGCTATCTAATTACTTGAGAGACACGAATGGGGGCGTAAGGGGCCGAAACCAACTTCACCAACTAGCAGGTACAAAGAAGAGGACTTTCCTCTCGGGGCTGATGCGGTTTGACGACAATCACTCCTGTAAAAGTCAAAATAAACCAATCCATATGGAATGACGAGTAGGAGAGTGAACCTCGGGCTCCAAAGTGCAAGCTTTGGATCCAACTAATATTAGTAGATACTCAGATGATGATGCACATTACTTGAAAGATACGAATTTTCCCCGCCATGCTGAGACTGCTAATCTTTTCATTGCTCTACGACAGTTTCATTCGAAACTCCTTTATTTTTATAAACGACCGAAAACAAGCAAGAAATGATAATTCATTTTTAAGTGGACACAAATAATAAAGGACCACGTTTAAAAAGCACTCGGTCTACATCGCTCCCGCCAAGATGAATCGTTCCTGGATATTGGATATTCTTTACGGTTTAATAAATAAAATAACGTTTTGTGTCTGACAATGAAATATACCTTATTATTTATTATGAAAATTTAATATTCGTAGAAACATTTTATAAAATTATCTTTTAATACCGAGCTATCACTGTTCTTGTTCGCTTTTGTATTTAATATTATAAATGTTCATACTAAATCCATCAAAAAGTAACCAGTCTGCCTCTCTAGACAAGTGGCAATTCGTTGCTCGGCGTGTAATGGAATAGAATGCCAAATGTATGGGATTTGACGTATATGACAGGCGTCAACGAATGTCAAAAACGTCAAATCCTATACATTTGTCATTCTATTCCATCATACGCCGAGCAACGAATTGCCTCTTGTCTAGGCGGGCTGGTGAGTTTTATATAGCGCGGCTTATAGATACTCGGTTTATTAACGTTCCCGAGTACCTACCACCTACCTATTAGATATTATTAGATAATGAATAGATATTAATGTTTCAGATATAATGATAGATAATTTATTTTCTTTTCTACTTCTTGTTTATCTGCATTCAATTACATTTAAAACAACATCGTTCTACGAGTAGTTACTATTCGTCGATGTACGAATACGAGTAGGTAAATCTTGAAATTCAAAATTCGTGTTCATCCAGTATCATATACCTAACTAAATTATAGTGCAGTTTTGAACAAGTGAATTATACGCTCGTCTCTACGCTGCATCGGATGGAAATCGCACAATTATATGACTTCAATAGCTTATAATGACTTAACCACTTCGACCAGTCGATATCAAAGGTAGTTAATTTAAGGTAAAATGACCTACTACTTGGTACTAAACGAGTAATCATCATCATCCAATTAAGCGTCGTTTGAGTTATACAGCTTTTATGGAACGACGACGGCTCTCTGAAACCCGAGTAAAAGCTTGGTCAAAACCTCGTCTCTCAATAAGCAGATGGTCTCGTAGATTTTAGTGAGGCCCCAAAATTAATAATATAAATAGAAAAGTATTTAAGTAGAATTTTATTGATATAACTGTTTTTATAAAACACTACATAGTCGCATACCAAAATCGTCTAACATTTATTCAAAGCGGCGAAGTCCGTATCATATACTCCTCAAGTCCTCACACCGGCAACGAACAACGAACAAGAGCGGCATCGCACTTGTCTGAAGCACTTGTGTGAAACAAAGCGCTCAAGTAGAAGCGCACTCCACCGCGCACCTTTCAGTAATGAGGTTCGAAGGAACTTTCTTACATCTTATAATTAAATCCTGGAATATTTTTAATTAGATCCTAATTTAATCTCATGTAAACTGATCGTTGGTACTGTCGGAACTGAAGGTTAGTAGGTTGTTAATTCGAAAAACACTCACAAATAGGTCTTAGGGTGAAGTCTCCCAGTATCGGCCATGTCCTAATATCGGCCTTTTCGAGAAAATGAAACATAACTATCAAAATAACCCTAAAATTATGATAGTTTTTATGCAAAAAGCGACTCTATATCCGTACGAATAACATCCCATATTTTGGTGCGGGTACCTCCACATTTGAACGTTCAGGTGGCAATACAGCACGCGCAGGTATCGACGGGTGTGATTTGGTGGCAATACCGAGTCAAATCCCGGAGTCGACGCACTGAGTGGGAAAGTATTTGAAAGGAATTAAATATACCTATGGTATTTTATGTTATTTTTTATTAAAGAAAAACAGTCGAAGTACCGTTTAGGTAGTGTATTTTTAAATTTATTTTTACTTTTTATGAAATAATCGCGGGGTCGAGATTAGGGATCTTTATTTTGGATAAATCTCAATATCGGCCACCTGGTCGATATTGGGGAAATGCATGAAAACACTAAACTGTATGTTTAGCTATTTTATATGTTAGCAGTAACATTAATAAGGTTAAAAATGAAATAGCAGCTCTGTTTGAGCACCAGATCCTAACATCGGCCGCCTAAAAACTTTTTTTGCCAGCTACGGCCGATATCTAGAAAGTCGATGCGTAATAACGGCCACCTTAGTTTGTATAGGGTACTTACTTTCCTACAACCTTTGAACTTTACAATAAACAGGAACGTGGTGCAAAATGAACAAATACTTATGTATTTTAATTTAATCAATAATATAATCATGTCGTCCCAACAAAAAGAGAAACGTTTCAAACCTATGGTTATATGACCATAAGTTCTATGACCCCTTTAGGTTCTATGACCCCTATAGGTTCTATGACCCCTACAGGTTCTATGACCCCTATAGGTTCTTTGATCCCTATAGGTTCTATGACCGCTATAGGTTCTATGAACCCTATAGGTTATATGACCCCTATAGTTTCTATGACCGTAGTAGAATAAGAGATGGAGTAAATGCCGTTCAAAGAAGCAGGCAGTAATGCAATGCTTCGATATTGTCTAATGTTACCATTGGGGTTGTGGAGTATAGATGGAAGTCGCTTCGCGGAAAATATCGAGGTCTAGCCAAATCCGCAGTTAAGACTGGCAATGCGGACTCCAGAATCCGAGGTGTAAGCTTCGGTTGCGACTGGGAATTAATGATAGGATGAAGTAGAAGAAGAGTAGCATTTTGACAATACGAAATTCCCAGCTCCACTTTACAAGATAGACTTCCTGGAAGAATAGATACAGAGAGAAAGAAAAATCTTGAAAATAGAATAGAAAACATAAACCAGTCAAATAAAACAAAACTAGTAGATAAGAGAAGAAGAGTATTAGAATAGAAGAAGAGAATATTAAAGGACAGCGTAACTGACCTCATGATTTACCTTCTCAAAAAGAAAAGGAGAAATTTTTTTGTGGTGGCTGTGAAGTAGAACTAATTAATCATGTCGAAGAAGATGAAGCCAAAAAATATTGAATGTGACATATGCTCCAAACGGCCACAAAGTATACAGTTGATCGTGGGCAAAATTATATTGATGTGGCTATAGAAGATTTTACTTGCCGTCACTGTTTAGTGCATTTAAATTGAAAAGCCTTCAAAGAAAGTCAAGTTTTCTTTTGACTTTATCTAATAATATATTTTCTTTATAATAATATATTTTGGAAATCTTTGATTTGTCTTAATTTTTTTTAATCATTGTGATCATTAGTTTATAATAACAGCAATTACTGTAATTTTTAAGGCTGAGATATAAAGAAAAGACAAATTAATAATAGATAAGCGTTAAAAAAATTATTTGAACCTGAATTGGAATATAAAACGTTATAATTTTTTACTTTACTTAGTTTTATTGACCTAAATTCACGTTGGAAAAGGTATGACGATATTAGGGTCACAGGCGGCAGAAATTAGAGTGTTAGAGGCCGATATTAAGGGAAATCGACATACTCGGAAAAAAACATCTATATTTTCAAAAATAACAAAGAATTGGTAATTTTGCGAATGTAGTAATGGAGTTTCAGTATCCCTCTACCCAAAAAAGGCATTGCAAGAAAGCAAATGCTATAAACCATAAAATTACAATCAATCAAAGGTCAAAAAATGTTGACATGGCCGATAATTGGTGCCACCACCCTATATGTATAGCTATTTGCGAAATAAATATAGGTGCCTATTGGCAAGCAATTTTGTGGTAGCGTTTATAACTCAGATACACGTCCCACTAGCTGATATACCCAGGTGGACAAGGTGAACAGTTGTAAGTAATTTGTTTTTACCACGGATCACTAAGGACATTAGTCACTACTCACTAGTCAGATTTGTGGACTACTGCAGGGTCGGACTGGCCATACATTCAATGTGGCATTTGCCGCACGGGCCCCAGCCTGCGCGGGCCCCCCCGAGCCTGGTTTGTGGGACTTACGGCAAACGTAGGATAGGACTTGATACTGATGATACTTGGCCCGCACAGGCTAGGTTCCAGCTCTTGTGAACTAAATGTAAAACTAGATCACATATTCGTTCATGAAATGAGAGAGAAATGAAATAGAAAATTCAACAAATGGTTCATCCTGAGCAAGCCCATCCCCTGAAACTAGTTTAGGTTTTTTTCTGAACGGTAAGAAAACGGCCTGCTCTGGGATCAGCCTGAAGTCTACGGCTAGTCGATTGAGAGCATCCTCTAAAAAAGTCTCACAAAAAAGTGGTACAAGAGGGAAATTGGAATAAAGTGAAGTACCTAGGGTCGTCAGTGGGTTTCTGGTGGAAACCACGCTAGTTTCAAAATTGCAATAACTTCGACTTTCCTCCAGACACGGAGGATGTTGACAGAAGCCATACAGTTATTTTAGTGTTAGGAGCCATGACACGGTGACAGGCCCAAGGTGTTGGATTTGTTCAACTGAGATGTTGTCCATTCCGGAGGCTTTTTCTGTGAGGTCCTTAATTCCGAAAAAAGGAGTCACATGTAGTCTCCGGCACCTATTCTATTTCAGTATTTTTCGATAGTATCCCAGCAGAGGAAGCGGCATCTCTGGACTACTCGGCAGCAGATTGGGATGGACTGCGTGAGTATTTTGCGTTCATCCCGTGAGTTGCAAGTTGCTTTAAAGGTAATAACCCATGGGACAGTGTCACTGCTGTCGCCGGTGAGATCAGTCCAGACTGATACCCAGGTATGAAATACTATATCCCATACACTGATGTCACCGGTGTCAGCAGAGCGCGCCCTTTGTTCACGCGCGAGTGCGCAGAGGCTGTTGACTAAAAACAGTCTGTGTACTGCGCTTGGGTATGGGCGCGCGCCACGCGCGGATCCCACATGGGCCACTTCAAGGCGGTGTACAACAGAGTCACAAAGGTCTGCGAGAGGGCTTACGTCAGAGCGGATGCTCAGCGCATAGCGTGGTTTGGTCAAGAGCTAGTGGTGCATCCCACGGGCAGCCACTGCCGGGCCGCTCCCTGGCCCATGAGCCTCAAGATAAAGCGAATTTGCTGGTTAATCTCTTTGCGGCCAACTCCCGAATCGATGATTGTGATGTGTGTGATGCTTACGCGGCTGTACCGATTATCTTATATCTCAGGTACAGTGCCATCGGCTTCGAAGAGATGCGAATGTACAGCCGATCCCCAAGAAGGGGGATCGCTCAGACCCAGCCAACTGTCGGCCCATAGCCGTCACCTCAGTGCTGTGCAAGGTATTCGAGCACATCATCAACACACATCAACAGCTCATGCATCCCCTAGCGGATCACTCCTTAATCAATGATCGGCAATACAGTTTTCGGTCGAAGCGGTTAACGAGTGAATTCAGATCTTCTGGCGCACGTTACCCATCTTTGGGGTGAGGCTTTAGACAAGCACGATGAGTCACGACTCACGAGTCACTGGCAATTCGTCTTGACATTGCCAAAGCTTTGAACAGAGTCTGGCAAAAATCGCTTCTTTCCAAGCTACCAAGCTTTGGTCTGCCTCCTAGACTGTCTGTCTTATCACCCACTCTCTTTCTTCTGCTTTTTGCAGCATTCATTGCTATGCAAACGATAACACCTTACACGAGAGTTATCACGGACATCCTGCGACCAAGCAGTCTGATATCGGGGAAAAAAGGCAGCTTCTCGTCACTGAGCTTGACCGGATCCTGAACTACATTTCTCAATGGGAATCTGAAACCTGCTCGAGTTCAATACCAAGAACACGCAGGCATGTGCGTTTACAGCAAAGGTACAGTATCTTCTTTCCTTCCCCTTCCCACTCTTTAGACTTAGAGCATGCCGCTACAGGACAATCTCAATTTCCTCGGTATGCATGTTCGCTGCAAACTGAATAACTACTATAAACTGCATTGAGAGTATCATCAAAACTAACAGCCTCGTATAAACTCGGAGTTTTGAACAAAGTGAGACGTTTTTTCACGCCGGAGCAGCGGTGTCTTCTATACAAGATACTGCTCCTGCGTGGAATACTGCTCACACCTCTAGGATGGCTCCGCAAAGTACTTACTAGATGCTCTCGACAGGTTACAGTGACGTGCGGTCCCTATATTAGGAATCCTGAGGTCACTAACATCCTCGAGCCTTTGCAGATGCGTAGAGATGTTGCGTCCAGGGCAGTATTTTACCCGTCTCTACCATGGTGAATGTTCTAATGAGCCCTCTCCTTTCCTATATAAAACAGCACGTGCAGGACTTATATGTCACCCGCATACGGTGCAGAATATTCCATCTAGAACCCAGCGGCTCGGCGACTACTTGTTCTGGAATAATAAGACCTGGAATTCCTTACTAGCTCACGTTTTTCCCTCTTCCTACAGTCCCGGGTCCTTTAAGTGGGGCCTAAAAGGCATCGGATTAGGCCGTCAAGCCGAGTGCCACCATTGTAACTTGGTATGTGTCTATAATATTGTAACCCTCTTTTCAGAGACTTTACGTTTAGCTTACCATCAGGCGAGGTGAAGTCAAATTGAGGCATGTCAATTTGACTTTACCTCCCCTATATAAATCTAGTCTCGGGCCCCGGCTTGTGGTTAGCCGCCCGGGCCCTTTCGGCCGAGTCCGACCCTGGACTACTGTCGTGTTCGTCAGTCATTCTAATATGACGTATTTAGACATTTCATATCATAAGGACACCGTGATTATGATGGAGCACTGTGCTAAACATAAGTAGTCGAAGTATTTAAAAGAAAATGATTACATATAACGTGGGTAATATAATTCAGGATCATGACAAACCCGCTACGAGACAAATATATTTCTTCGAAAATGCAAAGTTTATTCATTGTGAATTTACATGATAACTTTTCTTTTCTACTTTGCGTACCGATCACAAAGCTTGTGATGAGTAAATATTTAGGTAAATGCATGCCAAAATTTGTTGACTTTTTGGAGACGATACTTTTAACTGTTGACGATAAACTTGTTGACGATAAACTGTAACTATTATATTGATTAAATACGGTATGTATTTTAAATGTGCCTGAATGTCAGCTTCGTTTGGAAAATGAAACTAATATCTATATTTATTTCTAAGCACTAAAGTGAACCATGATACCTATATCCATAAAAGAACGGCGTCGACTAGACGCATTCGTTTTACAGCTTTCAAGTCTAATGCGATCGTGACCAGGCTCTGAGCCAATCATCCTAATACAGCTGACTACTCTTAGGATTAAAAAAAAGAAAAGTCCAATCCTTTATTTTCCGATTTAAAAGCTTTCGAAGATAATTTGCTTCGAAAGTCGTATTTTAAAAAAACATTCGTAGTAAAAATTTAAACTTGAGTAGGTATGTTTCTATCTATTTTGCCAGATAAATTTTAGCCGTTTAGACGTGATTGAGTAACAAACATTCCAACATATTATCTTGCTATCATATTTATAGTACATAAATGTGATAGTTTTTGAAAATTTTTAGATGATTATTATTCAATTACACTATAAAGGTAGAACGGATCTGGTTGAAATTTCTGGTGAATTTAACGTCTGGAATAGGTTCCCATGGGTAGCGGGAACGGGACCACAATCTATCCACGTGGACGAAACCACAGGCAACAGCAAGTTTGTAATATAAAACGGAATAGTATTTCTTTCATCACATCCTATTCTTGTATTATCAGGTGATGGTAGAAACTGTGAGTGCCACGGCTTGGTGTGCGGAAGTGCTGCAGTCCCGTGCTGCTGGGGCCACTTCGCGTGCACATGTAGCTGCGGTTGCTGCGCTGGCCGCCGCTGCCGACCGCTGCCGTGACCTCGTCGCCGTCACTGATGATCAGCAGAGGATACTTGTAAGTAGCTTTTGAACTTAGAAAGCAAAATTGTCCTTAGATAAAGGCAAGACAAATTTTCTATCAGGAATGGACTTTGGACAATTATTATTATTGTCTGTAGTCCTTCTTCATGAATTAAGTTCTCCAGTTTTAGGCAGGTTTTCGTCAACCATTATAACGGTAGTCAAGGCGAACTAAACCGTGTTACTACATTTTAGTCACTGAATTTCATTGAATATAGTAAATTAATACAAGTGATGAGAATATACGTAAATTGAATAAATTTTCCTTGGTGAAATTCATTCTAAGAATTTCTCTAAGCCTGATTTCTACTTCCAAATTGGTTCATAATTTACCCCACCACAACCTAAATGTATCGGTTCGTTGGTTACCAAAATTTGACGAAAATGGAAACTACGAGTACCTAGATAGAGCATTCTCTAGGTACACGGCTTTTAGCTGAAAAACAATTTTAATAGTTTTGGAAATATGTACCCACAGATAACCATAACTATTTTCTCCTGTTTATTACATTTATACATGCTCACTTGCGTGTGTCCCTGATAGATAGGCGAAGGCACTAAACACTCATATTCCGCTAGCTGTTTTCCGTTCTCACATCATAATTAAGCCTACTGGATTTTTTTTTATTCCAAGGGGATTCCTACTGAGCCATTTATAAAACCCCATAACACTTTTGTCAACAAACACACTCATTACATAATTATGTACTCGTACCTACACTTAATATATTACGAAGAACAGTAATTTATTAATTGAAATTTTTACAGCAGAAATTTTTAAGCATTTAGTACATAAACTAACTATTCAAATCAATTAAGATTAGATTAAATTTATTTTCCCTAATACTTTTTAGAAAAATCTGCCTATTACCTATTCTAACTAAGAACTAAGGACAGGATAATTTAGACCCAAGAAAGCATTAGTTTAACTATTTATGAGTTCTAGAATGCGGATAAATGTATTTAGATAGAAAAAAGTAGGTCATGCTGCATGCATAACAATATTTTTGCACTGCTACTCAGAAGCAAAATCACAACCTCTTACTTAACCGGTAGGTACACTAGATGGACTAGGTGAACCGTTGTAAAAAAATTACCCTGCTAATAGGGCGTTGTGCTTAAATCTCCTTTCGATACGAAAGCCACAATTCACCCAGGTGGTCTATGCAGGTGGACGGTGTGAAAGTAGCCCAGTCGAACGCTCTACCGCTACACTACAAAGGTAGTCAAATATAGTTCTAATTTGTCCTCAACCAGCTAGCGAATAAATCCTGGTGTCGCGTTCTGGGCTGGCGCCTGGACGAAGGCCCTAAGCAACTATCAGAGACCGCTGGCGGTGAAGCCCTACGGCAAGCAACGAGTGGTGCACGAGAGTGGGAAGCTCCAGTGATGTTACGACGCAGGGCTGGCCCTGATCCGATATTGCTGCCGTGCCGGGGAGCTGCCATAGGACTAACCAAGTTTGTATATTTATTTCTCCATAAACAAACCTGCTACTTTACCAGAAGCGAAATCAGTTCAAATGGATAAAGATTTCTTTCACGTAAGAATTTGAAAAATATACTCGGCATAACTAAATATTTCCTTTTATTTTATCGTAAGTATATGCGTATTCCAAATCTTTCAGGCACACATCACACATAGTATTTGTATGCGAGCCAACTAACGCGATAGAGACCGAACGTGGTCGAGGGTCTCTGCACTCCATCAGGCGAGGTTCGCTCGACGTTCGTTCCGTCGCGTCGGACGGTTTACGCCGCACCTCACTGGCTAAGCTCCAGGGACTACCGCTTGAAGCTCCCATCACTAAGGTAATTCTCATCTCTTGTGGAATTGTCGTGTCTGAAGATATTTCGTAGACTTTTTCAAAACTTAAACTATAAGTCACTACAACCAACTTAGCGTGCACAAGTTGACATTATCGATCGTTCGGCTTAAACCCTTCCGCAAGAAATCTGAAAAGATTTCATGGTATTAAAATCCTTGGTTCATGTTTCGTGCGGACCTGAAGTTTCGGATGTATATTTCATAGTAACTGCCCTGCTCTTGCCCTTTACATTCTTACTTTGAAGCTTTCTAACAGCATTAGATACTTTTCTAATAATCTGCCCATAGTGGAAAAGAGTTCGTTGCCCAAGACAGCCGCTTGATTCTCAATAGAGTCCTTATTGCACAACATAATATGTATAAGTTGTATCAGCTAGTGGAAATACCTATTGTTCCATAACTTTGTTGCCTTATTAGGTAGGGCTCTACAGCAAAGTTTCTAAAACAATACATTCTCATTGGCAATTTTCGTGACGATCTTGCGGTTTGTCTAAATTGAATGTGTTTATTTTCCCCAAGGGGCTTTAGGTATAAACTTTATCGCTTAGACATTTTACACATTACTGGCTATATGACCAATGAACTATAATAAAACTGATGAAATAAAACATGTTTTATAATAACAGCTACGTCATAGAAATATAACGGTACCTTACCAACTGTTTAAAACCCTGCTAAATTCAAACGAATTGGCATAACCAACATCTTCTCCGAATACAAAGGTTTGAAGTTCATTTCGTAAACCTTATTAATTTAGTTTAGTTATCCATTAATCGTAACATACCTGTGATTTCGGCAACTGGATATTTTTTTATATCTTTGAGAAGGTTTTCTTGTACTTTTCATCCCATATTATGGGATTTACCATTCGAGTTTGGGGAAGTAAATCGTCTCTAGTAATTAATACTTCTTGCTTTATGTTGTTTTTGCTAATGAGTGCTAGGAGCACAAGAATTCCTTCAAGAGAGGTACAATCAATAACGCACATAAAACAAGGTTTTGCCTGTTCTGTGATAACAAATAGTGCAACAACTTTTGCACTTTATATTTTTTGAAAGTATTTACAAAACATGATATATCCATTTTTTTTAATACACATAATATCGTGTTCATAGGTGATATCTCTCCTATCAGCGGCCACTGAGGGTGCTCCTCCATCAACAGTTGCTTGTATAGAAAGAGCCGTCGATATGCTACGGACCTCAGAGCTTTACTCCCCACAGATGAGGGATGAACCCAAACTTAGGGTTGAAGACCCCATCGCCACAGATCTCATTGGAGCTCTCCTATCGGTGAGTAAACTACAATTTGTAACAATAACTGTTATTAAGCTTACCCAGAGCCAGCCACATTTTGTATCTAATTCAACTGTTTGTACTGTTACTGTACCAGAACACTCCACACCAGCCCAACACCATATTCAGATATGACAATCTAATTCGATGTTGTGCACATGTAATTATTTATATGGATGATGTTTTGATATCTCAATGCCTACGATTTGTGATTCAGTACTTTTGATTTTAAATATATTATCTATATTACTACAAATATTAGATAGACCACATTTTTATCCCAATTTATGCATGCAGTGTTGTTTATATATACTAACCTTGGTATTTATTTGTTTACGATCCTGTTCGGCCCGGGGAAGAGGGAGCAAGCGAACGCAAATCTTATTTTTATGGTAGGAGGTTTGGAATTAAAACGTCTATCTATGACTATATCTTTCGATACATAGACTACTTAGATAGTTACATTGTTCTTTGTCATTCATGCTTTCGTCTACTATTACATAGGGCTCATTTTTTGTACCTAATGTGTAGTCCCCTACCACAATCCCATTGTGTAACTATTCATATTGCCACATGTCACTAGCGATGTATCTGTAGAGAAGTAGAGTTGTGTTCTAATTACTATTGAATTTAAAATGAGCCCTGGGTAATGTAATTTCCGTCTTTGACTCAGTGCTATTCAGAACATTTCACTTTGTGGTGTTTCGTCCAATTTCTTAACAACTGCTCGACTAATGTGTTTACCCTTACATTATATACATCTCATAATTATGATATTAATTTAGAACAAAGAATCTCATATTTTTTTCAACATAATTTTAAATTGAATTTTTACTAACAAAGTAACAGAATTGGAACTAAAATCATCCAAATTTGATTAAGGTAAGGAATTTATGAGGTTTACAATTGAAATTTTAAATAAAGTTACAATTCTAATTTTGAAAATAATTGGAATTCGTTGAGGCATGCTGAATTTGTGAATAAATTGACAATTAAATAATTTTAGAGCATGTTTTCAAACAAGTAGATATTATTATGTTATTACATTAAATATAAAAATTTAGCAATGAATTTATAAAAATAATTGAACTTTCTTTTAATTGAACAGTAATTGGTTAATTAATGAAATTTTATTGATCTTTATATCATTTTGATTGCAGCAAGGACCTACCAACGTCCTTTCGTCTCGCCGAAGCAGCAACGACTCGACTGTCGTAAGGGGACAGACGAATAGAACTAACATTAAACACAAGGTAAGGGATATGAATGTGACTCCAAAATAATATAAAACTGTATTGAAGACTAGAATGTCTAGTTTCTCTTAAGGTACCATCTTAAATGTCGTTTTCTTACTATGATATCAAATGTAGGTATATCTAATACTTGTTTTATTTTAGGTGGGTAGGTACTTAATATCACCTCTAGGTTGTGTTGTTACAATTATCGTAAGATATCACTTTGACAAATTATCATTTTGAAATCACCCATGATTTGGTAAATTCTCTCATATTTTCCGGCTATTATCATATCTCTGCTACACATACCTGCCCATATAGCCGCTACCTTAATGTATTTTCGGATATTTCTCGGCGACGCGACGCCTTAATCTTGCGAAGAGTTCACACTTCAATGATTTACTTCAGACACGAATACCTATCGCCTACACAATATACCCATTATACACCTACGTGAAATGTTACGAGAAACGAGATAAGCGTCTTATGGAATATTACAATGAGTGTCATGTCACCGCGTCGACGTCGTTACGTTTTAAATATAAACTAATACATTATTCTGTACGAACTTGTCAGTCTTAATATTCTGTTCAACGTTTATATTTTCGTAATATTCCAGTTCATTTGTGACGCAAACAGTATCTTCTATAACTTCTTTTTTGATATTCTTTCAAGTGTATTATCCTATCATAGCAAATTCGGTCCTCTACATGACCTTAGTGTTGTTACCGGTTGCATCTGAAGCTTTCGCCTCAGAGCTCGTGGTTGACTTATTCCTCCCCCTTTTGATTTAGCTAAATACGACTTTTTTGAATCGTCCAACCTCTCAACCACCAGACGAAAGCCTGCGCCGGACTCTCTTTTGTCGATCAGCAGGTGTAGTTAACACTGAAAGTCTTGGTGAACAAAGCAATAAATAACTAAAACGCATATAAGAACTACTCTTTATACTTCGCAACGAGTGAGATAAATTCGGGGGTAATTTAATTTTGTACCTATAAAATTATTCTGTATCTATGACAGGTGACTAATTTTTTTTTTACCGTGAAGTAATGTTTAGGTAGGTACCTAAAAACGTCCTTAATATTTATCATCCATTTTGAATAGGAAATAAACTGATACCTTAACTGCTACTCTAAAAAATGATGAGGATAATTATATGGTAATTTCAATTCGCTTTTACCTGCTATTGAACACTTGAATGATAAAGGGGAAATTGAACTTTTTTTACGCGTGGGAAGCCCCACGGACACCGCCAACGATGACGTGGCCATGACAAAATCAAACTTTCAAATGTTATTTATATTACAGAAATAGTTGTTAGCTTATTTCTGACTTTATTAGTCACCTATAAATATTTCATGTGTTTCCAGACATCTGGCCAAGTACGCGAGCTCCTCGACACAGCTCTCAGTTGGGACTTCGAGATCTTCCGTCTAGAGGAGATGACGCGCAACCGGCCGCTCGCCCACCTCGGCCTGGCGCTCATGGGCGGACGCTTCGACGTGTGTGCGACGCTCGAGTGCGACGAACGGACTCTCCTGCACTGGCTCACCATCATCGAAACTAACTACCACGCTGTTAATACGTATCATAATTCAACACATGCGGCTGATGTGCTTCAGGTATAGTACTTTTGGTCGGTAGTTTTATGTAAAGCTTTTGATTCGTTGAACCTTGTTGTTGTAAGTTTATTACTTTCATTGCACTGTAAAATAACTTCTTATTTTCAATTAGGACTGTCCTATGTTACATAAATTGTTGATTTGAATTTAAGACGTTTAAGTATATTGTGTAATAAATATGGGGGTTCCACAGGGATCACTTTTAGGCCCTTCGTTAATTTGCATACATAGATTAGCTCATGCCAATTTCCTATTTATTATTATGTATTATATAAATATAATAGAATAAAGTTACCGAGATCGTTAATTACAGGCTGTCGGATACTTCCTGGAGAAGGATCGCTTGAAGACGTTCTTGGAGCCTCTAGAGGCAGCCGCGGCACTGATAGCCGCGGCGGCGCACGACGTGGATCACCCGGGGACGTCGTCAGCATTCCTTTGCAACGCGCGGCATCCCCTCGCCGTACTGTACAACGACATCTGCGTACTCGAATCACACCACGCTGCACTTACCTTCAAACTTACACTCAGTAAGTTATTACTCATAATCATCATCATCTCAAGAGTGCTAATCCCAGTCCCGTTATACATACATACCTGCATAACCGTTAACACCCACATTTTGCCAACTGTGATTTTCGCAAGCCTATTGCCGTCAAGCACTGTGTCATGGACTGTATGTTTACTATTGGATGGATGGAGAGCTCTATCCCTTAGTTGCCTTCTACGACACCCACAGTAGTTTACCAAAGTCAAGTAGAATATTTTTTATAGTTACTTTTACTTATAAAATTATTCACTCATCTACTTCTCATATAATATTACAACCTGAGTTCCTCATCTTCACAGACGATGACCGGGTGAACATATTCAAGAATCTCGACCGCGAGACGTACAAGCAGGTGCGGCACAACGTCATCGACATGATCCTCGCCACGGAGATGACCAAGCACTTCGAGCACCTCGCCAAGTTCGTCAACGTCTTCTACGCCAAGTCCAGCGGCAGTAAGGACGATGGCATGCACACTGACGTAAGATAGCAGTCTTTTTTCAACATTTTCATATGAAAAAAAATGGTCTTTAGACTGGTTTTCATAACATGCTTGATCCTGCTAAATGCAGGACGTTTCAATATTTATATTGTACTAGCTGTTGACCGTGGCTCCGCCGGCGTGGATGTCGGGTATCGCGACCAAATATAGCCTATGTCCTTTCTCAATGTTTAATCTACCCCTATATCAAATTTCATCAAATCCGTTGAGTGGTTTAGGCACGAAAGCGTAACAGACACACAGACAGATACGCAGACAGACAGAGTTACTTTCCTATGTATGATATTAGTATGGACTAGTGGACCCAGCAGACGTCGTCTTGCGTGGTAGGACAGAGCTCATAGCAACTACCTACTGCATTCAATTGTATCTTCAACCCATTGAAGGAAGGGTTAGGTGACAACCACGTACCTACAGAAGAATATAGATATAAATATATTGCATGTTTTAGGAACCATATGCACTGGATACAACAGCCCTGTCGCTACCTGAAAACGTCATTTTAGTGAAGAGGATGATGATCAAGTGCGCTGACGTGTCCAACGCGTCGCGGCCGCAGAAGTTCGCCTTCGAGTGGGCGAGGAGGTAAGAACTCTTTCATATACGTTATATTATGACTCCTAACACCAACGGCTTGATGTGCTTTCCGAAGCACAGAAGTCTGTGTTGTAAGAATGGTCATGCATCCTAAAACTAGCCTGGCTACCTTTTCCAAACCTGCAATATGCTAACCCAATCGGTTCCCCGGGCCTCTCCAATATTTCAAGACTTTCTGTTTGGAAATTCTCAGCACGGATTTTGGGAATGTGGCTAGCAGAAATAGTTACCTAAATAGTCAGCAAAATGTGGACAAAACGGCGGGATCGACCTAAATAATAACCTAACATCGAATGAATCCTTTAAAAAAAATATAAATTTTGTATGATTGTGTTACAGAATTGCTGAAGAGTACTTCCTGCAGACGGACGAGGAGAAGGCGAAGGAGCTGCCGGTGGTGATGCCGATGTTCGACCGCGCCACGTGCTCCATCCCGCGCTCGCAGATCGGCTTCATCGACTTCATCATCATGGACATGATGGAGGCCTGGGCTGGTGAGCAACCCTGTCTATGTTTGTGTTACGGCACTTGGGTTCCTAAGACGAAGCTTAAGAAAGAACTGCTGGATAATTTGCGATAGTTATGGTAAAGTATCGTAAATCATCCAGCAGTTTAGAAAATACGAGGTTACAGATAAGAGACATCTACATTACATGATTTGGGCTATAAATATAACCTTTCCTAAGCAGTCGGGTTAAAAGAGGCATTAGCAACCAATGCATAGAGTCGAATTCAGACTCCAACTCGAATTTATTTATTTGCTTTTCATCAATAAATTTCAATCAATTAGCCTATCGCAGTACCTACACTGCTGGACTATCTGGACATATGCCTCTCCTGATTTTGAAAGGTTTTGGCCTACTGTTTCCACGCTGGCCAGACGGGTTGGTACAGGGTTTTATTTTGAGTTTTCCTTCTCTCGCAGTGATATCGTCTGCGAATTTTACGTGTCGCCTCTTACGACACTCTTCGGATGATATGAAGTGGTGATACTTGTATTATTTCTACACGGATAATTGCATTTCAATGAAAATAAAATATTCCTTCTCATTTGCAGCCTTCATCGATATGCCAGAACTCGTAAACCACGCACAGAATAATCTCGCTCGTTGGAAGGAACTCGACGACGCCGGAGTCACCACCGTAGAAGACGTCAAGCGGGCGCAACGACACTCCGTCATCCACGCGCCTCGCATCACACAACCTCCACCTTCTACCACAACCCCTAGCACCACCACTGAGGAGTAGGGCAACACTCAATAAAGGTAACCCTTCAAGGACCTTCATGTATTGAGCCACGGAATAGACGTTACTTAACTGTTAAGGGAGACCCTACAGGGGACGTTGGAGTCAGACATACTTCCTGCAGAATATCGTCACTTGATGACTTTTATATCAGGACAAGAACGGGTAATGACTATTGAGGTAACAGAAGAGACCCGCAGGAACAAATTTCGGAGTAACAGAGTTGTGATGATACCCGCTTGGCGGTGGTCATCCGATTTGGGAACACGTTTCGAGAGATTATTGTATTCGCTTTTAAATGATGGAAAGGTTTTGTGAGCGCGTGGCGTTTGGATGTCAACGTAATAAGTCTGAAACGGATCATTGGCACGCGATGCCTGACGGATGTGTCCGATAATACGCTTATTTTATACTTATTATATCCGTGTTAGTGTGGGTATCATTGAAATTATAATTGTTGATATCTACTTTTTAAGTAGTTGTACCTATTTATTAGATAATATTGAATCAAAATATTTACTATATATGAATGTATCAATGGATTTTTATTAATATTGAAATATCCACAGATGGCATGATTTTTTTTTTGGTATTGTTATTGTTCCTGCTAATTAAATGCAGAAGCTAAAATGTTATATTTTAAATTGTGTACGAAGGATTCTTGTGCGAGTCCCAAGGAATATATTAAGAGATGTTGCAAAAACTGAAACTTATGCTAACATAATATATTAATATATAACTATATATTTTCATTCACATGCCGTTTGTGGAAATCATTAGAAAATTGGCATAATTAAAACCTAAAATGTTGTATTCAAGTTGCCATATACACGGGTAGATATCTTAGTTCATTACATAATTAATAATATACATATGATGTTTTATAATCAATGTGTCCGTGATACAAGTGCCATATTAACGATTGGCCATGTTTCATTCATTGAGCGGTGTTGAAGACCATTTTGCACTGCATCCCATGACATACCATACCATTTAGTTACTTTAACAATTTATGATTCGTAGTGCGTGAGGACCTTTGTATCAGCATTGATGTAACAATAAAAACAAATAATTAAAGTTCTGAAAGAGGTCTAATAAAATTGATCGTCGTCATAATTCGAAAAGGTATCATCTTGAATCAGATTTTTTATTATCTGGATGACTTCAAGTAGGAGACCAAATAAATAATTACAACTACGTTACAGAGAGTTACAGAGTTGTTGTGGTCAGGCAATTGATCGTAAAAAGCTAAGTTCAAATCTCTTGCGAAATTACACAAAGACATCATTCCATCGTTATAATAAAGTTCGTGATGTTAGCGAAAATTATAACGATTGTTTACAGGTAAATTTAATATTTATCTATCAGTAGTTAGGTATTATATAATTTAGGATTCTTCTGAGATTAGGATCCTATTACTTTGTGCAAAACTTTGTGCAGGCTCACAGGACCCATTCTGTATGTTGATCTACTCGAATTTGATGAATTAAACTTCATTCTTGTGTTATTCTAACAGTAGGTATGATCTGAAGTGATTTATTGTACAAATTTAAAACTGAAATACGGTGGGATAACTTTTCTTTACTTTTCTAAAAAAATTGATATCTTGTTTTTATTTTACATCAATGCTGTTCAGTGCGTTGTTACGATAGATTTTAATGTGAAATCTAGTAGAATAAAGCCAATTCCAGTTGTAGATAAACCCCATGAACCTTTGTATGCCCTTATTTGTTTCTAGAATTTCATTAACCCTTCAAGAGTAATCCTAACTCTCCATATTGTCGTACTATACAAATCGGTCCATTTATACACTTGAGCTTTCAAAATAATTTCTATTTTTATAAGAAACTTTTTGTAGTGCGCATTTTCGGCCTCAATCATATCAAAATTCCAAATTTTTCGAATGATTTTTTATGCAACTGTTATTCAAATAACGGTTGCATCGTAGACACTTTCGTTTCATTCCTGGGGAATATTTTATAACATTTTATACTTACCAATTATAAATGTTAATGTTATTTATTAATAAATATATTAGGACACTTGAATATTTCTTTTAAAAAAGTAATTTATTGTATTGGAATAAGGTCTAACAATTATACTATATGTAATAGCGATTATTGTGTATTCGTCTATATGACGCTGGTATTTAAGTACTGTACTAGTTGATAATATAATACAATGAAACATTGGCGTAGCTACGACTTATTTGTGAGGGAGCTGGGGCAGAGGAAGATTTATTTTTTTATAGCTAACCCCTAGACATAATGCAAACACTTTGTAGCATATATCTTTTCTTACATCATTTTCGCATCTGCAATGAATCTGTACGAGCGGTGGAAATCCTACTCGAATCAGGAACAAAACTCATGATATTGGAGGCCGCAAATTTTTATTCAGTGAGCAAATTACATTGGTTAGCAGCAGTAGATACTCCAGCTTTGAACTTTAGTGGCGATACCTAGCCCCTTTAACGATTAAATCTTGAAAAGAAGCTATACAAAGAAAAAAAGACGTGTGGCACTCGGGGACTGCCGCGGTAAAGCTATTGCATAGCATTTTTTATCAACTTATGCAATTATAATTACTTACGTTAAGCGGAGCTACTTCGGAGCAGCTCGGCTCGATTCGTGCGAGCTTCGGGGTGTTAGGTTTTTTTCGTTACGGAATTTCTGGATTCGGTCTCCACGCTCAAGGCCCGCGATAGAAGCTTTGCAATAGCTTAAAAATAGTTCAAAGCAATCATTATTACTTATATCGTAACTTAATTTAGAGTGAAAGTAATCAAAGAACTGAGTGCCTAGTGTGAGCTTTCTTCCATTCGCGGTGACGAGTAAACGGCGATTTGTTTGCGTTAAAAATGTTTCACCAGTTTGCCGCCAGGTGGCGCTAATTCAATTTCATACAAATCTCCATTTACTCGTCACCGGTGAATATGATAAAAAACTTGACATCCTGCCCAACCTTAGAGTAATTTTATTTATTAAAAGCTATGTAATTATTTCTAAGAGTTTGCATACGAGGGACTTTTCGCCAATGTTGTATCCCAGATTCCACAATAGCTACGCCCATGCGATTCAGATCATAAATACGCTTTCTCGTGCTCAATGTCAATACATAGCGGTCTAATGTTAATCGTATACATACCTACTTCAATATTTGTCAACTTTATACCTATTATGTAGTTACATTTTGCTATTTCTATTGTATCGGTTAGGTCGCGGTGTTCAATCTCATATTCTATTTTATATGTACCTAATACATACGGAAACCAAAACGTAATATTTCGTGTACTAACAAATTCTAACGATCAATTTAGTTTATTTTAAATAGTTAGCTCAATTTAATTAGATTTTAATTGTTGAAATTGAGAATTGTCTCCGTTCCCAATATTTTTCTTGTCTGCGGTTTTGTTATGTTAAAAACAAGACATAATCAAATGATTTCTGTTAATGTTGAGTTTACTTATAAGAACGTGTTTTGAGAAAATAACTTTTAAGATAACGGGGGCTGGTCCCCATATTTAAATGAATTAATGTGGAGAATAGTTACATTGTTGTGAATTTTATATGCGGTGACATGTGTGCTATGCATAACTTGTATAAGTACCAATTAATTAATGTTAATGTAAATGAATAAAATTGAATAAACTCTTCACAAAGAAGTTGAGGACTATTATCGTTTTATTTAATTATCACAACCCTTATCAATAAGGTATAAAGGTGAAATATTATTCAGAGGTGAAACATGACAAAAGTAGCTTATCAGCTCAACCTGAGATATTATTATGGAACATAAAACTACTTATACATCAATTGATTCATGTATTCCACTGCAAAAGGTTAATAAATATTTTAGTATCACTCAACTTTTGTCGTTGAATATACACAAAGTACATTCAACGCCAAACGTCCATAGATACTATAGGAAAAAGTTCATGATTCCCAAAAAAAAACGAATTTGTCCATAAAACATTTTATTATAAACAATAATTATTTAAAAAACACTTTATATAACTTAATACAATTGCAACATTGCGGTATTATAAATGCAATATCTTTACACTGCTCGCATTCACTTGACGGTTTTCTGCACCGCACACATTCTTTATAACGAAAATGGATTATACCTCTTGCCATTTACGAGTACGCACTTCTTCATAGATAACTTTATTTGTATACAATGTTTTGTGCAGTTATTAAGAAATTTCAAAGAAAATCGAATTTAGAATATTTCTTTTCTGAACTACTATGAATGTACCCCATGGAATATAGTAATCTGGTGACGTTAAACTCGCAAGGCGAGCACGAAAAACATTCGAATTCATAACGTAATTGTATCGAGAGAGCGGAGCATTCCGATTGGCCGCCTGTCCTCTGTGAACCAATCGCAATGCTGTGGGGTGAGCACGAACTACTATCGTAATCGTATCGTGAACGTAACGATAGCACGGAGCATTGCTTCTGGAGCCTTCAGGCAGGCGGCCAATCGCAATGCTCCGTGCTATCGTTACGTTCACGATACGATTACGATAGTTGTTCGTGCTCACCCCACTGCATTCTCTGGATACGGTCACGTTACGAATTCGAATGTTTTTGGTGCTCACCCCAAGCATGACGGCGATACTTAAAATAGTGACGTCATTGGTGGCTTTCGTGGCACACAAGTGATCGCTAAATGGCACTTCTTTTTGATTCAATTCCGTGAAATAAATATACGGAAGCCTAGAAATATTCGAAATTCAAACACATTTCTAATACATAAGTACCGTAAGTAACACGTATACAAATATAGATTGGCACGCATTCGTAAATTACAAAAACTACAACAATATAGTAACAGTAAATAATATATTATTTTGAGACAATAAACGTAGTTCTGTACAATATTATTTATTTGAAGTTCCATAGTAACCGTAGTTTTATTAAATCTAATTTTAAAATGTGTACAAAATCAGTTATTTGTTAAAAATCTGGAATGGAGTCTGTTTCGTACAAGTAACATAAATCAAAATAATATCGACAGTATAGTAGTATCTTAGTATATTTATGTGCTTTATAAATGTGTGGCTGAGTGAGACCAAACGTACGATACCTACATATATGCAAGAAAGAGTTGTGCAGTGATACGTTATTGCTCAAGATGCATACTAGCGAAAATATGATTTATCAATTTTGCATCTGAATTTAGATAACTTTTTGCAACAATTGGAGCAAGAAAATTCCAATAACATTATGACTTAAAAAATTAGGTATGTCGTAATTTCAGTCACAAACCCTTTTCGAACTAAGTATAGTCTAATTTAGAATTTGGCATATCAGAAATTTCAATAATTTACATCTTGACCAGTCTTTAGCGAGTCGCTGCACAATCGTGATAATACATTCACACGTACGACATGAAAAATAGAAGGAATATAACATTATAACACAAAGTGATTTCAGTAAATCAAAATAATAGCCATACGATTTACGAAGTAAATATAATATATAACATTACTTTTTTGGTCAAAAGCTGACGTTTCATATGACCATTTATGAACTAAATATATTTAGTATCACCCTGTACATTAAATTAATTTTGTGGACGTGGTCTCAAGTATCTAAAAACCGAATGTTAATTTAAATTTTAGAATTTTTCGCGAAACTCAAGGCCACAACCGGAAAAGTATCAGAGTATGTTTATTCTCGCGCGAACTTATCCAACTGAACACATCCACTATCACCGTCTTTCATTGAATTTTACATTTTTACAAGTCCTTTCCCATTTTCGTTTTATAAAAGATAAGTACTACATACCTTAGGTAGCCAACATGACTCTAAAAAGTTCCATGTATGTATTTATAAAACGTTCAGCCATTGTAAGTTAAATTCGGCGTGTATAGTTACGTCAGGTACAAACAACGCGCCATGTTACAATCTTTACACTTCGTAATATTTCTAACATACAACAATGTTTATAAAGTCCAATATACATAGAATCATAATTCGATGCCCATTACTATTTTATTTACAAAGGCAATTTTCCTGACTGTGACAGGCCACGGGCCGTACAGTCAGTACTCGAGAACTGAGCCCGTACTATAAACTCTTAAAACAGATCAATTATTGAACGGCTGTCATACTACCAACTGCCTAAATAACCTTTTAATCTTATATAAATATATAGGATTACAAAGTTACTTATGCAGTTGGCACAATGACAGCCATTCAATTATTGACCTGTTTTAAGAATTAATTGTAGGTCTGCTGTACGGCGTACAAATAAATTGTACGAACCGTAGAAGACTTTTATTTGGAACTATTACCACAATATACCTTAACATTTTAGCAATGTGTCCGTAATCTAATATGGTTTATGTAATGTACAATATATGAGTACTATCGTCGCTTAAGTTCTAACACGCAGAAGTCAAATGTAATAACTTTTCAGGTCAGCAAAAAAACTGTTTTATTGCTCTCGGTATGGACAAAATAACGTTCACATTGAGTGAGGCCTATGTCCAGCAGCGGACTACAATAGGCTTATTGATTGATTGATTGACAATATGGAACATACATGGTATTTCTGCAGCATTCTGTGAAACAATCACATTACTCACAATACTGACATAATATATACGGTGTCTTCATTATTTAAATACCTCGTTACCATTGGTTCTATTATCCTTGTATATGATTGGTCAAACGATGCTTCCTTCAATTCACTATCAATTGATGAAAATATCGTAATTTCACCAAATAATGTCTTCAGCAGTATTAGACCATAAGCGACGATTTGTATTTTTACAAAGACAATTTCTCTCGTGTATTTTTGCCCATCCTGACACTGGCGACATTAGTATTGTAATAGTTTAAAAGTCTATTGTATATATTCAATTTTAAATAATAAATATCAATACTCTACAACATTTAATTTTATATTTTTATTATATTATTATGTCCTTTACATAAATTTTATTGAACAACGAATCATGATTATGAACACCAAAACACGGACAAATATAATTATTATCTACTAATCGGTCATATTTATAAAATAACAAGTGGTTTTTTTTTGTTATAAAAGTTTTTTTATTTCTTTTATAGTATACACATACAAAAAAAACATTTAATTTAATGGTATAAACTCAAATTCAATAATTTCATTTGAATAAAAAATTTGATCCACTGAAAAGACCGTCAAACAGAAATGACTATTATAATTATTTAACTAAGACACAAAATCCCTGTTCCATCGTACAAAGCCACAATAAATAATCCCTGATATAGAACAAAAATATGAAATATTACCCCACTGAAAATATTTTCAGATAAAGAAAGAACGCGCCAACAGAGATGGCAAAGAAAATACTACTTATTGTAACAATGAAACAGGAATCTTTAGAATCACCACCCTGAATAAAACCTTTAAATTACATAACATATTCAAAGGTCTAAACGGCACCACATTTCTCAATTCTAAAAGGCGCCCTTCTCTCTGATATCTTTATATGTATCAAGATAAACAGAGATCTGTACAGCATACCAACATTTGAAATATATACATGCACGTTTTAACGGCGAAATTTAGTGATGTAAACAATATACTCCTATGTACTACTAGAAAAGTTGTTTAGAACAAATATCATTCACGATAATCAGGCAGTAGTTGACGCCGAAATCAAACAAACGATAAATTAATTTTCAAACTTATTTGTTTATACATAGAACATATTTTTGTAATGTCATCGATATTGACAGTCTAAAAAGATTCGGATTTTTCTGTTCCATGCAACCAGTTGAGTAGTATTCATAGAAGTAATTGGCCGTAAACAATAAATATTCATCACCTGACTTATATCGAGGTGGCGCCATCTAGGCAAGTGTGAGAGCGAATACACTCTTTGGGTAGTTAGCGCGCCGCTAGATGGCAATAGGCTTGCCTTTGCACTGATCTACGACGTAGCTGGTGAACCGCTTCAAGAATTTGGGGTACTCGCGCTTGTACACGGCCCTGAGCACGCCGGCGGGGGCCCAACCACCTGGGTTTACTGTAAGAAGACAAAAAGTTTTTTAAGAATTAATGATATTGTAGCTGTAGTCTATGATTTCACCTGCCGTACTCGGTTCTATTTTGGCGGCACGCAGGCTGGAATGGTTCAACGCATTTTTGCCTATTTCTCCTTGGCTCCTACATGTCACAGCATGATATTAAATTCAATGTAAAAAGACTTTTTGGTTTCACACACGTAATTCCAAAGAATGGTGCATTCAGACATGCAAAAAAACTATTGCGGCTATCATAGTTGAATCCGAAGCTTTCACCTGGAAACCTGGGCTACGCTTATCCATTACTTATCTACCTAAAGACCACGCTATAAAGACAAACAAATACTTTGACTTGACTAACGAGTTAACCAAAAACAGCTACGTGGTTAAACTCTACGCGGTAGAAATAGGAGCAAGGGGAATTCCAGCTAAATCCCTGTACAACTTACTTAAAGACCTCGGATTGCCATGAGCTTCAGTAAGCTCTTTACTAAATCGAATATCAAAAGCGGCATTGATAGGATCTTACCAAATTTGGATAGGTAGGGGGGAACACTACTGACGGTGGAGGTGAGCGCTGATGCATCACAAGGTGGCCACCCTAAACCTACATCTGGGTCGCGGGTCCCGGTCGCCGTCACGGTGTTCCTCTCTGTATCACGCTATGGACCCGGCGACCGCACGGTGAATCCATGGAGTGCTGAGAATCGGATCTCTTGCCTTTTTTTTGTTATCGTGGAAGCGACAACTGTCTGACGATCCAGCAACGAAAGTAAGCCTGCGTCAAAACCTATTCCGTTGATCGGAGGCTGATATATCAGCAGGCGAGGTTGGTTTCGGCCCCAAACATGTTAGTAGAACCTCAAAGTTCAAACCTGGCCACCAAAAGCTAGTAACAATAATTCACTAAGTAATAGTGGTGAAACAAACCTGTACTGCAGTAAGCGATGCTGGTAGTGACATTGTCTCTGGTGGGTTGCTCTCCGGCCGGGTACGTGGTGTGGCACGCGAGGCACACGGTGACGAATAGACGGATACATGCGCCCGTGTTCGCCTGCAAATAACAAATAGTTCATACATTTAACAAGGTTGGTTTAGGTGACCTCTTGACTTATATTTTGGTCCTATTTCATCATAGATTGTGCGTTTTCGTGAGGAAACGGATAGGGTACAATCTATTCCCGGAATCCGTTTTCCCTCCTTTTATAACCCAAATCCAGGGTTTTATGGGAGCCGAAGCTGGAGTCCGGTCGTACTCTTTCTCCTCTTTTTCATATTTAGTCTCCCAACTCCAAGAAGAAATCTATATCAGAGCCTCGACCATCTATCCTATCAACAGATGTATCCGCTTGTCTTGGACCTCGAAAATGTTGGCCAGCTTTATGGCTAGACTTAAAAACTGACGTATTTTGACTACTGATTGAGTAGAACCGATAATATGATAAAAAGTCGCAATAACGGGCGGAGCGGCGATCATTAGCTTAGCTACCTTGGGTCATATATCATGGACCTAAGCTCGTCCACCGCAGTAGCAACTCCATGTTATCCTCAAAAGACACCCAAGAAAAGATTCATGATATAATATGTTCGGAGTATGTACCAAGAACTCACCGGGTATTCAACATTGGTAGTGGAATGGTTAGTAGTGGCATATGTGTTCTCACTACTCTGCCGCACGTGGGACCAGAACAGCGCGTCTCGCTGGGACGCCGGCCAGATGCGCTTGAACGTCTGGTGGAACACCAGCGTGTCTGACGAGATCTCCTCCACTATCGTCATAGTTTCTAGCGTTGCTGGAACACACAAAAGTCAAATTAGTTATCGTTCTATCATCTCAAATCTATGTAGTGGCTGGTAGAGCGATCAAATTTGTCGCAGGTTGGATGCCCGTTCAGTCCCCCCTAGAAAAGTTGCAATTCGTTAGACGGCGTGTTGTAGAATAGGATGATGATTGAATGGGATTTGACGTTTATATATGACAGTTGTCAACGTATGTCATAAACGTCAAAATGTGTGTCATATACGTCAAATCCCATACATACATCATTCTATTTTACAATACGCCGGTTAACGAATTGCCATTTGTCTAGGAGGTCAGTTCAAGTATTTATATGCATGAATATTTGTATGTATTTGCATTTGTGTTTATCCGCATTCTAGAACCCATATTACAAGCTATGCTTAGCTTGGGTCCTAGAATCTTCATTAGAGCGCAAATCCTGATTGTCAGATGCAACCAAAGCTATGGAGCCTAGAGTACGCTCTACGAGTCCTCCTTTTCATAATTTGGTTGATTTCGGTTTTCACGGTAGTGACTACTGTCTGACCGTTGCCGTTGGTTTGACCAATGAACCTCGAGGCGAAAGTCTGTTCCATTAGCTCATCTGTCAATCAGGCGGTGAACCGGCTTACAGGGGGACATCATTTGTACGTTATGTGCACGCGTAAAAATAGGCTCGAATAACGTTTTATTCATTCTTAGCTTGGGTCTAGAATAATTATTATTCTTATCAAAATTTCCCAATAGCTTTGTTCATAAGCGGCGTAAGGACTTGTCTGTCACACGTAGACTTGACCTCTGAGATCTAAGACACAGGAAAGAATGAAACAATAGGGTTACGCAAAAGTAACGTAGACGTCGACAACAATGTAAACCGCGCAAAAAAAAAATGTTGATATTAATGTTTTATTTGGTTTTTAAATGCGTTAAAGATATAAAAGGTATATAAAAGGTTAAAGATATAAAAGGTACAGGTGTTAAAGGTACTTTTTTCGTGGTAATGAACTAATGACACTCGCGTCGTCCAATCAGTTGAACCAACAGGAAAAATAAAAACGCGTCTATCTCGGACCAATGGAAAAGTGTTTCCACGTCATTCGACCGCTCCGAGCAATAGAAAAAAAAGTTCCGTGTGGTCCAATCAGCCGGACGTAGAGGTCGGATCACGCGGCCATAGCCCCTGTCTTACCTCCCAAACCTGAGAAAAAGCCTACGCCAGACCCTCGTCCATTATTCAATCGGGGCATCGATTTGACTCCGACTTGGCTTCGACCTCAAGGTCGTTAGTAGGGTCCGGGTCACTTAACTGGGCCCTGGCAACTGGTACTTCTCTGAATGCTGACTTACCCGAGAAGCTTTGACGATTCTGCCCATGGACCAGCAAAAAAATATGCTATTCTTTTTTCGCATGAATAGTACCAAATGTCATTTCATGCACATTATTACTGTATTTTTTCTTTGATAATTTTAAGATCGTAACTTTTCAAGTTCACCCTAAATAAAATTTATTGTCATTACATTCTTAACGACGCGCGACGCTCTAATAAAGTATCAAGTAGGTATATAATTAGCAGGTTTTACTATAATAACTATCAATTGCGCTGACCTTTCCAGCTTTAGTCAAATCTAAAAGTCAATAGGTAACCGTCCTCAAAACCTTTAATAGGATAACTAGTACACACTATTTTGACCTTCTCTGACACGCAGGTTACTCTAACGACATTCTCATTTAAGTTCTATTATGTACAGTCAGCAGCAAAGGTTACTTAACGTGATCCAAAATCCATTGTTATATTATAAATGCGAAAGTAACTCTGTCTGTCTGTCTGTCTTTCCTATTCTTGTAGACCTTGAAAAAGGACATAGGCTATGTTTGGTCGCGACAACCGACATCTACGCGGGCGAATCCGCGGGCAACAGCTAGTAAATAAATTAAAACAGGAACTACTTGCGCTCTTTGAAAAATATTTGAAGGTACTATGCCTACTAGACTATTTAACCTCAAATGACAGCCCTTAGGAGCCGAGCAATTAGAACGCAGGCAGATGGGTGATGTGGTACGCCGCAGTGGGCGGCTACCCGAAATATTGATGGAGTAAAATAACAGAATATTGGAGGTAAATTTGTAAGTACCCATTAATTTCCTAATAGTAACGCCTTCGCCACATATCGTTGGTATTTGAAGAAAATATACAGTCTACACGTGGGGTATTAGTATTAGTACTAATAACAATTTACCTCATTGATTGTATAAAGGTATACCTAATTTACTACTATCACTATCTCTTTAGTTAATTGATTCGGTGTTTTTATGGTGAATAAATGTTATTTCAAAGCCACAGTAGATATACTTAATTCCTTGCGGCTTCTCAATGGGCCCCTTTATCCGTATCGTAGTTTAACAAGTAATAGGTACGCTGTATCTGCTGCATGCGACTGTAGTTATCGTAGGCTGTCGGCTTCGGAATCATACCTTAGATAATTAATAGAAATTGATAGACTACTCACTCTCCCACTCGTATCTGTATCGTGGATTGAAGAAGTAGTGGCACATCTCACGCGCAGTCACTCCGCGTACTTTGTGCATGGCTTTCAGTGGATCTGTCACCATGCCGTCCACCTCCATCTCTCTGCGAAAACATATAAACACATGTTAATGCAAAAACATTAAAATATCTATTCTAGAGTCAGATACAACAAAATACGATTCCCTTCACAAAAAATACGATTGGTGAATTTGTTTAAACATAGAACAACAGGTGTTGATTTCTTTTTAATGGTTTACATTAGACACAAGAAAATAATGACTATAACCTTAATACCCTTAACGGTCATTGGTTTTCATACATACATGAGACATACATCCAACATACATAGAACGTATAGATACATACAATATTGCGTCCCATTTCAGGATTGGGAAGGGGGGTATGGTGACGAAATGGGTAAATAGAAAAGCAACTAAAATGCTAGTTGCTGAGTTAAAAGGAACTATGTACATATTGTACATTTTTAAATGCTCGTTCACTTAACAATTGGTAAATTCTCACCTTCGGTACATCCTCATGTCTCCCTCCTCGGCGAATAGTTGCCAGCCTATTTCACCACCGACGCCTTCAAATGCCGCTTGGATCTGCTGTGTTGAGATCCTGTCGATCTGTAAGTTGTTATATGTTTTTAAACAACAGAACATACTGTACAAGATAGACCGGGACCCGTGCAAATTAAACAACCGACGAGTATACGACGCTGTCACTCCCGGAAAAGTCGACATATCAATCAAACGGGTGCGCCAAAGTTCACCTAAATTTTCAACTCCGAAAATTGGAACTCCGAAAATGTTCTCTTCCTAACATTTTTCATCCTAACAATCACAATTCCTAACTACTCTGTCTCTAATGTTTTAATTCCGAATCATTCAACTTCATAATGTCGGTAGCAATAAACATCTATTATACTATTATTTCTTTTCCTATATTTTGTCAACATAACCATCTTTTACACTTTTATTGAAAGTCATACCTTTTTTGTTTAGATTTATTTTTATTAATAATAATCAGTATTATTTACATTAATTTTGCGTAACTTTTACAGTTTTAGTTATTTACACATAACATGATAAGAAATAAGAATACCAGTACCCTGGTACAAGTTATTCTAATATGTGTTTAATGATTCTTTATTCTCAATAAAAACATAGTTACTTACTTGAGAACAATAATAACTTAAAGTAAATTTACAAGTTCGTCATTTGACCAGTTAAGAATAATAAATAATAACAATGATCATGAATGCAACATGCCAATTCTAATATTGAATAGCTATTGAATTAAAATATTGAAAATTGAAATAAAATTGGAAAAATATTGAATAACTTGATAAATATTATCATTGTACAAAGTATTGTTTATATAAGGCTTCATTTCACAAATTAATTATTTTTAAACATTTTATTTGGCAAACATTAGATTCATTGAGAAAGCTGCTCATTCCGACTTGGATAGATTAGGTTAGAAGGCTAATGCGGGAGCGGAGCGGAGCGAAGCTCCCGCATTAGCCTTCGTGGTTATTTTTTTTTATAACCATGCAGAACTATATTTAATCCAAAACTATATTTAATCCAAAACTATATTTAATCCATGTACGTACGTAATGATAATAAAACACTGACATGAACTTAGCAATAGATACAACTCAGTACGTTATTAAAGCATACCCCAAAATAAAAATCATACCCTCGAATTAAAACTATAAATAAAATATAATTCTACCGACATATATTTTTATTACATTTGGTAGATAAATGTTTCTTTCTAAGTATGAGTGACAATATTATGGTAATTATGTTTAGGGATAAAAACGTTAGGATAAAAAACAGTAGGAGCTTTAATATTGTATGTTAACGATTTTATTGATAACAATTTTCGGAAACATGAGTGTTATGAACATCGACGGTAGCACTACAAATAGTATGAATAAAAACTTTAGGATGAAAAATTTTAGGAGGAGTGATCATTCGGATTACAAATCGATAGGAAGAACAATTTCGGATAAAGAACTTTAGGTGAGTCAATATGGACCCCAATCAAACACAATACCGCATCTCATGGTGTAAAAAGCAAATTTGGACTTTAAATGATAACTTGTTTTATCAACATTTATGATTATTAAATTTATTCATTGCCATTATTGCGCCACTCATCTTTCTAACCCCGCGTATACATACTGCCGCTCGCATTGCTGATCGTGTTGCCAGAAATATTCGCGCGATTAATGCCCTAGCGTTCACACACGCGCATCATCGTGTTGGTCCGCATTACAGTATTCGCCCTGCAACGGAGACGGACGTAAACGTATGGAGGACAACGCTGTAGCAGTGTACGCATTATGCTTTTACAGCATAGCGAATTAATTAAATAGATTATTAATAAAAACTATCACTTTCAACTACTATACACTTTCCGTAGATCGATATAAATATTTTTAAAAGTAAATATTCGAGGAGCAATAACGAAAACCATGTTTACTGATTAGCGCCATCTAGCGGTCTCGTATAGTTCATCGCGCTAGTATTGCCGCTCCTTTGACTCGCGCCGCCAAGCCGACATTCATAGCAACATACGCGGCAGTACTCGCGGCATGACGAATATACCATTCACACCACGTCTCTGCCCACTTCTCTCGCCACTTCCCTCGCTCTGCCGCGAGTATGTAAGCGCAGCTTAAGACGCATAGCAGAAGAACAGTAGCCTCGACGCCTGCAAACTGTAGCCTTATACAGTTAAAATTCTAAACAAAATGGTTATGCCATTATGAATGATCACGCACAGTTAAAATGTTTCCCTCATAGGGTTATTAGTCCGTCACCTTCGTTATCAGCATGACATGAAGCAAGTTCGGTGACACCGTTAACCTAGAATTTTATTCTGTTCTAGCCACAGGAGTATTGTTATCTAGCAGCTTCTGTACGCGCAAAACAACCATATTAAATTTTTTTAGTTACAGTTTTTTTTTAAAGAATATTAGTAGATCTAACCCCTCCAGCTAAGCTAAATTGCTGGGTTCACGTCTTTTGATCGTACGGCCGACTCCTTAACCACTTAGCTACCGACGCTTTAGTTATAAAGCCTGTCTTACCTCTGGCCAGAGAGGGTGCAATGTGAGACGATTGTCAATGGCTGGTGGCGGCAGTTCCACCTGGTCGCGCGTGTGCACCGACGGAGGCACGACCCTGGCGCAACGCTCCTCCTCCATCTTGTCGAAGCCTGTTTCCACGGCATCGTAGAACTCGTCGTCTGGGAGTGTGGAGTGAGGACCCTCCTGTGGACAAGAATATTTTTTTATGTAAGTAAATTGCCTGTTATCAACAAGGCCCCTATCTATAGCAAGAAGAAAGAAAGAAAGAAAGAAAAATCATTTATTATTCTGCGCATTTAAAATATGAAGTACAAACTTTGAGTAAATTAAACCCATGGACACATCTGCAACAGAATAAAGGTCACCTCTCAGCATTATGCTACCCGCTTGACGGTGCAAATGGATAGCGCTGATTTTCAGAGGTGGCCACTCTGCGATAGATGACGCCCGAAAATAGCAAATAAATAAAAAAAATAGCAAATAAAGAACAACTGTAGACCAGATAGGATTCCCAAGGACTTAGACGCAGTCGAGTCTCAAATCAAATCAAATCAAATCAAATCAAATCATTTATTGCTCACTAAGTGTACATTGGTGTTACAAGTATAGTAGTGCTTAAGACTTAGCGCCATCTTCAGGCATTGCAATATTACAAATTAAAATGATTACAAATTAAAAAGAAAGAAGGAATGTCAATATACAATAATTAATTGTTGAGTCCTTAGGAATTTATTACAATTTTTTATATTTAATTTAATGGATGTCGAATGTCAAATACAATAATATAATCAATTATATAATAAGTCCTCACAAGTCAAGAGTACAAATAAAATTATTGTTACACTTATTAAATTATTGTCTGTCAAAAAAAAAAAAAAAAAAAAAAAAAATATATATATACATTTTTATTTTTAATAATTATGGCTTGCAGAATGGCTATAAATAGATAATTACAGTGGTTTTATTATCATGTCAGTTCTGATTATATAATTTCAATTTGTACTGGACGACCACAGTAAATCACACTACCTACCTAATAGTGAAAGGTCAATTTTGATATAACTTACCTACTTATCCTCTAAATAATCTTTTGTGGAGTAATAACATTTTTCAGTTAAATATGTTCTTATTTTCTTATTAAAGAGCGTCATGTTTTCTTGTTGTTTGATACTATTTGGAAGTTTATTATACAATCTCACTGCCATGTAGTACGGGCTTTCATTTAGCATTTTTATGCGTGAGGGCGGTAGGTGTAATCGTTTTTTATGTCGGGTGTTTATGTTGTGAATGGTTTTCTTCTTAACAAAGCTATTTATATTTTTGTAAACAAAAGCGCATATGTCAAATATATATATTGATGGTAATGTCAATATTTTATGCTTGATGAAGTGAGGCCTACAACTTTCGGTATTGGTTATTTGTGCTATTATTCTTATACATTTTTTTTTGTATTATAAACAGGTCGTCTGCATCAACACTATTTCCCCACAGCATGATACCGTACCTCAACCACGAGTATGCGTATGCGTAGTAGGCTGATAATGCAGTTTGTGTGTCAGTGTTTTTCTTAATTTGAAAAAGGGCATAAGTAAATTTAGACAATTTTGCTTTAATGTGTTCTACGTGCGTTTTCCAATTTATGTGTGTGTCTATGTTTATTCCCAGTAATTTGAATGTGTTAACTTCTTCTAAAGGTGTGTGTTGATGAGTTATGTTTAAATTTAGAGGTGATTTTTTGTATGATCGGAATTGTATAATTTTTGTTTTGTTCGAGTTCATTTCTAAATTATGTTCTTGTAGCCATTTCGTTAAAGTTTGGAGAGTATTTTGTACTACAGTGTTGTGGGTGGTTGGGTCGTCGCATTTCATTACAATTGAAATGTCGTCCGCGAAAAGGACTGGTAATGCTTTTTCCGGGTCTAGTGTTTTGGGTAGGTCGTTTACTCAGAATACAGAACAAACCAGAAGCCGCATTCGCTAATAGCTGCATATCCCGCACTGTGTCCAAAAACGATACTCTGTCTCGCTCTATAGTGAAACTTCCCGCTCGCGTAATGTTACTAGGCTAAGGTGCGGTTCCCAACTTTAGGGTAGTCATAAAACACTAGATAAGAGATATAACACTAGATATTTAATATCTGTATTATACAGAGAGGTGATCAGTGTAAGTTAAAGCTATTAAATATATATAAATTTAATGAAACACGGTAATAAGGTAAGTATTTTTTTAATGGTATAATGATATACAAAGTCTATAGACGCAGTGTCACTCCAATGCGGCGTAAATAATACTTAGCTACTTCTCTGGTACATGTTGACAATATAGGTACATACTTTATATCCTATTTCATCCATTTCAACTTTTCTCTTCATGCATCGGTAGGGAAACTAAAATTAGAAACATTTTATAGAAAAAAAAAGTACCTACCTACTTTATACATAATATTGCTACTGTGCGATAAAACCACCAATTGTATATAGGTACCCACATAATAGCGTGTTTAATGATGTCTGTGGTGTACCTACATATCGATTCAAAATGAATGACGATTCCGAAGTTTGTGCGTAACGATGCACGCGCCTGCGAGACTCGCAGCATATGCAGTATGTACCTACACGCAGTGATTGTTGAAATTGTTGTTTGCTATTTATTATGTTAAGTTTGTTATTGTCCTTCCACAAGCAGAGAAGGGGCTATGTAGGGTATACAGCCCTACAAGCCGGACAGTCAGTAAATTGTCGCTGTTGGTACAATAAATGGTATTTCTTCAATTACTGAAGACAAACTCCTATGGTCATCTTCAGACACCATCTACAGGTCCTGTATACTAAGAATACCGGAGAATTAGCTAAGACAAAACAAATGAGCTCAAACTCGATAGGTTTTTCTTGTTTAGTTTAGTATTTCTTAAGGCCATCTTCTGACTTTATCATCAGACCAGCTCCATGGTACCATATTAATGCATTATCCCCTAAACTAACATGTATACAAATTTTCATCAAAATCGGTTGAGGATATCTGCTTCAAAATCGAGTTGCAAGATTTCTTTTCGAACAAATTAAGTAGGTACCATACCTACATCCTACATACAGTGAAAGTAGGTAATGAAAAGATTTTTATAATAATATCATTTACCGACTTGTTTGCAATGCAACAAGGAATAATGCTTGGACGAGTAAAGTGAACAGAATATTTTTGTACCTACCTGCGCATGGCACTCGTACGTAGAGCCATTTAGTTTGATTTGAACCGTATTGTACAATAAAGAGACCTATCTAAGTATATATCTGTTTAAATTTCATAAAAATAGGTGGGTAAAATTTTCAATTGACATGGCAACACACAAGATGGCAGCGTCTTCGTCTAAATCAATCACAATTAAATTCAATAATTAAATAACTATGCATTTGTATACGCTAATTACAGATGAAATGTGATCCCATTCTGTTTTTTTGTAATCCTAGATGTATTTTTACATGAAGGAACAACTAAAACCGACATTTTAAAATTAAAATTGACATTGATGTAATACGTCTGACGCGCTACGTGCATACGAGTGAATGCGAGTGACAATATTCAAATCAAGACAATTTGTCTTGATTTGTGTGTCTTCACTTTTGAGCGCGCTTGCGGTTTCTGGTTTGTTCTGTATTCTGAGGTCGTTTATATAGATCAAGAATAGTATACATCCTAGTACACTACCTTGGGGTATTGAACAAGTTAAATGTATTTCCTGTGAGCGCACCGATTGAATCTGTTTTTTCTGTCTGTCATAATTTTCAATTTGTACAATTTGTGTTCTGTTGTCTAGGTATGATTTAAACCAAGCGTGGCCAGGGCCGCGAACCCCACAACCGTTTAGTTTCATTAAAAGTATATTATATAAAACTTTATCGTAGGCCTTCGTCATGTCAATTAATAGACCTATAACGTGCTTTTTGTCGTTTATATGTTGGAGAGCCGTTTGTACGTATTTATAGACTGCTAAAGTTGTTGATCTTGATTTTCTGAAACCGTTCTGACTATCGTCTAGGATTTGGTATTTTTCTAAAAATGCATACAGTCGATTACACATAGCCTTCTCGAATATTTTTGAGAAGGTTGGTAATAGTGCGATGGGTCTGTAGTTGCTAGGGATTTCAGTGTCACCTTTTTTATGTATGGGTATTACTAACGATGTTTTCAATAAGTCTGGAAACTGTCCATCTTCAAAGCTCTGATTAATTAATAATGTTAGAGGGACAGTAAATTCCATGGCACATTGTTTTAGTAGTATAGGTGGGATATCATCTATACCGCAACTATGTTTACTTTTTATTACCTTTATAGTATTTAATACTTCCTTATAATCTACTGGCTGCAAGTACATAGACTGTATAGGCGAATTTATGACTGGTTGCCCAATGGGAGTATTTGGGTATGATTTATCTTGACTATGGCCCACTGTAGCAAAGAAATTATTAAATGTGTTACATATTGTTAAGGGGCATGATACTAATTCACCATTTACCCTCAAGGTCATATTTTCTTTCTTTTTAGTGTTAGTTTTTTTAGTTATTGTGTTTATTATTTTCCACATAGTTTTAGCTTTATTGTCTGATTTTTTCATCTGGCCTATGTACTCTAACTTTTTTGAAACTTTTATACTTGATTTTAGCGTTTTACTATATTGTTTGTAATATTGTCTAATAACGGAACTATTTGTTTCATTACATATGGTTCTAAGAGCCCTTTTATGTATACATGATTTTTTTAATCCTTTTGTAAGCCATCCTTTTTTCGGTCTATTGTTTATTTTAATTTTTTGTATAGGAATGTGCTCATTTAAACGTTGTGTTACAGCTGTAATAAAAGATTTATAGTTTTCATTTATGTTTCTGGTTTTGTTTATTATATTATCCTCCCACCTGATTTCCTTTAGTGAATTCTTAAAACAGTCTATTTTGTGCTTTGTGAAAATTCTTTTTTCCATCTTCCATGTTTCATTATTTAAGTCCGATATGCAGTTCATGTTAAGTTCTATACTTATAGCTTTATGGTCAGATAGCCCGTATGCTTGAACTGACGATTTCTTTATGAGAGGTTTAAAGTTTGTAAATAGTAGGTCTATACAGGTGGATGTGGTGTTTGTTACACGCGTAGGATCATGAATTAATTGTGTCAAATTATGTGATTTCATAAAGTGTAAAAAATCTAGAACTTTTTTTTCTTTCTTATTTACATTTATGTTGAAATCTCCTCCTATAATTATGTTTCTTTGTGAGTTTTTGGTTTCTAGCTTATGCAGAAGTTTTCCCATTTGTTGGTAAAATATATCTGTATTTCGATCTGATCTATACAGCCCTATAAGTATACAATTTAGTTTAGGGATCTCTATTGCACTAAATTCTATTATAAATTCTATGGAAAGACTTACAATATCAGTTATCTCTATACATTCTATATTCTTTTTAACTATGATACAGACTCCTCCACCTTCATGGATTTTTCGATAGAAAATTGATCCGAGTTTATAGCCTTCCGGCATTATAGACTCAACATAATGGTTATTGTAGCCTACTTCCGACAGTGATATAACATCCATCTTAAAGCTTATTAGTAGTTGTTCGAGAAGATCTACCTTATTTCCTATGCTTTGTATGTTCTGGAAGGTTAGCGTAAAGTTGTCAAAGAAATGTCTTGTTTTTTCTGTGTTTTGGTGAAGTTATGAGTTGTCGGTTCTGTAATGGTTTCTGTGTTGATTGTTCTTCGTTACATACCTCTGCAATATTGGTATTTGCAGGTTCTGGTTCTGGTGAGTCTTCAGGTTTTGACGTAGTGGGGACGCTTTCCTTACCGTTTATAAATAACTTGTTATTCCTGATGATTGCATGGTTCCCATTTTTTCTAGCTGCCTGGAGATTCAGTTGGAGTTCGTGGCGCAGCTGTAAAGCTTTTTTATCCATGAAAGGTCCTACTGCAAGACCGGTGTTTTTGAATTCTCTGGCGTGTTCGATTATGTATTTAGTCATACGTTTACTGATTAGTTCAATTGCCAGCGGCCTTCTGTCTCCACGTCTGCCTATACGTTTTATTTCTTCTATATATGGGTTCACATCAATGTTCATTATCTCCTGGAATGCCTGGGAGACTCGATTATAAAGATCGTATTCTGTTTCTTGATACTCTTCATATAAACCATAGAGGACAATTTTTCGATGATTTTGTAAGTTATGTAGTTGTAGTTCAATATTTTCAATTTTTTCATTTATATTATTTATTCTGTCGTTGATATCCGTTTGTTCTTTAGATAACTTCTGTACTTTAATATCTATGTCAGTTTGTAAAATTTTGGTGGAATTAAATAGTTCAGCTTGTATAGTGTTTTTAATGTCCTGGAGCAGTGAAGATTTAATGTTTTCTAATTTAGTGTCTAATAATAGGCTAATTTTTTCTAGTGTCAGGGGTTCGCAAGATAGTTTCACATCACAGTTTGATGTGGAAATGGTGTCGTTCATACTATTGCTTGCTGTGTTGCCAAGGTAGTCGTCTATAGATAAGCTATTTTCACTGATGCTGTTAGTCGATTCGTTAGGGTTTTTCTTACGGCGCATTGTAACGTTCATATCAGTGAATTCTTGCTGCGGTGCTCTTATTGGTGTGTTGGTATTATTCCCTTTTGGCATCTTGCATCTGCAATCTTGGCATTTCCAAATACTTTTTTGGCTTGTTGTCATAGTGCTGAATATTGCTGTCGCTACGTTGGCACATTGTAGATCATAGTATTTACTACATAGTGTGCATTTTAAACGGTCATTTTTTAGCAAAGTTTGATGGCATCCAGCGCATTGGGACATCTTTGTATTTTTAATTTTTCAAGTGCACGACTAGTGGCACCCTCTATACAAAAGTTCCGGTACTGTTTTACTGATGTACTTATTCTATGTAATTAGCGCAGGCGTATAGCGTCCTCTAGCGACATTCGTCTTTATTTGATGGCAGAACAACAAATTTAGAAATCGCACAAAAAATTCACGTCAACTGAGGATCGAACCGCCGCCTCCTGATTATAAGTCCATCGTGTATTGCATCTCGCCACAATGACATTAAGCTAAGTGGTTAAAGTTTATGATCGTATAACAGCGCTATAGATTTTAAACCAAAAGTTCACCGTTAATGTGACTCACTACGTTGGAATTTTTTCTTACATTCCAGATGTTTTGTTTGTTTAAACACTTAATTCTCTAGTTATTTAGTCTGTTTTCACACTATTAGTTCACTTTCACGGTTCTTAATGCATGTTTTCTTGTTTTCAACATGATTTTGAAAGGTTTTATTAGACTTTAAGTTTTAGACACTTTTGTTGTTAGTTTTATTTTTATTTTTTCCACAATGCGTATTAATGTTTGGTTAACGTTTGCACTTCTCCGAATATTATGTTATCGATAGATTTTTAGCACTTTTTCACTTTATTTACACTTGTAACTATTTTTAATTTCATTTTAAATACGGAGCTACTTTCGTCTAGACTTCACTTGACAGCGCCATCTAGCGGATTCCCTTAGCGGAATCTCATAGCAGAACACCATGTAGTTTAGATCAGTTCAAACCAAGTGGAAGTTCCAAGGTCAAAAATACAAAGACAGTAATTAATGAGCTGCGGAACTGAAAGTAATTACAATGTCCATAGTGTATATCGATGAAGGTAGGTGTAGGTTTATGTACTAAGGGTTCTATCAGACAGAGAGCGGTCGCGCGATCAAGCGTTCAAGCGATCAGTTCAAATCAACGATTTTCGTCTTTTTCTGAACGCGAACGCAGAACGCTTGACCGCGTGACCGCTCTCTGTCCTATAGGACCCTAAGAACTTTGGGCGCCAAGCCTATCTTAGCGGCTATGGATCTACGGTATTGCAGGCATAAATCAGGAAAAATAAATTAAATCAAATAAAGTACAAACTTTGGGTGTAACCGGGATTCGCGCTCGGATAATAAAAGATGTAATAAAAAGATCAATAACATATGAAAGTCAACCATTTCTATATACTGACCTAACATAGTTGTTCGAAAGTTGTCATATTTTGTAGACTAAATAGAAAACCGCAATCATAGATTAATTAGTGTGTTAGGCTTGCTTAGATACACACGGGTAGTGTTCTGAATGATAACGCAAAACTGGATGTTGGGTTTTATATGCGTAAAGCAGTGCGTGAGTGTAATACGATAGTCAGCCTACCTAGTCTGTCTGAAATAGGTCGTTTGTTAACGTTAACAGAGCGACGCGGTATCTAAGCGAGTATAATTTACTTTTACGACTATGTTAAATTATGTCAGACGAGAATTGTTCCAACCTAACCATCTAGCATGCATTGCAATGGAAAGTATGGTACTGTATAAGTTATAGCCATCAATGCGCTTTCAGTATTCATTCAGATTTTGTGCTTTAATTTTTTATCAGTACACTGGAGCACGGCGGCGTGTAAATCATCAATTTAAACACTTGCAACATTATTATGGACGCGCGTTACCAAGTAACGCAGCTTGGAAATCATTAAATGACACACTACTCGTCAGTACCACGAAATCTTCTAAAAAGTAACAAAGAAGGTTTACAAATTATTGTCTTGATGTAATACTTCTATGACTATAATATTCCAATAGTCGATATTGTTAAAGATTGCCATATAGGCATATAGGCACAAACTAAATGCAATGTAAATGAATTTTGGTGGATTGCGATACACAATTAGTATTACTAGTAGCCAACCAGTAAAAGTGATATGTGGTGCATAACTATTAGTTACGAAAGTGAACCTTGTCTATCACGACAAGGGCACGCACTTTACGAAACAGGAAAGCAGATCGCGCGTATCAAAGAAGCAATGCGTGTTGGTTTTATTATGTTCGTTTGAGTCTACTTATATAGCCTCAGTATAAAAATAATCTATTTGTGCGTCTTCGAATACCAAATAGGCAGGTGCACCTTACCTACATACTTAATTACCAAACATAAATCAGTTCTTAGAAGCAGGATGAAGTAAGCTTCTGTTTAGAATGACGTGTGTATGGAGCCCCATCAAGATTTTTGAGGTCTACGGCAACGTCACCTCCGAGCCTGTACACAAGCTGATTGATTAACCAGGCCGTAGTGCAATCTTATCACTCGCAGTTGGCGGGGCAGACGGCAGAAACTCACGTTAAAGCAAGTCAAACCAAATACGGCAATAGGAGAGAACCCAGGACTTCGGGCTCCAAAGTACAAGGAACCGGGATTAGTGCTGTGATGATGAAAACGCCACTTTCCAGCAAACAGAGGAATAATACCTTGGCAATCCCTACTTAATATTATAAATGCGAAAGTAACTCTGTCTGTCTGTCTGTCTGTCTGTCTGTCTGTCTGTCTGTCTGTCTGTCTGTTTGTCTGTCTGTCTGTCTGTCTGTCTGTCTGTCTCGCTTTTACGACTAAACCGCTGAACCGATTTTGATGAAATTTGGTATAGGGGTAGATTAGACCTTGAGAAAGGACATAGGCTATGTTTGGTCGCGATAACCGACATCCACGCGGGCGGAGCCGCGGGCAAAAGCTAGTTTACCTATAAACGAGATAAGTACTACGAAAACCAATACATATTATGGGTCCTAATAACTGTCCTACCTAAATGAGCTATATTTCTATTCAATTTTATTATTTCGTCCATTTTCGTAACTAAAAAAGACAGCTACGAAAATGGACAAAATTTTCTTTATTTATCAAAATAAGAAAATAAAATAAAACTTTTTTACTGGTTATGACAGTTGGTTAAGAAAACTTCAATTTAGTTAATTATTTTTTCATAACTGTTTACAAAGGCAAGAAAAAATCCCACGTTCGTAGTAGGTTATGAAAAATCAGTTAAGAAAATGGACGAATCCGTAGAATCACCCAAACACACTAATCAAAACACTAAGATGGTATAGAAGCATACGGTATGATATAATTAACAGTTATACACAAGTTATGCAACTGTGACGTATCTAACTAGTAATTGCAGCAATTACGGTGTGTAAAACTGTAACGGCTCAAGGAAGGAAGGCGTGCGAGTGTTTCATAACACCCTGGACTAATGACAGCCTACCTAGCTTAAAATAAACGTTTCCTAGCATAATTAAGCCTAAAGAACTACATAACGTATAACGTATATATTAACTCTTTACCTATCTTTAGATACTATGTACTATAGATGTGTAAATACAGTAAATATAACCATAAGTTAATTTGAAGCATTCCCTTCAGCACACTTATGGGGTGCTGAAGGGAATAACTATACTGTGGTTAAGCGTTTTGGTCAATTTGAAGACGGGGAGGCTTACATTTTCTTTACCTAGCAACACATAAGCGAAGAAACTATAACCTTGAATACTAGGTATTCTAAGTCTGAAGTTTTTGAAGTTCGTAAACTTTGAAGGCAAGTGTCGAAAGTTACACATAGATATGAAACGTTTCATGATATCTAAAATAATACATACAAAGTCATGTATCTACGTAAAATGAAATTATAGTAGATTATAATGAATCTAGCTATTTTCCGCAGCTCCACCCGCATGGAATATTGATCCCAATTAATTATACATATAAACTTTCCTTTTGAATCACAATCTATTACTGAAATCTGCCTTAAAATCCGCTGAGTACCTAGTTTAAAACATCTCAGCGAATAGACAACGCAAGCTATTTCATTTTATACTATACTTCCACTACTATCTTCGGTTCTAATCAACTGATTGCGATCAAACAAACGTAAGATTTTAAGTCTGAGTAAGCCCTCTCTAACAAAAAAAACCGCATCAAAATCCGTCCAGTAGTTTTTGCGTCCATCGCGAACAAACAGACAAACAGACAAAGAGACAAAGAGACAAAGAGACAAAGAGACAAAGAGACAAAGAGACAAAGAGACAAAGAGACAAACAGACAAACAGACAAACAGACAAACAGACAAACAGACAAACAGACAAACAGACAAACAGACAAACAGACAAACAGACAAACAGACAAACAGACAAACAGACAAACAGACAAACAGACAAACAGACAAACAGACAAACAGACAAACAGACAAACAGACAAACAGACAAACAGACAAACAGACAAACAGACAAACAGACAAACAGACAAACAGACAAACAGACAAACAGACAAACAGACAAACAGACAAACAGACAAACAGACAAACAGACAAACAGACAAACAGACAAACAGACAAACAGACAAACAGACAAACAGACAAACAGACAAACAGACAAACAGACAAACAGACAAACAGACAAACAGACAAACAGACAAACAGACAAACAGACAAACAGACAAACAGACAAACAGACAAACAGACAAACAGACAAACAGACAAACAGACAAACAGACAAACAGACAAACAGACAAACAGACAAACAGACAAACAGACAAACAGACAAACAGACAAACAGACAAACAGACAAACAGACAAACAGACAAACAGACAAACAGACAAACAGACAAACAGACAAACAGACAAACAGACAAACAGACAAACAGACAAACAGACAAACAGACAAACAGACAAACAGACAAACAGACAAACAGACAAACAGACAAACAGACAAACAGACAAACAGACAAACAGACAAACAGACAAACAGACAAACAGACAAACAGACAAACAGACAAACAGACAAACAGACAAACAGACAAACAGACAAACAGACAAACAGACAAACAGACAAACAGACAAACAGACAAACAGACAAACAGACAAACAGACAAACAGACAAACAGACAAACAGACAAACAGACAAACAGACAAACAGACAAACAGACAAACAGACAAACAGACAAACAGACAAACAGACAAACAGACAAACAGACAAACAGACAAACAGACAAACAGACAAACAGACAAACAGACAAACAGACAAACAGACAAACAGACAAACAGACAAACAGACAAACAGACAGACAAGCAGACAAACAGACAAACAGACAGGAAATTCAAAAAAAAATATTTTCGTGTTCAGTATCGTTAACATAACCCAAGTATTTTTTTTTTAATATCTCCAATGTACAGACACGACCACTTTACAATTATACTGGGTGGCGCAAAAGTACTGGCACTAAAGAAAATACCTTTATTTTTTTTATGAGTCATTCCGTAAAAATTTGCACCAATGCAAAAACTACAGTCACAACACTTTCGAAATTATTACTACTAATTGACTAATCCGATATTTTATAGACTTTATTTTAGCTAAAAGATGGATTGATTAACTTTAAAAACAAATATATAAATAAGCAATTACTATACGATTTAATTAATTACAAATAAAAGTTAGCAAAAAAAATTATAATTTTAGTATGTCACACGTAATATGTAAATTTTAAGAAAAGAAATTTGCCCTGTAGATTTCAATTTGAGCTCTTTGTTTTAGTGTATTTTTAAAGCTTGTAATGTCTATTTTAATTTAAACTTCAAATATATATTATAATTATATTAATTTAGAATCAAATTCTTGTGAATATAGTCAACCAACTTTTAGGTACACATGGACATTCCACTATAGTCACGGCTCTTACTCTGCTTCTAAAGTTTGAAACTACCCAAACATCTTTATTTTTACATCCAGGCACCATTACCAGTCGAAACCTACCATTTTATTTCATTAGGCTACTGTCAGTTAAGTAGAATCCGTGACGATGAACACGTTTCTTCAGGAAGATAAATAAGATGTCCAGTTTAGTTGCGAATTTTACGTCAGATTGGTAAGTTACTTTGTAAGTATTGTATTATTATTAAAAGCTTAGTATATTTGAATATGCAATAAAGCAATGTGATGTTCATTTTAAGTGCAAATAATGTTTTTTTTAAGCAAATTTTTAGGACATAACAGGATTCGTCACGTCCATTTAGTCATGTGACATATTAGTGGAACAATTTTCGTGACTAAATGGACACGTAAGGCTTAGTTCATAATGTACTTTACCCAAATTTGATAAATAATAAAATGTTTTGACAAATGTGATGTGTGTACTAATAATTGTATTTTTTTTAAATGTTTTTAATATCTAACAAAATATAAATATTATCCTATTGTATTAAACGAACAATTACTTATTATTACTGTATTTTTTTTTATTTTCAGTGATGGTTCTAACAGCGGTTGAGCGTGCTAAACGCTATAGGGATAAATTAAAATTAAATGCAGAAAAATATGAAGAACAAAGAAAAAAACAAATTGCAAGAGTGAAGAAAGGACAAAAGAAAATAAGAGAATTAAGCGAAACCGAAAAAGATGAAACAAGAAAAATGGTTTTTGAAATCATAAAATATATTCAAATTGCTTATCATGTTGATTTATAAAGTTTGTAATCTTGCCATATATAGTAACTAATTAAAATTAATACCGGGTATGGTATTAATTATCTATTTGTAATAAGAAATAGGTAGGTAGGTACTACCTAATATCCACATTTATTTTGATTATTAAGTGTTATTATTTTGTAAGGATTATTCTATTTTTACGTGATACAAATTATTACCTAACTACGTACTGAATGAAACCAATTAAGACTGTTGATCGAATTTAAAAATATAAATTGTTTTATTTCCCTAGCCCGCCTAACTTTGCTTACGTTCTAAATGAAAACAATTAGTTTTAAACTATAGTAGGTATAGAACTAATTAACTACAACCTACAACACAATCTGATTATTTGGCAGTACCTACATTATAATGCATAATATTCAAGATTTATTTCATCACCTTTTAGCATTGTTATGAACACTGCCTAAGTATCTATTTAGTCACGATAGTATTTCCTATTTAGTTACGGTCACAATTTTTTGTCCACCATCGTTATCGATTATGATGGAATATATTAATAAACTGTACTTTAATTTCATACAATATTGATATCACTAGCATTGCTTACATCCCATGCAAGTTTGGTTTTATTGAAAAGCTTTTGAAGTAGCTAAAAATGAAAAAAAGTAGTCCTTTTCATTCAAAACGTCACGAAATGGTTTTAACATATGAATATAATAACATTAATGTTGCAAAAGGTAAGTTTATTATTTTTTATCGGTAGAATAACATATTATGTTCACACAGGGTGCATAAAATGAAATTTAAAAAGACCTATCTTTCCAGAAAAAATAAATCATTTTGTCACTAAATGGACACAGTTTAGTCATGGCGCCTAATAAAAATGGCAATATCTAGTAAAGAAAACATTTTCCAAAGTAAAGTAAAGTTTTTTCTAGAACTTTAAGATACAGTGCGTCGAATAATAATATAATCCGAAACAATAATTTTAAAAAATGTCCGCTTTGTCCACATAGTCACGGTGCAAATTTTCACGGAATGACTCTTATATGACATTTTCTGTCATTCTGTTGTTGAAAAGTGTGTAGTGAACAAATGTAAAATACACTGAAAATAAACATGGACCGTTTTACTCCCCAAGAACGTGGAATAATTGTGTCAATGTTCTTACGGAATAATTCATCAGTGATAAGAACACAACGTGAATTTCGTCGACGATTTCCCCACCGTCCGGCACCGATTGGTCGCACAATTCGACGCTTTGCCACACGCCTTGAAGCAACTGGCTCAACATTGGATAGACCTAAGTCTCGGAGACCAAGAACAGGCCGTTCAGCTGAAAATATCGATGCTGTGCGCGAAGATGTGGAAGAGTGTCCAGAAACATCAACGAGGCGACGTGCCACGCAATTGGGCATTTCCAGACGGACCCTGCAGCGTATTTTGGTGAAAGACTTAAAGATGTTCCCGTATAAAACTCAAATGACTCATCAGCTGCTGCCTGCTGACCACCGAGCTCGTCTAGATTACTGCCAGCGCGTCATAAACCTCAACCTTGAAGAGGATGATTTTCCTTCAAAATTGGTTATGAGTGACGAAGCGCATTTCCATCTCTCAGGGCATGTCAATAAGCAGAATACTCGGTTCTGGGGCACTGATAATCCGCGCATTATTCAAGAAACACCTCTACACCCACTAAAAGTTACTGTATGGTGTGGCATCTGTGTTGACAGAGTGATCGGACCCTATTTTTTCGAAGACGCTGGAGGCAATGCGATAACTGTCACTGGAGAACGCTACAGAACCATGTTACGTGAGTTTTTGATACCCAGTTTGGACGAATTGGGGCTGGAGCACATCTGGTTTCAACAAGACGGCGCTACGGCACACACAGCGCGCGACACTATGGACTTAGTGAGGGACGCTTTTCCAGGCCGAGTTATCTCTCGTTTTGGCGATTTGCCTTGGCCTGCAAGATCACCCGATCTGACCAGTCCAGACTTCTTTCTTTGGGGTTTTTTGAAATCTCGGGTGTATGTGAACAAGCCACAGACTCTCGCAGCTCTAAAAGAAAACATTCGTCAAGAAATAACGAACATATCGCAGGAAGTGTTACGGCAAGTTATGCAAAATGTCATAAATAGGGCTCAAATGTGTATCAACTCTGGAGGTCACCATTTAAAAGACATCATCTTTAAATCCTAATGGTACGAAATTTAATGGTACGAATATACATTTAAAAAAACCTAAATCTAGTTTTCTAATTTAGAAAAAATGTTATAGCCGAACCAAATAGGGTCTTTACTTTTGCGCCACCCTGTATAATAGTATAGATAAAGATGGTGTTTTGATGTCTCTCTCATACATCAAAACGATTTCAAACTGCACAGTTGTAGCGCTAAAAATAAAAAATCAAAATATTTCCAACAATTTAATGATGCTCGTCTTTTAAAATAATGGACCTACCATTCAAAAGCAAAAACAGATCCAAATCGTCACCGGAAGTAATCTAATACAATTTTACTATCCACGATGGTTACTCATGTTAACATTTTTTGTTGTAATGTAACATTCAACACACCAATAAGCCACTTTCAGTTTAACTCTTCGGGGAAACATTTCTAACCTAACAGTTTTTGGAACAAGTCCGAAGTCGCCATTAAAACCTCAAAACAATATTCGTTCCCGGTTCGCTTTTTTCGTCAATCATCATGATCAAGAAAAATGAGTTCGTTATTGTCAGGAAAAGGTCTGTATGAAAGAAGTCTTTGGAAAGTCCACGGGTAAGTCCATCATTGATGGAGCGAAGTCAGGGCGCGTAACTAGTTTTAGAATATTAAAGCAATCATTTCTAATTGTGCCTCCCTAAACATAAATCAAAACTTGTGGTCATCGTCGCCCCACCGGCCTAGGGAAACTACTAGCGCAATGTAGGTTGTGTCAATTTGGCTAGTGACCCATATGTGAGACAATGGGTAGGGTGACAGGCTTTCATTCGCGACTAATTGCCTGTTGTTAGTTTGGGTAGACTGCTTTATTCTTGCTTTATTACTAGTATTTTAGGAGCATTCATAGTCATACATATCATATTTTGCTATAATGATTAATGATATGAATATTTGCTGTATTTGCCCATGTATTTTACAAAATCTGCATGCAATTAAGACATATTAATCCGAATTTTGTATTTATAATAATTATAGTAGTAAGTTTTCCCGGTGTTGGTTCCCGGTAGTAGTATAGGGCCGCCCCATCTCTTCCGGTGGGTGTCGTAGAAGGCCACTAAGGGATAGGGCTATTCTCCATCCGAGAGTAAATATAGGGTAGGGTGGTGTAAGATTGCGCAGTTTGCAATCAATGGGTCATAAAATAAAAAATGTTAATCCTACCTGAGAAGAAACGTTTCTTTATTTATCCTTATTAATATAGCAACAAATTATTATACGAATAGTAACAAAAAACATATAATCTTCTAAGTAATTAAAGCAAAATCACGAATCGGGAATTGCGCAATTTTGTACACCCTAGTGTGTAAAATTGCGCGTTGAGATCGATAAGATTGCGCAACTATATAACCTACACATATCACAAATAAAAGCAAAAAAAGGTCAGCCAACAGTGCTGAATTTATTTAAAGACTAGACCTTGCTTTCACAATAGGTGATGGCTTCCCAGATATAATATAGGTGCAGGTGTTACACACGGTTTTGAAGTAGGCAAAGAGACTAGTTGAGATAGAGTAGGCCCAGGCTGTAATGGATCAATTTCAACAGTTACATTAAGCACGTTTAATGTTTGTACTGACGGAACGATCGCTAGGGTAGGCCCGAGGTGATTTTGATGGCCTCATCTGAACAAACCTATCGAGCTGTTTTCTTTTCTCTTTTGGACATTGTGTAAAATAAATAGAATTATAAAAGAAAAAACAAGGAATAATTAATTAATCGATCGAAATTGAGTGGAAAAATAAAAATCTGGCGGTACGATTCAAAAATATTATTTATACTTACCTACTAAAATTTCGGACGGGTAAAATTGCGCGCGCAATTTTACACACACCCGAATTGCGCAATTTTACACATCGGAATACCACTCTAAACATCGTGATATTACTGCCATCTCATAGACAATGTGCAAACTACGTTCTATCAGGTCGAAATATGAGTGATACTGCCGCGACAAAGTACTAACAAATTACTAAAATGACTGAGAGTTTTTGTACAGTAACGCATTCATTTCATCAAAAAAATAGATCAAAAGGGAATAAAAACTTTGTACTTATGTATCTCTTTTGTTTTCCACTTATTTATTATTATTTTTTGGGGGCACGTGCCGGTTGCGACGGCTAAGAAAACACAGCTGAAGTTGGCTTCGAAGGTCACTCCATTGACTTGCTATGACGTATGCGCAATTTTATCGCCCGCGCAATCTTATACCACCCTACCCTACAGCCCATAAATAAGTGCCTGTTTGACGGCAATAGGCTCGTCCCCTATTACGTGGCACCTAAAATTATAGTTGACGAAATGTGGGTGGTAATACACCTCTGCTTACCCCTTCGGACATTTACAGGCGTGAGTATGTATGTAGTAGTAAGATTTCTACAGTATATGTAAGGTATAAATTATTGTGCTTTGATGTTAATATCAATATATTCCGGCTATATACAAAGATCGCACTTTACTCAGCAATCGAGTACATTTATCAGTCGTTGTAATGTGTTATATTAGTATATTATAGTCTATATTTACTCTGTAACAAAGCAAATGACACACGTAAATGACGAACGTCAGTTTATGATGCACAAATAAGTGGTCCGATAACCTATACTGCGTAAATAGACTGTACCTAATGGAAAAACCAAGCAGATAGATTATACGTAGTACCCGTACACCTGTTAAACAACAGACGAAGCTTTCCTCTAGACTCTAGGGTTATGGAGGTCTAACGGCAGTCGCCGTCTAAATAATGAGCAGACCCCGGGCTCTTTGGATACACAAGGAAGATCGCTGAGGATGACAGAATACACATAGGAAAAACGGGTTATCAGAGGCGAGGGGTCCCTATAACTCGATTTATGCTAGTTTGATTTGCAAAGGGAAACCGTGGTAGAAATGTTTAATTTCATAGAAAATTGCTATGGTTGTTCCATAAGGCTTAACATTTTTTCCACTGGATTCCCTTCAGAAAATTTTCCCCCTTGCCCACTGCAGGTTATAGATACTCGCAAGAAACGTAAATGTAGGAGATACGCCTTTAATCCTCATGTCAATCTCTCACATATTATGACCAATTACGTCTAACAACGAAACAGCGACGTGATTGATTATAATTTTCAACGTAAAACAAGCCTAAGTAAATATTTCTTATCTAAATTATCTTATCTGTGACGGTATCAGTCCATATATTAGTTTCATTACGATGCAAATAGTGATTTGCATTGTTTTGGCGCCTCGGTAACTTTAACAATGATCTAGATTACTTTAGAACTCGTTGCTAATCATGCTATGCTTATTTTCAGTCTAGACAGCGATACAAGTCAATAGTTGTAGTAGCGCTTAATAAATACATGGTCAAAACCTTATGATTTTTGCAGTAATGGAACCCATTTTACCCCCCACAGGGCCTCAAATCACTAAGTAAATGTCGCACATGAAAAATACATTCAAGTGTGCTGTGTATCTGTGGTTGAACCGAATTTCTCATTTTCATGTTCTTTTCCCTGTTTCTTTCACTCTTATAATGTGAGTTAAGTACCTACAACTGAGTTTACATAAAATACCTGTATTCTAAAGACTAAGAATAATATTCAAAACTTCAACGCAAAAACTTGATTGATGTTTTCGAATTATCAGAAAAGTTAGCATACTAGTCGCTTCCAATTTTTTAAATTATTATTTGTCATAATTTGTATAATTATTACGGAAAAATGTATACAGGCGTATTGAATTATAAGCCACGCAACTAACTGCACTGAAACTATTCCGACTAATTATAATAACTCAAACAAAGCTATGTATTATTTAGCAATTAAATACCACAACGTGAGATTACTGAAATTCTAGCTGAAGGGTATTGCGGCCCCGCCCGAGGACGCTCCATTAGCTAAGTGACGTCACCACGGCACTCCCCTTGCCATAGACAACTGTATAGAACAACCACAGTATATACAGACACTACTATCGTAACCTACACGTAATGATGTTTATTTCTGGATTCTATTCCAGTAATATACTTTTCATAGAGTGACGGATTTTTTATAGGAAAATGCTGTTTGCAATTTGAAATGAGATAATATGTAAGAGCGTAATATGTGGTTGATATTATGTTAGCTTAGTAACTACGATATAATTAATTTATGAGACAGGTCAATCAACTTGGAACGATAATATACAATGTTGAACTAGACATATCTCACAACTGCAAATTGGAGACTTTATGTTAAAATTTTTATCAAGAAGCACACACAAACCAACTTAACATTTTTAACCGAGGTGATAGCTACTTATTAAAATAACATAAATGAACCATTCATCATCACAATGCGTGCTTTAGGTCATTTATTTTACAAGCGTAACGTTTATTTTATGATGGCACAGGCACGCAACCTCTCCATCACTTTCGCATATCTTCATATTACCCGTGACTTATTGACATTATTGTAGGGTGGTGGCACCAATTATCGGCCATGTCAACATTTTTTGACCTTTGATTGATTGTAATTTTTTGGTTTATAGCATTTGCTTTCTTGTAATGCCTTTTTTGGATAGAGGGATACTGAAACTCCATTACTACATTCGCAAAATTACCAATTCTTTGTTATTTTTTAAAATACAGATGTTTTTTTCCGAGTATGTCGATTTCCCTTAATATCGGCCTCTAACACCCTAATTTCTGCCGCCTGTGACCCTAATATCGTCATACCTTTTCCAACGTGAATTTAGGTCAATAAAACTAAGTAAAGTAAAAAATTATAACGTTTTATATTCCAATTCAGGTTGGAATTTTTTTTTAACGCTTATCTATCATTAATTTGTCTTTTCTTTATATCTCAGCCTTAAAAATTACAATAATTGCTGTTATTATAAACTAATGATCACAATGATTAAAAAAAATTAAGACGAATAAAGATTTCCAAAATATATTATTATAAAGGAAAAATATTATTAAATAAAGACAGAAAACTTGACTTTCTTTAAAGGCTTTTCAATTTAAATGCACTAAACAGTGACGGCAAGTAAAATCTTCTTTAGCCACATCAATATAATTTCGCCCACGATGAACTGTACACTTTAAGTGGAACCATTTGGGGCATTATGTCACAGTTCATATTTTTGGCTTCATCTTCTCGAAATCACTAATTCTATTTCACAGGCACCACAAAGAATTTTCTACTTTTCTTCTTGAGAAGGTAAATCATGAGGTCAGTTACGCTGTCCTTTAATATTCTCTAATACTCTTCTTCTTCTAACTACTAGTTTTATTTTATTTGACTGGTTTATGTTTTATATTCCATTTTCCAGATTTTTCTTTCTCTCTGTATCTATTCTTGTGTGTCTTGTAAAGTGATCCTGGGAATTTCGTGTTGTCGAAATGCTACTCTTCTTCTACTTCATCCTATTATTAATTCCTAGTCGCAACCGAAGCTTACACCTCGGATTCTAGGGTCCGCTTTGCCAGTCTTAACTGCGGATTTGGTTAGACCTCGCTATTTTCCTCGAACTTCCATCTATCCTCTACAAACCCAATGGTAACATCGAAGCATTGCATTACTGCCTGCTTCTTTGAACGGCATTTACTCCATCCCTTATTCTACTACGGTCATAGAAACATTAGAAACTATAGGGGTCATAGAAACTATAGGGGTCAAAGAACCTAAAGGGGTCATAGAACCTATAGGGATCAAAGAACCTAAAGGGGTCATAGAACCTATAGGGGTCATAGAACCTATGGGGGTCATAGAACCTATAGGGGTCATAGAACCTATGGGGGTCATAGAACCTATAAGGGTCATAGAACCTATAGGGGTCATAGAACCTATAGGGATCATATAACCTATATGGGTCATAGAATCTATACGGTTTATGGAACCTATGGTCATATAACCATAGGTTTGAAACCTTTCTCTTTACATGATTAAGGCATACCTGTTGACTAAAATTAAGATACCTAAGTATTTGTTCATTTTGCACCACGTCCCTGTTTATTATAAAGTTCGAAGGTTGTAGGAAAGTAAGTACCCTGTACAAAATAAGGTGGCCGTTATTACGCATCGATTCTCTAGATATCGGCCGTAGCTGGCACAAAAAGTTTTTAGGCGGCCGATGTTAGGATCTAGTCATCAAACAGAGCTGTTATTTCATTTTTAACCTTATTAATGTTACTGCTAATATATAAAATAGCTAAACCTATAGTTTAGTGTTTTCATGCATTTCCCCAATATCGACCAGGTGGCCGATATTGAGATTTATCCAAAATAAAGATCCCTAATCTCGACCCCCCGATTATTTCATAAAAATTACAAATAAATTTAAAAACACACTACCTAAACGGTACTTCGACTGTTTTTCTTTATTATAAAATAATATAAAATACCATAGGTATGTTTAATTCCATTCAAATACTTATCAACGGAGTGCGTCGACTCCGGGATTTGACTCGGAAATGCCAACAAACGACACAAGTCGGTACCTGCGCGTGCTCTATTGCCACCTGAACGTTCAAATATGGAGGTACCCGCACCAAAATATGGGATGTTATTCATATGGATATAGAGTCGCTTTTTGCATAAAAACGATCTTAATTTTAGGGTTATTTTCATAGTTATGATCCATCTTTTCAAAAAGGCCGATATTAGGACGTGGCCGATACTAGGAGACTTCACCCTATTACGGTTCGGTGCGTATTGTAATGAAATTATTTGACGCTTATGACCTTTTCATATGGTAATATAGTTCTGTTTCTCCACAATTATCTGTATGTGTCATTATCATTAGCTACAATCATTGTCAACTTCATTAGATTTTATCACTATTGCCAGTATTTTTTATAGTAGGTACGCTTAATTGCTAACAACAATAGAAAATGTTATAGATTAAATTTATTATTGTTTTTATTGTAAGCATTTTTATTTTGCCATTATCATAAACATCGTTGGCTTCTTTTGATCTATTACTTCTGTTAGATATACGTAATCAGGAATTGAAGACTTTGGAAGACGCGAAATGAGTCATGCGACTACTTTCAGTAGCGAATTTCCAGAGTGAAGCTGTAACGAGCCGCTTATCATAATTCAATACATTCTCCCCATCAAAGGTACAAATCAAATTATTATTATTATTGACTAAGTTGTTTTTCTAAGGTCCTACTGTGGAGTACAAAGTATTTATTCACGAGTTATTACTTCAAGAATTGTATAGAAGCTCAAAAATCAATACATATATCAATGTGAGTTACATAGAGACAGCAGAATTATAAGGCGTCTGTTCAATTCCAAGGTTAAAATATTACCTCAACGCCGCCGAGGCAGCTGTAGAATATCTACTCACAATACTTCTTTGTTTTGGGATATAGCGAGAGAATTAGCACATCAAAGGAGATTGTGACGTCATACACATAATACTCTTGTGGGTAATTATCGTTACTCTAAATGGTTACTACCGGAACTCACGAAAAAGTTCAGCGAAGTGCGACGCCATTGCTCATAGTGGCTTGGTGATATAAGTAATATCATAAAGCCACTGTAATCTAATATCAGAAATATTGGCAGGCCTTTAGAAAGAAATCTAGAGTTTAGATATAGGTTACCTTTTGAATCGTTAGTGCTTCGCTGTTTTATACTATCGACTGATTTGATTTTTAACTTAAACTCTGTTTCATTCAGTTATTGTGCCCAGCATTACAGATATTTCGAAACATTATTCGATTTTAGTAATATCACGACCTCCTGATTATCAGCGACAATTTGGCGAGCGAATGCAGTTCGTGTGTGGTAGCCGTTATCGGTCAATGTCTCCACTATGAGAAAAATATGTTTATTTGCTTTAATTGGGTACAACAAAAGCGTTCTGTCGTTGTTATTATATCATTTAGGTTGATAGACAACTTAAGTCGTGCTGTTGATTTATGAGCAAACAAGTATTTTAATAGCAATCGTGTGTTTTGTAAAGTAATATTGGCAATGATAAGAAATATAATAAAATGTTAGGTATTATCTGAATTACATACACAAAATTGCAACAAGACGACCGAGGGGAGGAGGAGTAGGTAAGTGGAAAAGATAAAGATAGAAATTAGTTATCTATCGTCTTTAGGACGGACATTAGGACTACACTCTTAATCCAGAATCACTCCATACAATCATTAAACTATCAGTAAGTTCACACTTACCGATAGTTGACGAAATGAAGTAATTTTTATAACCGGGTTGTTATACCTAACATTAGGCATCGTGTTTGTCCGATGGCGACGTCACCTCGAGGGGGACGGACCCTTCTTCGATTTCTGTTCACGTCATTCACATCGTTTTAGTAAATCGCAGAGCAGAAAATGATGAGGTAATTCCAATGCCGATATATTATAACTGGACAGAACGCAATTCGGACACCACCAAAATTCTTTTACATCCTAGAGAGAAGGGTCTTTAGAAAATTGTCAGAAAATGTTGATAATGGAATTATTAGAGATTACCTAGACATTGGTATACATATTTACTACAAAAAATAATGACCAATAAGTGTCTGAACTGAAGGTATTCAAAAGTGTTTTATGTATGTAATTTGGGCTTTCATAACCGGCTACAAAAACGGTTTTTTTTTTCTTTTGACGTTTTAGAAGTTCCGTTTAATTAATGGTCTATCTATACAGAATAAATTTCTTTCACCAGCTACGAAAAAACAACTAAATTATTGTTTTCGTAAACAAATTTCGTAGCCCGCTACGAAAAGAGCTCTGTCTTAGGTCACGGACACTACGGCCGAAAAAAAAATTACGGCCTAAAATTCTAAATTAGAGAAGGTCCCTAACATAATATACTTAGTTGTATCACCAGATTAACATAATATACTTACATAATAAGATTAGAATAATATTTTCAGTGAGTAAACTTTAAAGAAAATCTAGAAGTTTATTTTAGTTATTTGAGTTTTCCTACGAAGACTGTTCAATGATACCGCTATGGATCGATGCGGAGTGGCCTGTATTTCATTCCCAAATAGACTGGTGGACCTAATTTATTCTACAGAGCGTACACAATCCCATAGTTATTATCATGTCAATGGTTACATTAATGAATGATGTTACCAACTAAAGTCTTATCGATAAACAATCCTGTATAAATAATGGTTTCCCATACGGTGTCTATCAAAGTGAAGCCATCAAAGGCGTAATCAATTATTTGAATACATGGATATTTATGTATCGGCTAGTAATGATTGTTACTGGTATTATTAAATTAACACTCTGTACTCTCTCTCTCCGTACTGTACTTACATAGCGAGTATTTACTTCCTATCAGGAGTGATTCTTAGTAAAATATTTTTTGAATGAACATCATCATGTCAGCGTTATTCTCCGTTGCATCCGAAGTTTGCACAAATTGTGGGCCTTTACGCCATGTATGCCTAATACGCAGTTCACCTACCTCGCGTTATGACTAGTCAAAAGAATAAGTAGGCATAACGCTAGTTAGACCAACTGAGATTTAGTCTTTTAGCTCAACACTTGGATTTGGTTAACCGGCTATTAGCTTGCACAAAGATTAACACCCGTATTCACAAACAATACTTCGCTATGCGTACTACCAAAACTGTGCAAAGAATGACAAATTCTCAGTGCGTTCGTTTTGGCAAGCCTTTTTATTCATAGATAACACTTAAGTAATACTTCGTTGAGGGAACGCAGTATTGCTATTTGACCATGCTGCCAGTCTTCTGGGCACGTTTCACATGCAAAATTCGACCGGGTTGGTAAAACGCTATGTACCTATGCCTAATACGCATACACATAGGTCCGCAGTTCACCTACCTCGCGTTATGACTAAATGTAATTTTCAATAGATTTTTGCTAATTTCGCATAAGGACTTTTTCGACACATGCCTAAATCTTCCTTGATCTACATCACTTTATACCTAACATTATACAGGTCGATATAGGAAAACGGAACTAGAAAAACTAAAAAATAATGAAATGAATGCGTTATATTTCTTAAAAAATATTAACAAAATTAAAAAGGATCTCATTAATATTCACGGTCATTAAATATGCATGTCCAAAACCTTTTCAAAATGTGTTTAGTGAGCATTTACCTATTTTACATTTAATTTTGGCAAAGTGAATCTTATTATTTAGTTTTTTTTATTATTTGTTGTCCTAGTAAGAGTAGGTATAAGTATACTACTACCGGTGGTTCGTTTAAGTTTAGTTTTCAATGTTAACATATTTTTTAAAGAACTAGTGTTTTACTCTTTTCATCACCTTCCTTTTAGACCAAGAGCCAAGGACATCCAGACCAAGCAAGACATACGTCACGACACACCTGCCAGAAACCTTAATAAATTAGGGACGTATACCTATGTCCTATAGCAACCACAAACTTGTTTCTCTCTCTATGTCCTCGCTGTTGAACTGTAATGCAGTAGGTCTGACTCTTTTTGCCTTCCTCTGTTGTAACCTATATCGAAGTAGGTCTAACTAGCGTTATGCCTACTTATTCTATTGACTATTCATAACGCGAGGTAGGTGAACTGCCTATTAGGCCTACATAGCGTAAAGGTTAGGCATAACGCGATAAAGACCATGTAAGATTAAGGCATAAAGCGAAGTAGTCCTCATCCGAAGTAAGCAAATGGCGACCTAGGCAAACATATACTTAGGCTAAAAGCTATTGAAAATGACATTTAGTCATAACGCGAGGTAGGTGAACTGCGTATTAGGCATACATGGCGTAAAGGATTGTGGGGTCCGCTCTACTAATGATGAGCCTTAATTTGACTTTTACAGTAACAACTGCGGTTTGATCTCCCAATTCCGAGAGGAAAGCCTGCGCCAGAACCTCCACCGTCAACCAGCAGATGTAGCAGCAAGCTTGGGTTCCAAAGATCTTGGTGAGGCCCCAAATACAATATGCTTATGCATTAAACTCGCAGCATCAAATCAACAGATATCCAAGTCCACTTGATAAAACATTACAAGCTCTCTTTATCTTTATTGACTAACGTTTACAAAGTAAGCTAACAAATCCCAGTATTTAGACCTCGCTCCCAATTGAAATGAAAATATGTATAAACGAAAATTACCCGACAAGTAATCAATTTCACGTTGAAATGCTTTTGAACGTCGGCCTCAGCACTTATGATGGAAAAAGGGTCATGAGTAGTCATGACGTTAACAGTAAATGAGCTAACCGAGCAAACACTCGTACTGCATCGTTAAGGCAATGTAATCATAACCATTGTTTAAAATTAGTTGACGGGCAGTTTCAAGCTAATTAAGGTTACAGTTTCTGCTCCTTAATTTCTATTATGATACCCACAACCCCGGTTGCATTCAAATCTTGTAATTTGCCGGGCATTGGGCTCGGTCTCGACATTGGTTTATCTTGGTTTTTACTATAAGTAGTACTATGTATTATGTATTCTGTGACTATTTAAACTGTCGTCTGACAAAATACCGACAGGAAGGCTTCGACCACGACCTCGTCCATCAATCAGTAGATAGTCCGACTTGCAAGTGGGGTTGGCTTGGGTTAGATCCTAGTATTGGATACCTACTATTATGATCAACATTATCGTCAAAAGAAATATCTGCGTAAACATGACCTCAATCGGTCAAGTAGTTCACGACTTACACAATAACATAAGTATAGTAAGAGTGTATAATAGGAACAAATGAATACGATTTATTACATTTTGCACAAATGGTTGTTATTAGTGTGAGTATGCTTGCTACCAGGTGAAAACGTTATCAAAGAGACTAGTAATTACTCCAAATGAGATAACCGAGTAACTACATGTATTAAACGTTGAGGATAGCGTAATCACGACAGTGTTGTATAAAATATACAATACGAAGTACACACATAGTGAAACGGCGAGAGCTAGTGTTTTGATTTGATTATTTACTTTTGACAAGGTTGTACAAGCAGTTGTCAGTCGAGGAATGATCTTAAATTCTAGGATACTTTTTAATACTAGCAGTAATAGATCGTACTTTACTTAGTAGGTATTGGTGCGCACACCACCAGGCAGAAAGGCCTAGTATCAGTAGTCCGATTAGCATCAAGCTGGCGCTATTCTATACGGTTGTCAGATTAATCTTTACTTCATAGCTGAAAGCTATCGTTTCAGTAAAACTATTACATTGACCAAGTATAGCTATATGTACTTAATTAATAAAATCGTTTAGGAGTCAGGACTCAATATATCCAACAAGTTGGTATATCCAACAATGGGAGTAAAACACAATAGCAATTGACGCGAAGGCTATAAAGTCAGAGCAACTGGAAACAATAAACCCGGATGAATTCAGAAATAAACATCGTGTACGGCTGTAAATTTAGCCTTCAAAGAAAACAAATAAATTAGAGTTAATTTTCACATCAACATTTATAAGCAAACATTTCGCCAGATTATTTTACAATACGTATGTAGAAGGGTTTAGATAAAAGGTCTGATGACCGCAGAAGAAGCTCGTGAAGTTGCGGATCCCGGACTCCGAGGTGAAGGCCTCAGATGCAATCGGAATTCGGGACTAACACAAAGATGATGATGATGATAATGATGAGACGAAGCTCGTGAAGCTGTTGTCTTTGCCTAGCCTACACCGGAAGAAAAAATGCGTGAGTAAATGTAATTAAGTATTGAAGACAGAGCCATAAGGAGATCTCCTGTTCTAATTTGGACCCCCTGTCTGTGAAGTGTTTCTTATAGGGGTCGCCTGTACTCTTCGGTTATAACGGGATAGATCAACAACGGGCAAGCCATGTCACATTGTTCAAGCGGTTATGAATACCGGTAACCGTTTACCATGAGGTGAGCCATTTTGCTTGGTAGTTACTAACTTTAATAGAGTAAAATAAAATACAAAGAAGAAAGTGGTAGGTAAGTACTCGTAATCGAATTGTGTATCTAGTACTTATCAATCTTTCACTATTATGACTAAAAATAGATAAGTATAGACATGGATTTATAGATAAAGGATAAAGACTATTTGGGATTAGGATGGATAATTATTGTTCAGTAACCTTCAATATAATCGATAAAGTTCACACTCAAACAAAATCGATTTATAGACTGGATACAACAGTGTTTAACAATGTACCTATAACATTCGTTGAAAATGAATAACTAAAATCACCGTATCTCTGGCAAGGTCATGGAAACAAACGATAGGATGAGCTCGTAATGTAAATAATAGCTATATCTAAAGGCACGACTGGCTGTATAACAGAGTGGTGTGCTGCCTACTTCTATGGCTACAGTTAAGTTTACTTTCACGCTCCTCAATTGCCAATTACGGCAATTGCCAAGCCCATCAGCCACTATGTTGTGTCGGGCAAAAGGGGCGTGAAATTAAACTAAACTGTTATAAAGATGAAAAGTATAGCTGGAGTGACATTGATGAGATAATGAGCAAGTGAGCAAAACAGCTCTTGTAATATTTTAATCAATATTTAAAAATATATTAATAGCGCCCACTAAGAACTTAGTCGAACAAACCGTAACAAGTATAAATTACAAAACGAATTTTACTTTACTTTTGACGCTGACTAAACTGCTAAACATAAATCAGATCGAGGATATTTTTAGGAAATGCCAGGCCACGTTTGCCCGCAACTGACGAACAACTTTGAATATATTTATGGAATAAGAAGAAGCGAACGTGTATGTTACTCGTAGGATCGTAGCTTAGAAAGATGACGTCTCCATCTCCACCTACCCTAATACCTATAAGGTTAGCATTTATGCTTCTTGGATATAAATCCAAGAAGATAAAAATAAAGATTTAAAAACCCTTGAACAGAGGCGTGACTGTATCTATGTTCAGAACCATTAAATAAATTTTGAATACATTGTAATTTAGAAGATGTTTACTTGTGAAATTTCTTGGAGAATTATTATAGAACATAACCTGTGCGATGTTTTAAACTTAACAACAACCATATGAAAGTATTAATCTTAATAACATTCAAAATTTCTTGTGCAAGACGACTTACCAGGACTGGAATTTGATATCAGATCCCAGTACTTTTGACCTGAAGTCATGTGGTAAAAAGACCTTGTTTAATACCTAAGGCAATTTCGAAAAATAAAGTATTCAATATACTCTTCGATTACTACGAGTATACATAAACAATGTTTTGCTAAGTAGTATTGTGCATTATGCGATGGTGACGCAGAAAGAATTTAGTTCTCAACTTAGTCATGTCCTATTTAGCCTTTTTTACAATAGGTATAGCAAACGTCATACTTTATTTTTAAAATACATAGTTACTATTGTTTACGCATTTGTATGAATCACATAAAGTAATCGGTTTAAATGTCGCTAGACGGTCATTACCTGCATATTCATGCACGGCATACATAATGGAAAGTTGAAGTTTTATAAGTAAATAGATACAGTTCCTAGGTACACAACGATGCAATCATTTTTGTCGTCTTTGTTTCTTTTGTGACTAATGGCTAATTTTAGTTATTTGGAAACTTAATAGCATTAACACGATGCATGCGTAAACTTAAAAAAACAATTTTTAGCAAATAACAATTTCCCAACAAGTAAAATTGCTGTCACCTCATACATAATTATGTAATTAACTTTAGATAATTGCAATGGACATACAAAATAATTCAATTTCAAAAATCACGTTACGTTTCGTTCCAATCAATTGAAACAAGTAAAATTCAAAATTACAAAATTACTTCGTATTTAGCTAGTCAACAACCTGGTTTAAGGGTATTTACTTTTTTATAACCGCGTGTGCGTGACCAAATCGCGGCAGGTAAACCTTCAATAAAAATAAAGTGTTTTGTTCCTTGAAATATTAAACACTTGCTCTACGCTACACTAATGTAAAATCCAATCACGAAAGCTTTTATAGCTCATTCACCCTCAATTCATTGAAAATACTACAATAAAAAATTTACGCTCCACTTTTAGTTTCCTATAGTACCTACAGTATAGTGTGTGTGTGTGTGTGATAGCTACCGTAAAACGGGGTGACTAGAGATCAATGGGTGAATAGAAATAGAATGGTCGTTAGATTTTTTTAAATAATTTCTTTTACCAAATTTAAAGTATTTTACCAGATATTCGATAGTTCTGTTCATTATTACATTGAACTAGTGCATAGTTTCCGAAGGTAAAGGGTCGGGTGCTGCAGGCTGCAGCGTACATTAGATGAGGATTATGTCCATCAGTGTACTGCAATAGCTAATTGGCTAATTTAAACAGTTAGTAATAAAACAGTTAGTAGCCCTAGCAAGTGCAAAAAGGTAAAGGTTTTTCTGCGACACAGTTGTTAACTAATGCAGACACTATCACACTATTATGTTATCATTCCTGTGTTTTATGGTTCCAATAAAGATTTATTTAACCCCGAAAATCTATGCACAAAGTATTTCTGAAATTGTTGTTAGTGATAGTTTAGTCCGTCTTTCTATACAAAGTACATCATCTTGCACTCACCGCTATAGGCGTGGTTCGAATTACGATCCAGTCGTCTACGAAAGTACCTTCGCCCTACAGTGAACCTCAGTTACACACCTGCATAGTGTTGTTTTTGCTGGTGAGTAAGACCGCTAGAGCTATTTTAAGATGGGTCGGTAACTAGCGAGTATTACCGCTCTACGAGTGCTCATAGGCAGCGGTAACTGCCATTACGTTAACTTTCTTAGTAGCATAAAATAGTGGAGCCACTGGTCAGTCTGGTTATTGTATACCCTACTGATTTAGGTTTAACATTTCTAAATATTTAGTTGGTATTAAAAAGCCACTCCTACAATCCAACCTGACATAACTTGTATTTCATACTAATTCGCTTTTACGCGAAGTTACTAGGCACTACACAGCTTACGATAAATTGACTACCTACATAGGTGTATATTATAGAGTCACGCCTTTTGCACTCATCCTCTTCAATCCCTCTACGTGTCCAAACCACATTATGTGTCCTAAGCATTCCTTTGTAGGGTTCCGTAGCCATATGGCAAAAAACGGAACCCTTATAGATTCGTCATGTCTGTCCGTCCGTATGTCACAGCCACTTTTCTCCGAAACTATAAGGCCTATGCTGTTGAAACTTGGTAAGAAGATGTATTCTGTGAACCGCATTAAGAATTTCACACAGAAATAAAAAAAAAGCATTAAATTTTGGGGGTCCCCATACTTAGAACTGAAACTCAAAATATTTTTTTTTCATCAAACCCATACGTGTGGGGTATAGATAGGTCTTTGAAAATGCTATTGAGGTTTCTAACATATTTTTTTTCTAAACTGAATAGTTTGCGCGAGAGACACTTCCAAAGTGAAAAAATGTGTGTCCCCCCCTCAAACTTCTAAAATAAGAGAATGATAAATCTAAATAAAATAAATGATGTAAATTGCCATCCAGTCAGTAGTTTTTTTTTTAATACGTCATAAACCGCAATTTTCGCCTTTGCTACTACGGAACCCTTCATGGGCGAGTCCGACTCGCACTTGGCCGATTTTATTCTACTTTGGTGTTAATCTTTAACCATACCACTACGTTCCCTAAGTTAAATTTACTGATATTTCTACTGTAAATAGTATACAATACGACACCGTTTTGCTATATTTAGTAGATGTGAAATAATTCTGAAATTATATCATATCCTACACCTAGATGTTATCGAATACACACACAGCAATAAAATCATATAATTCTGCAAACTATCGTTACTTTACACCTCGCATATAAATCGCATAACGTTGACAATGCGTGACAGTCTAGTTAGCGAATACCTACCTTAATGTGATAACACGCAAGCATGATTTATAATATTTATATAGTTTTTTCTATTTAATTTACATTTTAAGGAACATTTAGAAAATTATAAGTAGTGTATAAAATATCACTTCAAAGTACTTGCACCCTGAACATGAAATGAACTAACTATTTATAAGAAACTAGTATTATCTTTAAATTTATCAGTGTTTCTCTACAATATTATGCATGTATTATACATATAAACCTTCCTCTTGAATCACACTATCTATTAAAAAAAACCGCTTCAAAATCCGTTGCGTAGTTTTGAAGATTTAAGCATACATAAGGACGGACAGACAGCGACAGCGACTTTGTTTTATAATATGTAGTGATAATTAAAGGGCAGGTCAAAAACACTTGAAAGCGGCAGACTTGCATGTAAGATTTAATGACAGTAGAGGAAGCTCGTGAAGTATGTAAAGATTGTAAAGTAAGGACATAAGCAGATGGGTGGCTGCTGTCTCTTCCTATCCCATAGTGAAAAAGGTTTGACAATTAGGTATGTATAAAAATAATGATTTGATAACTCTCCATTTAGAATGATTTTTTTATCCTTCGTTCCTACGTTCTTGACTCAGAAATGTGACCCCGCAAACTCCTGACAAGAACCGCAAGAAACGTCATAAAACATGTACAGTGGTATATTTATCAAGAACATAAAAAAGATAAACTAGTGTTATCAGTATACGTTAAAACTAACAAAACATCTTTAACTTGTTTTAATTGCGTTATAGTCATAGTACATTATGGTACAACTGTACAAGTGAGCAAAGTTGGTGATTACCGCCGAGGCGCTATTGAGTCATTATTGGTCTTAAGAGAGCCGAGGACGGTAATCATCATGCTCACGCGTGGCACACGACGTTTTACAACACACTTGCGAATAAAATAATACTAGGTACAATTACTAAATAAACAATACTACAAATTTATTCGTTTTCCTATGCGCGCGCATCTAACAATGGCGATCGGCCATATTTAAAAGAATGAGGTTTGACTTTAACTTTTTTTACTCTGTTTTTTTTTCTGTACTTAGAGAAACAAAAAAGTTAAATTTGAGTGAAAATTTTGTTTATTATACGAGAACAAGAAGTATTACAAGTTGAAATTATTTATTTAAATATGAAAATGCATCAAATGACCATACAATAGGCATATTAATTTATTTGTACTATTAAACACGTTTTTTTTTGTATCGAAACTTTTTTAAGAACATAGAAACTTAACCTATAAAATTAAAAAAAGAATCTATAACTCACTTGTGAATAATAGTAATGAAAAAGGCACAGTTTGATAATAGGTGTCATTACGTGCCTAACTGTGGTGAAATAATAGCGATTTTTATGAGCAGGTGTGTTGTAAATAATCCCTATTAATATTATAAATGCGAAAGTAACTCTGTCTGTCTGTCTGTCTGTCTGTCTCACTTTTACGACTAAACCGCTGAACCGATTTTGATGAAATTTGGTATAGAGGTAGATTAGACCTTGAGAAAGGACATAGGCTATGTTTGGTCGCGATAACCGACATCCACGCGGGCGGAGCCGCGGGCAAAAGCTAGTATTTATAATAAGTAAAAGAAACATAATTGTACTAGGAGTATAATTAACATTGATTATAATCATCATATTATTATTATAAAGATGGGTAATAATGATCTGAATTTAGTTATTTCAGGTTTTATAGACCCAAAAAATAAACCTGAACCTATTCAGTCTTATTACAAAAAACAGAACAAAGTCTGGTTTAGACCCGAACTACAGAGTCCAGGCTTAATCTCAAGACCATGGTTTATACCTCTCCTTATTACAAAAGCTGAATAATCTGGAGACTACTTAGTACCTGGTTTAGACCTTGGCCTAAATAACAACCACAGATAACTCCAACTATTGTTCGTTCATTATGATATCATTCGGTCGCAACGTTTCGTTTCTAAAATTTCTGAAATCACTAATAAATAATATTTACTAAAAATGCTGAAAAAAATATTTAATCATAAATATTTTCATTAAATTCAATTGCATGAATAATAGTTATACTTTATTTTATAATATAATATCATTATTATGCTATTATTTAGCAATCATTATTATAATATTGTTATCATTGTTATAAGACGTTAAATGGAACGAAACGTAGTTTGCCGGAGTTCGCGCGTTCTGTTCTAAAATTTTTCCAATTTTTATACCCACTTTTAAATTTAGTTTAGTATACATAATATACCTATTTGCAAGTTATTTTACGAGTTGGAACGAGAAAAGAGAAAGAGAGCCGAAAATTGGACTTCCAAAAATAAGTACCTATGCCAAAATATGACGTATGTCAAGTCTGATGTATTATTATTGTGACATTACTTAGACCAACGTTAAACTAGGGGGCACGCAGGTTTATCTTTAGACCAGAGATAGTCCTTGGTTTAGTACTAAAACGCTTTTTGTAATAACATTTTTCTTAGACCATGGTCTAAAGGCGATTTAGACCTGGGTTTAGAGTTAGTCCGTGTTTTGTAATAAGGCTGATTAAGATCAAAACAATTTTTTTTAAATTATCTTAGCTTTAATAACACTGCAGTTTAACACATCGCAATCATACAGTAACAGTATTCGCTAACTAATTAGCAATAATTATTACCTACAATGTATGTATTAACAGTTTTAAAACTGTGCATCTAGGTTCGAAAAAATAATTACTCTTTAGTATTTATTTTTCATTTCTTTATACAGTGAGTACTTGATATTATTTTATTACTTGCAGAACATGATTCAGCGATGAGATTATTATTTATTTCATTCCTTGCGAGATATATTAGTTTTTTCAATGAATTCAAATGAATCATGTATCAAAAATCTGTAGTACTCGTATGTGTTACAGATTAAGTTAAAGCCCAGCTTGGCACATTATCAACAACCCATTGTCCTATAACGAGTACATGAGGCGAGCCATGTTCATTGACATAGGCATTCTTTTAATACTATGCCATAGGCGTGCCAGATGGTTGTACACGTGTAAGGATGCCTCCCACTGGTAATATTATGGATACTTGGAAAAGGAAAGTCAAGTCATTATATTAATAATCCGTTCAGCTATAATTGATATTCTCACGCCAGTACTTGCATTCATGGAACCAGAAGTGTATTGAATATTTTTTCAGGTCTTACTTTTGATATCGAGATTCCGAGTTAGAGAGAGTTAGAGTGAGATTCTGTTCCTGTGATTTAAATAGATGAAGAAATTTTATTTCAACTCTCAGTGACAAGTCGTTGTTATTGCTTGAAGATATTTTAAACTACTAATAAAATAAATATTGGAAACATTATGCGCCCTGAATTTTAGTAGCGTGATATCAGTTTTTAGATCCTAAACCCTTTTTGAATGATGATTATTTTATAAAGAAAATATCTTATTTCAAAGGTGTTAACCCTGAAGCGTCCGGTACACTACTACCTTAAGAGGTATGCTCACTGTGACACAGATAGATTGAGCAGGTTGTAGTACATTTTATAATTTACTGTTCGGATATGATATCTTATTTACAATTAAGCAACTATGAAACATTCCAATATGGCGTAAAAGTTGATGAATGCGATAAATACTATTTTATGGAGATGTCAATTTATCCCCAAGAATAAAGGAGAAACTAACAAACTAATTAATATTTAATGTTTAATATTATCATCACTTCGTACTTCTACTAAGTCTATTAGTATTTACGTGCCCACCTATTAGGTATGTCCCCTAATTGACTCGACGTTGGCGAAACATGAACAAATGACTTAAACCTATCAATTTAATTAGCGAAGTCTTCTAAGTAGCAATCCATGTAACCTTCACAAACATTTTAAGGATTCGGATTAGTAGTACATGAAAATCCCTAACCACCTTACTCATCGATCAGCGCAAGTACGTGCAAGTATGTGATGTGCAGTGCAGTCCATATAAATTAGTGACGTTATTGGCAATGATAAACGAATAGCGTGTGAATATTAGCTGATTGAACAGTTTGGGACATAATTTGAGCATCGCTGTTCTTATTTATTCAACACAGCTTTTAGATAGCACAAAACCTAGATCATTCATCCATATCAATATTATAAATTCGTAAGAAATTATGTCTGATACTGTCGGAAGTTCAATGTAATTATGTCTGTTACATTATCACATCTTAAGATTTTACATAGAGGATATACTCGTAATTCAAAAATGTACCGTTTCCGAAAAAAAGTGCCGTGCGAGCTCCATCCACTAATTGGTTAATATCTAGACACTCGACTTATTATTTTAGGCAGCTAAATGCAATTACCTGATATACACTCTAGAGATCAAGAAGTGATTCTAGAAGATATACCTAGGCAAGAAAGTCACGGTTCCATTAATGGAATAATTGCAGAATCATAAAAAAAAAAATTATTATGCTCTGGTGTAAGATACAAGAAAATGCATTAAAACTCCGGTCTATTGTGTACAGTTCTTTATTTACAATATTAAGTAGATAGGTATATTATGTGGGTCTCGGGTCTCGACCGCAGTCTTACATAAAGGTTATATATGTGATCACTTTAATGTTCGCTATTTATTTAGCGATTAAGTGTTATAGGACCTGTTATAATATTTTCGACAAATAAACGGCATAAAGTATCTTTACGTCGAAAATACTTGCTTTTCACGTGTACTCGATACATATTTAATCATAATCACCTACAGCCGTCACCTTTACTTCAGAAACCTACTAAAATGTGTTATCTTTCATGGTAAATAATTACACTTCTCATACCATTAGTGCAAATATGGCCATCGGAATTCATCGGTTTAAAGAAAATCTCAGTGAAAAATGGATCAGATGGTATCACAGAATTGGAGGAGGCTCTTCAATTCTGTGGATGTCATGATACTCCTGATGGTGTGCAGTAAGGCTTACTGCACTCTATTAGGCCATCGCCAGATGAGTTTTTTATCTCATTAACCATTACCGGATCAGAAAGGTGGATAAAACGCATAACCGGTTGTAATTTACACGCATCGGCAAAATCGTCGACATAAAAGTGAGGAGAAGACGTCTGAGAGAAAATCATGCAAGAGTATGTAGAACGGAGTTGAATGTTGCGTCAACTCTAAACTCCAAAAAAATTGGGAGCCATGATAGTTGACGACATCCATTTCTTGCATTCTACGGGCTGACATTCACATTTAAATGTAACAAAGATCTAATAAAGAAGAAGTGCAAAAAAAATTGAAAAAATTACTAATAAGACACCCTACATCAAAATTGGCGACCGATGAAAATAAGATACTGCCGTAGATGTTGTTACTTAAATAACAATCCATATAATTATGCATTACCAACAGGTTTAATACCTACATAAAAACATGTTTGACTGATCACGAAACAGCTGATTTATCAACTTCACTTTTATTTTATAGACAAAAAGTAAATAAGCAAAATAGGTCGTTGTTTAGAAATCAGAAAAAGAAATCCGCAACGTTTTAAAAATTATAACATAAGTAATCATAGAGAATGCTTCATATTTTTTTGTGAAATTATGAGAACTGAGTTGCGGTCAAATTGCATAATCAGTCATTATCAGTTACTTCAACGGTTCAACCTACGACATTGATGGCTGTTAATATGTGCGAGTCGAGTCGTTATTCGTAATAGTTGATATTGCAAGCGCAAAACAATTATGTAACCATGGGTTAACGAATGAACGAAAATTATTATAACACATTTGAAGGAAGTAAATGTACTTAATCCTACTAATATTATAAACGCGAAAGTCTGTAAGTATGTGAGGATGTATGTAGGTGAGGATGTTTGTTACTCCTTCACGTAAAAACTACTGAATGAATTTTAATGAAATTTTACAATAATATAGCTTATACATCAGAATAACACCTACCTAGGCTAAATATCAGCGAGGAACGGGTTCAGAATGCGGGTGGAGCCGCAGGCAACAGCTAGTAAAAAAATAATATACTACTCTCTCTTCACGGCAAAAATATAGCGATACCAAATATAAAACAAGTCGAATTGAAATGATATGGAGCCCGATTCGACATCCTAGGGGGAATAATCTGATAAACGGACAGTAATATGGGGGCCATAAATGACGTCATACGTTAAGGAGTAGGGAGAGGGTAAACATAGCGTGAAATCGTGTGAAATGAACATGAGCTTTGTGACGTCACATGCATAATCTACGGAACTAAATCCCTATTTCGACTTCGATCAATTTGTTACAGTTAATATTATAGTGTGATAAAAATGTAGAAAGAGAAAGCCGCGTGGTTCCCGGTAGAGTAGAATATGGGCCACTCCATCTCTTCCAATGCAGGGTCGTAGAAGGCGACTAAGGGATAGGGCTGTTACTATCAGACAGATATACAGCCCAGCCTCAGCCTCAGATGCATGGCTTGAGTTGTGCCCGGAATACGGCAATAGGCTCACCCCCAATTACGTGGGACCGAAGACAATGATTGGTGAAATGTGGAAGTTAATTAACCTTTGCGTTACCCTTCGGGGATATAGGCGTGATTATTGTCGTATGTTGTGGTATGCGTTTTTCTAGTCCTTGGCGATTTATTACAACCAGGCTTTTTACCACCACTTTTTTTGTATGCCAAATATTAGCGGTAAGAAATGAAGCTTACTCTATCTTGGGATATCAAGAGATCGCCTGTCCAGCGTCAAGGTATATTTAAACGATAATGCCAATACAAGCCACCACATTAAATGCACATAAAACAAGTAAGTAGTTTTGCCTCCTAAAATTGTAGCCAGACTTTTTTTTGATAAATGACGATTGTTAGACGAAGGTGTGGACCAGTGTTGACACATCGAATGTTTCTACCAATCGATGTCTCACCATCTGTAGTAGTGAGTGAAATGGAGTACATTTGTATAGGTAGGTACAGGATAATTATAGTGAATTGTGGGTTTAGCAGTAGAAGCATGATAGATAGGGTATTGAAATATAAGTCACTTGTACTGTTCCATTAATTAATTTATTAAACCTGATTCGCCTCATGGAATTTTTAGGACCGCTGCGCTGTGAAAATCAGACGTCTGGGAAGTGGCGTGAAAGTGGGGGCTGGAGTGACATTGATGGACCAAATGAGGAACGGCATGATAAGGGAACGTTGTGATATGGTCAAAGGTGTAGTAACCAAAATAGACAAAAGGATGCTATGATAATTAGGACATGTAGAGAGAGGGTTCACCCTTTATTGACCAAAAAACGTATGACAAAACATTTGACAAACTTTCATATCGCAAACATATTACTTTAAAAATAATCATTTGACATAATACACGTTTCGCAAATGTATTACTTAGAAAACATTTCGATTGCTAATGTTTTATTTTAAAAATGTTCATTTGACTAAATAAAGTTCTGCATGGTTATAAAAAAAATAACCACGAAGGCTAATATACCTGATCTATCCTAACCTAATCTATCCAAATCGGAATGAGCAGCTTGCTTAGTAATCTATCACTAACTGTATGTTTGTCAATCAACATGTATTTAAAAAAATCTATTTGTAAAATGATGTTTTTTAAAATGATTTTTTTCCAAATTAATATTTTGTCTAATGAGTAGTTTGTTAAACAATAGTTTGTCAAATGATACATTTATCAAGTATAATTTTGTGAAACGTTGTTTGTCAAATGAAAATTTGTCATTTGTTTTTTGTCAAATGATAGGACACCGTAGAGAGAGAGAGAGAGAGAGAGACATCCATCCTGATGAAAAGTTCCTTTGAGCGGATCGTGAAAAAGCACCTGATGAGGCTCTTAAACTCAGGACCACCATTGTAAAATGATTGGTCTCGGTGTCTGTAATGGTAACACATATTCCTGAGACCCTCTACCGCTCTACATTTGACTTCCCTTCAGGGGAGGTGAAGTCATATTGGTCATTATGGTCACGTCATTATAAATCCGAGGCAGGCCTTGATTGCAACTTGGAAAAACGTTTACGACGACGACATGGGGTTTCCACTTACCCCATTCGGAACTATTTGTATGAACATTGAGTAACACTGTCCTATAAAATTCACCGTCACCCTTCAATGAAGTCAAAGCATGCACAACAAAACATAACGAAAGTAATTTCTCAGTGTGCGCTATAGTACTAACAAAACGTATTCTTGTGTAAGAAAGTGCCCTTGACGTTATAACTTGCATGTTTTCAATTTCGTAGCATATTTTATTCGTTTTGCATGAACAAGCAGTAATTACTTAGTTCTGGCTAATGAAACCATTTAAATATATCTTTCTTTTATAACTGCATCTTATAAAACCTGTGTATAAAACTATGATTTCATACCTAGGTACTTTATTTCAAAACTGTCTGGTTTAAGTTGTTTTCGATTTTACTTCTGAAGGGGTTATTAATAAACCCATAAATTGGTGAAAATTTGCACAAAAAAAGAGGGACGGACAATTTTTTTAGTGTTGCAAGAAATTCAAATAGCAGTTTTTGGAAATCTTTTTACAGTAATACATTGGACAGCTGAATCAACACCGCTTACCTGTCGCTGAAACTTCTTGAAAATTTTAAACTTCATTATCAACTTTGAGATTCACTTCAGCACAATATAAACATCACTCAATCAAAACTATTTTTGTTTGCGAGGCTAGAGATAAAGCACAGGGTTAACTAAAATAGCGGCGAAATGTAATACAAAAGTAAATAAACAAAATGAAAGGCGGCGCCGGTGGCACGGACGTCCGATCGCGTGGGCGCCCGCGCGAGCTATGCGAACGCGAAGATGCGAAGCGAATGGGAATGACGTTCGATGGATAAAATTTTAGAAAATAAACGCCAATAAAACATTCCGTATATACTATCCAGGCGTGGATGTGGTTAGTTGAATACTTTTCACTTCAATAAAAACTTGGAAAGTAACTTATAACGTAGATAGCTATCGCTGTCAAGGCCTATGTAATCACTAATCAATCAGAAACCTATCAGAGGTAAATCTCTAATTGGAAAATAGATTGACAGGTTTTACACGAGCTACCGGCAACTGCGTAAAGATCTAAGAACTAGAAAATTTACTAGTAAACTGCGTACAGAGTAAAACTCGTTTAAAGACCTGCTAGGATTAAATTTCAACTATAGAACTCAGTTCTTTACCTCAAATAGATTTCACCAATGAAGTGAATTGCGATCAAGATTATCTAGGCTGCGTTATCATTATTGGCTATAAAGTTGATCATGCCAAATACCTACCAACAATAACTACTACAAAAAATCGTTACACACAATTATTTTCAACAAAGGGTATCCCTCGTCAATTCATCGACTAGTCTGGTATCGGTAACTCAATTAATTTCCATCAGTGCATCAAAAGAAAACCCTTTCAACTATGTTGCTTCTATGTATAATATGTATGTATTTACAAAAAAAAAAGTATCTAAGTATGTATATCCGCATTCTAGATTCCATAACACAAGCTAATTAGGCTTGCCATGGGTCTAAATAGCGTTGTGTAGAATATTTAGAATATTTATTTATTTGGGCTGATTTTCACTGGGAAATAATGTAATGTCGCTTTACAAGAAATAGCAAAGCGACAAAGCGACCAAAGGCCTTGCCTCTTTTTTGCCCAAAGGGTTGGCATTGCCATCCAACAGGGCATTGCCGCCAGCCTTTTGGGTACGTTACCAGTCGATATCGATGGGGAGGAATTTTTTGACGCCTGAACTTTTTACCCCTCTTTTTATTCTTGTAAATATTTTAGTTTATTACTTTAGTTTTAGTTTATTTGTTATTAAGTTATTAGTTAGCCCAGTTTATGTGCTTAATATGTGTTATTTAATTGCTTGATTGTTGATTAGTTATATTAATTTCAATTTTATAAATCATCTGTACATAATAATAATAAATAAGCGATAACATAAATTAACTAAACTCAATAATAACCATCCATGTAAAATAATCATGAAATAAAATATGGTAGCAAAGTTTAAATTGCATTAGTTTCTAAACATGTATATTTTCCAGTTTCCCTGATCAGCAGTGGAAAGGTAGTGAAATGCCGCCAGATTTGGAAATCAGCGATTTCAGAAAATTTGCTTATTTATCAAGGCTTTCCCCTCTGGGGTATGCAGGTGTGGGGGCCATCTAAAGCTTTGAGATGGCCCCTTTTGTGGGGGCGGTTTCCTCTGACCTGCCAACTCCGAATGCTAAATATCTTCCACTGCCTCCTCCATCAATAAGCAGGTATACCGGTTTGCAGGTGACAACTTTTTTGGTACCGAAAGATTTGTTAAGGCCCTACTACCGTACACTCTCCCGTGATATTACTACAAATATTATCATTCGCTTCGTCGCTAAATATATCTCTTCAGTCAATGGTTTAGTTTTAGTGCCTTTAGAACTTCATCATCGGTAAAAATTCGGTCCTGGAAACATTATCATGTTTCTGAGTATCTCAAGTTGTTACTAATTAAACTTTACCGAAATCTATGTATTTGTGATTGTGAAAAAAATGAATGAAGATTGTGTAATCTTCATACATTTTTATCTTCAAAACATTTCAAGGTCTTACATGTTTTCTGAGATCACCGGAATGATGCACGAAGCTGAAAATGTATGTAGGTTAAAATTCGTGAAATCAATCGTTGTGTACCGAAGTTAAATGTATTATCTTGTTGAAACTTAGCTAAAAGGCTTGCAAGACGTTTGTTATTGATTCTTAGTTAAACCGACGAGCTCCACCGCCCTGATCAAGAGTCTTTTATTTAAGGTCTGCACCTCCATGTGTGATAAAATGTTAAATCTAACAACTCATTTGCCAGGAGTTGATAGAACCAATACTTCAATGCTTAATCGGAGTACTTGTACTTATAGTAAATAATGCATTGGAATGGCAAGGGATGATATTTAAATTACCAAGTAGTAATTCATGCATAAAATCTGCCTTTAATGTCATCATCATCATCATCGCCAAATTTGCATTTAAGAGCCCGGAGTGCGCTTAATGTTTTTGATTTTTATATCGGTTTTAATCGCAGCCTCTAGAGGAAAACCTACGCCAAAGACTTTTCCGTATAATGAACCTCCACCCTGACATCAGTTGAGGGTTAAACCTGAATCTGAATAGGTGACGTGGTATCAAACTGCGAAGAACTGCTCAAAAAATGTACTGGACATATTTACTTTATTATTGGAAAAACTGTGCAAAGAACGTGCAAAATGAAGAAGTCTGAAATCGACTTGGTCGCGTTTCCCAGCCGCGGGTTTGACGTGGGGTGGCTAGCTTCATTTCTGTTAATTGCCAAAACAGCGACAACACAGCGATTATGCGGCGATCCACTACGCTACGCTCGCAGGGCCAACAACAGGGGGAAATCACGCGGCAGCCGCGCGAGGGTTCGCTCAGCCCCAACATAAATATGTATGGATACGCAAGCAGTGGTCTCCATAATCCCATTCCTACCAGTTTCCCTTTGCAGAGATGGTAAAGATGTTAGTTTGTAAAGAAGTTTGACAAACTAGACCTAGATAAATTTTTTTCGCCGTCTTCCGTTTTGAAAAATTTCATGACCCGTCCCCACACCCGAAGAAAGAGAATAGCGAAAGAGATAGCCCTGGGTCGGCCGGGGTGCAAGAGATATGTCTCAGCCAATCTCACTCTACGGCAACCTAGGACCCACAGGCGGCGCGGTGTGGTTTAGTCGGTTCAAGTCTGTTATAACCGCTTCCGCCAGCCTAGCCGGGGGTGGTATCCGTGGGAATTTTGTGCACGATTAAAAAAATAGGTGTGCTACTGTAGCGCGACTCATAACGCCTATACGTGAGAAAGCTCTTACACTCGTACGGCTTTTTGCTATCTATACTTAGCAGGCGCTAAATATAAATGTCCAAAATATTTTCCTAAACATCAGTCAGATGTGGGTTTATTCACTCCAAATGATATTTCAAAAAATTCTGGAAGTAAATAGTGTAACTACGTACATAGATATAGATAAACAAATAGAATAAATTTAACTGAAGTAATTTATTGATACGTTATTATCAATTGTAAATAACACATTGCTTTTTTTTAAATTCGCGTGTTTTAACAATCTTGCTGGTATAGTCACTTGGTAGGAGTACCTGTGAAGGTATCCACATGTGCAAAAGCAGTTATATGTAAGAAAAAGCGTTAATTAACTTACCTCGTGATCTGGCCCTGGCTTCGACGCTAACCTTACTTCTGTCAGCTGATTTTTCAGAGCCCTGTAACAATAAAAATTGCATAAGTAAAGTAATCTCTAAAGGTCGCTTATGACGTAGTTTTATTATAAGCGACATAAGTTTTCAATGGATATAAAACTGTATGGTTCGCGACGAGAGGAGTTCTACCGCCGCGTTTAGCTGCGAGGAAGTGATCTTGCAGAGCGAGGCTACGGAGCTGATAATAATATAAATTATTTTTATATATTTTAAGACTGTAAATCGATACTCTATCGTCTAGTGTCCCGGCTTCGAATCCTGGCCAGTACACTACCGAAGTGAACCCATCCTTTCATAAGCAGTTTAGCTTAGCTGGAGGGGTTAAGGGGAATACTAGTACTTTCGAAGAGTCACTAGCATAATGTCCACTTTGAAAAACGTCGATGTCGCTCTAACGTCTTGATTTTTGAACGCTATACGACAATGTGAATCCTATTGACGATTATGACTTTGGCCAACGAAGAGCAGCAACAGACGAGACAATTTACTTGTGCATATCAGGATGTATTTATACATTTAGTTGTTGCTATGTTCTGTCAAGACTTCGTGGCCTCACCTGCTAGGAGATGCACCTGCTAAACAACGAACGAAACTCAGATACAGGCTTTCATCTCGGTGTTTTAGGTCAGACGACCATCGCTCTCGTGAAAGTAAATAAATTCATCAAAAATAATAAGCAGACCATATTGCACAAGTGGAACCGGACAGACCACCAAACAAGAAGGTTCGATGGTTCGCTCTGAATCATATCCAGCCGTCTGTTGCGCACGTCGTCGGTGGGTAATAGCAGACCACCGAACCTGGTTCGATGGTTCGGAGCAGACCAAATTCGGTCGTCTGTTACCCCCTTTTTTTGGTTTGTTGGTATAGATTGTTATGAGTGGATGTATTGGTATGGATTTGAGCTAGCACTAACATATAAAGTTCCTCAGCCTGCCTGGCCTGCTTCTCGCGACGTCGCAGTAGATCGGCGCAGTGTTGTAACGTCATCAAGGTGGCGCCACTGGTCGCTCGGAACGACGCACTCGTCGCACGAACTTCTCCGGCGTGGAGACGCATGTCGTTTTCTGGATCTAAAGGTGAAAATTTAAAAAAAAGTGAGTGCAGTCAATAATCCTTAATGATTGCTCTTAATCTTCTATTATATAAAAATGATTCCCTAAATGTGTTGCTAAGCGCAACTCTCGAGAACGGCTGAACCGATTTCGCTAATTCTTTTTTTAGAATATTCCCTGAAGTACGAGGATGGTTCTTACGGCGAGAAAAATTTATTTTAAAAAAAGGCGGTACGAAGTTCGCGGGGTCAGCTAGTAATATTATAAATGTTTGTGAAAATGTTTGGATGTTTAGTGTGATTGACTATCACACTCAAACGACTGAACAGATTTTGCTGAAATTTAGTACAGGAATATATTACAGTCTGGAATTTCCATCCCCATAAATAGGTTCATCAGTTGCGGAAATATGATCAGAATTACACGCGGGCAACAACTAGTAATTAATATTTTAACGTTTTGGACCAACGAAACTTCGAGAACTATTCTAACCACTAGAGAAGCCATACATCAGTCTAACTTGCCTCACGATCGTAGCATGCCCTGTGCTCGCAAAAGTATTTCATTAATCGCAATTCTCTTCTTATCATTAATGCCTGATGTAAGAACACGATTCATTTGAAGATTTGCAGCTGACGCTACAGTCATAAAATTAATTTAAAAGCTATCTAGAAAATTAGTAACGTCTGGCAATTACATGTGAAGTCACCTCTACTTTGGATAATAGACAAGGACAGTCTCAGTACTGCGAATACATCAGATAATATTAATATTATATTCTCGGATAAACAATGCAACCGGAGTTATTTAAATAAATGATAAATGGCAGTATTAAGAATTTATACTTCCATTCCAGACGATTTTGCTATCGAAATTATGCCCAAATATTTCGCTCCGAAACAACTATAAAATCAATGACAGTAGGGTAGCCCGCTATTATGTGGGACCAAAAATTATAGTTGTCAAAATGTGGGTGTTAAAACACATCTGCCTACCCCTTTGGGATGTACAGGGGTGAACCTCATCTGCTAGCTGGTACACATGTTGATCGTTCTTAAAGACAAGAAAAAAAGTAGGAGAGGAGATCCCGGACTCTAAAAAGCAGCTGGAATTTACATGCAGTCACTTACTGCTTACAGTGCCAGTGGGGTGAGCACGAACAATTATCGTAATCGTATCGTGAACGTAACGATAGCACGGAGCATTGCGATTGGCAGGCTTCAGGCAGGCGGCCAATCGCAATGCTCCGTGCTCTCGTTACGTTCACAATACGAATACGATAGTTGTTCGTGCTCACCCCACTGCTTGCAGTCACGTACAGCTTAATGTCTTAAGTTTTTCATTTTACAATGCATCTTGCCATATTCATGTATACAAATATTTGCACTGAGCGGGGATCGAACCCGTGCCTCTTGCGTAGTAGTTATTAATGTTGGGATACATGCCCGAAGGGGTAGGCAGGGAGGGGGCGAGCCTATTGCCGTCAAGCTGGCGCTTATTCATGAGCTGTATATTTACTGTCGTATAGAGAACAGCCCTATCCCTTTGTCCCCTTCTACGACACCCACAGGAAAAAGGTGGAGTGGCCCTATTCTACTCCACCGAGACGACACGGTAACGATAAAGAATAAGAAAGTAATAGTATCTTAACATGTCATTGAATTATTAGTCTCTACCGACGTATTAAAAAAAGTGTCGATGAGCTCTTTCAATATACAGGGTGTCCCAAAATTCAAGGATAAGCCGGCAACAGAGGGTTGCCCTACTTATATAAGTAGACCGGCTGGTCTACTTATAGAAGTCATTGGTTCTAAATAAAAAATAAACATAATATATAAACTAACCATCAGCAAGTTTAACAGCATCGATCGCCTGGTCGGCGTCTTCGATGATCTGAGGGTAGGCAGAGACGCACATGTCGAAGTACTGTTGCAACTGCGCTGTCTGCTTCGATAATAGCTCGTTGTATGTGTCGAGTTCAGCGATCTTCTCCGCGAGGCGCCTCGATGTTCGTCCTGTGAAAAAAAAAACATAAAAACCGTTAAAAAATGTCTTCAAAAGACAGTATTACTCGGGACATATAATATCTTGGATCTAAAATGTGCTATATCTATACGCGCAGTACACGTTTCTTGGGTGTGTTTGGAGGATAGCACGGGGTGGACGAACTCAAATTCACCAAGCATAGATTATTACAAAGCAATCCGTTCGTGCCAGGGCTCCGTTTGTCTCGCGCTTGAGGTCCAAGATGCGTGTCCCGAGGTATAACTTATGTAGGTTGCACTTGCATTTGAGTGTTTGCGTATTCGATCTTACTTAATACTTTATTTTCATGTATAGCCACTCGTCCTTAAGTAAAACTTCATCAACATTCAATAGTTCTCATCTATCTATCTATACTACATTTATACTATTATATAATTGTAAAGTGGTCATGTCTGTACATTGGAGATATTTAAAAAAAATACTTGGGTTATGTTATATTAACGATACTGAACACGAAAATATTTTTTTATTTCCTGTCTGTTTGTCTGTTTGTCTGTTTGTCTGTTTGTCCGCGATGGACGCAAAAACTACTGGACGGATTTTGATACGGTTTTTTTTGTTAGAAAGGGCTTACTCAGACTTAAAATCTTACGTTTGTTTGATCGCAATCGGTTGAGTAGAACCGAAGATATGAGCGAAGGTCGCGTTAACCAAGAAGCACGCGGGCGGAGCCGCGGGCGGAAGGCTAGTATTATATAATTGTAAAGTGGTCGTGTCTGTACATTGGAGATATTTAAAAAAAATACTTGGGTTATGTTATGTTAACGATACTGAACACGAAAATATTTTTTTTGAATTTCCTGTCTGTTTGTCTGTTTGTCCGCGATGGACGCAAAAACTACTGGACAGATTTTGATGCGGTTTTTTTTGTTAGAAAGGGCTTACTCAGACTTAAAATCTTACGTTTGTTTAATCGCAATCGGTTGAGTAGAACCGAAGATATGAGCAAAGGTCGCGTTAACCGAGATGCACGCGGGCGGAGCCGGGGGCGGAAGGCTAGTTTTGAATATATTTTATTATTACCTGTAGGCACATGCTGTAACTTGCATCTCGAATGATCGAAGTGAGCTCGATAGCTGAATCCGCGGTGATTGGTCAATTTCGCGAAATTGACCAATCACCGCGGATTCAACTATCGAGCTCACTTCGATCATTCGAGATGTTAGACTCATATTGACTTGGTTGTAAAAGACCTACTTTGCAAAATGTCTAGTTTGCAGAATGACTACATAGCAAAAGGTCTAAGGTGCAAAATGACTACACAGCAAAAGGTCCAAGGTGCAAAATGACTACATAGCAAAAGGTCTAAGGTGCAAAATGACTACATAGCAAAAAGTCCAAGGTGCAAAATGACTAGGTATATAGCAAAAGATACAAGGTGCAAAATGATTACATAGCAAAACAACTACCCGTGGTCCCCGTCGTAATGATAAACCAAATGATTAAAAAATACGTGCTCCACCCCACTCCACCCTACTATTCTTAACACTGCTTTGTCCACTTGTCACACTCACTGCACTGTCTGGTGTGATGGTCAGGATCACTCCATTTAGAGTTTAATGAGGAATAATTATTAAATCTTTTTTTTTTCGTCATGATGCTAGAATAGCACCTACGTCTACTTTCATTTCATTTTTATTTAAGTATGTAAAAGAAGGAAGTATCCGTAATTAGCATCCGTAAAAGAAAACATATATAAAGGACATCACCCATTCTGGTCCAAAATTGAAAGTGCCGGCCAAAGAAAAAAAAATGCGATGTTTCGTTAAAGCTTGTTCTTACTAGCATTTTATATTAAGGCGTCAAAGTTGAGGGACCACTTCCCTCGTTTTTATTTAAGTTTAAAAATCTTGAAAACATACATTTTTATGACACAAAATATTGAAATTATAGAAGACTATATGGGAAGAATAGTTAATAAAATCATTAAAAAATAAACCCCATACTGTATCGTTATATTATCGTTGCTTTTCGTCCATTTATTTAGATCCAAAATTAAAAGTGCTAGTCAAAGAAAACAGTGGTCCCTCAACTTTGACGCCGTAATTAAAAATGCTAGTAAGAGCAAGCTCTAATGAAATATCGTATTTTTTTTTCTTTGGCCGGCACTTTCAATTTTGGACCAAAAATGTAGGTATACAGCGTGAATGATGTCCTTTTGATATTAAATAAACTTGTCTAATAATCTTTCCTTAATCGAGGTTATATTTACAGCAAAAAAATGACGTAAATCGAGGCAGTAGTTATTAGTTGTTATTTGTTAACAAACAAACGGTGTCCTTAGTTGGTGTTGGTATAATATCCAAATTTTAATTTCTGTAATATTTTTTCCAATTATAACCTTTACTATTGATGCTTTATTATTATTTTTGTAACCGGTGGCTTTCAGTGGTCCGAATATGGTCGTACACTGGTATTCCACTTAAGTTAAGAGCGCTTCATTCCAGTCTCTGAACTGAACTTGAACGTTTAGCCACCTAGTCATTCTGCTCCCTAGACTTTACGCCATATAGACATTCTGCAACTTGAACGTTTAGCCACCTAGTCATTCAGCTCCCTAGACTTTACGCCATATAGACATTCTGCAACTTGGGCATTTTGCTATCTGGTCATTTTGCAATCAGAACGTTTTACGACAAGTGGGTAGGCATTATGAGACTAACCCGTTTGTTACAGCATGTGCCTGCTGGTATACTAGCGCGTCGTCAGAATTCAATAGAAGCAATTATCTGTTGTAATTAACTATTTGCCAGACACTAATTGACGCATTAATATTCTGATTTTATTGGCCTCGTATTGTTCGACCATTTTGTAGTGACAAAACGATCCAAGAATCTTCCTAGTACGTGAAACTTTGTGAGGATCGACAGACGTATATTGGTTACCTACACTCTCACGCAATACGTTTAATGGACCTTTTTAGGTACGGAAATCCCCACGAACGTTTAATGGACCTAGGCCTCGATTCTGCTTAAGCAAAACTACTGTAAAACACATACATTTGCATTGGTCTAGTCGTGCCTCGGAGAGCACGTTAAGCCGTCGGTCCCTGTTGCCATACCAATATTATACAGCAGTCGTTACAGGTAGTTGGAGCCCTAAAAAGTTCAATAACTGATCTAGCTGCAATGCTTCGATATTGCCATTGGATTGTGAAGGTCAGATGGCAGTCGCTTCACGGAAAATATCGAAGTTCAGACATACTATGTAGTTAGACTGGTAAAGCGGACCCCAGACTTCGAGGTGGAAGGCTTCGGATGTGACTGGGATTAACGCTAGAATGAAGAAGATAGATGAACTAATAATTGTTCGTTTTAAGAGTAATATATAAACACATTGAATATTCGTAAAATTATGTGTTTGCTGTGACGTATACGTATATTAATTATCCTATTAATTACTAATACATTATGTAAACTTGTCGTGACGGGTTCACAGTGTGATAAGACCGTCTATGACATAATACATACATTATTTCATACATGAGTTGATTTTATTGTTTCTTTAATAGCGAAGATCTGTATGTTAGAGCGCTAGACTGCCAAGTTACATCACGATGGCTCGATTCCCGTTCAGCGCATAATAATATACATATTACATATATGAATATCCATATAGATTTAAATCGGAAAAAGTCAACATCTAAGACGGGGTTTGAACCCTCCACCAGGCTAGTACAGGGGCATTCATGGCTCCAATGTCACTCCAAGACACAGGATAATTTCGAATAAGTGTTCAAGTAGCTCAGTTGACAGTCTCTTTGGCGTGGTGTCTCTTTTAGTTTGAGTCTAGATGGCGCTGTTATCCAGTATATGATCTAGATTCCTTTTTCTCTAAAACTTGGTTCTTATATTTACTACAATGGAAGTTTACACAAAAAAAAACAGTATTAAACACGTTTATATTCATCGGTGAAATCCAGAGTTACGACTATAACTAGTAATTAAATATTACCAGTCGTTTTAATAGATTAAGAAAGTGGGGTGCGGGCATCGCATAAAAATATATATTAGGTACCTACACAAATTAATTACCAGGCGTTTAACTACTTTTTGCAATCAGGTTTTTGTTAATAAAGTAGAGCAAATGAGCCTAAAGCGTATTTTCATCAATATTCAATACTAAAAGATCTGTAAGAGTAGATAATAATTTTATTAGCCTGTGCACGAGGGCCCCATCGCGTTCTTCGAGGCCGCTGCCATCATCTGCAAGTGATTACACCTGCTGATAGATAGACGAGGCTCAGGTGAAGACGTGTCTCAAGTTTGGGAGATCAGACGACATAAAAAATGGTTACAAGAAAGTGGTAACCGTGGCCTATCGACAATGGTAACGCCAGGGGAGTCACACTCCTGCTTCCGGCCCTGTATGAACAGAGAGATTCTGTGCCGCCAGCGCAGAAGACAAGCAGGACAAGCCTTTGGTTTTCCCACTGACAGCACAAAACCTCCAGTGAGCTCTGGCTACCCTACTCACCGCCGGGAACACAACACAACAATATTCTGTAGGGCGGAGGTACTTCCCCAGTCGGACTGCTCGATTGGGACGGAAGTACCGTCGTGTCCTACCTCCTAACACTAAGTAAATCGAATAGAACAAAACAAAAGTAGATCCTAGGCTCCAAAGTGCAAGGGTGGATGAAACCAGCATAATGTAATTGTTGATATTGTGTACCGGTTTGCGAGAGAAGTATGCTTTTGGACGTCTACGACCGTGGATCGTGGTGGGGCTTACATTATGTGGGTACCTACAAATGACTATAATAAGCACAGAACTTCAGGCATGACTAAACAAATACGGCAATGGTGTAAACAAATATATATGAGTAATACCCCATATTTACTATATCAAAAACGATGCTAGCAAAAGCTTTCATACTATTTATTTTATTTCTTGGCGTACAATTAATAGAGATACTACTTTGCCATGTATATTAACGACTTGCGGTCTAACAAAATGATTCAATCATAAAAGAGTATCTAATGTGCTAAGTACTTAATATTTCTTAGAAAATAAAACATTACAATGTATTACAGTATCATACGGATGTTTTCAAGATCAAACATTGACGGTTTATGAGGGTTCGAGACCGCAGAATGTAACCGCAACATTACATGCAGGGAAATAACTACTATAACCCGCGCCACGTATCTTGGACCTAAAATGTGCTTAAAACGTGCCCTATACGCGCAGTACACATTTCTTGGGTGTCTTTTGAGGATAGCGCGGGATGCTACTGCGGTAGACGAACTCAAATTCACCAATCATAGACTATTACAAAGCAATCCGCGGGCGCCAGAGCCTCGTATGTCTTACGATTTAGGTCCAAGATACGTGGCGCGGGTTATACTAACCATAGCTTACTATACCAACGTACAGTTGATCTACAACTTAGTATATGCAAACTATTGCAAACATAAATTTGAACGTCCGACCAATCGTTGTCGACCCATTGTTATTCGATTATTTAGCTTTCGGTAAGTATTATGTACGAAACCCAATTTTTTCATACTTTCTATCATACAATAATTGGTGAAATGTGGGTGTTAAAATTTACCTATGCCAAAACCCTCCGGGGATAAAGGCGTGATTCCGCGTAATTATATGTAGTACATTATGTATACTTTTTATCAACATTAATGGAGTTAAATTGTGTGCGAACAGTGCGAATAATGTATAAAGGTTCTGTATTAGTTCCCTTCTGTATTAGTTTCTATATTCCAAGAAATATGTTCTTATCGAATCTAAGTATTTTTATCTAAATTTTTATGTGAGACATAAAGGTACTTTCGACTCCAGTCTCCAAGTTAGGTAACGTGTTTCAATTAAATAAAAACAAATTACAAATTTTCATTACTCTTATCTTGTTATATTAGAAACACCTGTCGGAATGAAATGTGATTTATATTTTTTTTAAATTTGCCATGAAGATTCCTACAAAACTAACTTACTAAAGACTAATGTAAGCGTCTAGCTAAGTCAAGGTCATGGATCGGCAATAAAATTAGTAACAATTTATGACATCAAAATCACACCGAGACTTGTGTTAAATAGATAAATATTGTAAGACATTCTACACAACGCTATCTAGACCCAAAGTAAGCATAGCTTAACTAGCTTGTGTAATGGGTTCTAGAATGCGGATAAACATGCTTAGATACTTTTTTTTTCGTAATTATTATACATAGAAACACCCAGATCACAGAAAATATTCATATTCATGCATACAAATATTTAAACTGAGCGGGGATCGAACCCGCGCCTCCTGCGTAGCGGCCGCGTTCACTACCGCTACGCCACAGAAACAGTCAAGTTCTACAACTTTTTTTACTATCATTGAAACTTGCTAACGACATGGAATTCACTCGGCGACTGTATCAACTGCAAATTCAGGAGCCTGTTGGAGAGTGTCCTCCTTAGCATTTCTTATTTAGACACCAAAGCCTTCAACAGTTCATTAGACTGAAAATGTATGTTTCGTAGGTACCTAATCAAATAAAACCGAGGGCATAGAGACTATTGCCCTCGGTTTTATTGAGGACAAGTTCTAATCGTTGGACCAAAAATGTATGAAACGTAAATTGATATCCTTTCTACGCACCGAAGCTACCGAATTTGTAGGTACAGTCGACAAATGAGATACAGTTGCACCTTATATAGGGTTGCCAACCATACTGTTAAAAACAGTATTATACTGTTTTACACCCAATTATACTTTTTACTGTTCAACAAAAAAACAGTATCCAAAATACTGTTTTCAGCATCAAAATGCATAACACTACAAAATGTCCAGCAATTGATACAATTTTAATTAATTGGGCACCAATTTGCAACTATTTTATAAGTTTAGGTGTTCATTGTCCCATGATAATCCAGAATTCTCGAAAAAAGAGTTGGCAACCCTAACCTTATACAACATATAAAGTTATATATGTAAAGGTGCCATATCTTTGTCGATTGCACATATTACATTTACAGAATAATATTAAGTACAGTTCAATTCAGTCGCTAATCCGTGTTATTATTAAGATGCAGCAGCAACCGATTGTAGAAATTTGCCAATATCGTGATGCAGGAAGTATCGATACAATCACCGATGTTAAAAGTATCATGAGTGTACCTACTTGAGTCATAAGTATTGTACATACGATAATGTAATCTACAGGTACGTAATTTATAGAACAACGTTATATAAAGAGATTATACGACGCAGTCCCCGGACTCCATATCTCTTTCACATCACCATACAATTTCATTTTTATGGTAAAACGTAAATCATAAAGTATATTATGTATAAATAGGTACCTTGATTTCTCAAGAGTATTAAAACGAATGCTTTTTCATATAAGAAGTAATAAAATTATAGGCAGCTGTTGCCCGCGGCTCCACCCGCGTGGTATTTATGGGAACCTATTCCCTACTGAAGCCTAAGAATATAGCCTACTAGCTGTCCCGGCGAACTTCGTACCGCCATATTTTTCCCGTTCCCGCTGCACCTATTTTCTCATCCTTTAAAGACTTTAAACCTTCCCTGGACACCCACAAATATCGGTTCAGTCGTTCTTCAGTTATAAGCTAACAACGAAAAGTGGCATTGATTTTTATATAAGTATATAGAAGAAAGAAGAAGATGTGTTATTCGGTTTATTTTATTATAGTCTATAATCCATCCCTGTTTCAAATTTCAGCCTGTTCCTTTCAGCCAGTTCCGTTCAGCCGTTGGAGTGTGATTAAATAACAAACACTCAAACATCTTCACAAAATTTCCCATTTGTGATATTAGTAGGATAGCAGGATATAATGGAAAGTGGAAATAAGGGTTGAGTTGTTGGTAGTGTCAAATTGACGCTGTGAATTGCTAAGATAGAAAAGTAAGTAAGAACATTAACCATGAGAGCCAGTTGACTGCAAGGAAGTCGCCGAGCCATGTCTCCGCAAGCCACCACCATTGGAACTGCTATCTGAACTTGTACCGTAACCTGATTCCACCTGCGGATGAAAACATTCATATTTCATTAATTAGAAATTATATTTTTTATCAGTTAGTTACGATTAAGCGATATTCATGTGCATGTTTGTATAGCACAGTAGAAATCAATCTACACAAAAATGATATCCTTGCAATTTGCTGAACTTATTTTCATTTTTAATTTGTACACCATTTGAATACTACCTTAGCTACTATAAAAAATAAGGACTATGAAAGTTCATGGGAGGCTCACAGTAACGGGCCAGCACATTCCTGTCGTGGCTAACCCGCGACGCCATCACAAAAGTCAATCCTTAGTAGTACATGTCACGTAGGCATAGGCTTATATGATAAAAGACAATATTATACAATTCCAATATGGTAGGAACACTTCAAACGGCTTATCCGTTATGAATATTGCTGATAATGTGTATTGCGCACGCAATTTAATTCCACAGTTATAAATAAAACCATAAAGCGGTCAGGTCCAATGTCAATCAAGGATTTGGTAACGAATGTAACAGATCTGTCTGTTCATTCAAAAACAAAGACAGTATCTGAAGATGTGAGAAATAATCGATATTTCGGCAGTAATTCGAAATTTTTAAAAAAAATCATTTCTTTTTTATCATTTAGCTATCGAATTTTACTGTGAGGTACATATGATTCCGAAGCCGACCGCATACGACACTTGCAGATGCATGCATCAGATTCAGCGTATCCATTAATTGTTGAACTCCGATACGGACAAAGAGGACCATTGAAAAGCCGCAATGAATTAAGCTTATCTGTTGCGAGCGTCTGCAGTTGTCGTATTCGGTCACCTTCGGAATTATACCTTTAACTGCATACTACATAACAGAGGGACGCTATGGGTGTACAGGGCCATACTAACACCCTTTGGGGCCAAGACCACCTGACTTGCCAGTCGGTGCACCTACTAAGGAACAGGACTGGTGCTCCATTCGAGAGGACGTCTAGATCGATATTAACAATACCCAGATAAATTTAGGCACTTGCAAAGGGTAGGGCGGTGAGGAAAGTGTACGATGGGTAGAAGGAAAGGTTTTTTCTTCTTGAACTTGAATATTACAAAGAAGTCTTCTCAACATAACCGACCCTCATAATATCGTACAAAAAAAAAAGACAAACGAATAAAACAGAGTAACAAAAAAGTTAGGTTAGTTCGTTAATTAAACTCTAAACTAGGAAATTGTGCATCTGACACACATTTTTCTAGTGAACATGACAATTCCATTAAAGTGTTCACCTTGTCAAATATTTATCATTTGTACAGACAGTCTTAATTTTGTGAAAAACACCTGCAGCTAGATATCGACTTCTGAGAGCATGACAAACTGGTTATATCTCTGAAGATGGACCTACCACCAGGAGAAATGGTATATTCAGGGTTGTAATTCCCAATTAATTTTTAGTATTCTGCCCACAATTATTAATCGGATAACGATATTCCCTCGCTGTCAACACTGTGCCTTCTGGGTGACGCCTTCAGACGATTCACACGGTTTGTAAGAGTTCCTTCTTTTTCTCATTCCCGTCTTCGGCCACCGAGTACACAATGGCCACGGCAAGCCTTTTGTACATTGGACTAATCGCGAATTAGACCAATCGCGCCTAAACGCTTGACCCTTGACAACATCTTAACAACCTATGTAATGATATTATATTGTTACGCATTGCAGAGAATAGTCTATCACTGGTCACTGTGTCCTGGGGGAATAAAGACGGCAGCGAGTGAGTACCATCTCTGATGTCGCCAGCGTCCATCAACCAAGGGTGCTAATTTAATACATAAAGGTCAGACCAAGGAGATCTGATAAGAAACCCAGACGGTGAACATTAGAACTCGAAAACTCGGTTCTTCAAGAAGGGCATTAGAAGGTTTCTTCAGGGTCGGCAGCGCGAGTGTGATGCCCCTGGTGTTGCATACGTCCATAGGCCACGGTGACCAATTCCCATCAGGAGGGCCGCTTGCTTATCTGCTACCTAAGTGGTATAAAAAAAAAACGGTTGTTTGTTCATTTCATTCATCACATTCGCAATTCCGTAACAATCATATTTTTTTCTTCTTAAACTATTATCATTTACTGCACAGCACTCGATTACATTAAGGCCAATGAAACTGGGAACTACCTAGTCTGCCACTTCTCTAATCAGCGACATTCCGTACTTATTTCCTTTTCATTTCCTGTTATTATTAACAAAATAGCGAGACCGTACGCGTGCACTAAAGCTATTATATTATTCAATTTCCTTATACCAAACCAGTATTATCTAAACATGTAGATATAAAACAGTAACCAAGTTTGAAACGTCTCTTCACAACACATTTACTAAGAGAATTTTTGTTTGTTTTTTCTGACGAATGCGCGGCAACTACATATTTAATTAGAATTTGTACGTCGTAGCTTGCACGCCTGGGTGAGCTCATCGGTGGCGAAATACCAACATTTTAAAAAGAGAAGTTGACAAAATTTTGTCACAGCCTATAAGCCTGTGTATCCTTAGGGATAAACAAAGATGTATTACTAACTATGCATGCACTCTCATTTCGCCACCTTTATTTTCCATACCAAGAAGGTATTTTTCCATCATACACGAAACTCATCCCCACAATTACATAAATTAAACGCAAGAGTGTAGGAATAATATTATTAAACCCCTCACTACACCACTGGTTGTTTGCTTCCCAATCGTAGAAAGTGAATGAGTATGATACGGTGAACGGATTTCACTACAATTTTGGACACATTTAGGATAAAAACATGAAATTAATAGGCTCTCTAGACACAACTATATTTAATTAACTGTTGTTAACTGGAAGGGCCATGAAAACTCAGTTTTATGATTCTACCAGTAAACAATTACTCGTATAGAAGATAATTCACGTGAAACTTTATCAGAAATGTTAGTCACAGAGCTGATATTATGCATTATCGTTCACACGAAATTGATAACAAACAATAAATAGCTACAGTGAAATAACTTGTTGGTGATTCATGAAAAAATGACGCAAATTATTTGGTGTAAGTACCAATTGATGGCCTAAATTGATGTATGTTCCATTCCATTGAGCCTTGACATTTATTCGTGTTAATGAAGGTCAAATTCAATATACTGGCCTTCATCTATATTTTGATGGAAACATAATTATGTAGATGATGACAACTGTTCAACATATGCAACCTGGTATTGGTTTGGTGGAGTTCGTGGATAATACTGGCTAGGTAGGTAGCCATCTTTCGCACTGGGTCAATTTCAACCAATAGGTACGTTCTATAATAGTTAAGTTTAAATATGCATCCCTCGTGATGAATGAATTTGATCCTTTGAAATGTGAACTATTTCAGAAGATAAGGCGATTCAATTTGCTACCATTTTCTATCTTAGTTACATTGCGATTTACAGTCACTATCGAACTCGGCACTATAATCCAGAGCATGATTTTAGGGTTTGGTTCGGCAATGGTTACACGATTCTTGCAAAATAAATTCGGTGAGAAAGGTAAGCCAGTAGGAAGTGTGCTACATATACCTACCCGTCACCCGGTGTGTTCTTAGTTACTTTACAACGTACACTACCTAAGCGAATACGCGGTTACATTGCGATTTGTATCCAACTAGCTTTCGCCAAAGATTGCCCACATGGATGTCGGTCCTTTACTAATCTCTCCTCCATCTCTGTACCGAATTTCTTCAAAATCGGTTCAGTGGTTTAGGCGTAAAAGCCTAATACACAAAGTTACACAAAGAAATTATCACAAGAGTTCAACAGCGAATACAAACACATAACAATATGTACCCAATTGCAAAACATTAATAAACATGAATGACACATGAATGGTTTCACTAAAATTCGTGAACTTACGGCAAAGCTATAAACATACAATTAACCTAGCACTGCCCTATATAGTATAATAGGTTTTAATTACAAAACAAATTAGGCAATAATAATTACCGATACCAAAACAATAATAAAATGAAATAATAATTATTATCTTACGTCAGTGCTCCGTATTTTCTGACCAACTGCAATCTGTCGTATATGTGTTTCTGGTCCCTGAATTGAGAAGCACAGCAAAATTACCAACTTGAAGACTCAAGTTTCGAAAATAAATAAATATTTTGGGATATCCTACTGTCTCATTTAGACCTTCTTAGATTCCAACTAAGTATAAGTTGTTTATGGGTTCTAGAACACGGATAAACTGATAACATTTTGTATTGCTCCATAATGGAAGAGCTTATTGCTAGTAACTGAGGACAGTTTCTTGATTGAACGGAAAGGGCGCCACACGGCGGGATGATGAGATAAGCAAAAAGTATACTTTGCATACATACTATACTGATACTGGGTGATTATATTATAGTCGTTTCGGAGCCAAAGATTTTGGGCACAGTTTCGTTAGCAAAATCGTCTGGAAGTATTATTCTGGCGGAAAAAACTTTTTTTTATTTTATAACTCCCATACATTATGCCTTTCACCTGTACATTATTCCCATACATTATAAAAAAAAAAGTTTCAATTTTTCGCCAAATTAATACTTCCAGACGCTTTCGCTATCGAAACTGTGCCTTATATACATATGCTCACGTGTATTTCCCTCCGAGGTAGGCAGAGACAAAAGCAAGCCTGCCATTATCAACCTTACACACTTTATGAGCTTCCTCTGCTGTCATTGTAAGTACCTTTCATACAAGCCCACCGTTTTCATTGCTCCTGACACGTGTATTTTTTTAAATTCATAGGTAAGTATACTTTGCGTTTTCAATAAGTATACTTTGGGGGTTTAAATTGTATGTGTCACTAATGCATGGTAGAAGTAAGCGGTATTATGCAGCAAGATTATGTTATCTAGATAACTGGCAAAATTATCAATGTGGATGAGGGGAAATCTACAGTATGCAATAAAGCAATACATATTATATTATTATTATGATGATAATAAGCAATATAATATTCAAGGACATTTTATAAACTCAATATCAAAAGTAGCATTGAAATGCTGCTATGCTGTAAATATAAATTTGTGCAACTATTTCCGTTTCAATTTTGTATTTATGCACTATTTTGCAATTTCCCTACTTTCAAGAGTATTGGAGGAACATTCTTCAATGCATACACTTGTTGCTAGCTACTCGACAGTCTACTGGATAATTCCATACATTTGTTTGAAGTGTATCAGCGTTTGTCCACCGCCACCGTCACCGGGACGGCACCGAGAACGAGATTATTTCGCTATCGGCGGCCGGGGTGACGGCGCTCGGTTGACGGGCATGCGGTGGACACATGGCCATAGTAAATGTATGTATCGCTAAATCGGCGCCGTCATCTCGTTCTCGGTGACGTCCCGGTGACGGCGGCGGTGGACAAACGGCCTATGCCTGTTATTACAGAGTATGTATGAATACTGTAGACATCAGCTTCCAAAGTATTTAGATAAAACAGTATGAGAGTTTACATGGCAACATTAGCACCAATTCTGAGTGTATTCTGCTTTGTTTAGTCTTTTTAAAAAGTACAGATCTCATGGTTACATAATAAATATAATATTAAAAAAGAAACCTTACAAATGCTTCTTTTTGTTAATAAATTAATTTAATAGTTATTATATAAAACTCTGAGATTGGAGATTTGTCACAATAAACATAAAGTTTTAATTAAAACATTCAAATAATATAGTATTATATTTAATACATAATACTATATTAATTGAATGTTAAAAATATGACAAAAAACAAGCAAGTGTACTTCAAGTATCATTGAAATCTGGAAATGTCAGATATGATATATGTAATTAACAATTAATTCCCACCATTGTTTTGTATATAGTTATGTAATCTGCCAACTGATAGATTTTTTGGTCATTTTACTCATTGTAGCAATTCAGTCACCTTAAATTAATTACTGTTGCTGTTTAGTTATTGTACCTAATTAAAATGCATCTGGGTCTTCATCTAACAAAGATATCCTACAGCTTCTTATACATAAATAATATTGATACTATTATAATAATGTTGATCAGTGTGAGCAGTGCATTTGCAGAATATAATTTTTAATAACACAACACAAGTAATATAATTACAGAATGGATATGAATGTTAGATAATTACCTGTTCATACACACATACACATAATAATCTACAGTCTACACATACATTCAGTAATCTGAGTATTATAACTACGTATTTCAGAGATTATAAAACAACATTTTTCACAATTGGTTGAGCACATAGTGTGACACATGCTCAGCTAATCTTGTGACGTTTTATGTACGTGTGTATCTGTAAGGATGCTCAATATTATATGATACATTAAAATATTATGTCCCATGATTTATAATTATGTATTGTATTCCTAAAAACAAAGCAATTATCTATTTTATCAAATTGCATAAAAACCTGTTATGCAATCCCATCTCATACGATAATGCAGCCGATATTACTGTGAGGGAAGGAAAACTCGAAACAAAACCCTGTACTAATGGGTCCGGCCAACATGTAGGCTAAAGTCACCTAATATTGGGAGAGGCCGAGGCGAGAGGCTGGACCTATCCAGTAGTGGACTGTGATAGGCTAATTGATTGATGATTACAGTGTATTATGAAGGCAGTCGCTTCACAGAAAATATCAAAGTTAAGTTGTTTTTAGTCACACTGAAAGCCAATGTACCTACCCTGCCATTTGTAACTGCTCACAAAAAGTGCCCATTTGTTCACAAAATGAAAAAGGAGTTTTTATAACTTATATGATATCAGAGATAATTTATAAGCTTGAGATTAATATAACAACATTTAGATTGCAGCTAATTTCACAGGTGGTAATTAGAAATATAACCTGCTAATTAGTATTGGTATGTGTAGAAATATAGTTGTAGAATAGATAAGCAATGATGATATTTAGTAACAAGAAAATATAATGTAGGAGATGGTGCCTGAGATGTTTTGATACTTTTTTTTAGTTAAATTACATATGAATGAGTGCAATGGTAATACAAAAGGAGCAAACGAAGAAGTGTATTTTTTTATTATAAAAGAGGTTGACTACTATACAACACCAGAAGCCTATTGAAATGTTGTTCATTATGTATATGTACTCCCTCAATTTGTTACCAAATTATTGCTATAACAAAGCCATGTAAACTCACTTTAAAAGACTCCAGAACATCAATCCATTGCTGCTTTTCTTCAGGACTAGTGGCTCTTAAGTACCAGACACAATCGTTAACCGACACATCAAACCTGCAGTCATCAAACTCGTGAGGCTGCAATGTATACAAAATAATAAACAAACAAGGTCAAATGACACAAATGGAAATAACAGGTCACATGAATATTTTACTTCACCGAAACCGATAAAGCGTTGAGATAAAAAAAGAATTAGACGCAACAAGGGCAAATAAATTTTACGTTAGACATCTGAGCTAACACTTTAATTTTTATTCACCTTGACTTTGGCTTTTTTCAGGCATAAGGCACCTCGGCATCCAAGATTACTCTCCAACTCACTCTTGTAATATGATAAAGTGGAATCTTTTAAAACTATAAACCTGTCCTGCCAACCGTGAATATAATTTGTCCATTTACTCAGGTATCCGCGAAGTTCAGGATTTCCGCCATCCTCTAAATCCGAGTTGTCGCTTACTGTTATATTTTCCTCTGTCATATTTAGTGTAATAAGTATCTATTGATTACATTAAATTGTACACAAAACAAACAAAAATAAAAATAATAATTATCAAAAACTCGTTACACGGAAATATACACAACGAAATTGTTGCTGTTTTTTGACATTTAACTCCGATATCACAGATAATCTATAGACGGCATAATTATAGACGATTAATTTATGGCACCACAGAGTAATTATTTAAAGTATAGACGCCGTATCTTTTGAAATCGTAAGAAGTCACGTGATGTACTAAACTTAAACTTATCGCGTTTCTATAAAAATAAACGCATTTATGCAATAAAAATCTAATGAGCAGTTTTCCAGTAGGTATTTATAGGGTTCCCAAAGACGCGCTAGATGGCGCAGCCGGCACTTTTGGTAAGAAGAGTGTGGTGTCACATCTAGTGTTCTCTAAGTTATGGAACAAATGTACTTCGGTTTTGTAATGATTTACTTTACATAAATATTCTGTAATTTTTTCTGATACAATTATTTTAAAAATAATATTATTATGTTAAATTACAGACAAAATTACCAAAAGCTATGCTAGCGCCATCTCCTGATGACTTAAAAACCAACTGATTATTATACCTACTGGAAAACTGCTCATTATTAGAGCCGTCCAAAAAGTTGGGCACCCAACTTTTTTATTTTATTTTATTTTGTCCTAAAAACACTATAAAGGAAAATTCGTATTAGCGTTTAACGTTTACTCATATAGATGCCTGCCTCTTGACCCCCAAGAGGCAGACATCTCACAACAACACTGTGCTCTTTTGAAAGCCAAAGTTAACCAGCTGCTCATTTCATCAAAATAGATTCAGGATCAGTAAACGGTTTTAGAACGTTTGTAATTTGACGTTTTAAAAAAACTCGAATGTCTATTTCCGGATACAGGCTCCATGTGTATTGATTTTATACATACTATCATTTTATTGGTGAATATACGTTAACCGCCAAAACACTCAGTCATCGGCCAATAGGGCCACGCCATTCTACAAATAACGCGCAATATCCGTTCAAGATGGCCGACAAAACTATGCCTATTTTTGTTCCATCAGAAAAACCTGTGAAAGTAGTTAAGTGGAAAGTAAAACAAGGTGTTTTTGTTTCGCAAGGTCAAATATTATTTTTATACAATGATTCGTCAGGCACTGGAACTGAATTAAAGAAATTCAAAGCACCTCGGGCTGGTACTATCTCATCGATCAAGGTGAAGGAAGGAGACATTGCAGAGCCTGGGTAAGTGACGTCACTCTGTAAATGCGCCGTAAAATAATTATTATGACTTAAAATCCATCAATAACATCCAAACAATACTAAAAGTGCATTATTTTTAAAGTATTGACACTTTTGTAGTTAGTATTGCAACTGCATTATTTGCGCGGCAAATACAAGTGCATCGCTATCTTCCCGCCTAAACCCTAACCTTTAAGAAATACTTCAAACATAATGATTTAAAGATGTGAACAGTATAAAACATTGTGATAGTAATTTATATACCTATAATAGGTATTCCAAAAAGTATTTTATTACATTACCTACCCTACCACACAGTTTAAAAAAAAGAAAGGATGTATATTATGACTATCGCAACATAGGGTTTGTTCTTAACGAAAATAGTTTCATTGTTAAAAGTATTAGTTATTAAACTTGTTCTTTGGTTTCATTTGATCAGGGGGCCTATAGCAGAGTTAGAAGAATGTCGACATCCTACAGTGATGAAGGAGATGTGTGCAGAGTGCGGCGCCGACCTGCGGACCGACGAAGTGACCAGCCGCGACGTCGCTATTGTTCCCATGGTGCACTCTGTACCTGAACTGAAGGTAAAGTTCTGAAGTATACCTACTTACATACCAATATTCCTGTTACTGTTAGCAATTTCTAGCAGTAACAGGTTTGAAAATGTTTTGTCATCTACTTATAAGAATAAGTACCTATTTTTGTAATCTACCAAGATTACAAAACATTTTCTAATAAGTAAACTTCACAAAACAAAACAAGAACTTCTATGATGCCAAAATGTAACATAATGTATAGGTACTAACATACCAGTTCAAAAATAAATGATTGACTGTTACTGCCATCAATTTCTTTATTAGTAGCAATAACAGGTTTGAAAATGTTTTGTAATCTATCTACTCATAAGAATAAGTATGTAGATAACAAAACATTTTCTTATAGGTGAAGTTTACTAGATAACACTTCTACAAGAACTTCTATCATGTTAAATGTAATAAGTATCTTAGTCCATTGTGTATTTTATTCCTAGGTTTAGCTAACCAATATATTATAACCATAACCCTCATTAATAAGATGTCTATAAAAAGCTACATGTTGAAAGTTGAATTGTATTTGCTGCATTTCATAATCACTCCAATTAGAAACAAATATCAAACAATTAGAATCTGTTTCAAACATTACAATGTTATGATGGTTTTCTATTCTGATTAGAATTTTTTTTATAAGTATGTTGATATTAGAAAAATAAAATTATAAGTATTATGAGATGTTTCTGATGCACCTGGATTAGATACAAGTTATAATTCTTCATAAGTTATAACTTCACTTAAAATCCAGATAACAAATACCCTTCTGAAGACTTTCTTTTCTTGAGCTTTGAAAGAAAGACAGATACGAGGGTTACATTTTCATAAATCAAAAATAAATCTGAACTATTTCCAATCTAAATTTATATAAACATTCAAATAGGTATAATGAATTTCTTGAATTGAAGTTGATAACTGTGAATAATAAATAATAAATAATAAATATTCTACAACATTCTACACAACGCTATCTAGACCCATGGTAAGCTTAATTAGCTTGTGTTATGGAATCTAGAATGCGGATATACATACTTAAATACTTTTTTTTTTGTAAATACATACATAATATACATAGAAACACCCAGACCAATGCAAATATTTATATTCATGCATACAAATATTGGCACTGAGCGGGGATCGAACCTGCGCCTCCTGCGTAGCAGCCGCGTTCACTACCGCTACGCCACAGAGGCAGTCAATAAAAACAAAATATTTTTATATTTTCCCTTCGTAATGATTATCATGTTATTAATGAGTATTAATGAGTATGTAGGTAAGTATATAAAATGCAATTGTTGTAAAAAGTATTGTATTATCAATTATCATCCATCCATATTATGATAGACTAGGTTTAAACTGAAACCTATCTACATACTTAATTATATTCTCAGAAAAAAATACTGTTATTGAATGTATATAATGGAGACTGATGGCGCTTGGTGGAACTTGCTACACATAACGAATAAAGCACTTGTACCTTGCCACAATTTTAGAATAGAAGAAAAAGTACAAGTGCTTTATTCAATAATATAAATACTGTTACCATTTATTACTATTCCACTATGAAAGTGAGCATTCAAACAGAATTGCCAACATATTTTAAAAAAATCTGATTTCTTTATTTACAGGTGTCTGAAGAGCTGGCTCAGAAACTAGGACGAGAAGATGCTGAACGCCTTTTGAAGGATAGGAAGCTAGTTCTGCTTGTGGACTTAGATCAAACATTGGTGCACACCACTAATGACAACATACCGCCTAATTTAAAGGTAAAATAAATAATACTTTTTTGTAAAAAATAACAACATTCAGTTGAAAAAATGCATCAGGGGCAATTTCATCAGGAATTTATTGATGAAATTTTCTGCCCTTTCATTTAGCCTGAATGGACTTTTATATTATCTAACTGTTAGGCTTATATACTGCATATTCTTGTTCATTATAATTGATTTGATCGCATTGTAATTCATTTCTCTTACCTTTTTTTGAAAGTACACTTGTTAAATTTAAAATCTCTGCCATTATTATGTACTCATGAGGTTGACTTTACATTACATACAACATATCTGAACAGGTACTCCAGAGTGGCCACAAGAATTTTTCTTTCTCTTCCTCCTACATAACTACCTACTTCTATTAAACAATCCATGGCAATCCACATGGAACTTTATTCCAAAATAAATTTGGTGTTCATTTTGACATCTCTACATTACTTTACACTTATATGTATATTATCGTATACATAAATAACGTCTATTTTTCATCAGGGAGTTCTCCACTTCTTCTTGCGGGGTCCTGGCTGTCCTGGTCGTTGGTGTCACACACGTCTGAGACCTCGCACTAAAGAATTCCTCGACTCTGCTGCTCTAAACTATGAACTTCACGTGTGTACCTTTGGCGCGAGGCAGTACGCTCATGCAATAGCTGACTTACTTGACCCAGAGAAGAAGTACTTCTCACATAGGATTTTGTCCAGGGATGAGTGTTTTGACGCTAGAACAAAGGCAGCCAATCTTAAGTAAGTATAATATAGTAGTGCTACTTGAAATCAACTCTGAAAGAGGTTGGATAATAATTTACCAAATAGAGTTTTAGGGTTCAGTGTATATTATATATGTATGTATGTATATAAATTAGCAGCTATCCTTATTCTTACAAATATTGTAATAAAAAATCCAAACCTGGTATGGGGTACGAAAAGTAGGTGTTCGATTTTTTTTCTTCCTGGTACCATCTTTTGCTACATCCTACCAATTGAGGACAAAAGAGCTGATGTAACTGAGTCCACTTATTAAATCAGCATTCTGCAGACGTCCTAACCAATCCAATTTCAGCAGTGAGTCTTGGAGTTTGGTACATGGCCTATCCTTTTGAAGCCCAGAAAAATTCTGATAAAAATAATTTACTTAAAAGTTGCATTATGTTAGCACAAAATGCTATTTATTTGAACATCGTCCCTGAATTATACATTCATATTAATACATGTATTATTAACGTTGCAGGGCATTATTTCCATGCGGGGATAACATGGTATGCATAATTGACGACCGTGAAGACGTATGGCGACATGCAAGCAATTTGATTCATGTTAGGCCTTATTCGTTTTTTCAATCCACTGGTGATATAAACGCGCCACCTCCGCCAGGTAATGTTCTATTTATTACACAGCTATTAAAGTACTAACATTAAAGTCTTGTTTTATAAGTGAATTTGATTTACATAAGGTGCGGAAACCTCTTTAGGCCTCGACATACGAATGTCTTGATAACATAACACAATGTCACGTTTTGTTTCATGTACGGTCACATTTGTTGACACGGCATCGGTTGCTAATAAACTACATTAAATCACATTTAAGCCGATCGAGCGCAATATTAGTTATTGCTCAGGTATAATCTTGTACCTAAAATTTGCTTAAAATCTGCTCTATACGCGCAGTAAACGTTTTTTGGGACACCCACGATTTGAAGACAGCATGGGGTGCTACTTTGGTGGAAGAGCTCAAATTCACTAAGCATAGACTATTACCAAAACAATTCGCAGGTGCCAGGGGCTCGTTTGTGTCGCGATTTACGTCAAAGATACGTGACCCAAGGTATACCACCTGCCAAAAGTTTTGATACTTTTAGCAGTTGGTAACTAAACCACAAGACAAGCCTTCTATAATAATCATCACTTATATTTATATCATCACCTATTTTTTAAATTTACAGAAAACGAAAAAACTAAAATACCTAGTAGCACAAATGGTGCTCCACTGTTGAATCAAATGCCCACATTGGACGCTGAGCCTGAACAAAAAGAGAAAGAGGCTTCAAAGAACAAAGAAAGTAAAGACGAGGGTGGTAATGGAATAGTTTTACCTACTGACGTGAAAAGCAATAACGAAGAAGAAAAAAAGAGTGAGGAAGCTGACCAGGAGAGTGATGAGAGAATAGCTCAGGACCCTGCAGAGACAAAGTGGACTGAAACTGCTGATGGACAAATAGAGGTGGAGGATCCGGATGACTACTTAATTTATTTGGAAGATATACTTAAAAGAATACATAAGTAAGTAACAATATTGTGATAATAATCTAGAAATTCAAATAGACTAAGATAAATAAAAGAGAACAGACCTCGGGCGGGACTCGAACCCGCGATCTTTCCATGACAGGGGGAATGCTCTGACCAATAAACCACCGAGGCCCGCCCGTAGCTGATCCAAATTCTTCTATATATCCGTCTTGGGGCGGCGATTTGACTTAGATATGCTTTAAAAATTTCATTCAATCTAGTTTCGTAAAAACAATCTTGTTGAAAATTTGTTAAATTCGACCGCTCCGGGTACTGCGGCAACGGCCGGCGACTGCAGCGCGGATAAGTGTGCGAGGTTGCATAGAACTTCGTATAAAGAATTCGGAATGCGGCGACTGCAGTGCGTTTAAAGTCACTCCTATATAAAAGCTTTTGGTTTGGATAATACCCAAACTATAAGTGTGAAGTAAGCGCAACTGGGATGCAACTGGGAACAACATTATGATGATGATGATTATCCCAGTAAAGAGTTTGAAAAAAAAAAAGAATTATTCAATTGTATTATGATCACCTTTTTCATGCAAATGTTGAGAACACGATTTTTATGCAATTTTTTTTTTCAGACATTTTTATGATCTCTACGATAAAATGGGCAAGAACCAAATTCCAGACTTAAAGTGTGTAATACCCGAAGTAAAGAGTGAAGTTCTAGCCGGCACAAGCTTAGTGTTCAGTGGTTTAGTTCCAACGCATCAAAGATTGGAGACGTCCAGAGCGTATCAAGTGGCTATAAGTTTAGGGGCTGAGGTGACGCAAGATTATACTGACAAGACTACACATTTAGTTGCAGTGAGAGCAGGTAAATCACATTTATATGGCTAAAATAAAACGAACATACAGGTTTTTTTCCTTTCTATGGAACATTGTGTTCATTAGTAAGTAGCACTATTGAAAAGTTTGTCGCACCTAGTAGGTACTACATTAACATGTAACAAGCATTTAAAAAAACAAACATGATTTACGTTAATGTACTAGGTATGTGATATGTGAAGCTGTTTTGATGTTTGTTACTCAGACTTGCTCTAACAACTGAACAGATCTGGCTGAAATTAGGTACAGGGATAATCTGAAATAGCACTTGGAATGCAAGCAGAGTAGCAAATCAATTAGAAAAGAAATTTTATACTCATTTTTATACACATTATTTTTGTCAGTTTCTCATGATTACTGCTACAGAACTAGAAGGTAAAAAGACTACTATCATATACTATCAGATTCTCTCAAACTTCCAATTTCCACAGGAACAGCGAAAGTGAATGCAAGTCGTCGTATGGGAGATGGGAAACCGAACAAATTGCATGTAGTGACCCCAGACTGGATGTGGACTTGCGCTGAGAGGTGGGAGCGAGTTGACGAGCGGTTATATCCTCTACAAAGAGGTGGACAGGTTTGTAACATGTCATTTGCAGCAAAAGAAGTGACAGTTTTATATGAACATAAGGGCTAACTCACAATATAGAAAATGTATATGGAACATGTTTTGCATATAATTATGTAGTTATAAAGTTTAGACATAACCAAATCCACTGTTGATGGACCATACTTTGCAATATGCTTCATCAATGGTACAAGAAATGGTATATAGCTCATTGCTACACATCGATTCCTTTGAAGTGTCCAAAAATACCCGATTCTTACCCCACTACGTGGCCGTGGTACCTTGCATACAGAGACCAATGGACAAACGTCGACAGAACGTCATATAATATTGACATAAGCTTTCTCATACAAAACGCGTTTTCCTTGCCTTTTTTGCGATACATTTTGTCAAAAAGACTGTCTGGTGTCTATACAGTATATTATGGTCTAAGATTGGAATATAGTAGGCCACCTGCAATGCAATTCTGTAAGCGCACAACAACGAGGACAATGTTGCGAGAACCTTGATAGAGATTGTCATTAATCGAACTGCGTGACTGCACGGGAGATCATATCATATTAAGGCGGTCGCAACGTTGTGCTCGTCGTTGTGCGCTTACAGAATTGCATTGCAGGTGGCCTATAATCTCTTGAAATTGAATTGCATTGCAAGTGGCCTACTGTAATCTCTTGTAATTGAATTGCATTGCAGGTGGCCTACTATAAACTGTTGAAATTGAATTGCATTGCATTGCAAGTGGCCTACTATAATGTGTGTGTTCGCGCAGCGGAATGTTGTTGAATTTAAAGATTTTAATTATGCAGATATTTAGCACATGACGTCGTGTAAATGCTTATGGTAAAAAAAAATTTGTGCATGCAGCCATTGTGGAGAAAGGGCGAACGTTGTCCTGGCGGAACTTTTTTTGAATTCATGGACTTAGAAGAAAAAAAATGTGTCCAAAAATTAGCGTGTATTTGCGTGTAATTGTGTACGTATGAATAAAATTAATGAATGCATAAACTTCGGAGAAATTCAAGTTTCCGCCACGCGAACGTTTGGCCATTAGCTAGTTTTCATATAAAGCGCTTATATAGAGAGCTGTAGATTTTTACATACGTTGTTTTGAATTTGCTTATATTTGTTTAATAAAAAGATTTAGAAAAAATCGAAGGGTTTAACAGATAAAAATATAAACGTAAAATACGCTTATTAGGTCTTAGTTCGTAAAGTATGCACTTTGGGGTCTAGATTTTTACGTTTATACAAACCTTGTAAGTGTCTGCAACATGTTGCCAAGTATCAATGATGTTCCGCTAGTAATTAAAGAGCAATAGGACAATTTACCATGTATAGACCACTGTTTACAAAGCAGTCAAATATCACGACGTTCTAAAGGAATTGCATAGTAAAATATATTCCAATAATTAGCTTACTGATTCAACTATTAACATGCAAAATTTCATCTCATTATATTCAGTAATTAAAGATAAACAATGAAAATACTGACAAAGCATCGAAACCCTACATAACCCGACCAAGTTCGGATGGCTACAAAAAAGCGGCCGTGCAATATATTTAGGTAACATTCTAAAATTTACAGTATAATACCGGTATTGAATTGGTACAGGTGACAACACAATTGTTATTTCGATTTAATTTATAGATCATTTATTTTTTCTACCTACTTTTTTAATTGTATTTGACTAAGATTAGTAAGTACAATTTACGTAGGCGGTAGGTACTTTATTTAAGTATGCGCTTGAGACTTGCGTCAGTCTCAGTATATGATAATTAGCGTTGTACCTACTGGTACGGCAGTGACTTATGTATGTGAGCGTGTTCCCGTGCACCCCACCAAAATATGCAGAATTATTTTGTTCGAAGCGGTACGCTTAAGGCTACCTTTGGTTAAATAGTCTAAGTATAGTAGATATGAATTGATCAAAAATATTACGCTAGAGAGAAAAAATAGATAACGCACTGCGCGCAACGAGCGATAGGCGGCGCTTCCTGCTTGAAACAGTACTTTTCCATCCTTGAAGAAAAGAGAGCGCAATATGTTTTCATAAGCCGCGGCCAGTGCGTGCGTAACTGCGTATTCGTTCACTGAAGACTCAAGGACTATGAGCGTATGCGCTGTTGTTTTGCTATGCATCGCCAATTTTCCATAATAATAATATTGACAAAGTGTATTAATAATGTTATAGCGTAACAGTAAAGCTTAACATAATTATATAAGTAGTAGGTATATTGAATGAGTGATAGTGAGAAGCTGATAACAGATATAAGGTAAGATTTTTCAATAAATTAAGAGCTATACATTTATACATTTAACAGAAACCATAAACCTAAGTTAATAAGTATCTATGAATTGTTCTAATTCTATTATTGTACTACTTAAATTCATAATAATAAATTATACCTACTAGACATATATTATAATAAAATCGTAACAAAGTAGATGTTTGTCCGGGTTAAAAACAAACTACTGAATAGAAAATTACTGAATAACTACTGAATTAACTAAACAACCGCTACTCGCTTGCCCGACCTTGAAAACGACGCACCTTACTTTGCCCGGCCCCTCAAGGTCACGCATGCTAAATGCCCAACGATAAAATTTTGCCAATTTTTGGGTTTCTACGTAACAAGTGGCGAGAAATAAATTGTAGACGGATATTTAATTAGAGAAGTACCCACCTACTTGTTAATTGAAGATTTATTTTTATCGTAGATAGTGGCGTTATTAATAAAAAAATAGTTTTCATTCAAGAAATGCAATTTATTGTTTTATTTTTCCTAACGCTTGTGTACGCAACTGTACCATATTAATGAATACTATACTGGAAGGTTAAGAACGTTACTTAGATGTATGGTACGGCCGCTTTTTTGTAGCCATCCGAACTTGGTCGGGTTATGTAGGGTTTCGATGCTTTGTCAGTATTTTCATTGTTTATCTTTAATTACTGAATATAATGAGATGAAATTTTGCATGTGAATAGTTGAATCAGTAAGCTAATTATTGGAATATATTTTACTATGCAATTCCTTTAGAACGTCGTGATATTTGACTGCTTTGTAAACAGTGGTCTATACATGGTAAATTGTCCTATTGCTCTTTAATTACTAGCGGAACATCATTGATACTTGGCAACATGTTGCAGACACTTACAAGGTTTGTATAAACGTAAAAATCTAGACCCCAAAGTGCATACTTTACGAACTAAGACCTAATAAGCGTATTTTACGTTTATATTTTTATCTGTTAAACCCTTCGATTTTTTCTAAATCTTTTTATTAAACAAATATAAGCAAATTCAAAACAACGTATGTAAAAATCTACAGCTCTCTATATAAGCGCTTTATATGAAAACTAGCTAATGGCCAAACGTTCGCGTGGCGGAAACTTGAATTTCTCCGAAGTTTATGCATTCATTAATTTTATTCATACATACACAATTACACGCAAATACACGCTAATTTTTGGACACATTTTTTTTCTTCTAAGTCCATGAATTCAAAAAAAGTTCCGCCAGGACAACGTTCGCCCTTTCTCCACAATGGCTGCATGCACATTTTTTTTTTTACCATAAGCATTTACACGACGTCATGTGCTAAATATCTGCATAATTAAAATCTTTAAATTCAACAACATTCCGCTGCGCGAACACACACTACTATAATCTCTTGAAATTGAATTGCATTACAGGTGGCCTACTATAATCTCTTGAAATTGAATTGCATTGCAAGTGGCCTACTATAATCTCTTGAAATTGAATTGCATTGCAAGTGGCCTACTGTAATCTCTTGAAATTGAATTGCATTGCAGCTGGCCTATAATCTCTTGAAATTGAATTGCATTGCAGGTGGCCTACTATAATCTCTTGAAATTGAATTGCATTGCAAGTGGCCTACTGTAATCACTTGAAATTGAATTGCATTGCAAGTGGCCTACTGTAATCACTTGAAATTGAATTGCATTGCTGGACGTTTCAAATATGTGTGTGTTGTGTGTGTGCAGAGCAGTTCGCGGCGTCCGCCGGCGCACTGCAGCAGCCCGCCGCCCGCGCCACCGCCGGTCGCGGCGCAGCGCAAGCGCACTCCGTCCGGCCGCTTCATGGACACCATCAACCCGCTACTATCTTTCTCCACTGACGACATCGCCGACATGGACAGAGAGGTACTCGTAACATCACATTGGTCCTCGAAAATTGGATGAGTCGATGAACCATTCTAAACCTTTTACTAACTCTGTTGGAGTCTATCTACTAACCGGCCGAATTTCGATATTTTCGTGAAGCTACTGGTATTTCACCTCAACAGACATACATATTTTCGCGTCTTTATCCCGGGAGGGTTAGGCAAAGGTGTATTTACACCCACATTTCACGAATCATTGTACTCGGGCCCCACGTAATAGGGGGTAAGCCTATTGCCGTATTCGGGGCACTATTGTTAGCTCGAGCCATGCATCTGAGACTAACACCCGTATTCACAAACAATACTGTGAGGTCTCATAGTGTGCTCGAGCGCATAGGGCTGGTAAAATTAATTCACAAACATCACGGAGCAGTATCTAACGTGCGTTCCCTCAACGAAGTATTACTTAAGTGTTATCAATGAATAAAAATGCTTGCCAAAACGAACGCACTGAGAATTTGTCGTTCTTTTCACAGTTTTGGTAGTATGCATAGCGAAGTATTGTTTTGAATACGGGTGTGAGTCTGGGCTGTATGTATCTCTCTCTCTGGTGTTAAACAGCCCTATCCCTTAGTCCCCTTGTACGACACCGCATGGGAGGAGATGAGGTTGCCCAAATTCTACTCTGCCGGGAACCACGCGGCGACCTGACCTATATGATGTTAAATTAGTTTTTATAGATAACCCTCACATTTACTATAAAACATTTATCTTTTTATAGGTAGAAGACATTTTCAACGAGTCCGATGAAAGCTCCTCAGATGAAGAGAAAGTAGGAGACGACGACTTGGACGATGAAGAGAATCCTCCTGAAGATAGACTAATATCTGTAAGCGCAGAGAATAGTTTACAGGATAGGTAAGACAATCTCCTATCGAATTTTATGACTATTTTCAAATGCTATGAAATGCTGAAATGCTAGCTGTGTAGAATGTGTAAAAGAAAAACTGTCCTTCTATTTCAGATTACAAGACTCGCAGGATGTAGAAGGCACAAATGATTCAGACCCAGGTAAGTACCAGCTTCATGGGCCAACAAAATATTCTGAGAAGTGACTATGTACGAGATTCGATAATTTGTAACATATTATAAATTCATTTAATTTCATCAGTTTACGAAAATGCCGCCATTTTGCTATCTAACGTGGGTATTTTTATCCGAAACTAGCTGACCCTGATAACTTCGTACTTTATCTGTTTTTTTATATATTTTTCTCTGCGTAAGAACCATCCTCGTACTTCAAGGAATATTCTAAAAACAGAATTAGCTAAATCGGTTCAGATGTTCTCGAGATTTGCGCTTAGCAACACATTCAGCTATTCATTTTTATAGCGAACTAGCTGCCCCGGCGAACTTCGTACCGCCATATTTTCGGCCCGCGTGGTATTCAAATCCCGTTCCCGCTGCACCCTTATCACTTAGGGGGATGAAAAATAGATGTTGGCCGATTCTCATAGATACCGGATAAGCACAAAAATTTCATCAAAATCGGTCGAGCCGTTTCGGAGGAGTTCGATTACGCACCCCGTGACAGAAGAATTTTATATATTAGATATGTCAAAAATTTTTTCACTGTTACAGACGACGAGCCACGGCCTCGTAAGCGACCACGAAAATCACCCCCATCGGATGAAGAACCGCCGGATGATGATGATAGTTCGTGGAACTTGATGGGCGCAGCTCTCGAAAAAGAACTATTAGCTCAGGACTGATACTACGGACACAAGCAATCTTTACAAATTATGAGCCTAAGGCAAAATACATGCTCCTTTTGTCTAATCTGTGTTTTATTTCTATTTAAGACGCATTGTCATTGATCTTTAGCGTTTATTTATATCACTAGGTGGCAGACAAGCACACGGCCTATCTGTTACTGAGGCCAATAGATGTGTGCCAGGGGCGTCTCACTCATGCTGCCGATCCTGTATAAACTTAAATTGCCAATGCCCTTGAAGAACCCCATGGTCATTCATTTGGGTAAGGGTGGCCGCGCATGTACGGTTTCCTGATTTGGAATTCCGTGTGCCGAGCGCACACGTTCGGTTTTTTGCATTAAGTTTTTTTATTATTAGTTCGAAGCGAGCAGTGTTGCCAGTGCCAGATTGTCAAATGTAACACAAGCTAGCTTAAAAGTTGCATTTTCGGGGGAAAAGTTACGTATTCTTGTTTTTTTATATAGTAGAGACAAATCCTCTCGGTTTATCTCGGGTATCCGCCCAATTTAGGAGCCGGCCTTCCGAGATGCTCCCTGAAATCCCACCGGCCATTGAGTACGAGCCCCAGCTATTTCATCTGGGACTTAATGCAGCTGAGAGCGTCTACCACTATGGGGCTGGGTCGTAAGAGAGTCGAAAGTTACGCAAAATGTAACAAAAGTTACAATACAATCTGGCAACCCCGGAAGCGAGACACAATCAGTGTTGCCAATTACTGATGATCTGAATTCCCCACAAACCCAACAGAAAGGCCCCAATATTAGACATTGATAACTATATTACTTCTCTTGAAGTTTCCCGCTATATTCACCACTTGCAATGTTTATTGCGGCTCGTGTACATATATTGCCAATAAAGAGGTAAATAGTACCTTAATGTCGGATATTTTGCTTTAATAATTTAATTCCAAAGAAAGAAATAGTAACTAGTCCAAAAGACGCTAGACCAATAGCATTAACCAACACAATTTCAAAAATTTTCTTCTCATGGCTTCAATTTAAAATGGCAAATTTCATGATAAATAATAACTATTTCAGACCAAATCACCAAAAAGGGTTCTTACCCGGAATTTCAGGATGTCTAGAACACAATTCGTTACTGGCGGAAAGTTTAAAAGATGCCAGATCAAACGAAAAGCAAATAACAGTTTGTTGGATAGACTTAGAAAACGCTTTTGGCTCAGTACAACACGAGCTTATGTTGTTTGCATTAAAATGGTATCACTTTCCGTCCACCATTTGGGAAATAATATCCTCTTATTATGGTAAATTAAAGTTTGTGATTAATACCAAAGATGGATACACGCAACCTTTAAATTATAATGTCGGTTTGTTCCAAGGTTGCTGTTTATCACCTATAGTTTTCAATATAGTAATAAATATTTTAATAGACAACATTTCCACACATGACAAGAAGTGGGGCTATCGGTTTAAGCTAAACGGTAAATATACGGAGTCCATCCTCGCATTCGCGGACGATTTGGCAATACTGACTCGCAACCCAAAGCAGTGCCAGGACCTACTGCGTAGAGTGGATGATTTCTGTGCATGGACAGATGGAATGAAAACAAAACCTAGCAAATGCTACTGTCTATGTCTGGGTAGGCGGGGTACCAGGTATACTTCATATAACCCAGGGCTTAGTATAGGCGGGGAAAACGTTTCAACTATATCTGAAACCGTGCCCTTTAAATTCCTCGGAAGAAAGATTGATAACAGAGGTTGCACTCCAGCTTTGGACGAACTAATTGATAGTTTCATTATCGATTTAAAAAAGGTAGACCAACAACCAATAAGTAATGTTAAAAAAGCTTGGATCTATGACAACTATTTAACCTCGCGTCTTAACTGGCCGTTTCTTATATATGATATAAACCAGAGCCTCCTCAAAAAACTAGATGCGAGTGTCACAAAGACACTGAAGTCGTGGCTAGGGCTAGCTCAGTCGGCCGACCCGTCGGCACTATATAGATCCGCGAATAATTTTGGAATGACGTTAAAGAAGCCATCAGAACTCTATAAACACCTAAGAGTAACTAAAATGCACGTCTTATCGAAATCTAAAGACGAAATAGTAAAAGTCCTTCCAAAAGATAAAAATGCATCGGAGCTCGAATCACGCCTCCAGTTCCATAAAAAATTCATGATAGGCTCGCAGACTGGTAGAGTAGGTCTAGGGAATATTCAGAAACAAACAGATAAAGAAATAACAAAATCTTTTCTTCAAACAGACGAAAACAACACCTATAAGGTGCACGCAATGAACCTAGAAATGCAAAACGAATGGTTGACCCTAGGTGAATTTTGTATTCCCATAGCCTTAAAATGGCGTACCATAATATACGACTGGTCACCGGCCTTACTTAAATTTTACCTAAATGCATTCCAGTTGACCCTCCCCGACCAAAGCAATCTAGTCAGGTGGGGAAAAGCCACAGATAAAACATGTAACTCATGTGGTGAAGCAACTGGAACGGCTAGGCACCTGCTAGTGGGTTGTAGGACGCTATTAGACCGGGGTCATTACTCGCGCCGACATGATAAGGTATTAGAAATCATACGTGAAGCTGTAAGTTTGGCGGTAGCTAGAGCGAAAAAAGGATTAACCACAAACCAAAGAAATGACATTGACCCCAATTCTGTCTTGTCACAAGCTAACTAAAATAAGCTAAAAATCTCTAAATGTCAGTTTAGTCCTGTCAAAATGTAATTTCGTATTCTGAGAACACACAACTAACTTAAAATTAGCTTGACACAACTAAAATTAGAGAAAGTACTCAACTGTCATTTTTGGTTAAACGGTATTCTGTTGTACGTATATGCACTAAAATAAGAAATGTCAAACTAAAATTAGACATCATCTAAAATAATGCCAATTGTCGTTCTATATACGCTTAAAGCCTTTATAAAGTTCTATAAATCGTCGATTGATTTGGATTTTATAAATAACTAGCGGACCCCGCGAACTTGCCAGGTACGTGGACCGAGAAAAACTGTATTTGCTTGGTTAAGACTGAGAAATATCACAGTTTGTTTACTATTTGATCAATAATATGCACTAATTATCATTTGTCGGCATTCTAAAGACTTATTAAGATAAGTTTTTACAGATTTTATGAAAATCTTTATCGTTCATTCTTAATTTTTTAATAGTTGTAACACTCGTTTTAGCGACGTCATATTCAAATTTAGTGCTGTCTTGTGCTTAGCAAACACTAAATTTAGTTTGACATAACAACAGAATACGGTTAGAAATGTCAATCGCTTAACTAAAATAAGAAAATTTTAGAGAAATTTAGTTTAGAGATGGTAACGTCAGAATTGGGGTCATTGTGTTTGTAAAGGAAGGCTGCTCAAAGAAATCACCTCAAAAGCCATATTCAATTTTGATAGCTGCCGTTGACTGGACAATACTCGTAGACACGTATGAGAAGCACTATAAAATACCGGAGGATATCTGTGCCTCATCATCCAGACCCGACATATTCCTTTTTTCACGATCGCATAGGCGTGCAGTGCTTGTAGAACTCACAGTACCGTGGGAAACTAATATACCTAAAGACCACGCTATAAAGACAAACAAATACTTTGACTTGACTAACGAGCTAACCAAGAACGGCTACGTGGTTAAACTCTACGCCGTAGAAGTAGGAGCAAGGGGAATTCCAGCTAAATCCCTGTACAACTTACTTAAAGACCTCGGATTGCCAAGAGCTTCAGTAAGCTCTTTACTAAATCGAATATCAAAAGCGGCATTGATAGGATCTTACCAAATTTGGATAGGTAGGGGGGGGAACACTAGTGACGGTGGAGGTGAGCGCTGATGCATCACAAGGTGGCCACCCTAAACCTACATCTGGGTCGCAAGTCCCAGTCGCCGTCACGGTGTTCCTCTCTGTATCACGCTATGGACCCGGCGACCGCACGGTGAATCCATGGAGTGCTGAGAATCGGATCTCAATATGTATAATACTTGCCAATTATTACTTCTGAGTTTAGGTCTAGTGTGAATGTCTAAATGCCCCACATAAGCACAATCCCCACAAATTCCCTAATCGGCTTGAAAGTCCCCACTCTCTTGGGAATTGACAACGCTGGACACAATTTAAGCGCGATTCCGGATGGAAATTTCCTGACGTGTGCACAAAATATATGCGAGTGCTGCGTTCGGAATGACGTCATTAGGTTTTTTCCGTTCTGAACCGAACGTCGGGATTTTTCCGTTCTGCAAAAAGTAAGGACGTCATTTTGTATGAAAATGGAGCATTCGGTTTTTCGAATCTGACTTTTTGATCAGGAAACCGTGTACGGAAACCGTACGTGTGCGCGGAGCCTAAACCAGTCTGAGCACGTGTGGGATGAAGTTCCTGTACAGTTACGTGACTGCGTATACAGTTTTTAGTATTGTTATCAGTGATCCGATCCGGTCCGCTTTCCCTTATCGCATGCTCTTGGGTCCATAAATGTCATTCCAGTAGCGATGTATAAAATCATCAGATGACACTATAAATAATAATCGTCTCATATTGTCTGCGTACTTCAATGGAAGAGCAGTGTCAATATAAAATTTTATCTCATCTTGCCATTGCCCCACGCACGTCATTATTTGTTCATACATTATACACGCTATGCCACCCATGATAAATCTTTTCACGTATTCCTTTCATCTTGATTACTAAATCTAATTTAAAATGAAAATCTTGGAAATTGAAAAAATTTCCTACTAAAAAATAAGCTAGAATTCTATTGATTAATAATGCATTTTAAGGGTTAAAACCACAGACAAAGATACTACGGGTAAAACAAAGAAGCCAAAAGCTCTTGTATCCAAGATAGAAAACAATATAAAAAAAAAAAAGAATTATCAGCTGTCAGTGTCATGTCAATGTCAAATAATATGTCAATAGTGTCAATTATTTTAGGTTGTGTACTGTGCTGTAGCTTAATTTTTACTAACTTTTCAAGAATTTCAAGTAGTTTACGACCACCAAAAATGGCTCGAAACCTAGGCGAAGCAGCAAAAAAATTTCTACTACTAGGTCATTGTGTTCCTACCTTAAAACAGAATGCTGCCAAAATTAGAGTTAAAAGGTTAGAATTGGACGAAAACTTGCTAATGGTTTGTATTTATTACCGATCAATAAACACATACTTTTTAATATACGTTTTAAGTGCAGTAATTTGAATTATATTTATCAGTATTTCAGAAAGGATGAATTCTATTACTGTCATGATCCCCAACAAATGTGCAAAGTCGGCGATGTTGTACTCATACAGGCATTACCACAAAAGCTTACTAAACTAATCACTCATGAAGTTAAAGAAGTAGTGTACGATTTTGGCGACATAACTGACCCCGTTACAGGCAAAAAAGTCGCTAAAGATAGATACAGAGAAGATATTGACAGAGAATCTGATTTATATGGCAAACTCAAGTCTTCCTTTGACTATAATAAGGCACCTCCAAGAGGCTGGCAAGAGGGTAAAAAAGACTTCACATCTAAACCCACATATACAAAGTTCCATGTGTTTGACGAAAATGATCCTTATGCTATTTAAAAGAGACTAATTTAGTTTAAAAGTAATATTGTTGTAAATTGTATTTATAAATTAGTAATAAAGTGAATGTAGTTACACCACTGTTTCACTGTTTTCATTTAATCTACGTAACGGACTAACTGATGGCATAATAGGTACCTTCCTTGGAAAGACACCATGGCAGGCAAAAGATTAAGTGCACATGCTATGGGAACAAATAATGTACCCCTGCTTAACCTTTAGGTTTGAGAACATACAAGTATCAGTATTATAAAAAGAAACAACTACTGTAAAATAATTTTATTTATTTGACACAAAATTGTCTGGGTACATGAATACATCACATCCCAAATATAACTCATTTTTTTTGTAACATAATTATTATTTGACTAACCACCAACAAGCTACATGAAGCTAAATTTACTTGTACTCTACAAAATGTAGGTAAAAAATATCACAAATTACAGCCCAGCACCATTTTAACAAATCATTTTAGAACTATTTAAGCGGGAACCAACTTAGTAATAGGTTTCACAACAGTTACTAAAGCAGCTATGGAAGATACTGCTCCCAATACTCCAACTGTACTAGGGCTTAGCTTAGTTAATCCTAGAGCAGTAAGTGGAATGAATATGTCACAAGAGTTCTTTAATGTGTCAATAAAAACATCATTATGACAAGATACAAACATATACAGATATTTCATTCCACCGATCCAATCATAATTTTTAAATGAAGTGTTCATTAATTCTGATGGCTTTAGATATTTTGTTTTATGTAATTCTAACAGATGAAGAATTTCATACAAATCTCTTGCCAGATTTGCTATAATTGACAAAAGCCAGAATCTGTTTGCAGTGCGGTTCCATTTTTCCGAGTCAGTCTTGAGAAAACCACTTTTTGTAAGCCACACAATGTGGTCTGCGTACAGGAATAATCCAGTAGCCAATTTGCTGATGGTCAGTGTCAATCGCAGAATTGGGTCCTCAATGTGCATACTATTTAAGGCAGCATAACATGTGTCTATGCATCTTCCGAGCCTTAGTACTGAAAATAAAATAATGATGAAGAAAAGTATTGTAAGACCCAACCTTACCTGTGGCCCAATTCAGGAAAACCATGTTTTCAAAACTTAGATTTCAATTCTATTAGAAAGAAAATTTCAACTTACTTTTTCTGAATGAGCTTAAAGTAAGTTCCAAATTTTTTATTCGGTCAATAGAATATTTGTTGGCATGTCTTTTTTCCAATTGATGCCAGATTAAACGACTTGTATATTGTATGAGCCTGTAACATATTAAAAATTAGTATATACACATGTTGATAAATGGATAAACTTCTGGTGTAAGCATTCTTTTTGAGATTAGGGGTAAAGCTGCAGTCACTCCCTCAAAAACCAATAAGTTACATCACAAAATATTGGTGTTACCGGTGAAAAAAAATTCCCAACGTGCCACAGGTGTTACTGGATGCACAACACTTTTTGTCCCAACATATCACAGGTGTTACTGAATGCAACATTTTTTTCCTAATGTGTCACAGGTGTTACACGTTGGGACAGACCATATTATTAGTGGTCCGGCTATCTCTATCTCAATTGCATATCATTTTGTGAAAGAAAAAAATACAAACCTGGCTAATTTGTCCCTTCCATTAGATTGGTTATTCACCTTTATAACTACATCCATTATGGGTGCACTTTACAGCATCAAGTATTTTGTTTTACTCTTAGGGCATTGTAGTTATCAGCAAGATAATGTTCTTATTACCTGGATTAAGATAACACATTATGGCTATGCCTAGTGCTTGCTTAATACTAGTATTACAATAATAATATTAAACTTTGTGAGCATTGAACTTTGCACTACTAATATTTGCCTACCTAATATGATGCTTATTAGATATTATATCATCCTTGATATAATATTATTATCCTTTTCCTCTGGGATCTTTTAGTCCTCAAATAATTATGTGATGGTGTGATGTAGAAAAATGTTATCATTTATTTTGATACAATACAAAATTATTAAATAAATAGCACAGGCTGCACAGGGCACAGAGCAGACCATAGACTAATAAATAATATATGCACAGAAACAATAATCTCATTCAGTATCAGTCCATGTATCAGTCACCACCAGTCACCACAGTGAATTCAGTCAAATGATAATTTGTAAATCCTCATGAACCCTTGGAGATTTCCGCACGAAAAAGAAAAACAAAGGCTAAACTTTACATAACACATAATAATATTGTTATATTATATATAGTTCTTTTGTATTTCAATTATAACTTATATGTAATATAAGGGGTCCATTACACGCTCATGCAAACGTCATGCAGGAAACCATCAAACAGCCAAACATGAATTACGTTTGCATGATGGTTTTATATCGACATTACACGTTCAAACAGAAACCATCAAACACACCATAGAGTAGGGATGGCGATTCTTGCCGAAAAATATCAATTTTTAAAATCGATTCGAATCGTGGCCTGATGAATCGATCCACAAAAAAATCGAGGTCTAAAAGATCGATTTCCAGAAAATCGATCTTTTTTAACCGACTACAAAAAAGGAGGTTCTTAATTCGTACACTATTTTTTTTGTATGTTTGTTACGCGATTGTGAAGTCAATTCTAGACGGATTTTGAAAATTCTTTTTCTGTTCGTAAGTAGATTATTCCGAAATAGTCCCATTTAAATTTCGTAAAGATCTGATTATGGGTTTCCGAGATTAGACCAAGGAACTCTTCAAAAAGTACCAGGAATTCAGCCGCGATTGCTGCATTCGCATATTATTGCAATGTTTCTGCCATTACGCATCATAACATCACGCCTGAGTTCTTTGAAGGGATACGCAGAAGTCTTCAGAATATTCAGCTATATTTCCGGTTTACCATATACCAAAGTATCAGATCAGGTAGAATACAAGACATTTATTTTCAAAATCTATAGCAAACAAATAGTTAATTTAGCTTAAAGTTCTTTATGCATATCTAAACTTTTTGAAAACAGTCTGTGAAGTCTACTGGGATCCAAGCGGTTCCGCTCATCACTTGCGATGCGTTCGGCAAATTGAAAAAAGGCGCTCACAAGGAACAGATGATCCTACGCTACTTATATGATACGCATGGCTATTGAGTGAACGTGGTGATAAATAGAGTTTTTTTTGTTGTTACCAGTAAAGTATAGGATCATACTTTAGGTGCACAACGACCTGCGCTAAATAATGTTTGGAATCTTCATTTAAGCCTTGACTTTCCTGTGCAAGTCGGTAGCTTAGTGGTTAAGGAGTCGGCCTTACGATCGAGAGGTCCCGGGTTCGAATCCTGGCCATTACACTACCGACGTGAACCCACTCCTAGCACAAGCAATTTAGCTTAGTTGGAGGGGTTCGGTTGCTAATAGCAACTTATGAAATTCCCAAACAGACACACAAAAAGTCAAAGATTATAAACGTAACTTTTTTTTATTGAAGAGAAGTGACGCGAAGTAGACTAAACTCACAGCCATCTCGCGAGTTTTTGAGTAATTAACCGGCAGCACTCTCGGAATGCGAGCACCTTCAACTAATTTATACTAATACCAAAACAGAAAAAATCAAAATGTCGATTTTAAAGGATGATGTATCGATTCAGTACTACGTCTCGATGTAAAAAATCGATTTTTTTTACTCGAAAAATCGATTTTTCGTTTAATCCATCTCAGATACTCCCTACCATAGAGTAAAGTAATACATCGGAAAAATCCACAGACGAAAAATCACACCAAAAACATCACCGGGAGTACAAAAAAAAAACGTACACGTGTTCATGACAAAATAACTAACTATAATATATTATGGATATTCATAAGCGAAAAGCGTGCATAGGAATTTTGTTTGGCATTCTAAGTAATAAACGTGTAAAAGAAAGCGCTAGGCAAAAGACTGGCTATTAAAAAGGAATTTGTACAGCCATTTAAACTTGTTGGCTGATATACGGCAATCGAAGGAGGATAAAGATTATGAAAATTATTTTCACATGAAAGATGCATGTTTTGATAACCTCGGAGTATCAGTACGTGTTCCGTCCTGGGCACGGGACCATGGACCCAGTGTTCGCCCTAAGGATTCTGGCGGGGAAATGCAGGGCGAAGAACACGCCCCTGCACTGCCTGTTCTTAGACATGCAGAAGGCCTTCGACTGAGTTCCTCGCGCGGTGATTTAGTGGGCACTGCGGGCCAAGGGAGTTCCAGAGACTTACATAGACACCGTCCGAGACATGTACTACGATTCCGGTTCCGTGGTTCGGACTGCTGTTGGTGACTCAAAAGCCTTCCCCATCCCTATCACCGTCGGGGTACACCAAGGATCCGTCCTTAGTCCTTACCTATTAAGCGTGGTATTAGACGTTTTGTCGGACAGCATCAGAAACTCACATGAGCAGCCTCCGTGGTTGCTCACGTATGCTGATGACATTGCGCTGATGGACGCGGACAGGAGCAGATTATTGCGACGCGTGAAAGGGTGGAAAGAAGCGCTTGAGAACGGCGGTCTGAAGCTAAATGTAGCGAAGACAGAATACTTAGCGTTAAACTCCACAGATCCCACACCCGTCCGCATAGGCGATGATTTGGTCGAGCGCACGGACCAGGTTAAGTTCCTGGGATCTGTACTTCATGTGACCGGTGAGATCGACCACGACGTCAAGGCACGCATTGCTGCCGCGTGGGCCAAGTGGCGAGAAATGACTGGCGTCACTTGTGATCTCAAAATGCCAGTCAGGTTGAAGGGGCAGGTCTATAAGACGTTGTGAGGCGTGGCCGCTGCTCGAGCGACACAAGCAAGGGCCTGTCCATTAATCACGTGAGGTTCAACAGGGGGGGGGGGTTCAGAAAAGATCACGAAATATCACCAGGGGGGAGGGAGAGGGAGGGGTATATTGAGATATCACGTGTATTTAATTTTTCTTATAACTCGTGATTTTTGTCACGATTCTTAGTTTTCTAGCATTAAATAATAAAAACACGTGATTTTGGCTAGGGGTTAGGTCTTAAACCTCACCACGTATCACCATGGGGGTATGGGGGTTAGAAAATTGCTACAAAAAAACATCACGTGATTAATGGACAGCCCCCAAGAGCTGCGTGTCACGGAGATGAAAATGTTGCGGTGGATGTGCGGCGTCACGCGTAAAGATCGGGTACGGAACTCTCGCATCCGCGGCAGCCTCCATGTCCGTGACATCGTGGATAAAATGCAAGAGAACCGCCTTCACTGGTGCGGCCACGTCTTGCGGCAACCACCAGGTTATGTGGGGAACAAATGCTTGGCAATGGTGCCCCCACCGGGCCCAGGTAAAAGGGGTAGGCCAAAAAGTCCTGGCTTGACGTCGTGAAGGGTGAGCCGGAAGGCGGACCCTGAGCTTCGAGGTCATCTTGGCCACGGATGCAATCAGGAGAATACGTCTATGTGTAGATGATGATGACTCTTTGAGTCGGCCTTACGATCGAGTGGTCCCGGGTTCGGATCCTGGCCATTGCACTACCGACCGGCGTGAACCCACTCCAAGCAATTTAGTTTAGCTGGAGGGGTTAACAGAAATATTATTAATTCAAACTAATACAATGTCACAAACTCACAAACATTATCTCTTTAAATATCCATATTAATCCATAGCCATACTAATATTATAAATGCGAAAGTAACTCTGTCTGTCTGTCTATATGGTACGCTTTCATGCCTAAACCACAGAACCGATTTTGATAAAGGGAAAGGATATAATATATAGCCTATGTTTGATCGCGTTAACCGAAATCCACGTGGGCGGAGCCGCGGGCAGCAGCCTGTAATGTATTTAATATAGATGAAATTTAATTTTACTAAACCTCTAGATAAATCCACCAGCCACTAAGAGCAATATTTCGAGATTAGAAACCACCATATTTGGTGGAAAATCCACTATGTTGGCAACACTGCATTACATGTTCACTCAAAAGTGAGTTTTGGTGCGAACACGTTGAAGGAAACATAGCGGTTTTATTTTATTTTCCGAAATTAGTGTGAGTTCCAATTTTTAAGTGTAAAAATGGTGGATTTTTAGACATAACGTCTTTAGGAAACGCGCACAAGAGTAGGAAAGTGAAATATTAAGGTGAATTGTGACTTCTCGTGTTGGTTTTAAATCTCCGTAAGAAGCCTTTATTAAAGTTTCCACCACTTTACTAAGGCAGCAATCATCATCACCGTCATCATCATCATCATCAACTCATCATCCTCATCCTTATCGTCATCCAACACCGAAATAAGATAATAAAATATCAAATGAAGACATGGCTCAAAGGTCTTTGTAACCAAGCCAAAAATTTTCAAAAAAAAAAAGTCATGTTTGATGGAAAAAAATCAAAATTTTCGGATAATCGTCAATCCTCTTGCCACACCAAAAAATTTAATTGAATTGAATATTTTATTTTCCTAAATTAGTGTGAGCTCGAGTTTTTATGTGTAAAAATGGTGTATTTTTAGACTTAACGTCTTAGAAAAGGCGCACAAGATTATGAAAGTGAAATATTACAGTGAATTGTGACTTCTCGTGTTATTTTCAAATGGACATAGCTCAAAGGGGTAAAAGCCAAAGCCAAAAATATTCCAAAAAAAAAAGTCATGTTTGATGGTTTTTGGTCAAAATATCCAAATTTCGTCATGCAAACGTCGGTCAGCGCATTAGACGATAGGTTAGTTGTCAATCATGGCGGTGTTTGATGGCAAAACCATGGTTTGCATGAGCGTGTAATGGACCCCTAAGTAATCTGAGTATTCCTTACACGTGATACTAAAAGACTAATATCAAGAAAAAAAAATATTTTTACCGGAAATAGAATATTATTCAGGAAGTTTGCTGTTAGTAGTTATCAATTTATCATATCAATCGGGGTGCTTTTACCCAATCATGTACGGCCGGCCGGCACCTAAGTCATACCTGATTGGGCGGGGTCCCTTTGACAGTAAAGTAAAGCATAGACTAAAGGGAAGGGGGCGGGTTCGGCGGGTCGGGGGAATCATGAATTGAATGAAAAACGCGACCCAGCCAAGCGAAGTGGACGGACGTGAGCAGCAGCAATGTCGGATTCGGAAATTGGTCGGACGGCCATATTGCATTTTCTCGGTGATGCGTGATCCCTAGTGATTCAGCAATCGAGCTTTCTATTCGTTTTATTTCGTGTGAACATAAATTTCGGGTTATTGACTATTTTGTGCGGAGTGGAGCGTGTCTAGTGAACTGATTAAGTAATTTGAGTCACTATTTTCGTTGTGGTAAGACATAAAACAATATTGTGCGTTGTGGTGATTCTGGAAGGAAGCGACATTTTGAAGTGACGTGTAATGTTGTGCATTTCAGATAGTGGTTCGTCGAACTGAGCTTTCATGATTGGATTACCGCGTAGCGATAGAGATAGAGATCGAATAACGGTGAAAATTCGTAACATGAAGAGGAGTTCTTCAAGGGATAGTATGCCACGATCGAAAAGGACACGGAGTAGCATAGGTCGGTATGACGACAGCTCCGATGAGCGCGTCACCCCAGAGCGGGTCCGGCGCCGTGTACGGTCGCCGAGCCCCCGCGGTCGGTACGTGTCGCCGCACCGTGATGATTATGTACGCTCCCGTGATGTTAGGGAAGATTCTGTACGTCCTTATTACAAGGTACTATGTGTAAGTGCGTTACACCCTAAAGCGTCGGATGATATTGTTAAAGATACCCTGTATAGAGAATACAAGAAATTCGGTGACTTCAGTATTAAAATTTCTCATGAATTGGATGAAAGGGTTGCATACGTTTGCTTCAGGAGTGCTGAAGATGCAAGAGACGCCAAACATGCTAAACCGCGTATAATTTTGTATGACAAAGTTGCTATAGTTGACCCTGTGTATGAACCTGTTCGTGCTGAGTACAGGAGTAGACCAAGGAGCATTACTCCACCTGATTATGATCGTCCTTATTCCTATGCCTGGTCACCGGTACCTGAAAGACGTAGGCCACCTCCTGATGATAGGGCTTATGGTATCCCACCAACAGTTCCACCACATCATAGAGAGTTTCGGCCACCAATGCATGAGTATCCGATGGCAGGTCCTCATGGTCCACCAATGCACCATAGACCGCCCATGCATCATCCACCACATCCTCATTACATGCCACGTCCTTACATGCCTCGACCCCACCATCCACCATTTGAGAAACTTGAGAATAAAAAAGACAAATTTCCCAATTACTTGCACCATGTCCAGCCAGAAGATGATCCACTGGCTACTAGGACATTGTTTGCAGGCAATCTAGAAATTAATATATCCGATGAGGAGCTTCGTCGTATTTTTGGTCGCTATGGAATTGTAGAAGACATAGACATTAAACGTCCACCTCCAGGCACTGGTAATGCATTTGCCTTTGTTCGTTATCAAACATTGGACATGGCTCATAGAGCTAAAGTGGAACTTTCTGGACAATATATTGGTAAATTCCAGTGTAAAATAGGATATGGCAAAGCCACACCCACTACCCGTATTTGGGTTGGTGGTTTGGGCCCTTGGACATCAGTGGCTCAACTGGAGAGAGAATTTGATAGGTTTGGGGCCATTAAAAAAATTGAATATGCTAAAGGAGAACCTCATGCCTACATTTTGTACGACTCAATAGATGCAGCTCAAGCTGCTGTAAAAGAGATGAGAGGCTTCGCTCTTGGGGGTCCAGAAAGACGTCTTCGTATTGATTTTGCTGATGTTGGCACTGGTGGTCCATTTAGACCAAAGACATTTGCCCCACCTGTTGGTGAAGATGGTAGACCAGTGGAGGGGTATGAAGGATATGAGGGATGGGATGAAAGTTATGCTTATGGTACACCTGGATATAGAGGCAGAGGTGGTCATCGTGGCAGGGGACGAGGGATGTACAGAGGTGCATATCATGGTACAGGAGACTATCGTGAGGAAGAGTGGAGGCGTGCTCCCGCTGACGCAGAATACGAAGGAAGAGCCCGCCGCTCTGGATCGCGCGAGCCAGGTGTCGATCGTTCTCGTTCCCGATCCCCGCGCCGTCGTTCGCCAGATAGTGACTCAGATGGATCCCCACGTCGTAGTGGCGGTATGTTGTCTTCGGCTAGAACACTCCCTGAAGTTGTGCGCAAAGCTACTACAATATGGAATGGGGCATTAATCCTGAAAAACTCCTTATTTCCTACAAAATTCCACTTGACAGATGGAGATTCTGAAATTATTGACAGTCTGATGAAGGATGAAGATGGCAAGAATCAGCTGAGAATTACACAAAGGTTGCGACTTGATCAGCCCAAATTAGATGATGTTCAGAAGCGTATTGCTACTTCCAGCTCGCATGCTATTTTCTTGGGAGTAGCAGGTTCAACTGCTTCTATTACAAATGAAGATGCTAGTATCCAGACTAGGCCCATGAGAAATTTGGTTTCCTACCTAAAGCAGAAAGAGGCAGCTGGTGTGATTTCGCTCTTGAATAAAGAGACTGAAGCTACTGGTGTGTTATATTCTTTCCCACCTTGTGAGTTCTCCACTGAACTCCTAAAGAGGACATGTCACAACCTTACCGAGGAGAGCTTAAAAGAGGATCATCTGGTGATAGTTGTGGTGCGGGGGGGCTCTGCATAGTAAGATAATTGATTTTGCCCACCCTAAGTGTGCATAATTAGTCTAAGTTCTTTATATAGGTCCTTGTTTACTGAAAAAAAAAAACATTGTTATGTATACTTGTGATGTGTAGTGATGTGAGGTGTTTGTAAACTTAGTGAAATGTTCACTTAAATGTGCAAGTGCTGTGTTAACTCACACTTGTAGTGAAAGCAATAATGTTGTTATTGCTGAAATGTGAAATGTAGAAATAATTCTTACTAGAATACAGCAATAATTTTTTTTAAATCTTTTTAAAGTGTATATTTAAAATGATAAAGGTTTTATAGTGTATTTTTAGTTAGGTGATGTGTAGTGTAAGTGTGTGGACCTGCAAATAGAATATTTCATCTTATGATGTAGTTTTTTTAAACCTTGTGAGTTGTGATGAATCATGTTGTGCAGTTGATACAATAGTGTCTAGTTTGTGATGTTCTAATGTGCCTCAGGGATAAGTTATCACTAGAGTGAAAGTTCAATGACCTGAGTCACAATTCAAATGTTTGTGAAAAAAGCTTCAAACCTAAATCATTCAGTGATAGTGTTATTGTGGTTGATAAATGACAATAAAACTGGTTCTGCAAGTGTAGGTAAACAACTGAATAGTGCTAAAAAGTCAAGGGTTTACATGTTAGTGAAATAATGCTTAGTGGATACTTAGATATGCAACAAAGTTCTGCCAGTTGGTAAGTATTTTATGGTGCAGTCGAGTTCTGATTCCTTGCTTCTGAAGCCTTAATCCTAGCTCAATGTGATATCCCATTAGTTTTGCCCTTATAAGTTGAAAACATGCATTTTTGCATTGAACTTTTGCATTTAATTTTATATGTATTGTTATGAACTTATGGACAATACACAAACCTTGGGTATACTTTTTTATATTCTGTTAGAACTCCCCTAACATAGTGTTTTGTGTCACTAATGCCTAGACCCCATCTAATGAAAGTATTAAGCTTCAAAGATCATTCATACCGACCTTACCTTTTGTGGTATTATAAGAGTAAAAGAAAATAATTGCATATCAAATATATTTACCACCAATTGCCCAAAAAAGAATCATGGCTTTGAAACCTATAAAAACCCAACTCTAAAAATGTAAAATATCATTAGGCTTTTATATGTTTTTTAGAGTTTTTGAGTAGTTATTCAACTACTCAAAAACTCTAAAAAACAAAATGGGTATGAGGTCTAACCCGTCTAACTGCCATTATTTAAAAAAATGAGTGTTCCATTGTAGACAATTGAAATTCTGAGTTAGCAGTTATCCTTGCAAATAAATGAACTGGGATACTGCTATGTCATTGATATGAAGGCACTTTATTTCTACTGATGTGCTGTTCTAACAGCCTGCTATCTTGAGTAGTGGTGTTATTGAATGTATTTATAGGTAAATAAGCTACATGCTGCTCAATCAATGGCCACTGGATAAAAGGCTTGGGAGTGGAGCTATTGGGGTCAGCATCAGAATGCCCAGACACGTTTTTTTATTTTATTATCTTTAGCTCTTCAAACCGGTTGCAGACTACCGCGCCAGAGAATTCCTCTTAAGGAAAGATGTGTGAGTATACTATCGTAAGTAAACAGTAGCTTATTACACCTCTATGGTAGACAGATGCCAATACCCGAGGGATTAGGCTTATAATCCCACGCCGTCTCGGATCTTCAGATGACTCGTAAGGTGGCTATGAGGCATTTCACTCGCGACCCAGCACCAGCCGCACACATGACGCTTCTCCGCCGAGGTAGTGGGTAAACACGGCCAAGGAAATAAGTATACACCCTCACATTAAAAGGTGTATTTGATGCCTCGACTAGTGATGTACAAGTCTCGAGGCGTCCAAGTCCCTTTGTCTAGAGCTCGGTGTCCTTTACAAGGCTCGCGCTCTTTAGAAGGTTCGAGTTCTTTTTAAGACTTTTTTGAAGGCACGAGCTCTTTTGAGCGCTCGGTCGATCTCGAAGCATTTCTCTTAAGCGCACTAGTAATCATTAAAAAGTTGAATTATTCCCAGTAGTCCCCTCTAGCCCTGTCCCCCGGGGTGACAGCTGGGAATTATCTTCCCATTTGTCACCGGGGTGACAATTTGTGCCGAATGTTCCCTTTGAAAACTGACTAGAGGGGACAAATGGGAAGTCTGTGCTATTTGGCACACAAATAGTTTGTAGCCTGTAATAACACATAGGCAGTAATTTATCCTATACTAGCTGTTCCGGCGAACTTCGTACCGCCATATTTTTCCCCTTCCCACTGCACCTATTTTCTCACCGTTTAAACCTTCCCTGGACATTTACGAACATTTCAAGAGCAAGATAAGATAAATATAGATAGATAGATATTTTAAGACTCGAGCTTGTTTTACGACTCTTTTGAAGACTCGAGTTCTTTGAAGGCTCGAGCTCTTTTGAAGTGTCAAGCTCTTTTGATAGGTTCAAGCTCTTTTGAAGGCTCGAACTCTTTTGAAGCCTCGAGCCATGGCTCATAAAACTCGCGGCTTGGCTAGGCTCGGGACTCCGAGCTTACCGAGCTCACTGAGTCTTGCCATTCCGCCTCGAGGCTTCAGAAATAGGACTCACCGCCTCGAGGCTTGTACATCACTAGCCTCGACTCATGTAGGTACCTACCTTAAAGTGGGTATTTCGATAATGTGAACTGAGGGAAGGGATCACAATGGCAAGATGAATTACCAAGGATTAAGTTTGTACATGCTTTCTATTATAGCATAGCTTATTTAAAAATGTTTAGTATGGGTAGGTATATCCCCTTAAACATGGAGTAGGTACTTACATTATCTTCGTTTTAAGATAATGACCAAGATCTGGCTGATAGCCTTGGAGAAATGTGCGACCCAGGAGTCCAATCTATCCATTGTACCTACTAAATCCTTCGTAATTTTTGTTATTTCCTACTGTTCGCTTTTTTCCACGCACGCTTATAGTTTTACATTATGTTTAGATTGAGGTGCCACTTTTCGCTTTACAGGCTTACACTACGGGGGTATTCTCGTGGACCCACGAATTTGTTCCACTATTGGGACCACGAGGGACGCCCCTTCAGACTAGTCAACTGCCTGGGGGAGACCTGAGTCCTGGTGTCTCCCCTGGAGGAGATTATACACTTACTTATTAGTTGTTTAAAATTTTGTAATCCTGAATTGTGTTAGAATACTTCTAACAGTTCAAACGTGTGATCATTAAAGTGGCATCTCAAATCTGAACACTATCAGTAAAAGTATTCGAGTTACTTTTACATTTTTAATTGAAGCTTGGAATATATTAACGGTACATAATGAATACTTGACAAAACAACTAAATTAGTTTGCCTTCAAAATTGTAGGCAAGTATTAAATACTCACTAAATAGGTGGAACTAATTTTTACATTACATCCGCTTTGTTTCTAGATTTAGAACTACCGTCTTCAGCGATTTGGGACTGGATTTAGAGTAATTTCTGCTAATGCAACGGACGTGCTACTTAGTAGTGAAATAGTGATGTGAAAAGTGATACGGTGCTGTAATTAAAATATCGTTATTTCTAATAAACGTAACTAACTTAATTTTATGTATTTTATGTCAAACACCCTATAACCGATACCATTTTCTTAGGTAATATACCTATAAGCAGTATAAAGTATAAACTATTCACCTACTTACTATGATAATATAAAAAATAATAATTAATAATTAAGTAGGTATACCTACATACTATTGTAATGAAAAATTGTGCATCAATACGCTAGCTAGCCCTTGGCCGTTGTACATTTAGGTAAAATAATGAATGATATTTTGGTCTTCATGCAAGCACAAGGCTTTTGAATTAGTTCGACTTCTACGTGAGCGACTGTTGTCTGACCTTCTTCATATATAGGACACGTCAATTCGACTTCACCTCGCCTGATGGTAAGTAGAAGGTGGTCTCTTAGAAAGCACTCCTTCCAGTTTGTCGAGGAGAGCTCGCATCAAAGTCTCGTTCGTCAATCAGCAAGTATACCGACTTGCAGATGAGATGTGCCTTGGGGCCTAAAGAGCTTGGTGAAGCGCAAGCGCTATAGGTATATGAACACGGTTCAGTTCAATGAATGACAGAGTTCCACCATGAGTACCTACAATTTGAACTAGGTACTGAAATAATTTAGTTCCATGGAATGTAGTGTAAAACCCGCTAAGCATATCCATTACAAAAAGAACTGTTTGTGGGAGATGTAAACCTAAATCCCTACTTCCCTACTAATATTATAAATGTGAAAGTAACTCTGTCTGTCTGACTGTCTGTCTGTCTGTCTGTCTGTCTGTCTCGCTTTCACGCCCAAACCACTGAACCGATTTTGATGAAATTTGGTATAGGGGTAGATTAGACCTTGAGAAAGGACATAGGCTATATTTGGTCGCGATAACCGACATCCACGCGGGCGGAGCCGCGGGCAAAAGCTAGTAAGCTATAAAAAAAATAGCGAGACGGGACCTATAAAAAATAATGTTCTGTCATCGATTAGGATATAGGCAATGACATTAGGATAATGTTCTATGACGTTGTTCGATAATATTGTAACCAACTGTCAAAAAGTAAAGAAAAGGTCAGGTTATTTATTTTACAAAATATTTTGTGATAACTGTTTGAGCCAAGTTTGAGCAGACAAAATGGAACAGATAGACGAAGAAAGTATCGTTGGTATGTACAAATATCTCGTCTGAAGTAAATCAGCCTTATACCTGTGCTTATACTAAAAATGAAAGGGTGTATCCCACTATTTCCATGGAAATGCAAAATGGAAAAAGTGGGACAAGCGTTTTGTACAAATTATATCCCATTATTTCCATTGGGGCAAAAAACCTCTAGTACCCGCTTATTCCAATTTTTCCCCATTGACAATCCCCATTGACGGGGATAATGAGCAGTTTTCCAGTAGGTATTTATAGGGTTCCCAAAGACGCGCTAGATGGCGCAGCCGGCACTTTTGGTAAGAAGAGTGTGGTGTTATTCCCTAAGAATTAAGCTTTTTATTATATTTTATCTATTATTATATGGGTAAATTAAATTAAACTTTGGCTACATCGCAAATTCATGAAAATATACTACAAACAAACCACAGAGTACATTAAAATTACCAAAAGCTATGCTAGCGCCATCTCCTGATGACTTAAAAACCAACTGATTATTATACCTACTGGAAAACTGCTCATTGAACTTTTTGTTCACTATTCCCGGTTGACGCAAAAAAAAAAAAATAACCACGAAGGCTAAGGCGAGAGCTCCGCTCCGCTTCGCTCCCGCCTTAGCCTTCTAACTTAACCTATCCGAGTCGGGGTACTCTGAGTCGAAGTCTATCCGCATTAAATAAAAATTTTGTGTCAACGGGGAATATAGAAAAATTAAAATTCTTAAGAGGCAATGGAAATAGTGGGAGACTCTGTCCCAGTATTTCCATTAATGGAAATACTTATTGGAAATAGTGGGATTCACCTAAATGAAACAATTAGGGACCTATAAATACGGACGGCGCTGGACTAACTCAAATTCACCAAACAGATTATTACAAAACAATCCGCCCGGCCAGGGTGTCGCTTATCTCGCGACTTAGGTCCAAGATATGTGTCCTGAGGTATACATACTTAAAAATGATTAGATAATCTTTTCGTCCAGATACAAATCGTTCAGCGAGTATACCGTCTCAGGTCAGTCCGAACAGACCTATGTTCTTCGCTAGAAAGGCTCTTCAGGATCGCCAAAGCGCGTCTGATTACGACGAATACCTGATGGCTATGAAACGAGTTCATCGACATCGTTCCGACGCGCGTGAGTCACGGGAGGGCCAGCGTGAAATATCATCACCGAGAGAACGCTACAGGAGACAATCACAGAAACGGGATTCGTATGTGTTTATTACTCAGCATTACTCCGGACCGGACACGTATCTTGGACCAAAAATGTGCACAAAATGCGCCTTATGCGCGCAGTACACATTTCTTGGGTGTCTTCTGAGGATAGCACGGGGTGCTCCTGCGGTGGACGAACTCAAATTCACCAAACATAGATTATTACAAAGCTATCCGCGGGCGCCAGAGCCTCGTTTATCTTGCGATTTAGGTTCAAGATACGTGTCCGGCCGGAGTAATGTAGTTAAGATAATACAGTAATGTTTACTCCATAATAATAATAATATAAAAACTAGGGCACAGAGAGCCCACATATTGATGAGGCATTAACCACGACATGATCGGATTGGTTTTATAGCCTTGGCCTTAGCGAGCGCGTGCCCATGACCCTATCTGCCTCCTGGCTGACAACCTTCATACAAATATCTATAATTTAGATAAAAAAATATTATATTGCCGCGAGTCTGTCTGGGCTAGGCTCATTATTTATTCTGTGGCTAGGGGCTAGGCTGACAGACTAAACCTGTTCCTATCCACCAAAACCACTTCCTAGTAGTGACTACCATCGTCTATCAACGCTGACAACAGCAGACAGCAGGCCAGTTACCAGCAAGGAGGAGGTCGGAAGGAAAACAACGTAGCTAGGTAGGTATAATTAAAAGAAGGTAAGTAGCTAACATTTCGGGCATAAGCGGCGCTAATGCGCGTAGGTATAGGCAGGCCGGCAACTATATTTGAGGTCCATTCCATAGTCCATAATAATGAAAGGCTCACAATGAACAAATACCGTTAGGTTTCAGTCGGTTCGATCCTGACAAGCACGCTCATGTTATAATGATCTTTTTACCACTTATGAAGCAGAGACGAACCTATGAGTTCTAAGTAGGTACCTACCTATGAGATTTTTATGCTGTTCACATAGACTGAACGGCTGTTTTTATCCAGGATCGACGTGAAAGTGACTCATAGCTCGGCGCAAGAGACTATTCGCATTGGCGTCATAGCGTCTATGGTTCCTGATGAGATCATCTGCGGATGCCAAGATTACTCCATTAGGACCTATGAGACTGCGCTGATGTTTATAGATATAACTGGTTGGTTTTTGTTCTTAAGACTTAAACTAGGAAGTAGGAACTACCTATATTATAGACAGTTTTCTAGATGAGTGAGAGAGAATCACACCAACCAAAAAAGTGAATTAATGCAAACGAGTGAGATTCATCCATAGGCTTTAGGTACCTGCAGTACGCTGTCGAGCTAGGTACCTCTTCATCATCTGAGCACCAATCCCTGTAGAACCCAAAGCTTGCGATTGGAGTCCGAAGTCCACTCATAGAAATCCATTAGTGTTTTGTTGCCAACTCGTCCGTTTATCAACAACAGGCCTGCAGTTGAGGTTAACTCGGGCCCGAAGAACTGGCTGGGCTTGTCGTGCTACCGATATTTTGCTTTTATTTGCTTCAGGTTAAGTAAATAAGTAGGGGAAAAGCCTTTAGTCGCATTATGTCCAATTCGCAAAATGTCCAACTGTCCAATTCTCAATAGGTCCAGTTCGCAATTGGTCCAGTTCGCAGTTGGTCCAGTTCGCAATTGGTCCAGTTCGCAGTTGGTCCAGTTCGCAATTGGTCCAGTTCGCAATTGGTCCAGTTCGCAATTGGTCCAATTCGCAATTGGTCCAGTTCGTAATTAGGGATCCTCCTTGATTACGAGAAGCGTTTTTGACAACCTTCTGAGATAGAAGGCTAGCGCAATCCGACATGTATAGATTAGGTTAGAAGGCTAATGCCCGCTTTAGCCTTCGAGGTTATTTTTTTTTATAGCCGTGCAGAAATAAGTAATTTGCCTAGCTGTTTCATTAAATGGCTAGGCAAGTAATTGAACGTCATCTATCGAATCCATATGCCTAGCCGCTTAATTAAATGGCTGAATATCATTCAGGCCGTTAGTTTAGTTAACAGGGGAATACCCAACAATTCCGAAATATTTAGTTCCGAATTTCAATATTCCGATTTTCACATACATACATACCGAATATTATGATTCCTAAGAAACAAAACTCCGAGTACCTATTTAAAATCACGACAATTATTTATTCGAAAGACATAAATACGAATGTTCATTCTTCCGAATTTCATTTGTACGAATAATTATAAATCCGTAGTGTTATTAGCCCTAAAAACGTTATTCTGAATTTCAAATTTCCGAAAATTCATAGTTCGAATTGAAAATTAGTATCAAAAATAGATAAAAGTCAAATTTTTCATTTGCCATATCGCGCATAAAGAGTTTTGGGAGTAGGTAAATGATTTTTTAAACTAAATAATTAATTGCTCTCCAATGTATACGTATAAAAATTTGCCGTGGTACTTGTTTGCCCTACACTAGTGTTATTTAAAAACCGGAGGCGCAGAGGGAGGGCAGAAAGACTGAGATTGAGAAAGCTGCTCATTCCGACTTGGATAGATTAGGTTAGAAGCCCTCGTGGTTATTTTTTTTTATAACCATGCAGAACTTTATTTAGTCAAATGCGAAATCAAATGATTTTACGAACTGGACCAATTGCGAAAAGGACATTGTGAGAATTGGACGTTGTGAGAATTGGACAATTTGCGAATTGGACGTTGTGAGAATTGGACAATTTGCGAATTGGACGTTGTGAGAATTGGACAATTTGAGCCCGCTGGACATTTTGCGAATTGGGCATAATGCGACTAAAGGGGGAAAAGTAGGTATTACTTGCACCTACGCATTGTGCGTACTGTAGCGTAGGTTTTTAAAATGAGACTGAGGTTGGCGAACCTGTCTCATTTTAAAAACCTGCATTATGACAACGTCTCATGAATTTTTGTTTGAAATTAGTTTACCTATGTACTTAGGTGCCTAAGTACGTAGGTACATAACATAATTCAATGCTTATAGGTTTCACGAACTTATGCGAAAGATATACCACTGCCGCGGGCCGTGGTGGGCCATCAAAACTAACTCAAGTCCTGAACACCTACATCGGAGCAATGGTTCAGGAAATACTAACCCATAACGGCGACGTCCTGAAATTCGCCGGCGACGCCTTCTTGTCTATGTGGAAGAAAACTCCTCAATTGACAATGCAGGACATCGTCCATAACGCTATAGATTGTGGTCTAATCATACAAAAGAATTATGGAACGTTTGACACAGACACAGGTGTGATTCTCAAAGGTAATAATTTATTCTGCCTTGTTAGTCTTTTATGCCGTGTGGTTCCCGGCAGAGTAGAATTTGGGCTACCCCATCTTTTCCCATGCGGTGTCGTACCTACAGACGACTAGTTTATCCATTAGAAAGATAATAAATACAGCCCAGACTTAGACTAAAAAGCATGGCTCGAGTCAACAATAGTGCCCAGAATACGGCAATAGGCTCACCCCTATTACTTGGGGTGGGACAGAATACAATAGTTATTGGTGAAATGTGATACAGGGGATACAGGCGTGATGATATATGTATGTGTGTTAGTCTTTTAACCACCAAAATCAACGTGGCCCGAGCCAACCTCATCTGCAAGCCCGTCTATAGAATTCAATCCATTCAATCTATAGATAGGCAGGTACTGAAATAATAAAACTTCTATCCAAATTCTTCATACAGTCAAAGTTGCGATCTCGGCCGGTCGATCCTACTTCGCAATAATTGGTGGCGAAAACCAAACGCAGTCGAACTACGTGATAGTGGGCCAGCCAGTGTGGGATGTGAAGATGGCTCAATACATGACCACCGCAGGAGATGTGTTAACTTCAGCCAGTGCCCTGATGTATCTCAACGAGGCTGAGTATTGTACGCAGCCGTGTGGTGATGGAAGACATACCAAGGTAGACCGGTATAGGATTCTTCATTTTTGGATGATATCCGTACATGAGTACGAAGCCAATCATCAGCAGGCACATGCTGTAAGAACATTTCGAACTTTCGAACAAAATCGACAGTTAAATTGCATGTGCCTGCAGCTGCAGTATGTAAGGCACAGGTGAATGGGCAGACCAGCAGGGTCGACCTCGCAGTACCTACACACATTCGCTAAAATAATAACATTAATGACAGTAGAGGATGCTCGTGAAATATGTAGGGTAGAGTTAAATGGCGGGCTGTTGTCTCTGCATACCCCAGAGGGAAGTAGGCGTGAGCGTATGTATGTATGTATTTTTGGATCATGCAGACTTATTCGATTGACCACTACGACCACTGTTTGGGTAAACGCCCAAGGTCAAAAAGTACAAAATTTATTACACCTATAATAACACTAAATAAATCGCGATATACTTAGTTACCTAAGTACCTACTTACTAATTTCAATTCCTTAGTCTCTTAAAGTGAATTGATGTTTTATGTTCATCTAGGTCTTAGGAGTTGGTCAATCCTGGAAACGAGTAGAAAAATTGTGTGTAAATGAATGTAAAGGTAGGTAAACATTATTATATTCATTATATTTTCCTATTTTTATTCAAGTCAGATTTGATTTGCTACTTTCACTATGCGAACGCTCTTCTGGTAGAAGCTGGTTTGGCTTTAGCCAAAAAATGGCCTCTTTTTAGACGGGGATGTTGCGGCTTCCAGTTAATGTTCTACTGAGGTGAACGTGGTCCACGTTTTGGTTACATAAATTCCCAGCTTGTCTGACTTGTCTCATTATCAGAGTACCCCTTGAGCTACGTAGAAGAGTGAAGGGATTAGGGGAATGACGGGAGTTAGGTTCACTCAGGAAGCCGGAGGTTTTAGAACTTTTGGAAGAAGAATTACTTAAGAACTTTGCATGCTTTTCTTGGATGTGGCATACAGATAACTTAAAAATTATTTTTTTTTATATATTTTTATATAGGACACGTCAATTTGACTTCGCCTTGCCTAATGGTAAGCTGAGGGCAAAGTCTTGAAAAGAGGGTCACCATTCTAGACACGTACCATGCTACAATGGTGGCACTCAGTGTTTACTAAGTTTGGACCTGACGTCTTTGTAGGTACCTAATGTCCTAGCTTAATAAACAGTGTAGGTAAGTATGATAGGCATTGATTTTGTATATCAATGATAATAGGTAATAATTTTAGAAATGAATATGAGACGCATGAAGACGCATTATCTATTCACAGAGTCGGACGCATCACGATCAAGCAAGGGATGGACGCCTAATATTCCAAATGAATTACAGTATAAAGAATTTGCACGTAAGTATGGATCCTTCCATCGTACATCATTATTTGAATTTAAAAAAAAAGTATGACATTAACAGTAAGTGGATGCACAAAAAAGCGTTGGCCAGTTTAGTTATAGGTCCTGGGTTTGAATCCTGGTCATTACATTACCAACGTAAACACACTCCTAACACAATTTAGCTTCTTTTTGTACATATTATACATATTACATAGATACACGCAGACCAATGCAAATATTCATATTCATGGACACAAATATTTACACTGAGCGGGAATCGAACCCAGTACCTCCAACTTAGCAGTGGGACGCTCTACCGCTAAGCCACAGAGGTACTCAATCGTTCATCGTGATATTATGGACATTCACGTACCCCATCAATAATAATTAAGTAGTCAGCCTTGCGATCGAAAGGCCCCGGGTTCGAATCCTGGCCTACCGACGAGAACTCAATTATAAAATAATCAATTTAGTTTTGCTGGAGGGGTTAGCGGGAATATGAGTAATTTCGGTTGCTAATATTCCCACTAGCTTGCAGGTGAGGTTAACTTAGGTTGAAGATCTTGATGGGGCCCGTATAGTACAGTATCACATTATAGTTCGCCCGGCCGTGATGGCAGCACTGCGTAACGAGAGCTTGCCAGCCCTTCGCCGCTTCATGCCGACTCCAGTCCTCCTAGCGGTAGACAACGATGAGACTATGGACTTTCTGACGGAGATCCGTCACGTTGTGGTCGTGTTCCTCAACATCATCACGAGGACTGTCACCACAGATGTATTACTTAACGTGGTTAATAATGCTTACACATGTGTTCTGAGGTTTGTCACTCTTTTTTCCGTAATAGGTTAGGTATGTGACGCCCCTGGTGTTGCGTAAGTGCATAGGCCACGGTAACCACTTTCCATCAAGTAGGCCGTGCGCCTGTCTGCCACCTAAGTTGTATAAAAAAAAGTTTAATAATAGAATGACGACTACGTTTATGATATACGTTGACTCGTCGGTCGGCGTTTGGTAGAATAGAATGCCAAATGTATGGGATTTGACGTAGGTATATGACAGGCGTCCACTTGTCTAGGGGGGCTACCCTTCTAGGCAAGTAGCAATACGTTTGTAGATCAGAATAGATTGATCAATCTATGAGATTGACATACCTTGACTGACGACTATCAAAAACGTCAAAATACGTGTCAGTCCCATACATTCAGAATGACGATTGTATGGGATTCGACGAATGTATGGGATACGTATACCCCCAGACCAGAGACGTATCCCATACATTCGTCATGCAACGGAGGCTAAATCAACCCTCAAATCTTTAAATATTAAAAAAAATCCAAAAATACGTGTTCGTGACTCGCGTATTCTCCGCTAATAGTAGTAGATACCTTTTCAGTGACGGACTGTGATGTGATGATGTGCCTCTTGAAATTTCATATAGGTATTATTTTCAGTGAAACATCGAAGTCCCATGGTTATGTTAACAAGGTTTCCATGTTTGATAAAGACATGATGTTTTTGATTGTGTTCGGCCTGAGGGGGCTGAAGCATGAAAGTGAAGCTCAAAATGCTATTCTATGTGCTTACGAGTTGATGGAGAAACTAGTCGATGACAGTATTCTTAGTGTGTCGATTGGAGTTACTTCAGGTCAGTAACTATGAGAAATAGGGTAGTTTAAGAAATCAGTGTTCAATCAACCATTCAACCAATCAATTAGCCTATCGCAGTCCACTGCTGCTTATAGGCCTCTCCTAATGTTGAGAGGCTCTGGCCTAGGTAGGTACTGTTTCCACGCTGGCCAGACGTTATTTCGAGTTTTCCTTCTCTCGCAGTCATAATATATCGTCTGTATATTTTTTCGTTAGTCGCCTCTTAGGACACCCTTTGGATGAGATGGGGTGGTGAATGTGGTGATACTTGTATTATTTCTCTGTCACCACACGGGTTTTGCGTAAAGCGACTGCTATCTGACCTCCACAATTCACACTGACAATATTGAAGTTCTGTAACCAGATAAGGACTTTTTCAGAGCTCCAACTACCCGTAAGTACGAATGAACAACTGAGGCCCCAGGCCTCAGTTGTTCATCGGCTGGCATTGAATTTTTAGACTTTTTTTAGTTTATTTATATGTCAAATTATTTTTTCTCATCTTTACATTTTTTTAAGGGATCACTTACTGCGGTGTCGTTGGTCATTGTTTACGCAGGGAATACACAGTTATTGGCCCAGCTGTAAATAAGGTAACATACCTATAATTTTCTTTTGCTTTTTTTCCTTTGATGTTATTTTCTTTATTCCTATGTTCTTATGGTCCTGAAAACGTTGTGAATTGGGGATAGGTTCCAAGTCCAAGAGGATTATTCCTTTTTTTGTGATCGTGGAGGTTGATGAATCGTGGTAGGCATTCATAGCTCGCTTTCACGGGCTCTTCAATGAAAATTCGTTTAGTAGGGGTTCGCTGTTATCTAGAAACTAACAGGGGTTCGTTGAGCCAAAAGTTTAAGAAACCCTGTATTAGAAAGTTAGTTGTAAAAATATTGTCCTCTGTAATTTATTGCAGGCTGCAAGATTAATGGTAGCCTACCATGACATGGTCTCATGCGATAAGGAGACCTTCCTAAGGAGCAAGCTGGCTCAGGAGTACTTTCGACAACTGGAACCAAAAACTTTAAAAGGAATTGCTAAACCTGGGCCTGTTTATCAGTTCAGCAAAGCTGGGTTAGCATACATCAGTGAAATTTAATACATATTATCTTTATTCATTTAGGTCACAAGATTAGGTAATCTGTGTCACAAGTAACATTGAGTGTATCAATATATAGCCAGTAGCCCGACCAGATACGCAAGGTAAGGTAAAAGACAATATAAAATTACAGTAGATTTTTTTTTAACTACATTATCTAATTAGACAAAGATTTTTCATTATAATGAATTAAGTAATGACAGGTCGCTTCGCCGTGTCCTCATTTACCTAAGTACCTAGATACAATCACACTTGGTAGCTACTTTGCATATTTTGTTTTCCTTTAAATTACTTCTTTCGTATTAGATGGACAGAACGCGTGCCTGGCTGGCGACATCCCATCTTGGACCGGAGTGAAGAGTTAAAGCGATTCAAGTTAATTCTGCAAAACGCGCTGGAACAGCAACAACGGACTTTCACGAGATATCGCGACCACAAATACGCCGTTGCTTATACCGTTAGTGATTACATTATTCATTACTCACTGTTGCCCACGGCATCTCCCGCGTGGATTTTGATCCCGTTCCCGCAATCCATCCGAACCTCTTTTGGATAAAAAGTAAACACAAAAAGAATTTTTAAATCCGAAGTAGCAGTTCCTAAGATTTGCGCGTTCAAATAAACAAAAACTTCAGCTTTATAATATTCCTGTATAATTCTTCCTGATCTGCACCTGCTGCATGACGGACGAGGCTCTGAAGCAGGTGTTTGATCAGGCACCAGTCGTTCCCATAACAGTACAATAAATCAAATTATGGAGAAGGGGAAAATCAAACCTTTGCAAACTTTGTGTGCAATTCAAAAGGGGAAAAAAAAATTGGAAGGCGTAATCGCTTTTACGCCATGCAATTATTTGTTCCCATCCGTGACTGCGGTGAGGACATAAACTTATAAGAGAGTGAGGACGAGACCTCAGAAATACAGTTAACAAAGTTAAATTTTTAGTTCACCTAAGTTCTAAAATCTTGACCCACATTCATTTATTCCTGTGAAAATTATAAAAATGTTCATAGTTCGGCAACTTTTTAGTTGACTGTACACGCATGTATCAGAATGAACGTGCGACTAAAATTTACAAAAATATCTAGGATAATAGAATGATTTCTATCTGAAATTTATGAATTCAAATCCTAATAAAACTACAAGGGTTCTTGTAATTACAGGGACAAAAGTTTGTTGGCACAACACGGTTACTCGAGGAAAGTTTAGCAATGGTCCCTGATACCATATCGAAAAAGAAACTTGTTTTAAGGGAAACGGAAGTGGTTAGTACTTTTAATAACTTTGTATCAAATGCCAGCGCACGTGTAAAGTGAAAAGTGGCCTAATTCTAGGCCATCTTCGGTTACGAGATGGCTTGGGAACGGTGTCCCTATCTTACACCTGGTTTGAGGGCATCGTATTGCGTCCCGGTCTGCTTTTGCTAGGGTGACAGGTGGCTCTACCTGTCACTCCCAGGCCTGCACTCATAGAGGACAGAGGTAGTTGACCTCCGATGTCTGAGTCGCCTCCGACGCGCCATAGATACTTTAACAGATAGGTATGCTAATTCCACGGCTCTACACTATAGGTAATTAATTCGTTTTTATTTTCAGACTTCGTATTTTCTGATTCGATGTATGATGGCTGTAAAATGTAAAAGGGCCAGTATAGCTTCTGATAGTCATTACGCTCGAAATGTTAAAGAAGACAATGAGCTTATGCTAAAAAACTGGTATTAAGTTCTTAAATAAGATTATTTCAACGATTAAGGTGGTCAACGATTAAGGCGGTTGGCACACTACCCCGCATCACCCGGCGTAGCGTGGGACTTGGGAGTACGTGTTCAGTGCCTTTAGTGTGTTCTGCAAAGAGAGATATTAAGAAATAACGTAATGGCAAGACCACGCATCTCCGCGCTACACTGCTTACAGATACAGGTCATTGTACCAATGCAATGGCATAAAAGGCTGGATGTCACCGATGAATATAACGAACGCTTACGGGACGCAAGACACAAGTCACGTGTAATGTGTGCACCTGTTAACTGTCGAGGCTCAGGCGCAGGTTTTCCTTTCGGGGCTGGGGGGTCAGACGGCTGTCACTCTGGTGAAAGTCAACAAACCATTAAAAAATAATTCGGCTTAAAATTAAGTAGGTATACATATACAATTTGAACGCAATCGGCAAATCGCTAAGAGTGACGATGCAACGCGTGTTTTGACTGAACTTGGACATTTTCCGATGTCTTAACGTGATCTCCGAGGCATAGAAATACCAGAATGCAAATAGATATATTCATGAATACAAATATTTGCCCTGAGCGGAAATCGAACCCGGGCCGCGGCCTGTACCTATGTAGCAGTTGCTTTCACTTTCATTTCAACATTTTGCAAATTCAACATTGCGGTCCGGCAGGGTCCTAGTTAGTTACAATTCTTTTTCTTACTAGCTTGTATACGATGGAGACTACGCCCGCACAGTTACATGCAATAAATGTCATATTTAACTGCCGTTTCCCACTGCCAGACAACTTTCAGCCGTCCGGCGACATGCTGTCGGATTTATCAGTGAAGAGTGTCATACGAGAAATCTGCATAAAGGTATGTGAAACTCTAGCTCAATTATCATTTACCGACATCGATATAGCTCGCAGAATAAGCACACTGAATGGGCTTGCGACTTGCGAGCCTTGCGACATCTGCCAGAGAACCAATGGCCGATGTAGGAAGGGAATAGAGACCGTGAATCGGCAAAAGTTTTGTGGGTTGGATGTCGGTGACAAGTAGCCGGAGTAGCCGGAATAAACTTTATCTGGACTAGGATTGGGTACCTACGATAGTGCTCATTGAGGGAGGCCTATGTCCAGCAGTGCCAGCACCTGCACAGGATAACAATAGACTTATTGATGAGTGATTCATTTAACCACAGAATTCATCGTAACTACTCCATTTCACATCCTGTAATCTGCTACAGGATTTACAAAATAGGCAACGAATTTACATTAGAAATTAGGAATTGTATTTGACTTGTAGGTATTTGAAACTCACGTCAGCTTCAGCTGCTCATTATCTCTATTGGTGTTTTTTTAATACGAACTTCTCTACAGAACTTCACCAGTTTAAATGTGATTGGTGTTGACAACGCACAGCTCATAGACGATGAATCGTGGCGTATCTTACTGATTCTGCTCGATACTCAGATGATCTTCATTATTATGGCTATCAGCAACGCGGAAAGTATATCATGTAAGGTTTTTCGTTTTTCAAATTTCAGTTCCAATAATTTAGTGTGTGCAAAATTTGACTCCAGATACTTTGATGGTTGCTGTTCAGAAAAAAGACTTGTTAGGGTAACGTTTTGTATAATATCTCGTGTAAAATCCTAGTTCTATACTTACGAATATATTTAGTACCTAGTCAAAGGACGTGTAGAATAGCGCTTTTATTTTAGCGCCTTTTTAAACTTGTTAGATATCTTCCAGGAGCCGAATTCGACTTCTGCTGTGATTACTGTGAAAGATGGAACTAGGAATACCACGGTCACATACTTAGAATACAAAATCATGAGCATGGGATGCTATCGCATGATGCATAATGCAAGCAATGACATATTTTGATATTTATACGAATGAGCTGGTTGAAATAATAAATATCTACTTATCTTTTTACAGTAGTTGCTCAAAACAGTCTAAAGAATCACATGATCGTGTCTATACCATTGAAAGGAATCAGTCGGTCTTATCATGCCGCGTTGGCCTGCCAACTTCTTGATGTGCAAGCCATACCTGCTGACCTGGAAAAGTAATTATTACAATTTACAATTTTCTACTTTTATTTTTATTCTTTCGTGTTGCTGTAGCTATGAGAGTAACCGCAGATGGCAGTTACCCATGATTTTAGGAATTTCGATTTCTCCGCATATTATTCACAGATCACAATCTGCATAATAGCGAATGATGGATATCTCAATACTAGTGTCAGCCCACGTAAATACCGAGTAATAACACTCGGGCAGTCCCAAGAAGTGCCTTTGAACCCGTATCGAAATTATAAAGACGAAAGTAAAGTGGAGCAGTTGGAAACAGGTGCACTGCCCTCTGCGGCACACCTCCTGTGACGTATTTCTGACGCATGTACCGCTTGTTCACACCGTATTTCAGGGTCATTGAAAGCGCCAGTGAAGGTCTGCCAGGTTGGATCCAGAATTTTGTCATATCCTTAGTTCAACGGGAAGTACTGAGTATTATTACGTCAAGCAGGACCGAAGCTCGGACATTAGGTGCCATTACACCGTCGCCTGCATTGCTTCAGAAATTCGCTGATATCCAGCACAGCGACGACCCCTTAGTGAAAGGAGGTAGTTCTCTGGTAGGTGAAGTAGGTATTCTGCTTATCCTGTAACTTATTAGAAGTAGGTATAGGTGAAAGATGGGAGATGGGATCTTAAAACTAGGTTAGGTACCTAAGTACCTATCAAAGTATGGCCTCATACATATCTCTCAATCAAAATATGGCTGCCACGTTAGATTCAGTGACACGTCATAATAGCCTATAACCAGCAGACGATCAAGACGCTTCTATCGATGCCTCATTTGTCCAATTCTAATAAGTGGTTGAAGAGCTATGAGGAAACAAATAACAAATGAATATACATACCTACATACATACATAGTTTGTCAAAATTATAACCCTCCTTTTGGATTAACCGTAGTCGGGTAAAATACAAAAGACCAAGACTGTTCAGTCGTAATATTACAGAGATACCAGATTGTCATGACTTTCTTGACGGACTATACCTACTAATTTTGATTAAAATGATCAGCAAGGACTGCTTCCATTTCAGAGTACGTACAGTCGCAGTGCGAGTACGATTAGCACGACCAAACCGGATGAATTGGGACAGGAAATTATACAAATGGCCGTCCTGCCTGAATCTTATACCTTTGACAACATGAATGTTGACATAACCATGGATTGTAATTATTATTCTTTTTGTTATATTCTTATGAAATTTGACTTTTGGTTCGGAGAACCAGTCCACCACACATGCTTTCCATTGTGCCTTTTGCTAATCAGAGGGACACGTGGAGAGCCTCTGAGCAGCCCTCTACAGGACCATTCCCGTCGGGATCGGAAATAGCCGCAGGCGGCTGTGTCTCCCTCTGCTGTGCAATTCTGTAAGCGTTCAGCGTCGAGCACAGCGTTGCGACAACCTTGATCGAGATTGTCATTGGTCGATCTCTAGTGACGTCACCCTGTCCGACCAATGACAATCTCGATCAAGGTTGTCGCAACGTTGTGCTCGACGCTGCACTGCAATTCACTAAGCGAGCACAACGATGCGAGTCGCAACGTTGTGCTCGATAGAGATTGTCATTGGTCGGTTTGTGTCACGTCACTGGAGATCGACCAATGACAATCTCTATCGAGCATAACGTTGCGACTCGCATCGTTGTGCTTGCTTAGTGAATTGCACAGCTAAACGTTTAGGGATGAGAAGCGTGCCATCCCCGTTGCCCAGGGTGCATGTTGTACTGCGTGAAGGTACCAGAGACCAGACCACGCACCCCGAGAAATACATATCCAGTCTAGGAAAGTTGACTTCTTCATCACATTGTTGTTTTTGCCTTTTTAGCTATAATATTGAAAATATACGACTCGTTGAATCCTTTCGAGAAAATGTTGTTAAAATGCGGTTCAGTTCTTGGAGACGTGTTTCCAAGAAGAATGCTGCTACATTTACTTCAAAGTAACTCACCTAAGAAATTTGCTGAAGGTGCCTTTCATGAATATTGTTTCTTATTTTTATTCGTAAAGTAACCAAGTAATCTACATCTGAGATCTACATTTATATCTATATACTGTTGGTGTAGTGGGTATATGGGGTCCCACGTACCTACATCTTCAGAGCCGAAGCTAATGAGTAGCGGACCCGGAGCTCCTAGGTGAAAGCTTCGTTTGCAAACGGTAACCACGCTAGGATGAAGTTTAGGGACAAGTTAGGCCAGGTTATAAGACATAATTTTAAAAATCCATTTACGTTCCGGTTCTACTGGTTTTCGGCATTTTTTAAAATTTGCAATATTTCCATGTCTAAAGCGGTGGCCAAACTGTTCTCAATAAGAGTGTTGGAATGCGAAGGCGGTGACTTCACACGTGATACTTCTTTGGTGTTGGTGCACCCTGCGCCCGCGCTGCCTGACCCGAAGCCTCCTTATTGCGCGTGTTTAGGCACTAGACGACTACGTAAGTATGCTTTATGTTTATTGAACCGTGCCCGCGGCTCTGCCCGCGTGGATGTGGGGGTTTGCTTATGAAAAAAAGATCTCTGATCTGATGTTAAAATTCTTTTCTCACAATAAACAATTTTTATTAGTAAGTAAGTACATTCATAACGGCGTGTGAAATAATACAATTACGGTCTTGCAATTGTGTTGGTGATTCTGTAGACAAAAAGTACCACTTTATGTTTCATTATAGGCAGTTACAGCGACTTATTAGGAGTAAAATTATTTTTCATTTCGTTATCTTCCATTTTTACCTTTGTACCTAATACTTATTCTATTACAGCTAGCTGCCGAAATCTTCCGATGTATGCGTTTTGTGGTTACATGAAGTTTCGCCATACATTATTCAGAACTACTACTTACGAACTCTTGACTGAGATACAGAAAGTGAGTTTACTATCGATACATTATGAATATGATATAACTGCAGCAGCACATTTTAAAATCTACCCTCTATCTATGCTGGTCTACATCTGTGAAAACTGGAGAGAAATGCCTGCGCTAAAGCCTCGTCTTTAATGGATAACTACCTATAGTGTGGACAGACAAAATATACTTATTCCATTTTCTCCCAACAGCACGACTTCCATTCACGTGCCTTGTTGTATCTGGAGCGCTACACGAGACGCTGCGTCAGCTGTGGTACCGGCTGCTTTGGGAAACTGCTCGGACTGCGATGCTCTAGTGTATGATATCTATTACAACACATCATTTTAGCGCGGTTCAAGGTTCCATTCACGGCTTTCACCTCGTAGCCCAGGGTCCACTTGCCTCCTCTATCCATTTTTATAACTTTCCAACCCCAAGACGTTGCCTGTCTCGAAGCGTCGACCATCAAATAACTTGGCTCGGGCTCTGGAAGTCTGCATGGGGCATGGGGCACCATATACCCTTGATATTTATGTAGGTACTACTCCATATATACCACATTGAATAGTAGAATTTGAAAGTAGTTATTTAACCGGTAAATCTATTATTGCTTTAAGAAATTCAGTTTCAAAGATCGAGAACGTTAATTTTTCACAGAATTTAAATTTAGTAGGGCAGTTCCTTAATTCGATATTGTTCCAAATAAATGTTCGTCGAATTTCTTTATCGATTTTAAGTTAAATGTATCATCAGGGTCTCGTAGAAGAGGATGAAGACTTGAGGCGTACCCGACGCCAAATATGCGAACTGAGTGCGGAAGCAAAAATGCTTGGAGAGGATGACACCAATTCGGAGTACTCCGTAAGTATACCTAGGTGCTTTTTCGTTAAGATATTAAAGTTCGGCAAATTCTTTTTTTTTTTTTTTTTTTTATATAGGACACGTCAATTTGACTTCGCCTTGCCTGATGGTAAGCTGAAGGCAAAGTCTCTGAAAAGAGGGCCACCATTACAACACGTACCATGTTACAATGGTGGCACTCAGCTTGACGGCCTCATCAGATGCTTTTTCACGCCCCGCTTAAAGGACCCGGGACTATAGGAGGAAGGAAACACGTGAGCTGGCAAGGAATTCCAAGTGTTAATAGTGCGGCAGAAGAAGGAGTCGCCGAATCGCTTGGTTCTTGATGGAATATTCTGCACCGTATGCGGGTGGCATCTAAGTCCTGCACGTGTTGTCCTATATAGGAAAGGAGAGGGTGGGATTACTTGGAAGAGCTCATCAGAACATTCACCATGGTAGAGACGGTAAAAAACCGCCAAAGATGCCACATCCCTACGCAACTGCAAAGGCTCGAGGGTGTTAGTGACCTCAGGATTCCCAATAATGCGGACCGCACGTCGCTGCAACCTGTCGAGAGCATCTAGTAAGTACTTTGCGGAGCCATCCCAGAGATGCGAGCAGTATTCCACGCAACACATTATGAGCGAAACTTGTCGGTGCCTGTCATAGTCCATGGAAATGTACCTAATTAGGCAAAGCGATTAAAAATCAAAGAATACAATTTTGTTTCAGATTCCTGGAGACATGAGTTATCAATTGTTGGAAACGGATGGGACTCTGATAAGCCGTATTTTAGGAAGAGGAGGTAATGTACCAAATGATCTGCCCACTTACATAATTGATTATACTAAATCGGTATGCATTCAGTACCTAAATTAGAACTCTTAACTTAACGCAATGAAGGCCCATCTCTCGGATATCTGTGGTTCATGCTCAAACTTCATGGACGAAAAGTTTATTGATAATATGAAAAGTAAGAGAATGGAATGTCGTGAAAACATGGGGCACTAAAATTAAAATGTTACCTACACATGCTGTTTTACGAACGAGGGTCTGACTCAGCTGTGCAATTCTCTAGCACAACGTTGGTCTTTTGGTCGATCTCCAATGACGTCACCCAGTCCGGCCAATGACAAGGTTGTCGCAACGTTGTGCTTGACGATTTGTGCTTAGAAATCTGCACGTTAGGATTTCCTTTCGTGATTCCCCAACCACGAAAGGAAATCCTAACGTGCAGAACGTGCAGGCCCCCCGGTCAGACGATATTAGCGAGGCACTTTTAGGTAAATATTTTCATTGGTTGTAGAACAAAGTCTGGCTCCGAAATTGAAAAGGCATTACCAAGAAATTAAGCGCGTTCGTTCTTACTCCTCCTTGGACCTGGAGAACTGCGAGTGTCTCTCCATTTTACAGCATGTTTATTCTCAGCTAATTGATCACTGCAAAGGAGCAGGTAAGTGTATTAAGCAGCAATACCTATTGAAACCGAAACGGCATATTAGTCTTGCATTCGAAAGACGTTACACCCTACACTCCTAAATACTATTTAATCCTAGTCTACAAGGCATTGGTGAAGCTGGGAAATTCCTTAATGAGTTTTGGGAGCCAACCATTTTCGATGATACCTACATAATTTTAGATACTGCAGTGGAAATGATGGATGCCAAACTAAAAACTATTGTCGTTACGTAATAATAACAACTTATATGGTATTATATGACAAGAAACAATTACTTCATCTAGATGTGAATCGCACTAATAATTCTCACACGACTCGCGTCTGATAAACATAATTAGTAAGTGCAATGCCGCTTACAATACGAGGACCAAACTGACTAAGTACCTGTGTACATTCTCTTAGTGGATTACGAACTCTGACTCCACTGTGGTTTACAATTAGTACCTATTTATAGTGACACTAACAGTGACAAAGAGTGGCCATTTAGTCCTACCTGGAATTTCAGCATGTCTACCATCTCTGCTAAAGGGAAGCCGACAGGAATCAGGTTATAGGGACTCCTTGCCACTGGACACTAATCCAATTTATTTTATAATTGCATCTTTATTATAGGAGCACATGAGAAATTATTCCAAGCCTATTTGGAATACGCCGATTTATGTATCAATATAGATGTAAACATACCGCAAGGTGTTCGTTTGTTGTCTGAATTGGAAGACCATATAAAGGTTTGAAATCTTTTACCCCAATACTTGCTACTTACGGGTATACATACTTAACTTAGTAAATAAATGGGTATCTAAGTACGCAAATGGCAAATTATTTATCTCCAGTGAATACTTATTCAGAGAAATGTAAAAGATAAGATGCCATAAAGGCCCGATTTGTTAGTGTTAGCCCGTTAGCCCGATGAATTTTAACTCTTCCACCGCAGTAGCATCCCGGGGTATCCGCAAAAGACACCCAAGAAACTTGTACCTACTGCGCGTATAGAGCACATTGTGAGCACATTTCCGGTCCAAGATATGTGTCCTGAGCAATCTCGGTCATTTACTTTTTTACAAATCGTTTCTTTTCATAGGCGGGCGAGTTTTGCAGAACAGATAAATCTCACAATAAATGGGTCTATGATTTTCACCTGGCTTCAGTGATGTCACTGCGAGGCATGTGCATGTTGGAGGCCGGAGATCTAATCGAAGCCAGGAAACAGTTGTTTCGAGCTTTGGAATTATATTGCGTTCCCTTTCCAACTTCCAAGTAATTAATATGCTCATAATACTTACTGCTGTGCAATTCTATAAGATGCCCATTACACGGTAGGTTTTGCTGTCAGTTTAACCACAGTCACGGCCGTGATTGACGAATAACGTTGCATGAAGGTGATTGACGATTATCTGGATCTGATGATTTTTTCTTCATGCAACCATCAATCATGACTTTTGAGTGAACGTGTAATGGCATTTCATCAATCACGCTTCAATCATTACTTTTCTAAAATAAAATTGGTAGCACAGGGACAGTAAATCGAAAATCCCTCAAGTAGAATAATTTTTAAGTGGCGCAACTATAGACTGAAAAGCATATCGTGAGAATTTTTGTTTAAATTACATTAGAAGAAGCTCTCGAACTGTCTAAGGACAGGAGTAGATAACGGGCTATGCTGTTGTGTTGTACTACCCTCGAAAGGAAAAGGACTGTGCAGGATCGGGAGGTCCCAAGTCCGAATCGACCGACGACGTGAACCTACCACCGAGTATCATAATGGTGTATGAATTTAATAAAGCACTATGTGCTCTTCCTAAATATATAATACTTTCAGATATAAGAGAAATATGCATAATGTGACCCAATCCGTAAGACAATTGATGGCTCTGTATGTCGTACCGAACTTGTACATAGGTGTATATAGTGGTACCGTCGGACACATATATGATGACATCGCCACGACCTTGAGTAGATTGTACATATTGTTCACGGTAAGATTTCCTGGGCCTCGATTCTGCTAAAGCACAACCACTGTGACACGTCACACCACAGAGACTGCGAGAAAATTCCATTTGATTTTAGCCTTTAAAGTAATGTAGTTAAAGTTTAAAATTAAATGGCTTTTTGTAGAGTGAACGAAAGCGTGTAATGAAAATATTGTCATTTAATTTTGGACTTTAAATCTATAGAAATAAAGTCTAAAATTTAATGCCAATTTTTGCAGAGATTGTGGCACGACAGTGTTTTTGCTTTAGCAGAATCGAAGGGCCTGTTCAGCAGGGCGTCGATTCTACTAAAGCAAAACCATTGTCATACCACAGTGACTGCAAAAAATAGCATTAAATTTTAGACTTTATTGCTATAGAATCAAAGTCCAAAATTAAACGAAAAGAGTTTCATTACATTCTCTCATTTGCTCCACAAAGTCATTTAATTTTAAACGTTAACTGCATTACTTTTAAGGCTAAAATTAAATGGAAAGGAGATGGGTAGGCTTTCATACATTCTTGGGCCAAAAATGTAATAAGATGAGGGTGGTATCAATTAAGAGCATATAAATTATTAAACCATCCCTGAAAATTCTGCAGATTTTGGATATCTGAGAGCAGAGTTATAAGAGATTTAGTAAAAGTGAGGTTATGCAAGAAATTGACATTTTAGAACTGTTATTTCTGTGGTGTTTTAATAGAAAGTGGTCATTGTTTTTATTGTAAAATACTTTTACATTGTACTGTATTATATTTTACTCAGGGATAATGTACGAAAACTTACAAAGAGATTTTAAAGATATGGAGTACAAGGATGTTATGTTAATAAAAAAAAACACTTCAAATAATAATTATCTTTTATTCTTCTTCAATAATAATTAAAGTATTGTCTAAGAAGTGCGCAGGTGGAAATATATTACCTTATTTACTTCATTTTCTATGCCACAATTTACACAGAGATCCATGTCAAAATCCAAAATACCTACGAGCAAAACTCAAACAAGTAAACAAGTTTATCATTGTACTTTAAGGTAACCAGGAGCAAGCTAGAAGTCCGTAAAGAGAAATCACTGTTAAGGGAATATAATCAAGAAATCAACTGGAAATACTCAAAACGCAGAAGTCAATTGATCATTGGATTTAAACCAATAAACTGATACAGCATACTGATATAGCATACTTTTGTACATATTTTATAAACAATTGTATATCCCATAAGCCGTGTAAATATACAATTTTTCGATAAAATAATTAATTTTGAAGATATAAACTGATTGACTGAAAATGGAGCTGTCAGCTGTCACAGCTTAAAAATACAGTTGATAAACACAAGAAATAATTAATCGATTAACGGAAATCGATTCAGAATTTATTTTTATTACACTATTATTTGATATTTTAAATGGTTATTATTATTATTATGATTAAGTTTTGTTCACTCTGATTGATTTAATATCAAATTGTGATGCAAGTGTTTTAATACGCAATATTGTTTAAATAATTTTTAGTAATCGATATTTTATTTTGCTAGTGGAATAAACTTAGTTTTAAGATTTCTCGTCTTCCAGACTTTCAATTGAGCTGGTTTTTTAATATTTAAAAATAGAAAAAAATACCGCTTTTTTTAAGTCATATCTCAACTCATTACAATTTTGGCCCAGAAGTCCCCGTCTCCTTTCTTGCAGTGTCAGTGGCATGACAGTGGTTTTGCTTAAGCAGAATCGAGGGCCAGGTCTAAAAGTGCCACTTTATTGGAATGTTAGGTACCTACTAGAATAATATTTTGTCATACGGTAATAAGTATTTACACGCAATTAGAATTTGCTTAGTTAATGAATTGCTGTGTCAACCATTTTATGAATTAATCTATGAGATCTACTTGAAATTCATAAAGTTACTCGTTTTTGGCGGAATCGCTCAAAGTGACCATTTTAGACCCGCAGATGTCACTCATGAAACCGCGGTAAATAAATAAGACGAAGTAAGACAATGTGAAGATGTTCAATATTATGAGCAACGCGATATAAATGACATTCACTTTCATGTTTGTTCCCTGTTTGAATCTTATTTGACTCCTTCTTCCAAACGCCAATCTTCTGCTCCTCCTTTTATTCCTCCTCTTTTTTGTTCATTTTGGCTTTTATAGGACTGCTGGATACTGGATTCTATAGCGACTGCTTCCGTCTTTCCAGCAGTCCAGCTCCGAGAGGAATACCTGCATCAGAGGCTCGTCCGTTCATCAGCAGGTGCACCGGCTTGAACATGAGCTTGGTCCTGGGTCCACCTGAGCCCCAAAGATCTTGTCGGGGCACCAAGGTACACTTATGAATATGAGGAGGCAGGGGTCTACAGAATAAAGAGATTCGTGTGGCCTAACAGATACCTCTTATTGGATAAAAATCAAGTCGTGCTGGTACCTAATGAGATTTTTTCATTTCTTTAGGAATGTAAAGAAGAAGCAAATGCCACTTTAGCTGCGAAATGGGCTTTGAACTATGCTCTTCGTAGCAACTCCAACCTACGAGTGTTGTGCATAAGTTATGCGCATATGATCTCCGTGTACACACAGAAACAAAAAGTACGACATACTTATATTGCTTTCACAACTGAGATATCTCGTAGTTTGCCATAGTAAGAATGGACAAAAAATTTAGATATTGATATTAGATTAGATTAAACGGAAGAAATTTAAATAGGTACTTATAAAGTATCTAATCTCCTTCAGTGACCAACGCTGCAACGGAAACGCGTTGTGTCAGCTAATCTCGTGCGAGCCTGGTTACTCACTCCTGATAGAAAAATATATCCACTATTTTGAAATCTAAACTGACCAGGTCTAAAAAGGTCACTTTATTATTGGAATCGTATTAGGATAATATTTTGTCATGCGGCGATATTTACACAAAATTGGAATCTGCTTAAAGTAGTCTCAACGTAAGAGGCCCACTATGACATTTGTCATTTGGACGTAACTAGGGATGTAACCACACCACTCGGTACACGATACTCAAGATAAATCGATTCAAGTTTGTATGCGTATTTGATCGATTAGAATATGTATTGTATTGTAGTGTAAAGTTCATTGGCTTAAAGTTCTAATTAGAAAATTTAATCTAAACTTTGATATTGTAGGTATTTTTAAACAATACAATACTGCAAAAAGTCAATTTTCTTTCATTTAACATTTTTATTACAATAATATTCACTCAATAATAACCAATAGAAATCGCATGAAAATGAATCTTTAGTAAATCATTTTCTCGATACCTACTGTCCGAAGTTTACGCTTATATCACTTATTGAAATGAAACCACTTTTTAACGGCTTCTATCGCGATTTATCTGTCACTATTTACTTTTAACCCTACGTCGGCTACTTTCTAGCAGCCCTGGTCCCGGAGTGACTTAAGATGATATTTGAAGCCTAGGAATAAAAAAACCTAGATAACAGCAAACACAACAAAGTCACAAATTGGGATAATGTCATATTTGTCGATGAGACTTGGCTGAACTCGAATCATACCGTGCCGCAGTCATGGACAGATGATACCAAGGCCTCTTGCTCAAAAGTGCCAATAGGAAAAGCTGGACGCTTAATCATCTGCCACGTCGTCGGGTCAGCTAGTGGTGGTTTTGTGAATGATACCTTGCTCGCATTTGAGTCTAAAAGTACAAAATAATATCACAGAGTGGTTTACTAACCTGTTAGCAAACCTCTCTGAACAGTGCATAATAAAATTATTGTGTACAATGCACCGTGACCACTCAGTTCAAATAAATAAAGCACCTACTCAAGCAAACAAAACGGCCGATTTAGTAGCATGGATACAAAGATCAGGCGTTGAAGCTGATACGAAATAGTTAAGAGCTGAATTGCTGTAACTGGTAAAAAAATTAAACCTGCAAAATTAAAAAATTAAATTGATGAATGGGCACTTCAGCATGGACATAAAGTGACAAAAACGCCGTCATACCATTGTCAGTACAATGCTATTGAGCTGATCTGGGCTCAAATGAAAGGATATGCAGCACGCCACAATACAAAGCGGCCATTCTCCACTAAGAAAATGATGACATTGCTGAATGAAGCTTGTGCCAAAATTACTAAAGAAGACTGGGTCATAGTTCTGGGGGTCCAGGGCTAGGTTTCTAGGCTTCCAGGCTTCTAGACATAATTAAACCTACAAATCTTGAAGTCTACAAGCCTAAAATTTAAAAAAGACCTAGAAAACAGCAAAAAACAGTCAGACTTAACGAAACCGCGAGCTCATTCTACGTAAATAGTCGCTGATGTTTAGTCACTCCGCGACCACGGTTGCTGAAAGTTAGCCGAAACTTCGGGTTAAAGTAATAAAGAATTAATCGCGATAGAATCCGTTAAAAATGGTTTTATTTCAATCACGTTCTTCTGATGATGAGCCAAAATCGTCTGTTGAACTATCGTCTTTTTACAGATAAGTGTACGATCTTTAACTTTGTCTTAGACATTTTTATGATAAAATTAAAAAAAATATCTTAATCGATTTATTTTTACCATAACCAATTTATTAATAGTCTGTGGAGAGTATAAAAAACTCGTTATGGACAGCACTGAGCGGAGTGGGCGGTACCCATCAATGAAAAATGTCATTCTACGTTTGAAAAATATCATTGTTTTACGTTCTCAAAATTGAGAACTTCATGGACTTTAAATGTCCAAACGGGCTTTTTACATAGCGATTACTTTAGTAAATGAATTATTGTGATTTTGCTCATATGAGTGACCAATAGGTATACGAATTTTATAGGAATCTATTGAGATCTACCTACTGCTAATTCAAAGTCCTAGTTTTAAGCGAAATAGCTCAATGAAGCCTCTTTAGACCCGCTGGAAATGGTCGGAAACTTAGCGGCAAGGAGTCCATTTTTTTATTTTTGGTTTTATAGGAGACTACTTTTGACCCCCCGAGGCTCTGATGTAGGCTTCCTACCTAGTCTACGCCAGAACCTCGCTTGTCCGTTAATCAGCACCTATACCTACCGACCTACTTACCAGGTACCAGGACGGAGGCTTGCCGCGCCAGAAAGCTGGTATATACTGGTATATGGTAGTTCGCAATGTGGCCCCACATCTACAATTCATTTAGATTTATGATGAATACCTATATACCTACCTAATTATTGTTAATATGTTATTGGATGATTGTAGTACTCAATGTGCGTGAAGATGGAAAACCGAGCAATAGAGAACTGTCGTCGCAAGCGAGGACAACTCGATGTCACCGAGGTGGAGTCTGTCTGCTTCCTGTACACCAGCATATTCCTCTTTTAGTTAGTTGTTCAACATGTTTCTGTCTTTTGTTTTCATTGCTATTCTACAAAACGATTCACTGTACTGAGAGGTTACCATGACGTGGTAAAGCGCTCATGTTCTGGAGGTGAATGTGGGATAAATCTACTATTATAGTATAGTACCTGTACTTAGCGCCATGCCTGTTTTTGACTTGGAAAGTGGACACTTTGATGTCGTGTGTTTGATTGCAGTTGGTTAAATAGAAGTAGAACCGAATATAATTATGACTACAAAGTAAACACATTTTAAAAATAATCCTTCATATAGTTCTTCTTTCTTTTCGTTCGTTCTGTTGCACACAACAGTATTGGTACGAGAGCTAGCTATCGTCGGGAATGCTCCTCTACCGCCAGCAAATCTAAAAACTGGTCCACTTGAAATTCTTTCTAGTAGGTAAATGCTCTTATACGATATTCGCTCTTTATTTCAGCGTGGAATGGTCTAAAAAAATAGAGAGCCTCGAATTTGGTCTAGCCGTGATGCACATGATGCCCAGCGTGCACAGTGCGCAGACGCGACAGGTGCTCGTCCTATGGATGCTGATGTTGTTGCTGTGCGACCGGAGAATCGACGACATGGTTGCTATCATGACGGAATTCCTTTACCTGACTGATACGACGGATTTGTGTTGTAAGATAGCCTCAATTACCTCAACTACTCACACTCCAGCGATAGATATACACTTACAGTAGGTATACCTAGTTAACCAGAGACACTTAATCATGAACTAACTTCAAAAAGATCGCGCATGTGAACTACTTAACTGGCGAAGTTAGTATAGTTTCTCCATCCAGCACAGAAGTTATATCTAAGCGGCAAATAATAGACGGGATTTCTTTCCAGCGCAATGCTGGTACTATTACTACGCACTTGTGATTCTCCTCGATACTGGCTACTGTGTGGAATCGATAGAATCATGCGAGATGTTCTACATCAAGAAGGGTGACGCTCTACTGAGAAGTAAGACAGTGGAGGCCTCTTGGAATTTCTTTGTCGCTATGTGGCTCGTGTAAGACGTTTTATTGCTCTTATGTGGTATTCCTTGACACCGGCCAACAATTTACGAAATTGTTATGACTGTGAATATAAGATATCTGAGGTTAAAGCCTGCTGAGTGCTGATTAATGGGTTTGGCTCTGGCGCCAACTATCCATGGGGTCTGTGATGACGATGTATTCTAATATCTATAGGTTGACGTTGACGTTTTGTAAGTTCCGTTCTATACAGAATAAATGATTTTCGACTTTTGACTTTTTTGAATAATGTTACATATTTGCTGTTATAGAACAATTAGAATTGGCGCCTGGGAAAGATCCGTTCTGTGGGAAGAAAAAATTCTACAGCTGATTGGCAAGAAGTATGAGAAAAATGAATACAACGCGATGATGTTTTCCAAACTTATTGAAGGTCTTCTTATAATGCTGGTGAACGAAGTAAGTGCGAAGTGGTAAACGGGAATCACACGTGACTGCATGGTGACAGACAGACAGACAGAGATACAGTATGATTTATTTTTGTGCGGAAATTGACACTGAGTATCAGTGGGCGCTGGTGGGCGGCCATATCGGACTGGAACCCACGGGTCTCAAATGCTGGGGTGTAAGGTTTCCCAATAAAGCATTTCTCTCGTACCCTCTCACTAATCTTTCCGAGGAGCCAAATCAAACGCATCCGCGCGGTGTTTGGGTTGTCACCATGTTGTCACTCTACTGTAAGTAGCTACTCTTTTTTCGATGTCTCTTTATTATCAGTACCTATAAGCCAAATATGTCTTTGCTAGATGGATAACCGAAATGTAAAGAAGATACTTGTAATCCAGAAGGCTCTCAAACCATTGTTTCAAGAAATGAACCAGTCATGCGTACATGCTTCTTTGTATCGACCTAAGTAAGTAATAATTTTTTCCCTAAAGTCATCACCACAAAATAAAATGCCCGTTTTGACATTTGCTTTCGCGACGTAACTAGTGATGTAACCATACACCTCGGTAGTCGATACTCACGATAAATCGATTCAAGTTTGTATGCGTATTTGATCGATTAGAATATTATGTATTGTATTGTAAAGTGCAATACAATACTGCGAAAAATCAATTTTCTTACATTTTTATTACAATAAAATTCACTCAATTCACTCAACTCAATAGAAATCGCGTAAAAGTAGTAAATCATTTTCTTGATACTCTCTGAAGTTCACGCGTATATCACTAATTGAAATGAAAGTGAAACCACTTTATAACGGATTCTATCGCGATTTATTTGTCACTATTTACTTTTAACCCTACGTCTCGGCTACTTTCTAGCAGCCATGGTCCCGGGGTGACTAAAGATGATATTTGAAGCTTAGGAATTTAAAAAAACTTAGTTAACAGCAAACACAACAAAGTCACAAATTGGGATAATATCATATTTGTCGATGAGACTTGGCTGAACTCGAATCATACCGTGCCGCAGTCGTGGACGGATGATACCAAGTCCTCTTGCTCAAAAGTGCCAATAGGAAAAGGTGGACGCTTAATAATCTGCCACGCCGGGTCAGCTGGTGGCGGTTTTGTGAATGATGCCTTGCTCGCATGTGAGTTTCTAAAGAATATCACGGAGTGGTTTACTAACCTGTTTACAAACCTCCCTGAACAGTGCATAATTATTATGTACAATGGCACCGTAACCACTCAGTTCAAATAGATAAAGCACCTACTCAAGCAAACAAAAAGGCCGATTTAGTAGCATGGATACAAAGACCGCGTTGAAGCTGATACGAAATAGTTAAGAGCTGAATTGCTGCAACTGGTTAAAGAAATTAAACTTGCAAAATTAAAATATAAAAAATATATCGTGATCGATTTATTTTTTCCTTAACCAATTATTCTCTTGTCTATGGACAGTATGAAAAAATCGTTATGGACAGCACTGAGCGGAGTGGGCGGTACCCATCAATGAAAAATGTCATTCTACGTTTGAAAAATGTTATTGTTTTACGTTCTCAAAATTGAGAACTTCATGAAGTTCTTTCTAGTAGGAAAAGCCCGCTTTGACAGTTCAAGTCCATGGACTTGAACTGTCAAAGCGGGCTTTTTATTTTGCGATTACTTTAGTTGTATTGAAATCACGCGTTGTGAAACCTGGCGATACTAAAGGTATGATTCCGGAGTCGACCGTATACGACAACTGCCGACGCACGCAGCACATGCGCGTAATTAATTGCGGCTTCTCAATGGTCCCCTTTATCCGTATCGTAGTATAACAAGTAATGGGTACACTGTATGTGCTGCATGCGTCGGCAGTTATCGTATACGGTCAGCTTCGGAATCATACCTTAACTTGGGCCCTGAGCCACAGATTACCTAAATAGTTGCCTGAGCATTGAATCTATTTATTTAAGATTTATGCACACACAGAACAATATTACATACCTACAATGAAGATGAAAATTTGTACATTGGTACTGCTTATTTCTAAAGAAATCTCTCCCAGCAGACCGGTCGGTCTATCTCGGTCCAACCCCCTAGACAAGTGGCAATACATTGACGACTGTCATATTCCTACGTCAAATCCCATATATTCGTCATTCAATCTATGCGTCATTCTATCGGCAAGCCAGGCCAATAAATTGATACTTGTCTAGAGAGGCAGGACGAGTCAACCCAAGGGTTAATTAATCATAATCGTACGAGGCGTACTTACATATGAACCTAAACCCCAAAATTGAGAAACAGTAATTATACGTATCTATAGTTTAGTATTCAGTTCAATAAACTCTATAGAAGTTCCTACTTCGAACTTGCTCCTATCCACCTTTCTCCTAATCAACAATTTAGTGGTTTGTTAAAATGTCATGCTCAGCTATTATTGTCATTTCAGATATTACTTGATGGTAGCTTATTACAACTACATAAAAGGAAACAAACATAAGGCTTACAACAATTTGAACAAGGCTCGCGAATTTGCTAAACAATACTCGCATAATGTTGAACTGATCTGGATTGAACATACGCGCAATGTAAGTACATGTCTACCCCTATTTTGTGTTTTACTAGGTATCTAATTACCAGCTTGTGTTGCATTTAGTGAGTTCTATCTTATTTCCAATTGGTAGTCCCTGGACTACGGGATTGTACTTCGGCATTCTCGGTATCTCGGCCAAATATTTGGTGATGATATTATGGGGCAGGAGGCATGGTTATGTTAAAACAACTAAAACGCACGATATCTCCAACTTTGTCAGGAGAGCCGAGCGACCTGCAATTTGGATACCATCAGTCGGCGACTCTGTCCTTTTGGTGTAAAATCTTGAGAGCTCTCTTCTTGAAAAGTGTGAAATTCGAGCATCCCAGTATCATCTCCGCGATTGCCCGTTTTCATCCCAAGTTTACTATAAATAATACATGTTCCCCATAATGCTCCTAAGCATCATGGGTAACATGTATTATTTATGATCGGTTTGTTGACTTTTACGAAAGCATCTGTCCCCTGACCTGAACTCCTCTAACCCCGAGAGAAAGTTTGTTACTGAATACGGAAAAAACGTATAGGTACACTGTAGCCCGTTTCGGGCATTCCTTCAAATCATCGTATCCTCATGTAGGTCAATGAGGCATGCTTATTTGTTCCAATGCGGTTGATTATGCTGAATTATATTGGACAATTATTGTCCAATTTAAACAAGATTTTCGGATCGTTCAAAGTGGTTGGAATTGAGGCTTTCCTTTTATACGTAGGTATTATACGCGTATGGTATTCGTCAATACCAGGTGACAATGTCTCTATTTACCTACCTATCTCTAAAGGTCATGAGGGTGATGGATGTATGATGATGAGTTAGGTATCTGTTAGGTAGATAGGAAACTCTACTCATTTGAATTTAAATTAAAGGTAGTGATTGTAGCAATTAAACTGTACCTAAACTACAATAAATAATCTAATAATCTTTTTTTTGGGTGTTGTTAGTTTTACAGGATATATTAACTAACTTACGCCCAGTTTCCGAAAGGCTGATCAACGTCTAATTAACTACTTAATCGGCTGTTAATTTTTTTTATCAAGTAGCAATTGGGTTGCTATAAACTATAAAGCATGGTTAAATAGTATAATTTGATCATCGTGTTGGTTAACCAGCTATTTTAATCGACACGATGATCAAATTAAACTATTTAACCATGTTTCTAGCAACCCAATTTGTTACTTGGCAAGAGATTTAACAGCCGATTAGTTAATTTGATGTTGATCAGCCTTTCGGAAACTAGGCGTGAGTGTAATGGATTTTAAAATTGTGACCTAATTTACAGCATTGGCGAGGAAGTTTGAATCCGAAGTTCAAGAATTATTGGTGTGAGCATGTTGAACCAGATAACCTGCTGGACTATAGAGATTTTAATTCCCAAAAAGGGAATTCAATAATACCCTACACTTTGCCCGTTCCAGCACTTATGGACAAATAATGGCAATATCGGAGGTGGAATGTTATTGAAAAAAAGTTATAGAATATATATTTAAGTTTAGCTGCCTAGAATATGGATACCTAGCAGTATTAGGTTAAGCACCTTCTCTAACTATCCTGAATAAATTTATAATAGATTTAGCCTAGAGAGTACCTAGATATTATGTTGTGTGATTTAGGTCTGTAAGTCCGATTTTAATTTCATTGCAAAAAATAAACAATTATACGCTATATTGGATTTTTTTTCATTTGAACCAAAACATGATTGCGTTACGAAAAGAGAACGCTTTCAGATAAATTAAGGCTCCGCGCAAACGTACGGTTTCCGTCCACGGTTTCCTGATCAAAAAGTCAGATTCAAAAAACCGAATGCTCCATTTTCATACAAAATGTTCTACTAGCCGCACACGTCCTTACTTTTTGCAGAACGGAAAAAACCTGACGTTCGGTTCAGAATGGAAAAAACCTAATGACGTCATACCGAACGCAGCACTCGCATACATTTTGTACTAATCGCCGCACACGTCAGGAAATTTCCATCCGGAATCGCGCTTAAATTGTGTCCAGCGTTGTCAATTCCCAAGAGAGTGGGGACTTTCAAGCCGATTAGGGAATTTGTGGGGATTGTGCTTATGTGGGGCATTTAGACATTCACACTAGACCTAAACTCAGAAGTAATAAGTGGCAAGTATTATACATATTGATAAATTATAAAAGCAAAATATCCGACATTAAGGTACTATTTAACTCTTTATTGGCAATATATGTACACGAGCCGCAATAAACATCGCAAGTGGTGAATATAGCGGGAAACTTCAAGAGAAGTAATGTAGTTATCAATGTCTAATATTGGGGCCTTTCTGTTGGGTTTGTGGGGAATTCAGATCATCAGTAATTGGCAACACTGATTGTGTCTCGCTTCCGGGGTTGCCAGATTGTATTGTAACTTCTGTTACATTTTGCGTAACTTTTGACTCTCTTACGACCCAGCCCCATAGTGGTAGACGCTCTCAGCTGCATTAAGTCCCAGATGAAATAGCTGGGGCTCGTACTCAATGGCCAGTGGGATTTCAAGGAGCATCTCGGAAGGCCGGCTCCTAAATTGGGCGGATACCCGAGATAAACCGAGAGGATTTGTAAAAAACAAGAAACACTATATAAAAAAACAAGAATACGTAACTTTTCCCCCGAAAATGCAACTTTTAAGCCAGCTTGTGTTACATTTGACAATTTGGCACTGGCAACACTGCTCGCTTCGAACTAATAATAAAAAAACCTAATGCAAAAAACCGAACGTGTGCGCTCGGCACACGGAATTCCAAATCAGGAAACCGTGGACGGAAACCGTCTCCGGAAACCGTACATGTGCGGCCACCCTAAGTTCTCCGATCTGACAACCCTATACACGGAACCACAAAGTCCTTTGAGCGTCCATTACACGCTCATGCTAGCGTCATTCATGCCATTAGTCATGAATTATATTTGAATGATGGTTATACCACAGTGTGGTTATACTGTCGACATAACATGTAATGTAACCATCAGTGACAACATTAGACGAAAGGTTATTCGTCAATCACCGCCGTGACTGTGGTTAAACTGACAGCAAAACCTACCGTTTAATGGACGCCTTAGGTAGGCTGCATTTTAACCAGAGTTCTGTTTCTGTATACAAGATCGCTGTCACGGGGAAAAATTATCAATCAATCACAATCAAGCTGCCTCGCACATTTCTGGTGGAAAAGCAACCATATCTGTCTGTGGGCGTAACACGACGAATCGTATTACATCAGGCATTCCATGACCCTGTATGAAAGTTATTCATTTGTTCATTGTTTCTGTTAAGGACCGGTTACACTCAACGCACCGCATGTGACACATCGAAAGAGTCGATTATTCCCAGTAGTCCCCTCTAGCCCTGTCCCCCAGGTAACCATAATTTGCATTATGTTTAATACAATTAAAAACAAAACAATTCGTTACAAAGTTCATTTTCGTGCTTCAATACATTTTGGCACTACAATTTCTACTACTGCCCAGTTACGCCAATGCCAGCCTCTCATATCAAATCCAATTTGCAGCATTTCATAATGTACATTCATTTTTCATATCAGATATTTACTTACTAGGACAATTTAACACGGAACAATTTTATACACTTAACCATTTGCAGTGGAATGAACATAATATAAATCTGTACCTATATATTGCTAGTATTGCTAGTCCAAGATTATTGCTCGCTGCATTATGCACCGAGCAATAATCTTGGACCTAAAAGTGCTCTATACGCGCAGTTACAGTACACGTTTCTTGGGTGTCTTTTGAGAATAGCACGGGGTGCTACTAGGGTTGCCACCTGTACTATATTATATAGTATTGTACTATATTTGAGCCCGTTGTACTATATACTATATAAAAATAATATAGTACGCAAATGTACTATATTTTCATGGCTAAATCAAATGTCCCGGTTTTTGTTTCGAACAAAATTAAAGGTAATATCAGACGGTTCACTCCAGTGAATTGACTTAGGTGAATGCTACATTAGAAGGAATGTTATAGAAAAGAACATTTTTTTTTATAAAGCTCCTCCTCGATCGCATGAATTGATGTGTAAAAGCATCTTGGTGTTCAACAAGGGTGTGTGCTCGCGCCTACACTTTTTGCCATATACTTTGCTGCAGTTATTAGAGAGTCGCTAAGAGACAACACGAAGGGAATTTGAATCCGGTTTCATACGGATGGCTACTGCTATCCATGCACTTCAAAGATACTTCTTTAATTTGACAAGGCTGAAGGTGTCTCTCGATACGATCACGGAATGTAGGTACGTGAATCAAATGTTTAAGGCAAGTTTAGTCGGGTGTCGATCGCAGAACGATCTCCGTCCCCCATGAGAGCGGTTCTGAGGGTGACGGATGGAGCCGCCTGTCACCTTAGGAGAAGTAGGCAGAGGCGGCGCGCGGCGGCGTAATGTGTGCATATACCATACCCGAGGGCTATACGGGGACACCGTCTTCCCCACCAGCTCGAGAGAGAAAAGGGCCTGTATTGACCGGGGTGCGGGAGATATGTCTCCGGCAATGTCATCTCCCACTGACACTGACAGCCACTGACAGACGGCGTGCGTTTTAGTCATTTAGAACATTCGACTTTAAAAAAAGTGTTCAGTTCGTTCATTTCTCGTTCATTCGGATGACCAAATAAACGCATGAAAAATAAATAAAATATGAAAAAATAGATGACAAATAGGTAAATGTGTAGGTACTATATTTTTCCCTAAATTTCTCAAAAGTACTATATTTTTATGACTTGAAGAAGAAAAATACTATTTTTTCTTCAAAAAAAAGGTGGCAACCCTAGGTGCTACTGAGGTGGTGACGAGTTCAAATTCACCAAGCATAGATTCGCGAGCGCCAGGGCCACGTTTGTCACGCGATTTAGGTCCAAGATAAGTGTCTCGAGGTATACACAGGCAAATCACCACAAAACAAAACCGTGAAAAGTTCCCAGGCATCGGACGGGTGAAGCTTAGAGTAGCTAGTTTCACTGTAGACTCGTGCTGCAAGAGCAAACCCACGTGCCGTTTCACACTGACTAGTGACTGTGCCGCGCCACACCAGTTATGAGACTGCTGACCCCAAGATGGAGGTGAAGTAACGAGGCCAGACGCAAATTGTAAGTAGGTCATGACTTCATGAGTCATAGGCACGGCAACAAGCAAATTACATTGGATTAAGGCTGAAGTCAAACGAGCGTAATTTTTTGAGTTGTAAGTTGCGTAATTTCGGTTTTGTAATTTCTGCTGCATTCGGTTTCATACAAAAGTCCTGTTTGATTCACACGGTGACGTAAAATGAGTTGTCTGCAAACAGAAGTTTTCTATGAAATCGAACGCAGCGACCGAAATTTCGCGATTCACAACTCAAAAAATTACGCTCGTTTGGCTTCAGCCTATGCCCGCACAGCGAAACTTTACCGCGCGATCTTCTTTCTGGCGGTTATTTCAATCTGCGTATGTACTTACTTACTGAAAAAAAGGCTTAGGTACTGGCAAATAAAGTTATATCCGCGATTCTGCCTGAAGTAGGTACGTCCGTACCTATGTCTTTTAATCGCATGCATGCGCAGCAGTAAAATCTATATAACAAAAAAAGCTCTATGGGCAAAAAACAATTTTGTAGCGGAATTTTGTCATCGTGCGTTTTTTTTTCGAGAATGTGCTGTGGGCAGATGTAAACAATTTCTATATGTCGCAGAAGTCTGCGGAAATAATCGCGAAATGCAGCATTGCGAATAGGTATGACCACAGATTACCTATTACCTAACGCATAGTTGGTACTGTTGATATGACCTTTATGAAATCATTTTCGAGATGCGACGGGGAATAGGTCCCTGTTGCTCATACTATTGTACAGCTCACATGTACTATATATGTATGTATAGTATAACATGTTACCAACCCAGTGTAGGTACAGTTAGGAATACTATAAAAAAAAAAACTGAATTGTGTAAGGCGACTATCCAGTCAGTACAAAAACTAAGGACCTTGCATGACAATATTTATTTTTACAAATTATGATGATGACCTTTTCTTTTATACCTTAATAATAGGTACATACTAAAGGTCAAACACAGATCCATTTAAACATTTGTAAGGCCTTTGTTATTAATTATTGTAATTAAATAAATGATAACAGTATTCACCTTTGCCTTTAATAAATTTATTTTCTAACACTTAATATAAAGTGAATGAAAAATTATTTAAAATAATACTACAAGGAAGATCGATACAGTATTGTAACTAGTTATAGTCTTTCGAGTTAGTTACAAAGCTTTATAATATCTTGATACTTTATTCACTACTCATAGTAAAGATTGGGTGAGAAAATAATAAAAAAAAACAGTTTATAAAGTATGTACATACCCCAAAGTCTCCCATCTTGATATCATAACTTTTGAAAATTCTATTCAGCGCAATAATATGCCAATGTAACTTCCAAAATTATATACACATTCACTATCAAAATTTCTCTTTCAATCTCCACTTTAATGGACCCATCCTTTTAGGATAACTTATTAATTAAAATTATATTCTAGTCTAAGTGCGCCGTGCCATATACAAAATGTTATTATTACAATATCACCCAATCAGTTTGGAAAAAGCATAGTTAACAGCCTTATTGTCATATCTCAGATATCCATTTTATTCTTTGCTTTTAGCCGCTCTATGAAAGTAAAAAGTCTTTTAAGCACTTTGGCAAGGGTAATGACTTCACTGAATTATTATTGTTCACATACTGCAGTATTGCATCTCGGCATACACTTTGTAGAGTTTTCACTGAAACCAATGATAGAGAGATTAGTTTTGTTTTAATAAAAGCTTGATATAATGAATAACAATCTTGAACATCCTTAAATTATTTTAAAGTATGTTTCAGCTTATTAATTATGACCATTTCCTATCATGAAATGTTCAATATGATACAATAGGAGGTTTACACAAATATCAGTCATTGAAATAAAACCGCTTTTAAACAGATTCTATCACAATTTCTTACATTTAAACAGAAATTTCGGCTGCTTACCTGCAACCATGGTTGCAGTGTGGCTAATAATGGTAGTAATCACATAGCTTGAAGTGAAAGTTATCTCTAAGTGATCAATGTAGAATTGTTGGGTCTTTTTACAGTGGACTATTTTATGTAAATAGTCAGGCTGAATAATAATAAATACCAATTATATTCACAATTCACGGATTGTAATTGGTATTTTTTATCATTCAGCCTGATGTGAGTGAAAGTGATTTTATTTCAATAAAATGTTTAAGTCAATAGTTTAAAAGCAAGTTCTCATGATTATAAAATGAGGTAATTTATACTTTACCTCCATATAGTTGAACAATTTTAACTTGTTTTGTAGTGCCATAGACATCAACAACTGCATGCAATGGTCCCCTTGTGTAAGGAATAGCTTTAGTGCAAGGTCCCTGATCTTCACCATTTATTATGAAGTGCATTTCAGCCAGATCTGGTTCATCCCTGGTAGCTTTTATACACGGTACAAACATAACACCAATACGACTACCAGCATCCATAGGTAATATACCTTGAGGAGTACCATTTTGTGATAAAGTCTGTGGTCTAAGCACCATTTTAGATATATTACCTCGTGGGGTTTTCACAATGTGACCGTCGCCTAGGACAGACACCCGAGGCTCACTTTCACGTCTTCCACTCGCCACTTGATTAACAAGTTCTACTAAAACATTGTTTTGTGACTTTGAAATAGGGAAAATCCATGACATACCAGTGTTAGCAAGGTCAGGTAATGCATACTGGGGCAATCCTTTATTACACAGAGCAGCTGTCTGAGGATCGAGCAGGGTCAATCCTAATCGCATATGACCACTCCAACCACGCTCAGTTTTTTCAATTTCCACTAAAAATATCTCCCCAGGCAACAGGGGTTTCTCGCTAAATGTCAATCCATGGGCGAAACTAGCTTTTCTGTATGCAACTGTGTTATCTTCAAATAAAATAATATTAGAACCGTGGTAATGGTGAAATCGCGACAACATATTTACAGCCACATTTGCACTTTACGAAAACAAATTAATGTCAACATTTGGAGAAGGATCACTTATGAACGGTTTAGAGTTAGAAACAGTTCTTTTGTTATTATTTATAACGTAAAAAATTAAACAAAACCCGAACAAGTGATCCGACGTTAACCCGTCGGTCGCTATTTGACACAAATTTGACAGATAAAGTCGAGAGTGACCGCACTAAATGTTTTTCATTTTTTTTCTACCACGTCTGCTTTTGAGTTTACTCAAATAGAATTTTGATTATGAGAGTGAGTTTTTAAAGTTTTAGTTTAAAATTAAGCTACCTCTACAGTATTATGCTATATGGCTATCCAAATCTGCTAAATTTTAAACTAAAACTATTTTAACTTATTTTCTTTTAAAATCTACTAATTTAGTAGGTACTCGGTCTCTCTCCAACTTCATCTCTTCATGAAACCATGATAAATAAAACCCAGCCCCGGATCTTCAATTTTTTTTAGGCGGGGCAAAAACTGAAAATTCCGCCCCCGCTCACTTTTTTGCCGTGCGTATATTGCCTTAGATACCGGCGGGGGAGGGAGGGGGTCTATCCGATAGGATTTTATTTTGAGTCATAAGTATAACCTATCTTTCCCTGGGCGGCACATCGCGTTATACCACTTGGTGTCATGCCACGCGCTCGCGCTCTACCCCTGCGCGCTAAGAGCAAAGCGCTGAGCAAAAGGATTCCTTCTCTGAGGGCCCGCGTCAGCGCCTTCCACACCGAGCACTCCACCAGCGTGAGCCTTGAGTCCGCGCTCGCATCACAGTGACGAGAGACGATATACAGACGTGCACTCCTTTCTGATCCGAACAAGGTGGTCCACGAAACTCTCTCTCCCGGAGATCACCTGCAACAGCCGGTACGGCAGGCCTCCATGATGTGTCTTACCGCTGATAACACGGCTTGCCGTCGGTCGCCCAAGTCGTTTCTTCTACTCCACCATGATGTCCTGGTAGAGCTAGATTTCTCGAGGCACGGGTTCCCGTCCCTGCTCCCAAGTCAACTTTCATCACTAATATAGCAATTTGGAGACAAGACTTCGAAGATGCACCCTGAAGGCTTACACCTTATTGCGGACCGAACTTATTGCGAAGCACCCAGTCGTATCCGATGTTCCACAGAAGTTGGCAGAAGCGACCTGAAGACCGATCTCTGCGGAGTACCGCATGACATTTGATGACGACCAAGGCCGGTCACTGTTAGGTAGATGATGGTTCCCTCCGTCAGATACGCCCCGACTAGGCGGCGAGGGTAGAGATGCACTTCATGATACACGAGCGCCTCCCTGAGGTAAGTCTAGGGCAAGGTGTTGAACGCATTGGCGCTCAACACCTCCATCCAAGGACACCGCTAACATTACCTCGCCGCGGGCAACCGCATCCTTCACCAGAGCCCTCATGCGCAGGATGGCATCTACGGTGAAGCGCCTCTGACTGAAGCGATATTGGCCATTCACCATCTCCAGCCACAACCTGTAGAGGTGTCCGATGAGGCACTTCCCTATAAATCTTTCAATGTGTTTGCGCACCTCGTCAAGCACCACTATGGGTCGGTAGGCGAACGGTGAGTCTGCCGGGCGCCCTTTCGAACGGGGACTATTGACCTCGTCTTCCACGATTGCGGAAATTGGCTCCGTTACAAACATGCGTTACGTTCTATCAGTTGGGGACTTGGAGATCTTCGACTAGAGCAAGGACCCACTCTCGTCCTGAAATGCTGTCGGGTCCCGGGGCGGTTTTGTTACTTCTTGGCTCTGAGCGTTGCACCGCCAGCTCTAGTTCTACCCAAGTGACCTCGAGTCGTCGTTGTCATCCACACTGGGCGCCATAGGCGACCGAGGCTCAAGTAGTCTGCGGTGGAACGTGTTTCGTCGGCTGCGCTGGGAACAAGGAGCCATCAACTCCTCTGAATAGCACTGGTGGAAACACCGAGTCAACGGGATCTAGGGGCGCAGATTGCCGCTAAGGCAAGTCCGCCCCCAAGGGGCGGCATTTTATCTGCAAAGTTTGATTTGCCGCCCCCTGATGCTGCCGCTCGGGGCACGTGCCCCGGCTTGCCCCCCCCCCCCCTAGATCCGGCCCTGATAAAACCTCTTATTTCACACCACACATTAACCAACTTCAAAAAAGGAGGTTCTATGTAGAAATTATACACGAAAACGGAGGGTAGTTATTATTATAACAAATAAAGTTTAGTAAAAATCAAAACGGAAGATTGTAATAACTTACGAAAATAATTAAATGAAAATAATATCAATGAGTATATTTATGAGTAAAGAAACGTAAAAAAAATGTAAACAAAAATGCCGCTTTCCGGAAAAATCGTCAGAAATTTATTTCAGTTGAATTTAAGAAAGAATGCAATAAATTGCAGAGCAAGGACCTGTTCGTTATTACAACCGGCACATTTTGCAAAAGGAGTTGTCCAGAAATGGTTTTTTATTCTTGAATATATCCAGTAGCGTTGAACCAAATATTTTTGGATAGTGTTACATATAACTAATATTATCATACATAAAATAGAATTTTAAGTTCCTGCAATTTTGAGAAAACATCATTTTTATTTTGGTATATTTATTAGGCTGAATACAAACAAAACTTTTGCCTCCTGTGCCCAACAAAAAAGAAAATAATAAGATTGACAAATTGTCACTGACGCGTCACGAGTAACAGATGGATGAAAGTTCTATTTATGCTTTTGTGGACTGTTAAGTTTAACTTTTGAGTAGGTACGCTATGATGGTGAGATTTCAGCAAATATAAAGAGAAATTGATGTCATGATCAGATGAAAAACGTTTTCTGATGTTGATATAACTATGAATAAAGTGCATTATTTAACTAAAAAACGATATTGTTCACATATACCTATGTAGTATTTTGAAACTATGAGACATAGCACATCATTGTAATCGTCATAAGAAGTTGCTTGGCGTTGTAAAATTGTAGTAAACTGGTTGTCAATGAGGTACAAGGTACTGCAACAATAGCATTTCCAAAACAAAACTGGAAGTTACATAAAATGAATTGTTCACGTAATGGATCTTATACCTACATATAATTATTCATTTTGAAGCTGGAACATTGTGCTACTCCGCAGTATTGTGTTGATATTAGATTGATTGTAAATCTATTGAAATAAAAGAAATTGTTTAAGGTTAAATATTATTTATTATCACCTTCATTTTCAATATCTTCTCTTATTATTATATGAAGTTCGAATCGCAGGTAGTAGCAAATAAGCGTTGTGAATAAGCCAAGATGTCGTTAAAGTTAATAAGTCCATACACTATCAACATCCAATTCGTGTCCAAAAACAAAGAATCCGTTGTAATTAGCCAAGTAGTCTAAATAAGTTGATAAATGGGGAAAATAAATAATACGTGCGCGAAATAAGTGACAGTTCGGTGATGCAACGGTGATGGATGACAAATGACAGCGACAGCGATAATTGCTATTAAAAAAATAAAAATGTATTGCCATCTATTCAATTAAAATATCTACTAACTTAAAATAACTATCGGTTTTTCTCGGAAATGCAGGATTAAAAAATTATTATTTAACTAATGCCCAATTACTAATTTTAGCTACAATGTACCAGTGTAATTTCAGCCATAATGGATTTCAAAAACCAACGTCCATACAAAAAGTGGACATCTCCTTTTACCAGCCGGCACCATTTGTCGTTAAGAGGTTATTTTCAACAAAGCTCGTTCGCAGGTAATACGTCGTGTTGCTGTTCTTTTACATTTTTAATTTTTATATATTAATGAATTTATAAATTGTGCACCCCCACCCAGTCCATCCATTTTATATGTTCATTAATTTTATTTGTTATCCAGAGTACGTAAATATTTCTAACCCGGTTTTTTTGGCATTCGTATTCGTACGTCTTGATTCATCACATCATCATTCTGTGCATTCTGTGCAACTAAACGCAAGTTACATTAAAATTCTGCTGCGTCAAGCAACATAGAGTTATTTATTAAACCGGATTTTAGCAAAGTTAGTGTTTAACTCAATTTTATAAAACTTACACGTATCTCGTTATTTTCAACACCGCTCTACAATATAGACTGCTTCTTCGAGTTTATACTTACTAAGAAAATAAGGTAGGTAAGTTCTAATTTCAACATTTCGTTGTCAACAATGCTATGAGACAAATTAATTAGTTCCTATAAATAATAAAGTAAATAAATAATAATCCATGTGTTTTGTGAACTAAGCTTATAAATTCTGGTGATACAAGATACATACTCCTTGAGAGTAAGTATTCTAAACAGGAATTATAGGCCTTCATATAATTTATATGTTCACTGAAACACTATCAAATGTAGAGACTGTTGGTATTAATTTAATAATATATGGTAAAGTGATTGTAACAAAGGTATAAATCCCTACTAATATTATAAATGTGAAAGTAACTCTGTCTATCTGTCTGTCTCGCTTTCACGCCCAAACCACTGAACCGATTTTGATGACATTTGGTATAGGGGTAGATTAGACCTCGAGAAAGGACAATGAGAGAGGCTATGTTTGGTCGCGATAACCGACATCCACGCGGGCGGAGCCGCGGGCAAAAGCTATTACCTTTATAAATTTTCTGACCTGAAATACTTGTGCAAGCAATAATTTTATTGTTATCTATGTTTTATCTGCTTGTTTGTTTGTGCACCAACTGTTTACATATATAGGTACCTACTGTAATTTTATTATTGTACTGTGCTCTTTGATACTGTTTACTGTACTATATTGAACCAGTTCAGTCACATTTGCAATGAAATTTATTTTTTGACTCTAAGCCCACAAAAGTTTACAATAATGTTCAGTACAATTTTGTGATGAAAAAAAAATGAGTAACTACTTCAAAGTCAGAATCAAAGTCAATAATCATTTATTCTGTATAGACTATGTATTAAAATGGAACTTACAAAATGTCAATAATAAAAACTAATATTTAAATTAAATATGTATGTATGTAGTACATACATATTTATACTCCATTCCATTAGGTACATAACTAAAGGTCTACAATCTTGTAGTGGCTTTTAAAAAAAAAAACATATTAAACAAATAAACTAGGCTAACTAACTGACTAACTAGTGGTCCGATTTCAGTTTTTATACATGCCAATAACTTTCTAAATAGAAAAATATTTATAAACTGAGTTTTTAAATAAAACATGCTGCTTTGGTTCCCTACATAATATGTAGAATGTATCAAAAAAAATCAGATCCAACGCGATGGTTAAATAACACGATTGATCAAATATTATAACATTTACCTGATTGAATAAATATTAGTAGCAAAGATTATTTTTTAATAATAGATGATTTTATTAGCTACATAATATAACAAACAGTCCTACTTGTCAAGAACGATTTTCCTTGGCAATTTGCTGTGTGCAAATGCTGTACTTATTTAAATAGAGTTATCCTTACCCCTCGGAGATACGTTTCAGACTCCAATTGCTTTTTCACTTTAATAATATTAGTTTACATTAAAAGTTTGGTATGACCTACACTACCATTTTTAAGTCATTCCTATTTCCCCAGTTAGACCTATGTAGTGGAGTAATCTAAAAATTAGTAGGTAAAACGATTGTAACATCATGCATGGCATCCTTTGGCTTGTGAGAATTTTCTGCAGAAACAGACTTGTAGAGGTCAAGTGTTTTAGTTCTGTCTTGGACGTCGACTCATTACTCATTGCAAGATAGTAGACACCATTCACACTGCATACATTTTTGGTCCAAAATTGAAAGTGCCGATTAAAGAAAAAAAATATACGATATTTCGTTAGAGCTTGTTCTTATTAGCATTTTTTATTATGGCGTCAAAGTTGAGGGACCACTTCCCTTGGTTTTATTTGAGTTCAAAAATCTTGAAAACATAATTTTTTTATGATACGAACTATTGAAAACGAATGAAAAATATTGTTCTACATTGGAAGAAAAGTTAATAAAAGCAAAAAAATAAATAAACTCCATACTGCATATCGTTGTGTTTCGTTCATTTATTTAGGTGCAAAATTTAAAGTGCCGGTCAAAAAATAAACAAATGTGAATTTCCGTTTGAGCTTGTCCTCATTAGAATTTTTATTATGGCGTCAAAGCTGAGAGATCACTTCCCTCGATTTATTTGAGTTGAATCTAATCTTGGAAACATATTTTTTATGATACGATATATTGAAAATAAAGGCAAAATAACGTGCTACATTGGAAGAATAGTTAATGAAAGAATATACAGCATATCGCTGTTTTTCGTTCATTTATTTATGTCCAAAATAGAAATTTCCGGCCGAATAGAAAGTGCTCATTAGCATTTTTTATTATGGCGTAAAGGCTGAGGGACCACTGCCCTCGGTTTTACCTGAGTTCAAAAATCTTGGAAATGTACATTGTCAATAAAATAAATGATTGAAAAGGAATGAAAAATATCGTATTATATTGGAACAATAGTTGATAAAAACAATAAATGATGAAGCACTAACAATGAGCAATAAAAAATAAAATACGCGTAATAATAGTATTTGATTGCACTTCACCCTGCTTGTGTTTTATTTATCACTAGCTGACCCGGCGAACTTCGTACCGCCATATTTTTTGATCCCGTTTCCGCTGTATATCTCTTAATTTATCAGTGTTCCTCTACAATATTATGCATGTATTATACATATAAACCTTCCTCTTGAATCACTCTAATAATTAAAAAAACCGCTTTAAAATCCGTTGCGTAGTTTTGAAGATTTACGCATACATAGGGACGGACAGACAGCGACAGCGACTTTGATAAAAAATGCTAACGAGGATAACACCCGTATTCACAAACAACACTGTGAGGTCTCATAGTGTGCTCGAGCGCATAGGGCTGGTAAAATCAATTCACAAACAACACTTAAGTGCCGAAGCGCACTGTGCGTTCCCTTAAGTGAACGCACAGATAAGTAAGCTCCTTAGCTATTTTAGCCAACGCATAGTGTTGGTTGGTAATCTGAATTGTGAAGAAAGTCTCAAGGTTAATTTGTTTAAAAATTAGACAATTTATAAAATTCCCATCAAATTTAGAAATGATTAAAAAGCAATTTTATGGAACATTTTTTGTCAATAGATATCTTTTTTTTTATATTGTAGGATATTTTACACAACACTATCTAGACCCAAAGTAAGCATAGCTTAACTAGATTGTGTTATGGGTTCTAGAATGCGGATAAACATACTTCGATACATTTTTTTTCGTAAATGCATACATATTATATGTATATAAAAACACCCAAACTTTTTCGTAAATGCATACATATTATATACAAAAACACCCAAACCAATGCAAATATTCACAGTCATGCATAAAAATATTTTCAATGAGCGGGGATCGAACCCGCGCCTCCTGTGTAGTGGCCGCGTTCACTACCGCTACGCCACTGAGGCAGTCGATATTCTTTCTGTCAAACTGTAGTGAACTTAGCAACACAAATGGGCCAATCACGGAGCGGTATCTAACGCAGTGCGTTCTCTCAACGAAGTATTACTTAAGTGTTGTCTATGAATAAAAAGGCTTGCCAAAACGAACGCACTGAGAATTGTCGTTCTTTGCACAGTGTTGGTAGTACGCATAGCGATTTAGCGAAGTATTGTTTGTGAATACGGGTGTAAGTTCTAGCGGACGGCACTTTCAATTTTGGACCTTAATGGGTGATGTCCTTTATAGAAATAGTAGGCATGTCTATTAATTGCCTAAAAAAATATTCAAGAAATACTTAGGTAACTCAAAGTTATGCAATAAATTAAATTAGGGGCTATGAATTTGTTTTGAAGTTATTGGTAAGAAAAAACAGAAATCGCAATATATTTCGTACAATCTATGTTTGTTTTTAATCTTCTAACATATAAAAATCAATGCCACTTTTCGTTGTTATTTTATAACTCAAGAACGGCTGAACCGATTTTAGTCATAAAATAACCTGAACCGAATTTAGTCTTGAAATATTCGTGGGTGTCCAGGGAAGGTTTAAAGGATGAGAAAATAGGTGCAGTGGGAACGGAAAAAATATGGCGGTACGAAGTTCGCCGGGACAGCTAGTACAACATATAGTGATGTAAAGTTTGGTGATTTTCCAAAAAATATTGAAACTTATTTGAAAATAGTAGATTAGGCTACATGCGATAGCAATGTTTCGCACAAATATCCTATTTCGTATCCATACTAATATTATAAATGCGAAAGTAACTCTGTCTGTTTGTTACGCTGTCACGCCTAAACCAATGAACCGATTTTGATGAAATTTGGGTACAGGGGTAGATTAGACCTTGGGAAGGGAAAGGGACATAGGCTATGTTTGGTTGCGATAACGGCTCAGTGCAAATATCTGTATGCATGAATATGAATATTTGCATTGGTCTGAGTGTTTCTATGTGTAATATACTTTAAATACTGGAGATAGCTAATTTCACCCAAAGGAAACATTCCTTTATTTTTAAAAAGAAACAAAACTGCATTCATAGTTTTTTGAAAATTCCCTTGCCATGCCCGATAATCGAACCGACTAAAATCCAAAAAAAATAACATCCTGTATTTTTATAGCATCAATCGATAGTGTCAATCATGAAGATCGAAACTCTCTAATAAACATGGTAAATTAAATGAAAGGAAGTCAATAAAATCTTAACTTATAAATTCCATTCCAACAGATACAGTACTTTTGCTCAACGTGCCATCACATAGCTTAGCAACAATAACGCCATTTATTTAGTAAAATGAGTACTAAATGACTAAACTTTGATTCCGATTTAGAATGTAACGTTATTGTGTGACTGCATGAGGTAGTCAAGTCTACTGACTTTTTTTTATAAAGAATATTAGTAACCGAAATCCCTACTAATATTATAAATGTGAAAGTAACTCTGTCTGTCTGTCACGCCCAAACCACTGTACCGATTTTGATGAAATTTGGTATAGGGGTAGATTAGACCTCGAGAAAGGACATAGGCTATGTTTGGTCGCGATAACCGACATCCACGCGGGCGGAGCCGCGGGCAAAAGCTAGTTACTAATATTCCTGTTAACCCCCCAAGTAAGCTAAATTGCTTGTACTAGGAGTGGGTTCACGTCTGTAGTGTAATGGTCAGGATTCGAACCTGGGACCTCTCGATCGTAAGGCCGACTCCTTAACCACTAAGCTACGGACGCGACGGCGACGCTACTATTATGTCGATTTAGGTCCAAGATACGTGTCTCGAGTTGGTTGGGCTTGGAAAGCACTCCGCATCGCACCCTGGGCAACGGAGATGGCGAGAGAATTGCCTTATTGGTTCGTCTTATAATACTTTAATTGAGACTTTTGAATTAACCTGAGACGGCATGCGGTTTTAGTCCGTTTGAGTCGAGAGAGTAAATACCCCTGCTGGCCAGTGAGGGCCAGCCATGAAAAATAGGGACAAGTAATTTAAATACGGAATTTTATTCTTAATATGATAGGTGGATGGATCCTTGAGTTAAGTTCTCTATTTTGTTAAATCGAATTTGAAAATTGAGTTTTCAGAGATTTCCTTTAATTTAATTAACCATGTTTGTTAGACAGATTTGATCCTTATGATTTATACTATTGATTGATGTCATAAAAATACAGGATGTTATTTTTCGGATTTTAGTTGGTTCGATTACCGGGTGTGGCAAGCGAATTTTCAAAAATCTATGATTGCAGTTTTATTTCTTTTTAAAAATAAAGGAATGTTTTCTTGGAGTGAAATTCGGTATCTCCAGTATTTAGAGAATTTCCCTCCAGGTAAGGTTAAAATCTTCCACCCTGTATATGATATGTACAATGTACATACAGGGTGTCCCAAAATTCAAGGATAAGCCGGCAACAAGGGGTGGCCCTACTTATGGCTGCTCAGGAAAAAAAAAGAAAAAAAATATATCTCTATTTTTTTTTAATTACTCGAACTTTTTTAAAATCCCTCGAAATTCGGTACCTACCCTTAATGATATTTTCAACTACCAGGTCCACAATTTTGCAAATATTTTTGAACTCTTTTCTGTATTAGCAAGCTAAGAAGCATGGCTATCCATCACCACCCTGAAAAATTATAGGATATTTGTAGTTATTTTACAAAAATAAGTCAAAATATTTTTTTGTCGTCAGCGCTTCGGCCGTCTACGAAACCAGAGCTACGTAACTAGTTACAAACTAAACATAATTCGTCCTTGTACGATACCAATTACGTACACATACGTTTTTTTACTTCAACGAAACTTGGTATCGTAGCAGGAAACTTGAAGTGAGTTATGAAAGGGGACTTTTTGATTCTTCCGACGTAACTCGTTCAAACCTCATTAAAGGCAAATTCTATCTAGACCTCATACAGGAAAAACTCCTTCGTGCAGTACCGATCTGTGATAATTCATATGACAAGGATGAATATAAATAATATAAATCGCACAATAGCACAATGAGCAGTTTTCCAGTACCTAGGTATAATAATCAGTTGGTTTTTAAGTCATCTGGAGATGGCGCCAGCATAGCTTTTGGTAATTTTAATGTACTCTGTGGTTTGTTTGTGGTATTTTTTCATGAATTTGCGATGTTGCCAAAGTTTAATTTCATTTACCCATATTATAATAGATAAAATATAATAAAACGCTTAATTCTTCTCGCGTCACTGTCTGTAATTTAAAATAATAATATTATATTTAAAATAATTGTATCAGAAAAAATGACAGAATAATATTCTGTCATTTTTTCTGATACTATATAATTATATATATATTATTTAAGTAAAGTAAATCATTACAAAACCGAAGAACATTTTTTCCATAAATTAGGGAACACTAGATGTGACACCACACTCTTCTTACCAAAAGTGCCGGCTGCGCCATCTAGCGCGTCTTTAGGAACCCTATAAATACCTACTGGAAAACTGCTCATTAAATGAAAATAATATAACGGTTGGTCGATCGATATAACATCGAAATTTTATCTCCATTTTCTTTTAAGTTTTAACCCTTTTCTTGGCATTGTGCATTTATTCATAAACTGGTGAACCCGGCAAACTTTGTTTATTGCGAGGGTTTATAATAATATGTCATTGGGTATAGGGTTAAAATATAAAGTAAAGTAAAATTTTATTATTTGAATAGCTGCCCCGGCGAACTTCGTATCGCCATATTTTCGGCCCGCGTGGTATTCAAATCCCGTTCCCGCTGCACCCTTATCACTTAGGGGGATGAAAAATAGATGTTGGCCGATTCTCATAGATACCGGATAAGCACAAAAAATTTCATCAAAATCGGTCGAGCCCTTTCGGAGGAGTTCGATTACGCACCCCGTGACAGAAGAATTTTATATATTAGATTATATTGGTTTTATTAATAATCCCCTGGTTTCCTTTAAGTAAAAAATACGTGTGGCACAAGGACGAATATGTTTAGTTCTAGTAAGCTCCGGTTTTGTAGGCGGCCGAAGGATTTCTTACACTGTAACTGGTTACGAACTAGATACCAAGTTTCGTTGAAGTAAAAAAACGTGTGTGTACGTAACTGGTATCGTACAAGGACGAATTATGTTTAGTTAGTAACTAGTTACGTAGCTCTGGTTTCGTAGACGGCCGAAGGGAATTTTCATACATTTTTACTTTCGACCCACTTTATCTTATCTCGGTGAAAAAAAAAAGTATGGACACCACTATGGCATTCTTTTTCAAAAATTGACGCAACTATCCAAGATTTCAAAATGGTATAATTTGGGTATGATACTATAATGAAATACTAAAAAATTTTTTTTTTTGTAAATAAGAATCACATTTAATACACTGCTCTTATTGAAAATCACCAGATTTACTTTGTACACAATGCATTCATCCTCAATAAAAAATCATTGATGGGACTTGTGACAAAGTGGTAACCGAGTAGGTTATCACATTACGAGGTTAAGCAACATAAGCCAGGGTGGTTTTCGGATGGATGACCATTCTTAAGACATTGAGACACCTCCATTCCTCAGAAAATACGTTAGGCCGTCGTCGATCGTAGTGGCCATACGAGCATCTATGACAGTTGTTACGGGTAGTCGGAGCCCTAAAAGTCCAACAACTGGACGCACTACATAACTTTGATATCGCCAATGGGTTGTGGAGGTCAGGTGGCAGTCGCTTCAAAGAAAATTTCGTGGTTCTGCTGTTTCACAGTTAACCATAAAATCCGACTCTGTATTTTGTAAAGATTCAGAGGATGAAAATCCATACTGTTAAAATATTAAACAAACATAATGGTATAATTTTATAATTATTGCATTATTGTTACTTAATATTTTTTTTATTTTACATTTTTAATTGTTTGCCACCGGCATTAATACATTTTATTTTTCTTTTGTCAGAAATATAATCCGTAGCCGCCATTGATATTTGAATGAAACTAGTCCAGCGTTGCAATTGCTTTCGGAAACCTAATTGTTCTTAAAACAATTCCAATAAAACTTTGAGCCTCGGATTTCCCGGCTAACTGTGAAACAGCAGAAATGCGAAATTTGCCGTGAAGCGACTGCTACCTGACCTTCACAACCCACTGGCTATATCAAAGTTATGTAGTGAGTCCAGTTGTTGGACTTTTAGAGGTCCGACTAACTGTCATAGATACTCATATAGCCACCGGGATCTACGACCTAACGTACTCTCTGAGAAACAGAGGACGGAGGTGTCTTAATGTCTTAAGAATGGTCATCCATCCGAAAACCACCCTGGCTTATGTTGCTTAACCTCGTAATGTGATAACCTACTCGGTTACCACTTTGTCACAAGTCCCGTCAATGATTTTTTATTGAGGATGAATGCATTGTCTACAAAGTAAATCTGGTGATTTTCAATAAGAGCAATGTATTAAATGTGATTCTTATTTACAAAAAAATACTTTTTTAGTATTTCATTATAGTATCATACCCAAATTATACCATTTTGAAATCTTGGATAGTTACGCCAATTTTTGAAAAAGAATGCCATAGTGGTGTTTATACTTTTTTTTTTCACCGAGATAAGATAAAGTGGGTCGAAAGTAAAAATGTATGAAAATTTGACGACAAAAAAATATTTTGACTTATTTTTGTAAAATAACTACAAATATTCTATAATTTTTCAGGGTGTTGGTGGATGTCATGCTTCTTAGCTTGCTAATACAGAAAAGAGTTCAGAAATATTTGCAAAATTGTGGACCTGGTAGTTGAAAATATCATTAGGGTACTGAATTTCCAAAGATTTTAAAAAAGTTAAAATAATTAAAAAAAAAATAGAGATACATTTTTTTCTTTTTTTTTCCAGAGCAGCCATACGTAGGGCCACCCTCTGTTACCGGCTTATCCTTGAATTTTGGTACACCCTGTATATACAAAAAAATTGTATCTAAGTATATTGATCCGCATTCTAGAATCCATAACACAAGCTAGTAATGCTATGCTTACTTTGGGTCTAAATAGCGTTGTGTAGAATGTCCTACAATAAGAGAAAAGAGAATCGACCTCGGGCGGGATCCGAACCCGCGATCTTTCCCTTAAAGGGGAAATGCTCTTTTCTCTTTGTAAATCGATTTGAACAATCAGCATAATAAATGCTTCAAATTTCATTCAATCGTCCTACAATATTCATTTACTACTAGCTACCCCTGCGAACTTCGTACCGCCTAACAGTCATTTCTTTATTACTATTTTTTTTACTTTTTCAGTAATTTTTTTAAATTTTTCTCCACGTAAGAACCATCCTCGTACTTCAAGCTTAGCAACACGTTCAGCAATTCACACATTCAGCCATTCATTTTTATATTACGAGTATAGATTATTATTAACTACAAAATTCAAATGTTAATCCTCCAGTGCAGACTCCTTGTGAGTAATTGGAAGAGATCATTGATGATTCTCTTCCTAGATTCTTTGCTTATGTCCCTAGTAGAGCAACGTCTTTATGAAAGCAATTCACCAGTGTATTCACTACTTAGGTACATTACACCCGCACCTAATGCTTCAAAAACCTTACAAATACAAATACAAATAGCCTTTATTACTGATACCATAATAAATATTACATTAAATATATCACATTTTGTTCCACATAACATTATTTTTTATTTTTAAGTAGTAAACTTCATGCAAAATTACGATTTAGATTATTCTGCTACATTCCTACTTGCTCATGCATTGTTTTAAATTAAGTTCAATAATGGCTACATACCTACATCCCTAACAATCATACAGTTATTCTCAATTTATTAAGTATATTTTTTATAAATTAATTACATTACAATTATTGAAATTTGGAATAATTAAAATAGTACAATAATATTATATCACATTTGCTTTAAAGCAGAACTATGCTTACTTCATTTATTTTAACTAAACAGCCCAATTTCTAAATGAGAAGTTCATGCTTTAATAATTTTATTCATAGTTTTGTTTATTTATTTATTTATTTATTGTATTTATATATACACATACATGTACATATACATATATATATGTATATACTTCTTAAGAATTAAATACATACTTGCAATTCGATACATATTTAGCAACTATATTTTGAAATATTTTCCTTTTAATTTATTATAAGTTAGTAGATGATTTATATTACCCAATTCAATGCTTCTTGTTATATGAATGTTATTCCAAGACATCGGTATCAGCTTGCCCTTTGGCATAGGCCTCCCCTAGTTTCCGCCATAGGTTTCGGTTTCTGGTTATTCTGTGCCATGTTTTTCCAGCATTTTTTTTGATTGCATCCTCCCATCTCGTTTTCTGTCGTCCCTGCCTTCTTTTCCCATCACGGGGGTACCATGTAGTGACATCTTTAGACCATTTGTTACGATTGTCCCTTATCATATGGCCTGCCCAAGTCCACTTTAGTTTTTTCACTGTATATGTAACATCTATGACTTTAGTCTTTCTCCTTATACTTGTTAGTCTGATTTTATCTCGCAACCTGATGTTTAGAATGCTTCTTTCCATTTTCCTTTGGCACACACCAAGTGCTTCAAGTTGTTTTTCAGTCGGTGCCCATGTTTGACACCCATATGTCAAACATGGCAGTATGCATGAATTGAATATTGTGGTCTTATTCTTCATTGGTATATGTGAGTTCTTCATGATTTCTTTGAGTGACCAATATCTTTTCCAAGCACTGCTTATTCTAAGGTCTATTTCCTTTTGCATTTGGTTCTCTGGAGAAATTATTTGTCCTAAGTAGGTATACTGTTCTACATATTCTATTTGGTGTGAATTAAGAAAAATCGGCGTTTTTAAATAGTTTGTCATTAGTTTTGTCTTGTCTGTGTTCATGGTCAAGCCTACGACTTGACTCTCTCTGTCTAATTGTATCAACATTGTCTCTAGGTCTTCTTGATTTTCGCTGAGCAAAATGAGATCGTCTGCAAATCTCAAGTGATTGAGCTTTTCGCCATTTATATTGATTCCAAATGTATCCCAGTCCATTTTCCTAAAAACATGTTCTAATACTGCCGAGAACAGCTTTGGTGATAGGGGGTCTCCTTGACGCACACCTTTTTTAATTGGGAACTCGGATCCTTTTCTCTCTGTTTGTATTTTTGCTGTTGACTCTTTATATATATTTTTTATCATCCTGATATATTTTGGGTGCACTCCTTGGGAATATAGAGCTTCCCATATGTGCGTATGTTTCAAAGAGTCGAATGCCTTGTTGTAGTCTACATATGCCAAATAGTATATTTTCCTGTACTCGTTACTTTTTTCAATAACTTGTTTTATAACGTGAATATGGTCCATTGTTGAAAAGTTGCTTCGGAATCCAGCCTGCTCTCGTGGTTGATTTTCATCTAGTACTGAGCTGATTCTGTTTAGTATTACCTTCGAGAATACTTTGTATAGATTGGGTATTAAGCTGATAGGCCTGTAATTATTTATTTCAGCTTTATCACCTTTCTTGTGGAGCAGTATGATGGTTGATGATGTCCACTGTTTTGGTATTATTTCTTCAGTGAGAATTTCATTAAATAAATTTGTGACAGCCTCTATAATGTAGTCCAGGCATCCTTTCAGAATTTCATTTACTATTCCATCTTCTCCTGGAGCCTTGTTATTTTTCTGGGACAATATTGCTTTCCTTATTTCTGTTTCCAGTATTGGAGGAATATGCTCTTCATCAGGTTCTGGTAAGTAGTGGGTGCTAGTATAGTATTCATCGCTATATAAATTGCTGTAGAACGTAGTTGCTATTTCTGTGATTTCTGGTCGTTTTGTTTCTTTCTTCCCAGATGTTTTGTTTCTGATATATGGAATCCAAGAGGTGCTTTCCCTCAGTTCTTTCAAGGCTTTCTTTATGCCACCAGATTTCTCAATATGGTATTGAATAGTGTTATTTCTTGTTTGCTTTCTATGTGTTCTAATCTTTTCATTAATTTGTTTACTTATTTGCGCTATCTGTTCTCTATTTCGTTTCCTGTTTTCTAGAAGAGATTTTCTACTTTCTATAAGGGCTCTTGCTTCTTCTCCAATCTTGTCTTTGGGTTTTTCCAGAGTACACAATTTTTTAGATATTTCCTGTAGCCTTTCTTCTAATACATTGTATTTCACTTGTACATTACAATTTGTGTTGTTAGTCAAGATCTTGTCTTTTAATGGAATCAGCAGGTTTTCTGGAATTGAGAGTGGTACCTGGTTTGATTTAGTCCCTTCTTGATTGTATTTACGCCTTGTCTTCGGTTTATGTAGGTAGATTGCTCCTCTTACCATTCTGTGGTTTGTGTTAAAATTAAGTTTGTTGATTATGCTGACATTTTTAAAGAATTGAGGTTTATTAGAAAGTATAAAGTCTATCTCATTTTTTGTTTGCCCATCGGGGGACACCCAGGTCCATTTTCTGGTTTTACTTTTCTTAAAGAAGGTATTGAGAATTTTAAAGTTATGAGCTTGTGCCAGGTTTACTAGTCTTTGTCCATTATTGTTTCTTTTTCCAGTACTATACTGGCCCAATATCAAATCCTCATTTTTAAGTCTCTCACCAATCTGGCCATTGAAATCTCCCATGAGGAAAACTGTCTCATGAGTACTCTCAAGAGTCCTCTCCAGGTCTCCATAGAACTCATCCTTTATGTCATTTGGTGCCTTTTCTGTTGGTGCATACACTTGGACTACGGATACACAACCATATTCAGGCAAGACAATATTTAGCTGGGCAATTCGTTCTGAGATCCCAATGAATGACTGTATATATTCACCATAACACTTTCTAACGAGAAATCCAACCCCATATAGGCCCGGTGTATGTCCAATGTGGTAGAAAATGAAGTTCTCATGTTGTTCAATTCTTTCACCCGTTCTCCTCACTTCACTTAACCCAACAATGTCCCAGTTCACAAAATTCAAAGCATATTCAAGCTCCTGAAGAGATTCATCTGTTCTTAAAGTCCTAGTGTTAAGTGTTGATATATAAATGCATTTTTTCTTATTTTTTTGATTGGGGGTAGTTTTTTTATTCTTATCATTATTTAATAGTTTTTCTTCTGATTTCTTTTGGTTTTTTGTTTTCTTTTGGTTTGTTGGTGGCAAAGCCAGGGGGTATTGGTCTCTTGCCCCACGGTGACCAACCGGCTTGGGGTGATTGTTGTATCTAGAGTAATTTTTATTTGTGTTCTTTGGGAGTTTCCGATTACCGATGTCTTGTGATTCCTATGATTTTGATGACGTTGCTTCTGTTAGGGAGTGTGATCTAGATCTCATGTATGCAAATGGATCAGTTTTGTGTAATTTTGCTGGGGCTAATATAGTTTTATTTTTGTCACCCAATGTTTCTCTTTTCCTCTTCTCATTCCCTTTAGGTTTTACTATAACTTTGTTGTTTAGAATGTAGGCTTCATTTCCTTTTTCTCTCTCTTGTTGGAGCTCTCTTTGCAAAATTTTCCGTTTTTGTAATGTTTCTTTTGAAAAGTCTTCAGTAATGTACGCATACTCTGGCATTTTCTTTTTGTTTTTTAGAATTTCAATTTTTTTGTTAAATGTTGTAAGAGTGATTAATACTGGTCTTGTTTTTCCCTTTGTCTGTTTTCCAATTCTATACAGTTTATTTATGTCGTTATTCGCAATTTCCACATCCAATTTCCTTATTTGCTCGGTAATATTGTTGAATAGGTGGGTATAATCTGTTTCATTTTCGTTGAATCCATGAATTATAATGTTGTTCTTTTTGGCGGTATGTTCTAGGCTCAGAATACAGTGTATTCTGAGGTTCTAGGTAATCTATTTTTTTATTCAGCACTTCGATTTCGGATTTTAGGATTTTGTTTTCTTCTATGAGGGGCTTGATTTTTTCATCCAAGGTAATCATGATCTTTTCCGTATTTTCCTTTATTAAAGCAGCTTGTTTTTCCATTTCTAATTTCATCATAACATAAAGTTTCGAAATTGACATTTCTTCTGACATTGTTCTATTTATTTATGATAAAAGTTCGATGCAATAACAAAACGTCTTGTAGGTAATGAGAAGACCTTAGTGAACAATAAAAAAACTTTACCAAAATGTCACTAGATTGTAAGGAATAAAATAATTAAAATATAATAATATTGGTAAAGTTTATTTTTCCCGAAACGGCAACACTGACTTTTTTATTTTTCCCGAAACGGCAACACTTGTCGGCTTGCGGAAGCGGTTGGGTGGTTGGACCCGACCGAATTGGAGCGTCTGGTACGGGCTTTATACATGGCACTAAATAACTACTGGCAAAATGTACAAAATGTTTATATCTCTTTTTTTCATTCTTTGAATTCTTGCCTATTTGTTTGCGATGGACGCAAATACTTTAAACGGATTTTAATGTGCTTTGTTTGTTAGAAAGTTCTTGGTCAGACTTCAAATCTTACTTTTGCTTAATCACAATATTTGAATAGATCCGGAAATATGACCAGACTTGAAAGCAGACAATCACGCGAGCTGAGCTGCGGGTTCAGCTAAACTTTTAATAAAACCATAGAGTTTGAAACTTTGGCCAGAAGGAAAATAGTTGTCAAACAACACAAGTGATCATGAGTAATGTCAGAGCAGAAGCAACAATACAACAATAATTAATAAAATATATCTATTTATTGATTAATACCCAATGTTTGTTAGGTACTTAAAACTGCTTCTCAAGTAGGTAACTTGATGGAGTCCAAAGGATATCGGAATATTATTGTTAGATAATAGTAGTCACTCTTTCTTTGCACATCGACTGCTAAAATGGGAAAGTTAGTATTAAATATATTTCTACAAGATCGTGAAGCGTTGATTCGTGAAGTAAAGTAGGTACTTAACAGTGGCGAAAGGTGATTTTTTTTAAAGGGAAGTTAGTAGGGATAAAGCTTAACTCGATATACCTAGTTTATCATGCACCGTACGACCCATTGGGAAATCGACAGGAATTGAGTCATAGGGACCCCTCGCTACTGGCTACTTAATAATTTATTTCGACTCTCATAGAGACGACCGACGCGACGTTACGTTAGATGTAACTAAAAAATCAACGTTTGGACTACTCGGTGTGAAGCGAGCCTAACTTTCTAAAGTGTTTCATTCGCACCGAGAAACTTATCGATTACTTCAGTGTTTTATCTAGTCTTGATTCTGACATTGCGTGGAATTGACGCGCACCACGATGGACAACATACTGTTTATATCGTTAACATGTATTGTTATTTATTGTTCTAGTCAAGTTAAAGCCATGGGTGCCTTGAGTCCTCTCGATCCGTCTTCCTATTCACGACCCGGTAAGTTTTTCGACACTTGTTGTTATAATATAGTTGAGACGCGATTATCCGGACTAATTGTCTCCGCGAGTTACCCGGATGATACCAAATCTGGTTAATTGGAAGTAATGAAGATTTTTTGCATGTTACTTTTGCCGAAAGCGTTATCTTTTAGATAATAGGGGACATAGCCTCTACTTTGGGTTATTTTACTTACTTAAATTTCACAAAATATTTTTTTTAAGAGTTTTACATTGCCTATTTGTTACCTCAATAATCATGCATACCAATTCAATTTGGTCGCGGATGACAACCGGGTAAATTGCACATTCGTATAACTGATGTATAATAATCGTGTGAACACCGTATCAGGAAAGGAACTAAGTGGTTGTTTATGAGTCTTCACTATACCTAAATAGTGTATTTAGTGTATTTACTATGAGAAGCCAGGAAGGTTCTTTTATCCAATACTGTTATTCATTAAACAGAGTTTAGGTAATTAGAAAAATCGGAACAGTGGGTAAATAAGCACTTGAACGTCGATATTATGTGTGTCCTCAATTTGGTACACAATTTTCGGGTACTAGGTACACGATTTTAAATGAAAAACAAAATATACAAATTGTTTTCCTTTAACTTTGTAGCCTTTTTGCTGCCGAAGACTAATTATTTTGAAATAACACTCAGTTTTAAGTGCTGGTCCGATTTCAAATTACCATACTCGATAGATTAAAGGAGACGGGGACTTCTGGGCCAAAATTGTAATGAGTTGAGATATGACTTAAAAAAAGCGGTATTTTTTTCTATTTCAAAATATTAAAAAACCAGCTCAATTGAAAGTCTGGAAGACGAAAAATCTTAAAACTAAGTTTATTCCACTAGCAAAATAAAATATCGATTACTAAAAATTATTTAAACAATATTGCGTATTAAAACACTTGCATCACAATTTGATATTAAATCAATCAGAGTGAACAAAACTTAATCATAATAATAATAATAACCATTTAAAATACCAAATAATAGTGAGTGTAATAAACATAAATTCTGAATCGATTTCCGTTAATCGATTAATTATTTCTTGTGTTTATTAACCTGTATTTCTAAGCTGTGACAGCTGACAGCTCCATTTTCAGTCAATCAGTTTATTTATTCAATCTTCAAAATTAATTATTTTATCGAAAAATTGTATATTTACGCGGCTTATGGGATATACAATTGTTTATAAAATATGTACAAAAGTATGCTATATCAGTATGCTGTATCAGTTTATTGGTTTAAATCCAATGATCAATTGACTTCTGCGTTTTGAGTATTTCCAGTTGATTTCTTGATTATATTCCCTTAACAGTGATTTCTCTTTACGGACTTCTCAGCTTGCTCCTGGTTACCTTAAAGTACAATGATAAACTTGTTTACTTGTTTGAGTTTTGCTCGGTATTTTGGACTTTGACATGGATCTCTGTGTGAATTGTGGCATAGAAAATGAAGTAAATAAGGTAATATATTTCCACCTGCGCACTTCTTAGACAATACTCTAATATTATTGAAGCAGAATAAAAGTTAATTAATATTTAAAGAGTTTTTTTAACATGACATCCTTGTACTCCATATTTTTAAAATCTCTTTGTAAGTTTTCGTACATTATCCCTGAGTAAAATATAATACAGTACAATTTAACAGTATTTTAAGATAAAAAAATGACCACTTTCTATTAAAACACCACAGAAATCACAGTTCTAAAATGTCAATTTCTTGCATAACCTCACTTTTACTAAATCTCTTATAACTCTGCTCTCAGATATCCAAAATCTGCAGAATTTTCAGGGATGGTTTAATAATTTATATGCTCTTAATTGATACCACCCTCATCTTATTACATTTTTGGCCCAAGAATGTATGAAAGCCTACCCATCTCCTTTGTAGAAAACGTCTCAGCTAGAGTGCAGCTGAGATGTTGTCTACAAATCAATCGAGTAAATATCGATATCGAGCACTGCGGAAGCATCTTGTGGAAGTAGATTCAAAAATCCTACAAAAACATTCAATTTAAAAGTTTCGAGCCAAAGGCACCATAGTCTTCAGAGGCTGGCAACCACTGCACTCACAAAATAAGGATCTTGTGAAAATGAACTCAGAAACACTACGAGAGCGCTAATTTAGGCTATTTAGTTAGATTAAGGTGCTTGTCTAGACTATAGATTAGAAAACTGTCGGACCATACTAAGAGATGAAATGATTTTGATGGCATTTTAAGCCATACGCATAGGATAAAAAAGCGTTTTATATTATGTTTTACCGACATTTTTCGTTATAGAACTGGCGATTATTAAACACATTAATCTGGCTCTCAATGTTGACTTCGAAAAGCGGGTCCTGAACGGTGAAGCAACGTTATCCTTCGATATATTGGCAGATATCGATAATCTGGTAAGATTTTTACTTGTGTGAAGTTGTGTGTATTACTCATGTATTACTAATATTCTTTTCCAAGAAACAAAATATATTCACAGGTTGGCAAGGTTGCCTGGAAGAAATCGCTTCTAGCGATAAGGCTGCCCATTGTACATTGAACTATAACATGCTACCTACTTGTAATACTGTAAATCTATCCGTGTACCATAAAGAATGAACTATCTATCTATTTATATATCTATCTATCACACCTAAATCCCCGAAGGGAAAATGAATAATCCAGTCAAAACAGACGAAATTAAATGGTAAGCTTACATAAATTCGCATAGAGCTGAAAATTGGTGGGGGTCTTAAATACCTACCATAATAAAAGTACCTAATATTAAAAGTCCCCATTGATTGGGCTTCTGCATTTTTTTTAATCAAGGTTAAAGGCCAAATATATTGGATTCTCCCATTTTTCTCGTAAACAATTAATGCTATCGCAAAAGTAGGTTAGACAAAGTTGTAAATCATGTAATTACCTACAAAATTGTTTTCATTCTTTTTTTGTGCGGATCACCATTTCGGATATACCTATCGCGATTTTAAAATTGGAATATCAACGCAGAACCTGAACCGCTGGCCCTATGAACTTGAAATTTTGGCAGTAGATGCTTTTTATGTTGCTAGTATCAACTAAGAAAGGAATTTTGGAAATTTCATTGCTAAGGAGGTAAAATATAGGATTAAAATTTGTCTAGAACTTCATTCCTGTTCATCCCTTACTTTAGCACCTTAATAACAAAAATTCTAAAAATGGGGATGGGGTCCGATGGGGACTTTTGATATTTGTTTAACTATGGCGTATTTAAGACCTCCACCAATTTTCAGCTCTATGCGACTTTATGCAAGGTCAAATCTTTATTTTAACTGGATTATAAGCACAGATGCCTATTAACATTTAACACCCATGAGTTGTTTTTTGATCTTGTGTAGAGTTTACGAGATGAGTACTTTTATCAACACATTACAAATGACATATCGATAGGTATCGCATGTCGCGATATGTCAATCGTTTCATTGTAGTTAGGGATATTTTGAATTATCTCGTGTAGGCTGTCATTTATTAATCTCCAAGAATGACGAGATACAAAGAAGAACACGGGTTTTCCTCAAACCGCGTTGACAGGGTTAAAGTTTACTATGACAAAGGAGATTAGATAATGGTAGGTACCTACTGGTGCCGATACTGTTGAGCATCTTAATGAACTATCTCTATCATGTTGTTTGAATTTCGAAAGTTCATTCTATTTGGCATCGCATATTTCAAGTAACCGTGAGATTGACTGTCAAATGGTCACACTATCATGGATGCCCAAGATCGTGTGAAATGGAGAAGAGAAAGAAAGAGAGGATCCCGGGCACTGAAGTGAAGGCCTCGGAGGCAATCGGACTCAACGCTAAGATAATAGATTGTCACGTAGATTGTCAACAGTAAGGCCGTACGACCTAATACCCTGAGGGTTTTTAGAGTAGAATAAATATGGGCAGAATTTAATTGGTAACAATGCATGTCGTTACTTTTTCTTTTCAGATTCTGGACAGTAGCAATCTTAAAATACATTCTATAGAGACGGAGGACGGCTCCCGACTTCAGTACAAATTGGGTGAAAATGTTCCTAACTACGGTTCTAAGTTGACTATTCTGTTGCCGAAACAAGCTAATGTTGACGACAAGTAAGTAGTACTTATAATACATTGTTTATTTTATTTATAGGCCATAAGACCTTATATCCTTCGACCTTATTATTACATTATGATATTATATTAAGTTAGGTATGGCGGCCTTGTCTCATAACTTTCGAATCGTACTGTCCATGTCGTTTACTTTTTATTTGAAAATTATTTAAATTGCGAAATTGCTGCGATGTGTGTGACGATACAGGTAAATTGATCACGAATTATTGCAAAAACTGTGCGTAAATATAGAATAGAATATATTCTTAACCTCACGAACACTTAAATGTGGGTCGCTGACTCGCAGTAACTTGTAACCAAGATTTATAATTAATACAAGTTTTGCAACATAAGTTCAATCAGCATCTTAATAACTCAAACCACACACAAGCTCTGCGAGCGCAAGTCAATATGTTTTTTAAATAAATACCTCTCTAGCTAAACAGCTATATTGCTTGTGTTTTGGTTCACGTCGGTAGTGTAATGACCAGGATCCGAACATGGGACCCGAGAGGTCATAAGGGCGACTCCTTAACCATAAAGAAAAAGATTCCGACGCTTTACCGACAACAACTGAGAGGTGACGGTTAACCTTTTAAAACCATATTATGCCACTGCGTTATTAACCTTAATATATGCGATCGACATATTATGTCCTGGTGACTAGACAAGTAGATATATCCTAGAATAGAAGGATGTTTGTTCCTTTCGAACAAACCTTCGCTATGATTGTACTTATATGTTTAACCCTTCTCCACGTCAGATAGTTGTGTCGCCATTAGGCTGCTGCAGACTGTTTGGGTAACAAGGATTAACAGTTTGACATCTTACCATTCAGGGTCTGCTCATGGAAATGTTAATCTCTTAGTTTAGGCATGACTTGTAATCCATGAACCTACCTCGTACTAGGAATTTATGAAAGAACCTCCTTTCTTTTATTTGAAAAATAGAACAGACTCGTTGACACGCTTCATCGAAATAAAATCGCGAGTCAAGGACACCAGTATTCCTACTACACCTCTCATGAAAAGCTCCACTAACTTTTTCCCACTTTCTCTGCTGTACAACGGTTATCTGTACCACCCTATCGGCCCGGACATTGAGATTAATGAGAATTGGCCTGATGGACTCGAGAAAGAAACCTGCCATTGCCATGGGCTACGTGTTTACCATCCGTCGTGTAGCACGTGGAAACTGAAGAACTTCAAAATGGTATCTAGGTCAGATCACATTTTTGTGAATCTCGCTATCCGGCAACCGCTTTGCTTACGGAGTGAGAGTAGAGCAAAAACCTGTGATTCTACTAGTGATATAGTAGCTCTACAAGCAGAATCTTTTATTCATTCAACGGTTCCCCCCCGTTTCACCGAAATTTTTATGTCATAATTTCGTTTCGCATAACAACGCATAGCATAAACTTCATTTCGCAGAAAAAAGGTTTGGCATACACTCATTGGTCATACTTTCATAACGCATAATTTTGTAAGTCAGAATCATCTTTTAGCATAACTTTTAAAGCATAATAATCAAAAAGTAGAACCGTGCATGCAGCAAGCATCAGGCATGCAGCATGCAGCAAGTATCAGGCATGCAGCATGCAGCAAGCATCAGGCATTTAGCATGCAGCAAGCATCAGGCATTTACCATGCAGCAAGCATCAGGCATTTACCATGCAGCAAGCATCAGGCATGCAGCATGCATGCAGCAAGTATCATGCAGTAAGCATCATGCAGCAAGCATCATGCAGCAAGCATCAGGCAGTAAACATGCAGCAAGCATCGTTTCTGTCACAGCTCCGGCGCTGCGGGGCTCCGGCGGCCCCACACGAGCTTATCGTCGCAGATGGTTGTAACTCCCACCACCGCAGCTTCAGCTTGCTGGCTGGCTGCGCCACTCCGACTGGCCGGCTAACGACTCTCATTCAATGCGGTGTTCATGTCAAACTCTTCATATAATGCAAACACTATTGGCGGCGTTTACACTTTTGACGTTAGTAATCCCAATCGCGTGGTTATCTGGGTTTTAATCCATTCTTGCCACAAACGTTTTGTTTGTATAAAATAATAGTTGAGTGCAGCGATAAATTGCCATTTCTTGTGCGCGTATTGCCTCTATGTCAGTAGTAAATCACGAGGTTTGGGAGCTTACAGTTTGCGACTCACTCTGTATAAGTTGATGTACGAGTATTAACGGTTGCTGTAGCGCGTATTTTGTAGTGTAGCGTTTTTGGAGTAGGGAGTATACAGTACAGTCATCGTATGTGATTGATGGTAACTTTTGCATTAGTAGGTAATTTAGTACATTTGTATCTACTTGATTCCACGTCCAGCTAGAAACCAACAGCACTGTCATCATTTAAGAACTATCCAATGTCAAGCTTAGTATATCTGATGGTAGTACTTAGTTATAGATATATTTCTTATAGTAGCAATAGCTGCTCATTAACCATTGGGTCTGCTACTGATACAGAGAATTTATGTGCCATTATAATTACGTACCTACTGTCAATTCCCTCGTTTGTATAGTAATTTCTGGATGAGGTCTGTCTTATTTCTGCTTGTATTCTTCAACTTCTCTCGTATTCTTCTACCTCTGTGGATGTAAACAAAGACATGCAACGTAACGTAAACAAAAAGAACTGACGAGTTAAGGAAGGATTTCCAAACTTCCTTTTCGCAACTGGTGAATAAAGAGTTTATTGCCTGTAAGATTACCTGATAAAATATGAATAAATGGTTTGTTTTGCCAACAGGTTAAAGATAAAAATAAAATACACAACGGATCCATCAGCATCAGCTTTGCAATGGTTGGATGCGGCACAGACTTCGGGAAAGAAACATCCTTATATGTTCAGCCAATGTCAAGTAAGTTGCCCTTAATAAAGTAATCATACAGCCTCGACGCCATTTAAACGAAAGCAGTTTATGAAACTTCTTTTGCCGATTATTATATGAATCCCTAGGTTTTGTTTTTGTGTTTTAAAAACATATTACTATCTGATGGCTTATCGTCGTCAACTAAATACTTACAAAGCTCCATGCTGCTTTAAAGATTTACTTGCCCCTATTTGGTGGGACAGAAAATCATAGTTGGTGAATTTGGGTGTAAATAAACCTCTGCCTATCCTCCTGGGGATTTACAGGCGTGTATATATAATTATGTATGCACTATGCAGAGCAATCAAGAACTCGCTAACACCGCGCTATTGAAGTTTCATTATGTTACAACTCCAATGTTAGGTTAGAAATTGGATTGGAGATCCTCATGAGTTTCTTGCCGGAGTCTTCTCAGGCCAGGGCCGCGTTTCGAACCGGTGGTCCATTTGCTAAGCTAGTCTTTAGTACATAATTATATATTTTTGACGTTTTGTAAGTGCCGTTTAAATGGTCTATACAGAATAAATGATTTTTGACTTTGACTTTGACATAAACCTATAATTTTGCAGCCAATCCACGCTCGTTCGATTTTACCTTGCCAAGACACGCCTGCTGTCAAGTTCACATATGACGCGGAGGTGACTGCTCCTGAAGAGTTCACAGTGCTCATGAGCGCTCTGAGGAGTGAAGCGAGGAACAGCAAGACCATCTACAGGCAACCTATGCCTCTACCTTCGTATTTGGTTGCTATAGCAGTCGGTGTGTTGGAGTCCCGACCGCTTGGACCCAGGTAAGACTCATCTTCATCATCATTTATCTACCCTTGTCCCAGTTATTTGATGACGCGCAACATCTCACAGTAGCGAAAGGTGAACAAAGGGAAGTTGGTGGATATTTTCTTACCTCGATCTAGTTTTTTATGCACTATGCGATCCATTGGTTTGTACCTAGTACCTACCTACCTGCAGTGACAAGCCGACGGAAATGGGGTTATAGGAACCCCCCGCTACTGTATTTTCCTCCGTACATTCCTCTCAGATGTCATTTGCTCTGTGCTCTTTGACATAATCCTACTATGTCGTAAAGCTCAAGCTCATCATCATTATCTTATGGTTTTTTTTTGCATCCGAGGTTTTCATCTCGACAGGCCAGAATCCCATTACTATCTCTCCTGTTTTTATTTTGTGTATGTTGCTATTATGGCCGACTGTCGTTTGACCCCTCATACCCCAGAGGACGACTTACGCCAGAGTTTTGTCCATCACACAGTAAGGGCATTAACTGGCATTAACTTGGATCAGAATTCGTTTCAAACTCTCGTCAATAGTAAAAAAATCGTTAAAAAAATGACTGTTTTGATTATAGATTATGACATGACATTTCGTATTTTTTAAGAAATCGTTTATTCTGTATACGTCCTGTATGAAGCCTTAGAAAATACATTTTACAAAAAGAAAGAAAGTTTAACTACTGATTCGAATTACAATGTTTTGTTTGAGTAAGCTAGTAGAGCAAACAGGTCATTTCAAGCTTGTTACTCATTGAAATATTCTTGAATTTTAGCCTTTTTGGCAAAGTTTCATTTTAATTTGACTTTCAAATTTTTCATGAGTAAATTCTTTATTTCGTTACGGAGTTTGTTGTAGAAGTATACAGTTATCTTCTTAGAATGAATTAGTAATCTTGTGGAGTCGACTATTTAACTGTTGTTTTTATTTTTATAGCATGTGTATATTTTTCTAATTTTATTGAAATAAAAAAGAAATGACATCAATTTGTAGATCAAAAGTATGGTCGGAAAAAGAAGAGATCGAGCGTAGTGCGTGGGAGTTTGCTGATACAGAAAAGTATCTCCAAGCAGCGGAGAAATTATGTGGCCCCTACGAGTGGACGGAGTACGACCTACTAGTGCTACCGCCCTCTTTCCCTTACGGGGGGATGGAGAACCCCTGCCTTACCTTCGTGACTCCTACACTGCTGGTCAGTATCTATGATGACGTCACATACTGGTAAATATGTCTACTGTGACGTCACAAGGCACTAAATATGTCTATGAAGATGTCACAGGCCTTCGTTAATCTCGGAATAAAATCCGAGCTATCTTGTGGTAAACTTATTATTTATCATCATCTGATCTTCCTCAGTTTCCATAAAATTTACCAGTTCTTTTCAGTAACACATTTTTATTGGCTTGATTTTAACTATAAATATAAAATAAATTAAATTAATGCTTTGATGAAGAATATAAAACAATTGAAATGAAAAATATCGCTCCAAGATGGTTGTATAGGAGAATATGGAGCACTCAAGGCGTTACTCGGTAGCTCAGTGATCAGAGCATTCCTTCTGTAAGGGACTGCTTGCGGGTTCCGAGTCCTGCCGGAGTCGTTTCACTTCTTCCTATTTTATCAAATATAAAACAAAGTAACATAAAAATAATTTCAAATATTCCATTGATAAACACTACAGTTTTTAATGTTTTTGCTTCGTGTTTTTCAGGCTGGTGACAGGAGTCAGGCAGATGTCATAGTACACGAAATAATGCACAGTTGGACTGGCAACTTAGTGACGAACAGGAACTTCGAGCACTTCTGGCTTAACGAGGGCTTCACCGTCTACCTGGAGAGGAAAGTAGCTGCTTCTCTCATTAATGATACTGCTGAGGCCAAAAAGAGCCGTGATTTCCACAGTTTGTTAGGGCTCCAAGAGTTGAATGAAGCGGTGAGTACTGTTAACAAATTAACTTATTGCGGAGGTGATGTAAGCTACCAGTCTGGTATTACATTCTAAACAGTTCTTATATACTACTATTTCTGGATTGGGAGCGGTGTTTGTGGTCATGTCCTATGTTATTGCTGACTTGCATAAGACGTATACAGTACAGTCAGCATTAGATCTATTTTGACTAGAAAAGTACTCAAACTGATCTTAATACCATACCTTAGTATTCTACTCTACCCCTTCCTGACTGATTGTTCTCATATTTGGTACAAACCTGTTAGTTCGAAAATGTAATTTAAATCAATAAGACAGTTTGACTTGTTCTTATACTATTATGATCGTTTTAACACTTTGCTATACAAGATTTGATGCTGACTGTACTGTACGCGGCTGATGCAGATGCTTCCTGTGGTGTTAACTCCTCACGACATGTTACTATTTTCTTCCACTTTTCGGCCTTTTCTTCAACATGTTTGCCGGCACTTAAGGAGAGGCCACACCGCCAACTTGCAAGCGAGCGTTATATCCTTTCACCTCCTTTCATAGTTTGGTTAACGCGGCGGGCGTTGACAGCTATATTAGCGATACAAACGAAATATATTCGATGGATCGCTTTCTTCGCGCGCCACTTCGCTCGCTCGGTCGCTTGCCAGCTGTCGGTGTGGCTTTTCCTTTATTATTATTTGTAGCAATGTTTTTGTATCTATTTAGCATTGGTTTATCGTCTGGGTGGACTCCCTAATGTGTATTCTTCAGTCTTTCGTATATCATATTAAATATTACATTATTTATGAATAAACATGAAATGTACAATGTTTTATTCACTCATTCATCTCATGCTAATACCTACCTCCATTGACTTTTTCTATCTTCATCTTAATAATTATCCCATATAGTGAATGTTACTGATAAACTATTCCTTCTTCGGAATGTTCATCTGATTTGCTTAGAATTTGTATACACTTACTTAACCCACAATGGAACAATGCCGTAACGTAACGCTTTCAATCTTCGCTGATGACAAAGAAAAACTGTTTCAATGCGTACGCGCACACGCACACGCACACGTACACGCACACGTACACGTACACGCACACGCACAAACACATAGGCTCACACGCACACGCACATGCACACGCACACGCTCACGCGCACACACGCGGCCACACGCACACACGCGGCCACACGCACACGCATACGCACACACACACGCACACCCGCACGTGGACACACGCAGGTGCATACGCGCATACACGCACGCGCACACACGCACTCACGCATACACGCACTCATGCATACGCACACACACGCACACGCACACATGCCATGTTCGAAGAATGTTTTATCCAAATTTGAGCTCAATTGATGCCGTACTTTTTCAGTTCTAAAAATAATTTTAAAAAAAGATAGCGTGTGAATTGAGAACCTCCTTTTTTGAAGTCGGTTAAACAAATGCACCTCATTGCGCTTTCACAAATCAGGTCATCTCATAAATTGCAGATCGAAGTGTTGGGCGAATCTGATCCTCTCACGAAACTCGTGTTCGACTTAGAAGGGGTCCACCCAGACGATTCCTTCTCTCGGGTGCCTTACGAGAAGGGCTCCCTCTTCCTACGGTACTTGGAGGACTTAGCGGGAGGACCGGGTGAGTTCCCGCCCTTAATAACTTCATTTATTGTAGGTGAATGATGAGCTGGGAGCTAAGAATCCATTGACTAAATTGGTCGTGCAGCTTGAGAGTATGCACCCCGACGACGCATTCTCTACGGTTCCTTATGAGAAAGGATCGCTATTCTTGAGATATTTGGAGGATCAGCTGGGAGGGTCCGGTAAGATACAATAATATCATCATCATCTTCAATCCGAGGTCCCCGAGGACCCCTTTCCTCCGCCATTTTTATTTGACTTATTTTGGCTATTTACGGGAGCGACTACCATCTGATCTCCTAACCCTTGGAAGGAAACCCTGCACCAGGACATCGTACGTCGTCAGCATGTATACAAGCTGGCTGGTGAGATTGGTTTAGGCCCTATAAATCTCTCTTACAATCTATACTCATATTATAAAGCTATAGGTTTGTTTCTCTACTTGGTTTAACGCGCTAATCTCTAGCACTACTGATTCGAATCGAATTGAAAAATTCTTTTTGTGTTGGATAGCCGGGTTATTACTATTCAACACAAAAATATTTATTCAATTCGAACCAGTAGTTCCTGAAATTAACGCGTTCAATCAAACAAACTTTATAATATTAGTTTCTGATATACAGGGTTTCTTTTTAAAAATAAAGGAATGTTTCCTTTGAGTGAAATTAGCTATCTCAAGTATTTAAAGTACTTTCCCTCCAGGTAAGGTTAAAATCTTCCACCCTGTATATCAATTTGTTCTGTTCCAGAGGTGTTCGACGGTTTTCTCCGCTCGTACCTAACGAAGTTTAGGAAACAGTCGTTGGACACGGACCAGTTCAAAGGATACTTGCTGGAGTACTTCAAGGACAGCGATAAGTTGAAGAATGTGGACTGGGACGCGTGGTTGAATACGAGTGGCATGCCGCCCGTGATTCCTGAGTAAGTTGCTATTTTATACAGCATTCGAAATGTCATGGTGTCATTACAAATAATGCATGGCTTCGAACAATATCTAAGAGCTTACTTTGAAGTTTAGAGGCTTATACAAAGGGGACACTTTTGTCCGCACTTAGCCTCCTTTTTGGGCCATTGTGCGTGAAGAGTACTGGTTATAGCAGCCAGCCTAACTCCGCCCAGAAGCTTACTGGGGGTTTAGGGGCTTAAAGGAACCTCTGAACCCCGAGAGAAGACCTGTACCAGAGTATCGACCGTCTATTAGCAGGTACACCGACTTGCAGGTGTGGCTTGGGCTCCAAAGATATTTTTGGGCCATAAGGCTATTTAAAAAAAAAAAACACATGTAAAAAAAGTGTTAGGATCATAATAGGCAATCGAGCCAGCAAACTCAATGAGTATTACTACAAATCAAATTATTGAAATGAAACCACTTTTAACCAATTCTATCGCGATATATTGCTTAATATTTACTTTAAGCCCGGCTACTTTTCACCAGCAATGGTGACTGCTGTTTTATTTCAATGAGTGAAATTCGCGTAAACTTCAGACGGTATTAAATCAAATGATAATTGAAATTTTAACATTTCAGCTATGATACGACAATGACCAAGGAGATTGTGGCTCTTACAGCCAAACTCGATAAACCAGACGTGACATTCTCTTACGACGACGTGAAGAACCTCACTCCACACCAGATGATACACTTCCTACAGCAACTCGTCGAGAGACCTCCTCTGTCGCTCGAGAATCTGCGCAGCCTTGGGAGGGAGTATAGAGTTGACAACAGCAAGAACACAGAGATTTTGTATAGGTAAGTCTACTCGTTATGAAGTCTTTCAGAGCCGAACCAGCAATAAGCAGGTCATAGCAGATAAATTAACTTGAAAGAGATCGTCACCGTTTCGCCTTTCGGCTAGGCGACGACGACAGCGCGCTTACGGCTAGCTAAGAGCCCCTACAAACTGCAGACTTTCTGTTGGCCGATAGTTTAATCGAGCTGTTAATCAGTAGGTATGAACATGTATGAAAGTGCGCACACTACACCGATTGTTATCGGCCGGCAAATAACTTGGATGGGCGTCACGTTTTTATTTTTTTTATCTAATATATAAAATTCTCGTGTCACAGTTTTCGTTGCCATACTCCTCCGAAACGGCTTGACCGATTTTGATGAAATTTTTTGTGCTTATCCGGTATCTATGAGAATCGGCCAACATCTATTTTTCATCCCCCTAAGTGATAAGGGTGCAGCGGGAACGGGATTTGAATACCACGCGGGCCGAAAATATGGCGGTACGAAGTTCGCCGGGGCAGCTAGTTACTATATATTAATAATTAAACTATCGGCGAACAAACACAACCAGTTTAGTTGGGCGAGTGCGCACACTCAGCCCAACCCGATCTAACTAACTATCAAAAAGTCTGCAGTTTGCCTCTTTCCTGGTTGACCTAGCTGTTACAGTACAATTAAAATCAGTTGAACATTCGGCTTTTTTCGGGTATAATCGCCTAAATTCGGAGACGGAAATGACACGACATACATTACCGCGATTCCTTTTATGTAGCATTCAATTTGAAGTATCCTAAACGCAATGTATACCATCTGCCAAGATGACATTACTAACCACAGACCTAAGAAAATTATAGAGAAGCGACATGAATTTGAAAATTCATTATTTATTGAAGCTTCAATAATTAATGAATTTGAAGATATAAGAAATCGCGGTAACGTATGTACGCGATATTTTTTATTTAATGTATACAAGTATAGCTATACTTGTATACATTAAATAAAAAAATACATTGATATGTTACGGCCAAAGGTAGTGTGAACATAAACTTAAGATTAGCCGGCTAAACTTAGATTTATCTTCGACGAGATGTTAATGTTAGTTTCTTCTATCTTTAGCCGGCTAAACTTAAGTCTAACCGCAGGCCCTTGGCTAAAAATGTAGAAAGAAATGGGAAAGGAATAATCACTCTCATTTCAGCTTTTCTATGCCGCCAATAGTGCAAACATCAAAGTGTCCACTCCGCTCAATCAGACTTGGATAGATTAGGTTAGAAGACCAATGCGGGAGCGGAGCTCCCGCATTAGGCCTTCGGGGTTATTTTTTTTTTAAATATAGACCGGCAGCAGGCGTTGCCTAATCAATCATTTGAACTGAAAGGTAGAACAAATACATTTTTAGCCGTTTTGTTTCGGTTAATGTGCACATTAACCGGCTAAACATGTAATATCCCGACGCAAACTAACATGTTAACGAACTTTAGCTGCTTCTCGAAGATAAACCTAAGTTCAGCCGGCTAATCTTAAGTTTATGTTCACACCTACCTTTAGCCGTAACAGATACAAGTCAATATTTTACTGTTTGATGTACATAAGTAACAGTACGATATTACATCGGATTAATAAGAAGTGATAATAATCACCAAATTAAAAATTGAAGAAAACCGACTTCTACCGATTTTTGTTGATAATATAATTTATCAATTAAAAAAGTAGAAAGTAAATTTTCTTCTTTTTTAAATAAATTATATTCTTTATTAAAATAGTTACATACATTATTTACAATTTCACGAGACTGAGCAACAATTATTTTACCACGCTTTAAATTTGTTGAAGCAACATAACTACTGTAAGTTAATTTTGATAAAATTCACGAATGAAATTAGCGTTCATAATCATAAATGTATCATATACGTCAAATAAATCAATTATTTGTCTTATATTTCAATATTTTTGTGTTAGTTTTGAGCTACAAAGGAGGTTTTGTTGGTCATATCGTGCTTGTATTGTATTCATTATGACAACGGGTAATATAATTAAAGGTCATATCTGTAAATTGATAACTCTATGTAAGAGACGAGGGATTCACGACAATTACCGAGGTTGACCGAATGTTCAACTGATTTTAATCGTACTGTACCAGAACCTCGATTCTAGACTTTATTAGTATAGGTACCTACCTAGATTTAAAGTCCAAGATTAAATGAAAAAGAGTTTACTACATATGCCATTTTTGAGCTGTTGCGGCGACAGAGAGCCGTAAGCGCATGTTCATTTGTTTATTAACCGACTTCAAAAAAGGGGGAGGTTCTCAATTCGTCGGAATATTTTTTTATGTATGTTCACCGATTACTCAAAGACGTCTGGACCGATTCGCAATTTTTTTTTTAATTTTAGGCGATACGGTTACGCCCGTTCCCGAGTTAATATGTCTGCTAAGACCCTAAACCGTAAAAGTAATGGTAGGTAATTCTATTTCTTAATTCAACCATGTCTCATTTATGTTTCTTTCTATCATAGATGGTACAGATTGTGCGTCAAAAGCAAAGACGAAGGCAAGCTCAATGAAGTATACAATTTCCTTAACACCGTGGGCCGCATGAAATACGTCCGACCTTTGTACAGAGATCTCTACGCGTGGGAAGATGTTCGCGACGCCGCCATTGACAACTTCCTCAAAAATGAGAAGAATATGATGCATGTCACTGCTTATACCCTTAGAAAGGATCTCCATCTCAGTGAACCTACAGTGTAGGGAGTACTTTACATGAATGTAAAATAGTGTATCTATAATTTATACGCCATAATATTGATTGAATAAATAATTATGTTATGATGTTTTGTATGTGTTTTGTTTACATGTTTGGATGATTATTTGGTAGTGGAATAGAAAAACAAGAGGATATGCTGTTGTTTCGTTAGTATCGAAACCAGTATCACCTATATCACACTCCGAAGCGAGATTCCATACGACAGCGAAAGCCGCATGCAGCAGATACAGCGTACCCATTACTTGTTACACTCCGATGCGGATAAAGGGGACCATTAAGAAGCCGCATTGAATGACGCGCATCTGCTGCGTGCGCCGTCCATTGTGGTATGCGGTCGGCTTCGGAATCATACCTTAGCGCCTTCGCTGCGTTTAGCGGGCGCACGGCGCGGACGTCCGCTTCGCGTGCTTGTTTCATGTTATTTTAAGAGCAGCGCTGCGTGAGGCGGATACCCGTCGCACGCGATGGACAAGCGGACGCACTGCGCGGACATCCGCGACCCGCACCCGCTTAACGCAGCGGAGGCGCTTAATAGATTTTTACTTAGAACTGCTCAACTTTGGTAAATAGTTGAGCTGTCGGGAATTACCATCGGGTGATGTAAAGTCATATTGACATATCCTTATAGAAGGCATACCAATGCTCTACTGGTTGAGCAGTGGGGAAGAAATGGACCAATCACATCGCATAAAACAATGGTAATGAGTGGTCTAAATATCTAACAGAATATGCCTAGGACTTAGGGTTAATTTATATAGCTCGAAGAGTCTTCGCGTCGAGCTTTCAAGTCGAGCTTCGAGAGTCGAAGCGTTTAATCCAAAAAAATTACTAGCAAATACACCGTTTCCTTCACAAGTTACGCCTAATAATATGAGCTATATCGAGTAAAAGTCCTGGCAAAATCAGATTAGCCCCGGCTCTGGCCCGGCGGCTGGGGCTAATCGAAAGCTAAAATATAAAGTAAAGCTAAAGCTGACTATGACATCATCATCATGTGACCACAGTTGGTATGGTCTGGAATAACACATACCTACTTTAGCATCTTATCCCTGAAATAGGTTTATAATATAGTTAGCGCGAAAGTGACCAGAATTCCACGCGGATAGAGCCGCAGGCAACAGCTAGTAGCAGAATATATTCCTATGGATATATGGAACCCACTGCACAGTAGGTATAAGATTCTGTGCCTACTGAGAACTTCGGGTTCAACCCAACCTTACCTACATGTTGCTGTAGATTGCTGCAAAAGTCTTGCACCTGGCGCTCTTGGGCTTCAACGTGTCACATCAGGGTATTCAGGGCCCTTTTTTGGTTTGAACTACCGTAAGTTGCGTGTTTGTATTAGTCGTCATAGCCGGCAGTGGCGAAGGGTGAAAATTTTCGAAAGGAAAGCCAGTGGAAAAGGATGCTTACCTCGATCGTTTTTGTCATGTAGAATGTGACCCATTGGGAATCCAGCAGGGAGTCGGGTTATAGGGAAAGGACCCCTCGCTACAGATATAGCGCCCTGGGGCCAAGCCAACTTCACCTAGGTACTAGCCAACAAAATAATGATTTACGGACGAGACTCGAAATGCAGGCTTTTCTGTCGGTTTCGTGAGTTCAGCTCAAAGAGTAGTTAAGTTTATACGAAGCCAGTTATGCTGGCGCCAGTCCTCAGACAAGCCAGAGCGCTGGCCTGGGCCCCTGTTGTTTAGACGAGGCCTTTGATTCACGGATTTTTCTTCAGGTGTGTACACGTTTGAAGTTAAAAATAATGAATTCACGGTAAAGGCTGTTGAAAAAGAAATGATTATGGAACATCTCTGCACTATTAACTTCATTGATAGTCAGTCCTTCTAAATTAATTCAATACGAAGTTGTTTTAGTGCCGAAGCGCGCATTTATTTATTTTTGTATACATCACAACGCTTATCCCACAAGCATTCGTACTCTTTATAAAGTTGTACATTGTACAAACTTTGAAGTATCCTCTTCGTTGAATTTTCTCGGCATCTTGTGGCAGTAATTCCAAACAAAAAAACAGACACCGTACAGACGTTCGCCAGTGACTGGCGGGATGCATCTACACGTGTCCGCAACGCTGGCGCGGGAGTCGAGGGGTATGCGGGCGGAGGTCACTGGCTAGAAAAAGAGACGTCCGCCCTAATCTCGCCAGCGTTGGCAGCCAGCGCTGGCATGGCTTGAAAAACTGTTTACACAAGGCAAATACTAAGCCAGCGCTGGCTGCCAGTCTTATTGGCAGCCAGTGCTGGCTTCGTGTAAACTTTACGTATAGCACTGATCTTTAAGTCAATAGAGATCAATGGAGTATAGTAATCTTAGAGTATACAATGCTATAGGTAGAGCGCGCCTTACAAGTATGATATCACGGGTAAGTACCTACCGAGGCTCCTGGCTCAACCTCAATCTCTAATATAATAGACGAATAACCGGGAATCGAACCTGGTCAATATTCTATGTAATCGTATGTACTGTTTATTTGTATAATTTATCCTGAAAGTATAAGGAACATTATTATTTTCCCATGAAATCTTGTGTAAATGTTAAACTGAAATGCACACCACACTTTAAATAATTTGCAAAATGTCATCATTATTATGAATCGATCTTCATTATAAATCTCTGATGTCATCTATACATCGATATTATGTATAACAAATAGCGTTTATTTGAAATTGGAACGCATTTGTCCAGTGAGCGCCTAAAATTTTTAAAATTTGAAAATGGAATACTTTTTTTATACCACTAAGGTGGCAGATAAGCACACGGGCCACGGCTCACCTGATGGAAAGTGGATACCGTGGCCTATGGACGTATGCAACACCAGGGGCGTCACACTCTTGCTGCCTGCCGACCCTGACTTAATAACTTCTTGTTTTCTTGGAATGAATGTTGTGTTTTAAATCAAACGAATGTTTTCAAAACCATTTTGTGATAACTTTAGATAACTTTCACGTTATTATTATTATTTACGTCTTTAGGAGGAGTATATCCGTTCCAATCGAGCAGTCCGACTGGGGAAGTACTTCCGCCCTACAGAAGACCGCGGCTTAATAACCTCATGCTGTGTTTGTGACCGCGAGTAGGGTAGCCAGAGCTCACTGGAAAGGTTTTGTGCTGTCAGTACGAAAACCAAAAGGCTTTGTCCTACTTATCTTTTGCGCTGACGGCACAGAACCTCTCTGTTCTTACAGGGTCGGCAGCACGAGTGTGACTCCCCTGGTGTTGCACTCACCTATGGATCACGGTAACCATTTACCACCAGGAGGGCCGTGTGCTTGTCTGCGGCCTAAGTAGTATAAAAAAAATTGTCTTATGTGCTGTGTACTGTGACTTATGATTTGCACCATCAACAATAACAACGAAAAACTTGCAGAGTTTGTTTACAGACACTTCGACGGTTCGATTCCCGGTTATGTATGAGAGTTCGAAGAAAAATTTTAATGTCATTATTATTTAATTTAAAATCGAAGCCATGGTTCCTAACACCCGTATTCACAAACAATACTTCGCTATGCGTACTACCAAAACTGTGCAAAGAACGACAAATTCTCAGTGCGTTCGTTTTGGCAAGCCTTTTTATTCATAGACAACACTGTGATACTTCGTTGAGGGAACTCACTGCGTTAGATACTGCTCCGTGATGTTTGTGAATTAATTTTACCAGCCCTATGCGCTCGAGCATACTATGAGACCTCACAGTATTGTTTGTGAATACGGGTGTAAGAGTAGAAGTCGCTATCTCTCATAGTTTCTGACTTCCCCCTACTGACCCATTTGGATTGATCACCCTGTATATTATGTATGTTAAATAAAACCAAGTTGCGTTTCATTTAATTAATAATTTGAATTTGTATTGGTATCATATTGATAAATTATACGTATATTTCAATCTCGTAATTAAGTTTCTCACCCCTCTCACTCTTAAAGCGGAGTTCGACAAAAGAGGATCCTGTTCCACCTCTTGTAATGTAGCAGACAGCTTCAGAATGATCAATATCTTTTGCTATGATAGCCTGGAAATGATATAATTAAGCGTTAACAGTAATGTATATGAGGATGATTTGATTGACCCACTCCATTCGGTTAGTTACCTACTTAAGTAAACGTAAACAATGTTGAGTGAGTCCCCTAGTTAACTAGTACTCGTAGTCCAGTTAAAATAGACGAAATTAAATGGTAAGCTTGCATAAATTCGCATAGAGCTGAAAATTGGTCCCCCACCAATTTTGAGCTCTATGCGAATTTATGCAAACTCAAATCTTTATTTTAACTGGATTATACATGACGTTTTTTATTAACCGACTTCTAAACGAGGAGGTTCTCAATTCGGATGTTTATATTTTTTTTTAATGTTTGTATTATCAAACGTTAGACCGAATGATTTTCGATTACATAAACGTTATAGCAAACAACGATCGATATTGATCGAATTTTACTAATATTTTATGAATTTTTTTAATCAGTGGGAATTTTTCGCACGATAAAAAAAAATAGATAGGTTTGTAACTACATACATACCTACATGGTCAGGGTCATGGGGCGTGAAGGGATCTCCCGCCCGGGGACGAGGTGACCATGTACCTAAGAAATGTTCTGCCACAGTGCGATAGGTACCTACCTACCTACTGTGGCACAACATTTATTACAATGTATATTGTCGTTGGCATAAACGTTAATTTGTTGACTGATACTGTTAATATATAAAATACTAGCCTTCCGCCCGCGGCTCCGCCCGCGTGCATCTCGGTTAACGCGACCTTTGCTCATATCTTCTGTTCTACTCAACCGATTGCGATCAAACAAACGTAAGATTTTAAGTCTGAGTAAGCCCTTTCTAACAAAAAAAACCGCATCAAAATCCGTCCAGTAGTTTTTGCGTCCATCGCGGACAAACAGACAAGCAGACAGGAAATTCAAAAAAAATATTTTCGTATTCAGTATCGTTAGCATAACATAACCCAAGTATTTTTTTTAAATATCTCCAATGTACAGACACGACCACTTTACAATTATATAATAGTATAGATATCGAATCTTCCACCCTGTATAAAGAGCGCGCCCGAAGCATCTGTCTCGGTACTGTTCATCCACGTGCCTACGCTCGGCACAGAGGACCCGGGCAATACAAGCGCTCTATATAGGTACATATAATGTATACTCAAATGTAGCAGGTAGACCACTGGAGAGGATCAACTCAAAATCGGAGATGGCCCCAGTCCTCCTAGACAAGTGGCAATTCCTTGCTCGGCGTATCATGGAATAGAATGAATGTACCTATAGGATTTGACGTTTTTAACATTCGTTGACGCCTGTCATATACGTCAAATCCCATACATTTGGCATTCTATTCTACAAAACGCCGGCCGACCAATTGCCACTTGTCTAGAGGGGCTGGTCAGTGTTGCGAGGGGTACGTCTTAGGCAATCTCACATCCCGGCATCTGAAGCCCTAAGCCTAAGACGGCTTTAAGGACCTTATGATAAATCCTAACCAAATGAAGTATAGATCTTAGGTAAGTAGGTATAAATTTTTAAGTAGGTACTAGGTAGGTATACACGAATATATAGCTAGCAAAGCAAAAATACCTAATACAAGTAAATACTTCATCTCTAGTTTTGCTCAAACACAACTGATCAAGTTAGAATGTGGTCACAAAGCACTGAACACAATGAGTAGGTGCCTACTTATCTATGAATAGTTTTTATAAGTGATGGCCTTACGGGTTAAATACAGCGATAAGGGAGTTTGCTCGGCAAGATTGAACCAAACCATACACTTTTACATTAAATAAACATTCTAGGGCAGGGTTTCCTAAACTTTTGGCTCCAAGAACCCCTGTTAAAGTTTCTAGATGGCAGCGAACCCCTTAACGAATAACTCAGTTGCGTTGTAGCAAATGGTAAAAGAAATTTCACTGCTTTGCGTGAGTGTTGGAGCTCCCTATCTAGCTGCCCATTTATCAAAGACATGCCTTTTTAAATCAGCTTGAAGAGTTTTATTGAAGAGCCTGTGCAAGTGAGCTACGAATACAAGCGCGCAAACCATAGATTTATTACGTTACAATATGGCGAGTAATAGCACAGGTAATAGTAAGTAGTAGTATGTAATACCATGGGGCCCATACGTAACTGGGTAACCATACATTTTACTCGGTACTTAAATAATTATGTAGGTATTCAGAATTCAGAGCCGACTCATTTGTAATGACCTTTTTTACTTAAAAAAATAGTTGTTTTTGATTTTTGGGGTTTTCTGGGTTGGTGATTACGAATACGAAGCGATCAAAGATGGCGGGCTCGAAATTTTCTATAAAAATCGATATGGGTATCATTTTACACCCAAGATCGTGTGAAGTGGAGGAAGAGCCGGACGGCGGACCCTGAGCTCCGAGGTCGTCTTGGCCTCGGATGCATTCAGGAAAATGCGTCTACATGCAGATGATGGATATCATTTTAGAGGTTTTCTGGGTTGCTGATTACAAATAGGTATATTGTTCATTTAGCGATCCGAGATGGCGGACTCGAAATTTTCAAATAAAATAAAAATGGGTATCATTATCAGGGTTTTCGTGGTTGCTGGTTACGAATATACCTACTGTCCATTTAGCGATACCTACAAGATGGCGGGCTCGAAATTTTGAGTAAAATCAATATGGTATCGATTTTGGAGTTTTCGTAGTTGCTGGTTACAAGGTGTACTCCCCATTCACGAACCCGCGAGGCAGGGCACTGGAGAGCTGGGCCGCTACACTCGGTCTAGTTCTCCAGAATTGCGGGGCCGAAGCCACGTTCGTGGCCGCGGGGCGCAGTTCGATCGTGGACCTTACGTTCGCGGGCGCTTCGCTGTCACATCGTGTGCGGCACTGGCGAGTCGTTGCGGGGGTGGAGACACTGTCGGATCACCGATATGTTCGGTTCGATGTCTCCCGCCCCGCGGGCGAAGCGCCGGTCATACCGGCCCCACGCGAGCCGCGCTGGGTGCTTAAGAGACTGAATCGGGAGGACCTCCTGGAGGCTGCCATCGTACAGGCCTGGGCCATTGCGCCGGACAGGCCTGTTGACATCGAAGATGAGGCGGCGTGGTTCCGGGAGGCCATGACACGTGTCTGCGATGCGGGTATGCCTAGGGCTCCACCCTATAGTCCGAGGCGTCAGGTCTACTGGTGGTCTGCGGAGATCGCGAGGCTGCGACAAGAATGCGTGATCGCGCACCGCTGGTGGGCCAGATTCCGTAGGAGGCGTAGCCGACCCGCAGACACGGAGCCCCGAGTGGCGGAGCTTCATGAGGGATACAGAGAGGCCAGAAATGCCCTCCGAGCGGAGATTAAGCGGGCCAAAGCCACGGCTTTTAAAGAGCTGATGGAGACGCTGGAGAGGGACCCATGGGGGCGGCCTTACCTTATGGTAAGAGGAAAGCTGCGCCCCCGGGCCCCGCCGCTGACCCGGACTCTCCAGCCGGCTCTGCTCGGAGGAGTGGTTGAATCTCTGTTCCCGGCGCGGGCGGAACATGTTCCACCGCAGATGACTCCGCCCATCGGTCGATTTTGGCACCCAGCGTAGTTGACGACGACGTCCCTGAAGTCACTTGGGTAGAACTAGAGCTGGCGGTGCGAAGGCTCAGTGCCAAGAAGAACACCGCCCCAGGACCCGACGGCATTCCTGGCCGCGCGTGGGTCATAGCTCTAGGGGAAGACGCTCTCGAGCCTCGATTCAGAGGGTTCCTCAGCGCATGTTTGGAACGGGGCCAGTTTCCGAAGACGTGGAAGACGGGGAAACTGGTCCTCATCCGGAAGGAGGGGCGCCCGGTGGACTCACCGTCCGGATACCGGCCCATAGTGTTGCTCGATGAGGTGGGCAAACTCTTTGAAAGAGTTATCGCGAAGCGCCTCGTCGAGCACCTCTCTAGAGAAGGGCCGGATCTGGCGGATGCCCAATATGGCTTCCGCCGAGGGCGTTCCACCGTGGATGCAATCATGCGTGTGAGGACTCTGGCGGAAGATGCAATCTCTCGGGGCGAGGTGATGTTGGCGGTGGCTTTGGACATCTCCAACGCATTTAACGCTCGTGTACCACGATGTGCCTCTCTACCTCCGCCGCATAGTCGGGGCTTACCTGTCGGAGAGAGCCGTCATCTACCCAGGTGCGATCGGTGTTGGCCGGAGAGAGATGTCGTGCGGTGTTCCGCAGGGATCGGTCCTGGGGCCGCTCCTGTGGAACATCGGATACGACTGGGTGCTTCGCAGTGAGCTTGTGGATGGTGCCGCCGTGACGTGTTATGCGGACGACACGCTAGTGACGGCGAGCGGGGCTACACACCGCGAAGCGACCCGGAAGGCCACGACTGCGGTTGCCCAAGTCGTGGAACGGATCCGGAGGCTGGGTCTCGAGGTGGACCCGCAGAAAACCAAGGCCATGTTCTTTCATGGACCTCGGCGCGGACCACCAGCGGGATCCAGCATAACAGTGGGAGACACTCTCATCGCCATCAAGCCCCAGATGAAATATCTGGGGCTCGTGCTCGACGGTCGGTGGGACTTCGGGGAGCATTTCCGAAGTCTGGTCCCCAAATTGGTGCTCACAGCTAACGCTCTGACGCGGCTGCTGCCCAATTTGAGGGGCCCAGAGGACTCCTGCAGGAGACTCTATGCGGGTGTCGTGCGGTCCATGGCTCTATACGGGTGCCCCGTATGGGCGGATAACCTGAAGGCCAGGCACGCGGACAAGCTGCATGAACCGCAGCGGACAGTGGCCATCAGGGTCATCAGGGGGTGCCGCACGATATCCTTCGAAGCAGCGAGTCTCCTTGCCGGATCGCTACCATGGATCCTGGAAGCGAGAACCCTTTCGGCGCTATATCGGTTCCGAAAGGAGGCGCGGGAGCGGGGACATGATCCTGAGCCTGAAGAAATTCGGGCCGTGAAATCCCGGCTCCACAGGGACATGGTAGCGGAGTGGGAGCTGCGACTTGGGCGACCACGCGCAGGGCACGCCGTAGTAGCGGCGGTAAGACCCATCATGGGGGAGTGGCTAGAGAGGCCACACGGCGGCCTCTCGTTCTGGCTGACGCAGATAATCACCAGTCATGGGTGTTTCGGGCGGTATCTGCATCGGATCGCGAAGAAAGAGCCAACGTCCGAGTGCCATCACTGCGACGCGAGCGAGGACTCGGCGCTGCACACGCTCACCGAGTGTCCGGCGTGGGAGACGCCGAGACGGGAGCTGGTGGCGACCTTGGGAGTGAGAGTTCTCACGCTCGCTACTTTGCTCGCAGCGATGGTTCGCTGCGCGGATGCGTGGGCCGCCGGCGCCTCCTTCTGCGAGCAAATAATGCTCGTGAAATGGGAGGCGGAGCGGGAGCGAAGGAGAATCGCAGACCTTGCGGCCCGCGAAGAGCGTAGGAGAATCGCTAACCGCGCGGCCCGTAACGAGCGACGGCAACTCGGGCGTCGGAGGTCGCAGAACGACCTCCGTCCCCCATGAGCGCGGGCCTGGGGGTGACGGGTGGAGCCGCCTGTCACCCTAGCAGAAGCAGGCCACGGCGGCGGTGCGCATTGCGTGCCTCCCCATACCCGGGGGCGAGTTGGGACTCTACGGTCCCCACATCGGGAGAGGGCCAGATCGAGAGATATGGCCCTGGGTCGGCCGGGGTGCGAGGGATATGGCTACAACAATCTCACCTCCGGCAACGGACGGCCCACAGTCGGCGTGCGTTTTAGTCGGTTCGAGTCCGACATAACCTCCTCCTCCGGCTCCGGCGGGGGAGGTATCCGAGAGGATTTTTCGCACGATAAAAAAAAAAAAAAAAAAAAGGTGTACTCCCCATTTAGCGATCCAAGATAGCGGACTAGAAATTTACAATGAAATCAATAAGTTTCGTTTATCGTTTTCAAGTTAGTTATTGTAATTTTCATTAAAATAAAATTTTATAACGACATAATTTTTTTCACTATTTGCTATTTTGAAAAACACTTTAGGTATCTGCTTGTTGACTTGATTGATTTTTTATACATGAACCGTACGTGAATCGTCATGAACCGTGGAATTGAAATACCATTCAATCAACCTTAGGTTAACGAAATTATAGTTGAATAAACCGAAAAATTTATACATTAGAACCGGAGATATGACTAAAAACGTAATTTTATATATAAAAAAAATGAATTGCAATTCTGTTAATCTCGCTAAAACTCGAGAACGGCTAGACCGATTTGCTTAATTTTAGTCTTGAAATATTCGTGGATGTCCAGGGAAGGTTTAAACGGGCTAAAAAAATATGGCGGTAGGTACAAGGGTTCGCTGGGTGAGCTAATTAGTAAATATATCTCATTGCAAATTGTAAATTAGTTTACTCACAAAACATTGAAAATATTAATAAATCCTATTACCTATGTTAAATTGACGTTGTCGACCCCAAATTATTTTTCTTCTTCTGTTGGTTCCTGATGAACCTTTTTAGGTTAGGTTAGGTTTGCCTACTGATTATACTGAACGGTAAAGATGAAAATTATGTCACGTGACAGTAGATTGTTAATATCAGGAAGATATTTTGCCTTAGGGTGCTTACATAGAGGAGGATACAAAGGAGAGTTAAAACCGACACTAAATAACAACCCTTTTTGTTCATAAAAGGTTATTCTTATCTTTGCAGATAGATAGGTACCCTTATCTTAGATCATCGATAGATTTCCGATACGAGACGATCTCTGATAGATCATCCTCCCTCTAAGTAAAATGTGTCATCGCCTTGTCATCGCACTAGATAAATTATATGATACGTTGGGACTACGAAGAATAAGATAGAAATGTTAATAGGATTACAAGATCAAAACCGCTAGCGCTTGACTGCTGAGTCGGAGATCGCTAGTTCGATACTCGTTCATTACAAATAATGTACCTAACGATATTTGTAATGGCTTCTTGCCTGCAATTTGACTTAACCTCGAGGTCAAGTCGTCCTCCTCGTGGTCGTCCTCGTAATCCTAATCGCAACCGAAGCTTTCACCTCGGACTTTGGAGGTGCGCGCTTGAAGCGACTGCCTTCAGATCTCCACACCCCTTTTGCGATATCGAGGCATTGCAGTTAGACAAGTTGTTAGACTTTTCAGGGTCCGTAGGCCCGTAAATTAACGAATATTTTCACTGAGCGGGTATCGAACCAGCGCCTCATGCGTAGCGACCATGTTTACTATCACCGCGCCACAGATAACTACTGTTATTTTAACTGAAACCGGTCTGGCCTACAAACCCCGAGAGGAAAGCCTGGATCAGAGTCTCGGCCTTGGTTTGAGCTTCGAACATCTTGGTAGAGCCCTATAAACGCCCAAAACGTTAGGACCAGTGCAAATAGATAACATAGAATAAAAATAGTCTCATTTCTGGTCATGTTGGTTCCTGGTGGAGTACAATAGGGGCACTCCATCTCTTCCTGTGAATATCATAGAAGGCGACTAAGGCATAGCTGTTCTCTGTCCGACAGTAAACATAGATACAGCCCATGAATAAGTGCCCGCTTGACGGCAATAGGCTCGTATAATATTACGTGGGTGACTGATAAGATAATACATCTTTGCCGTTCCCTACGAGGATTTACAAGCGAGAGTATATGTATTTATTTTACTGAATGGACATTGTATAAGCAAGAATAGGTCAGTATCACCATTTGTATAGTTTTCAGCATATTATATTAATCCCAAATCGCGAGAAAATGAGGCCCCGGTGTGCGTGGATTAGCTTGATATAATATCTATGATTGGTGGATTTGAGTTGTTCCTGCCCCGAAGCAGCCCATGCTATCCTGAAAGACACCCAATAAACGCATTTGTGATGTCATTGTGGTCATCATAAAAGTCTGGTTGCTAACTCGGCATGTTGTGGCTGTATTTTGTTTTTCTAGGAGGTAGGACACGACGCTATATTTGTCCCAATCGAGCAGTCCGACTGGGGAAGTACCTCCGCGCTACAGAAGACCGCGGCTTAATAACCTCGTGTTGTGTCCGACGGTGAGTATGGTAGCCAGAGTTCACTGGAGAGATTTTGTGCTGTCAGTGGGAAAACCAAAGGCTTTGACCTACTTATCTTTTGCGCTGACGGCATCTCTCTGTTCTCACAGGGTCGACAGCACGAGTGTGACGTCCCTATTGTTGCACGACCCAAGTAGTATAAAAAAAGTCAAATTAGCAACTAACAAAATACGAAGCAAATGAAAATGAGACAAAATAAGTAAGAGTGACGATGGAATTATTCACATTAGTTTAATCCCAGTTATTTTATTTTTTCCTCGAACCTTCAAGGCGTGAAGGTGTACAATGGCTCCGTCGGTGGTAAACAACATAAATCATCCATCTTCCGACAAAGGGTTGAGGGTTTTGCTCAAAATATTGATGGATTAAAGGACACTTGAGTAGTCTATTGTGTTGATACAAAGCTCTTTGGACTGTAACTTGAGTTCATGACCTTTCAGTTGATGAGTATTCAGACTTTTGAATTAGGCGTGGGTGTATAGTAAACTAGTCGTGGTCTGGGGCTCTGCCCAGACCACGACAGACGAGATATGTCTACATCGTGACGTTTTGGTTACGTGACACCTTTTTTTCAGCGATTTTAGTGGTCGAAGAGTTAACACGAAATTGTCAACGTCCGCCATGCCAGTGTCTAAGTTGACTAGGCTAGACTTAGTTCTAGAAAACGGACCTAAGATTTTGTATTTTGAAAAGACCTTAGTAGGTATTTATTTATAGAGCAATGTCGACGTAGCCAATCAATCAATGCCATTTTAAATTAAAACAAGCAAAACGATAATATCTACGCCGCCATGCTAAGGCTGACTTGACAGATTGTCTATACAATGTATAAATCAAGATTCAGAAACATTAGAATTCTAGGGGCGGGCAATAGCTTGTACTCGTAGTTTTGAAAAATTAAGGTGGCAATGAATCGGTTCAATTAAACCTAAGCTCGTAGCCGTACCGTATTATCGACTGTGCCGTACCGTTTCATTCAATTATTGCACTCTTGGAACCGCTGCTAATCTTGTTTAAAACAAACCGAGTGTATGTCGAAGTTCCATACAAAGTTGTCCTTGTACGGTCATCTAGACTGTTAGTTCCAAACTTACCCTAGTTCGTAGTTCGAAGGCGGCAGTGTAGGATAGCATCTATCAAGTATTCCTACTAGTGTCCTCATTCGGTTTGACCAACCGTAACCTAACTATTCATGTTCTTATTAACTGACACAATACTTACCGCCCGCTTGGTTCCCGGCAGAGTAGAATTTGGGCCACCCCCATCTGTTCCCATGCGGTGTCGTACAAGGCGACTAAGGGATATGGCTGTTTAGCATCAGAAACACACCTATCCGGACACGTATCTTGGAACTAAATCGCTAGACAAACGAGGCTCTGACGTCCGCAGATTGCTTTGTAATAATCTATGCTTGGTGAATTTGAGTTCGGCCACCGCAGTAGCACCCCGTGCTATCTTCAAAAGACACCCAAGAAATGAGTACTGCGCGTATAGGGCACATTTTGAGCACATTTTAGGTCCAGTCTTTTAATCGTTTTTTGTTTCGCTCATCATCATCGACGTTGTTCTCGGTTGCATCCCATGCATGCATGGCTATCATTTTGGAGCCCACATGGACCGCTTATTGCACGACTGATCTAATCGAAATTTATTATCTGCAAATGCACCCCGGACATTAATCACACATTGACAGCGGTATTTCATGCACAAAATAGACCGATAAATCTTGAATATCCAGCCGAATATCAATAGGTGACTAGGTAGTTTTGAAGCGAGGTGAGTCTGAGTATATCTACTAAGAGAAAATGTCTGCCTGTTTCTAAGCGATAAACACTGAAACTGATGAACCAATTTCAATAATTCTTTCACTATACCGAAGCTATTTTATTCAGAAGTAATATAGACTACTTTTTCCCAATCTAGTCTATTTAAAAAAACGACACCGACCAAAACTGATGAAATATGAGTATAATCATACATCATCATGAGATATTTTTTTAATATAGGACACGAATTTGACTTCATCTCGCCAGATGGTAAGCTGAAAGTAAAATTTCAGGAAAGAGGGTATAATTACAGATACGTACCATGTTACAATGTCAACGTCTCGCTTAAAGGACCCCGGGTCCTTTAAGCGAGACTGTACGTAGGACGAGGGAAACACGTGAGCTGATATCGAATTACAGGTCTTAATGGTGCGGCAAAAAAAGATTCGACGTACCGCTTGATTCTTGATGGAATATTCTGCACCGCATGCAGGTGACATCTAAGTCCTGCATATGTTGTCCTGTGTAGGAAACGAGAGGGTGGGACTAATTGGAAGAGCTCATTAGAGCATCTTAACTTTGATTTTAAGAATTTTCAGGCTTGATTGTAAGAAAATTCATTCTCTATAGTTCTCTATAGCCGCTAGCGATATAGAAACTATGCACTTATGGTACGCCGAGTCGAAGTTGAACCATAAATGATCGAGTCAGTTAACTTACGTACTTGTTTATGGTTGGGAAGTTTTAGGTTGATATTTGCGATTCTCTGTGGTCTACATAACTAGCTAGTAAGATGCTACGTAATGTGTTTTAAGGCAGTTGCGTATATAATCATCACATCTTTTTCTCTATAATGTATTGTCGGGAAATACACGTTAGAAAAATCATGAAATACTTTATTTTACTGAATTTGAAATACCTAACCAGATAATTGAGTAGGGTTAATTGTTAGCCATTGTTTCGCTTGCGTTCTGCTAAGCCTCAGAGGCCGCAGAATTTGTAGTTTTAACTTGTTAAAGCGCCATTTTCTTTTGAAATATAATAAATGCACACGACTCGGACACTCTGGTTTTTCATGAAATTTTGAAGCGATTGCATACTAACTTTCCCTGAAGCTCAAGATAGGGAAAAATTCAATATCAAGCACGGGGCTTGAAGCTGGACATATCCTGAATATTAGATAATCTCTTAACCTAATGTCCTCCTGTAAAAACAACAAAGACATGATAACTATTGTTTTTATAAGAATTATGTAGGTATTTTTATTAATTAATTAGTATTATGTGGGTGCTAGCACCTCTGCCTAACCCTTCGGGGATACAGGCGTGAGTTTATGTTATGTATGTTATGTAGGTACCTAGGTTGTGAGTGCTAAAATCATGTTAACCAATAAATTCATTTATTGGAAGCCTGCCATGACATGTAAGTACAGACAGCAAAGGAGGTAAGTAGGTATACCTACACCTTTCCATATAAAATTTCATATTCTTCCTCTTTGCGTTAATTCCCAGTCGCATCCGAAGCTTTCAGCTCGGAGTCTGGGGTCCGCTTTTGCCAGTCTTAACTACGGATTTGGCTAGACCTCGATATTTTCTGTGAAGCGATTGCCATCTGACCTCCACATCCCAATGGTAACATTAGGCGATATCGAAGCTTTGCAGCTAGACTGTTTTTGGATTTTTGAGGGCTCCAACTACCCGTAACGACTGCCATAGATGTTCTCATGGCAACCGGGACCGACGGCTTAACGTGATCTCCGAGGCACGACCAGACCAATGCAAATACCCATATTTCATGAACACAAATATTTGCAGTGAGCGCGGATCGAACCCACGCCTCCTGCGTAGCGGCCGCGTTTACTACCGCTACGCCACGGAGGCTTTCATATTATAAAGGTGTATACTACACTTATTTACTTTGCCGACTGTAGGTACATTTGAAACTTCAGCCCCCTCCCGTGTATGGGATTTGACGTATATGACAGTGGTCAACGTATGTCATAAACGTCAAACCACATACATCTGTCTTTCTATTCTACAATACGCCGGCCAACGACTTGTCACTTGTCACTTGTCTAGAGGGGCAGGCCCGCACGAAAAACGAAGCATAGCACGCACCTTTTTTTTTTTTATACTACTTAGTTGGCAGACAAGCACACCTGATGGGAAGCGGTCACCATGGTCTATGGACGTATGCAACACCAGGGGCGTCACACTCGCGCTGCCGACCCTGAAGAAACCTTTTAATGCCCTTCTTGAAGAACCCCATATTGTAGTCGCTTGGGATGCATGCCATCCCAAGCGACTACATACAGACCATGCAATAACTAGATATTTTAGTATCTATTTAGACCGAATAAAGTGTGAAGTGTCATAAGCCGTCTTTCCGGTAAGCTAATTGCCCGTAACTGCGTTTCTCAATTTCAAATGTACTTACGCTTCATTTTACGCCCACCGAATACCACAGCTACGGTTTGAATGTATCAGCCACGCACGAGTATGACGCCCCTGGTATTGCACATGCACACGTCCATAAGTCACGGTAAGCACTTTCCATCAGGTGGGCCGTGTGCTTGTCTGCTACCTAAGCGGTATAAATAAAAAGCCCTCTGGTATGCAAACTTTTTGCTTACTTTGATGGATTCAATTTGTCATGTATAGTCTATTTCTTTAGTGTACTTACAGATACAGCCAGGACTTGTACATAATTTTACAAATAGCAAATGTGTGAAGACACATTTGCTAGGATATGGATAGGATAATATATGAAGATATATCCTATCTTTCAAATTTCATAAAACACTGATTGCCAGGATAGTAAATTGAAAACAAACAATAATTGAACGTGGAATTCTTCCTTTTACATTTTGGACCATATACCAAAACGCTACGTCACATAATTGAACGAAACCTCCCAGCTACGTATTCCCCTCGTCTCTCCGCACTGACGTCACAAAATCAGCCAATGAGCAACGAGAACTTGTATCGCGATATTGAAATTTTCTTTCCCTCTTAACATATATACCCGTGAACTAATCAATACGTCGGGGAGTCCGTTGCTACAGAGGAAGCCGGTTGTGGCGGCGGGCCGGTCTAATTCGCCGCTAACTTCGATTACGTTCGCCTAGTTTGTAAGTTCGTACTTGTACTATAAACCTTAGAAACTGGTAACAAAGAAGCAAGCAAAATGAATGTTTAAGCAAAGAAAGCATATTCAGAAGAAAAACGAGATTCGTTCTCACCACCACTCTTACAGCAGCTTTGACTCCCTTTTTGTGTTTTGAATTCTTTTTTTGTATTTTGGTTGCCGTTTTTTGTATTTACTTATATCAATTGTTTTCATTGAATTAGCTTTTACATAAAAGGAAATAAGAAGGCAAATATTTATTTCATTTTCTATGTATGCTACATACAGGGTGGAAATTTTCTACCCAAGCAAGGAGGGAAAGTACTTGAGTATTTGACTACTGAAGATTGTTTTTCATTCAGTTAAAATAACTTAAGATTTTATCTCATCATTTACTTTACGATTTTTGCTAGAGAGATTTGATCCATTAGATTGATGCCATAAAAATGCACATCACTATTTTTTTGGATTTAAGTAGAATATATATCAATGATAAACATTAGTTCTTCTTAAACGGTCGTAACGGTTTGAATGAAATTTCGTATGAATATTTCAATAAGATTCTCGATGGGTCATCTCAGAGTCCCTAAATGAAAAAATCTAAATCAAATAAGTGTTCCCTTAGTACTTCTGGAAACTGAAGGGTTTGCCGCCCTTTTCAGATATAAGGTGATTTAATATAGCTAAGACTGAACGATGGAATGATAGAACGAGAACGTTTTGTAACGAAAGGCAATGTGGGATAAATCCTACTCAATGACCTCGCTCTACTTGTGTAAAAATTTATGTCATGGCTATAGGTACAGTCGCCCTCAGAAATGCCTGAGCATTAACTTTGTGAATGATTTTACACTGAAATTAATGGATAATATTAATTTTAATGTTCAAATATTTTTGTAATCTTCAGAGGATCAATTTAACACTCTTTGCCTTACTTAGTTTTACACTGCAAAACTCATACAAAAATGGTTTTTCGTTTACCCGTTATCATATCTGCTTACATTATTTCAGTAAAAGCATGCAGTCATCATTAAAAAAGAAAAAATCGAATACCTACATATTTCTTTGATACATACGCAAATAAATTTTTAGTTACTGTTTTATGAAAAACTAGCCGACCCGGCCTGGCTTTGCCCGTGGCACATTTCGAAATCCTGTATTACCCCTTTCAGTAATTCAAATAAAATATGGAAATCTGACGGATTTGTTGATAGTTATGATTACTGCTCCGAGCCTTTAAGTACTAGCGCGATGAAATTTAGCCTATAACTACGCTAGTACTATTATCTGTTCTGTGCTATAACCTTCTTCAATAAATGGACTATACAACACAAAAATAATTTCTCAGTTCGATCAAGTAGTTCTTGATATTAGCGCGTTCAACTAATCAAACAAACTCTTCAGCTTAATAATATTAGTATAGATTTCAGCGGTAAACTTAGAATTTGATTAGCTAATAGCGATGGCGACTGTACTAGTACACCGCACAAGATAAATTGCCAAACCGTTTTCCGTGAGCGGATAAACGCCGCGGGTGGAATCTTTGGCGCTCCTCACTTGCTGCGATGTTGACATTAATCATGTTAAAGTTTATGTCTTTTTGTAAGGGAACGGATTGTTGATAAAATAGATCGATATTTAACTTGTCAACGGTTGTAACTGCGGTGTTCTCTGGATTAGTAGACATTTTAGATCGAGTCTTAATATTTTCTCAGCTTTATTTCTGGTTTACATTTATAAAAGCACATTTAAAAGATTAATACTTAGGTTGAAAGGTTTAAGAATTAAGGTGATAAATATATTTTGTCACTACTATTGTCGCCAACTTGTCATCGTCTTAGCGTTGTTAATTCGTTGAAAACTTGTCCCACGGGACTTGCGAAATAAGTAGATTAATTACACAATTGTGGCTTGGCGTGGCGTGGCGTAGCGGTACCGAACGCGGCCGCTACGCAGGAGGCGCGGTTTCGATCCCCGCTCAGTGCAATTGCAATATGTATGAATATGGGTAGGTATTTGCATTGGCCTGGTAGTGCCTCGGAGAGCCGCCGGTCCCGGTTGTCATACGAACATCTATGTCAGTTATTCTTCTTCCTCCTAGCGTTAATTCCCAGTCGCATCCGAAGCTTTCAGCTCGGAGTCTGGGGTCCGCTTTTACCAGTCATAGCTACAGATTTGGCTAGACCTCGATATTTTCCGTGAAGCGATTGCCATCTGACCTCCACGACCCAATGTTAACATTAGGCGATATCGAAGCTTTGCAGCTAGACCGTTGTTTTTGGACTTTTTAGGGCACCAACTACCCGTAACGACTGCCATAGATGTTCTTATGGCAACCGGGACCGACGGCTTAACGTGCTCTCCGAGGCACGACCAGACCAATGTAAATACCCATATTGAATGCACACAAATATTTGCACTGAGCGGGGATCGAACCCGCGCCTCCTGCGTAGCGGCCGCGTTCACTACCGCTACACCACGGAGGCTGTCATCTATGTCAGTTATTATTTAACTGAAATTAATGAAATGGCATTCAGAAGTGCTGATCAGGGTATCTGGTCAACGGCGTCGCCAATCTAAGTAGTAGTAGTAATACACAATTGACAAATTTAGTAGTAGTTGATATCATAACATGCATAATATAACAACAAAAACAAACAAACAACACATTAAATTACTATACACTTGCGCTTCTGAGGAAACAACACAGATGAAAGTTTTGATTGCTATAAGAATGAGAGTAATATGATATAAATTACGCTCGCGGTAACCCTGGACGAGCAGCCCTGGCGAGGGCATCAAACACAGCTGGATAGTGGATGTTTGTGGCGCCTGTCGGCACTGTCTGAGCCCTATTCTATGAGCGAAACGCGACTGTGTAGTACCCATAGTACCTGCTATTGATTTGGCACGTTGCCGACTGAGAACCCGACGAAGATCTTCTTACTTCGGTTTTGTAAACAGATCTAATAACACTAATGAAAGTAGCTGATGCCCGCGGTTCCGCCAGTGTGAATGTCGATTTTCACGACTTTTGATCATATTTTCGGTTCTACTTAATCAAAAAAACCCGCATCAAAATATGTTCAGTAGTTTTTGCATACATCGCGGACTGACGATTAAATGTCTCCAATGTATAGTCACGATCACTTTACAATTATATTATGGTTTAGAGATAGATCAAGTTAAGTGCACTCTGTGTGTTACGGCCGTTCCCAATAATTGGGAAAAGTAATAAAACTAACGGCCGTTAGAGAATATACTTTGCATAACTGAAGCAATACAATCTTAACCGGCCTTTAATTTTTCTTCTCGACGTAACAAAAAAAAAAGCTATATAAGTAGTTAATGTACCAATACTATGTCAAAATGTCAGTCGTTGTCCTACGAGAGCGACAAGCGCGGAGACGCGATGCGTGGCGACGCGCGACGCGAAAATAACAAACAGTCTTTGTTCTTTTTCTTTATTATATGTACGTTATGTCGCGAGAATACATCACGTCACGTTGCTCCGTTCACGTATGACAACGAGTCAGGCTTGTTACCCCAGCGGTTTAGGTCAGTCAGTCGGGACAAGCAATTATTTCATGTACAGATATTGTTAGCTCCGTGTCCACCGCTAACGCTCCTACTATACTCCACGCCCTCTACCGACATATATAAACATTGTTGGTATTGTGTTTAGTGTGAGCCGCGTTGCTGGGTCATAAACATAGCAATAAATTGTGTAGCTACCCCACCGTCTCATTGTCGTCGTAATGGACCTTTCGCTTCCATACAGTGTTAAAGAGATATTTTATAATGTCGTCGTTTGGAGCTTATCAAATTGGCCATATAAGTTACTCATTATGTAGACTTAATCATTTTTACAGTTCGTACGGCACAGGCGCAAAACGTCTCTTTTGCAAAATGTCCCCTGTTCGTACATTGGCTTTACGTATAGTGTGCCGCAGCAGCAGAAGTCTGTAAACAACTTAAGATCCGTTGAACACCTAAGTCTAATTTAATGCAATGATATACTCGAAGATGACGTCTGCAGAAAAAGCACACAAAGTTAGAACAAGAAAAAGACGTACATTTATTTACAATTCATATGTAGGTGGTTACACCTCGGAATATATATCTTGGACCTATAATGTAACAGCTGTACCATCATGAAGTATGAGAAGGCACTGGGCACCACCACTAACTACAAATTGAATCCTTGAATTAAATCTTAAGAATTTTATATTTATTTAGAGCATAAAGGTTTGATTCTTGGAAAATTTAATAATATCTTGAAAATTTAATGAATTTTCGCTCTACGAGGTCAAATATGAGACTTACTATAGAATTATTTATATTGCCCCCATAACAGAATATGGGATTCATAACAATCAGAAGCTTCATACAGGGTAGGCAGCACGAGTGTGACACCCCTGGTGTTGCACACGTACAGACGCCACGGTACCTAACCACTACCCATCAGATGGCTAAGTGGTACAAAATAGCCTCCAAAGTGTAGCTGTCTTCAACGTCAACTAAATCTTAATTAAGTGATGTTGGGCGCTGAGAGCTCAGCATTGAACTCGTTTATTTAGACACGAACCTCGTATGAAACTAGCTTATGTTATATTAATGATATTGTCTAGTGTTTACTTACTACACAAACACTGAGTTTCTTCATCCTAGTGTTAATTTTAGTCGTATCGGAAGCTTTCACCTCGGAGTCTGGGATCCGCTTTTCCCAGTCTAACTGCGGGTTTGGCTGATTTACGATATTTTCCGTGAAGCGACTGCCATCTGATCTGCCCCGCTAGACAATTGGTAATTTTGTCAAGGGGATAGGGGGGGATAGGGGGGGGGAGTGGTGGAGGTCAGATCTACATACGAGGCTTTGGCACAGGCTGTCCAGGTCTTAGTTTTAGAAATACGAGAGTATGTCTCATGATAACCCCCCACCGGGCCGGCAGGGTCATTATGACGGACTCGAACCGACTAAAACGCTCACCTTCTAAAGGTCTTAGATTGCTGGAGGTGAAATTCAGTGAGAAATATCGGTCGCACCCCGGTCAATCCAGGGTCATGAAATTAAACACAGAAGATATAAAGATTAATCAAAAGACGCCGACAAAGAGAAAAATATTTCAAAAACCATTTCTTTCTTACAAACCTTCCCATAAAAACAAATGACTTGCGTTATGAACTAATCAGGACTTGAAAGCAAAAAATAGAAAGATTAATTAAAAAAGACGCCGAGATAAATTGGCCGTGCCTAAAGATAATGCTCGCATTAGAGTTAAAGCAAAAAAAGATGAATCTTCGTCTACATTTGAGGGTAGTCATAAATTAGGGGTGCGATTAGGCTTCGTGCCACATTTCAGCCGTCAAGATAAGGCACCGCCATAATTATCTTTGGTAAAGGCGAAAAGGTTACGTTACATCTATTTTAGGCAAACGAATCGGAAAAATGTACTTCCTAGTAATTTATATTGTGTGTTGCAGGCATTTAACCGTAAATTTTTTATGTAAAGACTACACCTTAAAACTGGATTTCTTTTTCGAATTTTCGAATCTAGGACATGGGGCCGCATTAGCAATTTAGGACCCAGTCCAACCTAACCTGCAATAAAGTACACCTGTTGATTGATTAATGAAGTCTGGTGGGAGTTTTCCTTTGGTTGGGGGTCAAACGGCAGTTGGTTCTGTAAATCCAAAATAAGCCGTAACAGGAGGAAAAATTTTGTGGACCCCGGGGTTCAAAGTATAAGTTTCGAATCGGATTTGATGCTATTTTATAACACTATATTTCAAACAATTACTTTAATATCATGTTGAGCTAAATCTAATTCAAAAGTAAAAGTATTATCGTAGAGTTGTAGCACATACGGCCTACGTAGGTGCTACGCCTCTACGGAGGGCATAAAATCGTAGTATGCTACGAGCTTTTTTACTTGACTAAAGCTTTGATAAAAACCTGGGCTTTACGTACCTCTTCTTAACTATAACTAGAATACGTATGTAGTTTATTCTTTGAGCGTAGATTCTATTATACGTAGACTAGTATTCTGTTAAGGTGTACGGGGCAAGCTCTTCGTAGTACAAGCCAATCTTTTTATTTTTCGTTTGAATAAGCTTTCAACTTGAATATCTCTCCGCCGCTCGGCGGGGCTGGTTATGTCGGACGCAAACCAACTAAAACCGCTCGCCGTCTGGGGTCTTAAGATCCCTCGCATCCCAGCTGACCCAAGGCCCTTTGGTTTCGAGATGGCTTCCTTGGTTTTTTTTAATAAAGAATATTACTAACAGACTAACTGAAAATTACTAATTTTCACTCTACCCCTCCAGCTAATCCAAATTACTTGTGTTAGGAGTGAGGTCACGTCGGTGTGGGAACCATGGTGTGCCCATCTTACCCTGGAAAGGAGCGATGAAATTCATTATGCCTCCTATTGTAATAACACAATACCCTTACCGCACATACGTGGGTCTTTAAGGAAGTAACAAGTTCTCCTAATTCAGCATCATATTAACATAACTACCTTATGTTATCTACGACCGTAATAGCGGTCAAAGGGTTGGTTCAATTGCCAATTAGCAGTGCTTAGATTAATGCTCACTAACAGTTAATGCGGATATGATAGAATATTATTAACCCTAAAGTGGAGTGGTTGCTATATTGGATTGCTGGTTATTGTGATTTTAACTTCAATAAATGAGGTTATAAAAAGTGAGTATAAATTGGAATTTCAGAAGAAAGCCGGTGAAAAATATAAATAATTTATAGAACGACTATAGCAATTTTATATAGAATTCTGGTCGTTCTAATTTCAGACTATACTGAATGTCCGTTACAAAATTTCAGATACCGAATTTTTAGACCATGGGTTCCCTTTGCAGAGCCGGTAGGAATCGGGTTATAGGGACCCCTCGCCATTGTAATATACAGTTTCTAAAATATACATTATAGTAACACTTGTGTGAGTGGATCTACTAGGGTTAAATTGATCTTCTCAAATATAACATGAACTACACGATCATTCATTATTGTCATAGCGTTTCCGTTTAAGTTTATCTGCTTTTCCGAGAGCGACCTCCGACTGACCTCTCAAGCCTGAGACGGAAGCCTGCGCCAGAGCCTCGTCCGTTACTTAGCAGGTATTAATAATATGCGAGTTTCATTTTGGTTTTCTTTTCTATCTATATAATATACATATTGTATTAAAAATGTTTGTTTGCGATGGGTGCTAAAACTACTGAACATATTTTGATGCGGTTTTTTTTAGAAAAATCTTGGTCAGATTTAAAATCTTACGTTTGTTTGCAGCAATCGGTTGAGTAGAATCAGAGATGAGAGATCCACGCGGGCGGAAGCTAGTATATACTATCATATAATTGTATATTGGATTGTTTGTTCGCGATGGACGCGAAAACTACTGAACGGATTTTGATGCGACTCTTTGTGTTAAAAAGATCTTGGTCAGACTTAAAATCTTACGTTTGTTTGATTGCAATCGGTTCAGTAGAACCAAAGCCGCGGGCGGAAGGCTAGTAGTATATAAACTAAATTTCACTTCACTATAAGCCTAGCAGCATTAGAGTGTGCTTAATACTCATTTTCCTTTTTAAAGTAACATAACACTAAGTGTAGTGACGTCAGCGTCACAATGACGACATTGTTGACAAAAGAGAGTGGAGCTCTTCGCCTGCCCTCGGCAGAGTATTGACGCACCTGGGAGGACCACTTAAATGTTCTACACTTGGCTTATTTTGAAAACATTAGCCAAGTATGCTTTTTATTCAGTTGTGAAGAGTGAAATATTATATTATATGTATAGCATACGTTATAAAACATAATATATAACATAAGGTGACTGACTGACTGACTGACTGACATAGTGATCTATCAACGCACAGCCCAAACCACTGGACGGATCGGGCTGAAATTTGGCATGCAGGCAGATGTTATGACGTAGGCATCCGCTAAGAAAGGATTTTGATTAATTCTACCCCCAAGGGGATAAAATAGGGGATGAAAGTTTGTATGAAACTTTGTCAATTTTAAACCGATCGGGCTGATACTTTGCATGCATAAAGCTACTATGACGTAGGCATCCGCTAAGAAAGAATTTTGATTAATTCTACCCCTAAGGGGATAAAATAGGGGATGAACAACATTCCGAACTTAACGCGGACGAAGTCGCGGGCAACAGCTAGTAGGTACATATTTATACAGTGGGTTTGAGTAAATGCAGTGTTTCGAAGAAAAAAAAATAAACACGTCTTTATCCCCGTAGGGTTAGACAGAGGTGAATTAACATCCAAAGGAGACGGATACTCTTCCATACATTCGTGGGCCTGATTGACAGAAAATGGAGCTGTCAGCTGTCACAGCTTAAAAATACAGTTGATAAACACAAGAAATAATTAATCGATTAACGGAAATCGATTCAGAATTTATTTTTATTACACTATTATTTGGTATTTTAAATGGTTATTATTATTATTGTGATTAAGTTTTGTTCACTCTGATTGATTTAATATCAAATTGTGATGCAAGTGTTTTAATACGCAATATTGTTTAAATAATTTTTAGTAATCGATATTTTATTTTGCTAGTGAAATAAATTTAGTTTTAAGATTTCTCGTCTTCAAGATTTTCAATTGAGCTGGTTTTTTAATATTTTGAAATAGAAAAAAATACCGCTTTTTTTAAGTCATATCTCAACTCATTACAATTTTGGCCCAGAAGTCCCCGTCTCCTTTCACCAATCATTGTATTCGGTCCCACGTAGTAGGGGGTGAGCCTATTGCCGTATTTCGCGTACTATTTCGTTGTTTCGAGCCATGCATCTGAGACTGAGTCTGGGCTGCATATATCTGTCTACTGTTAAACAGCCCTATCCCTTAGTCGCTTTGTACGACATCGTATGGGACAAGATGGGGTGGCCAAATACTATTCTGCCGGGAACCAGGCCGGAGAGATATTTTGTGGAAAAACGGGACAATTCAATAATTTAACTAGCTTTAAAGAAAAGGTTCACAAGCGCCTGTTACACAATTAATTACCTAAGTCGAAACGGACGGAGAGGTTAAAACCTTTTCCATGTCCACTGATTTACGCACGCTCCCTCGAGCATTGGCGCTGTGAAACTAGTAGTGTAGAAGTGACATTATGTTGTGCGAAAATGTAATTTTATAAGGTCAACACCTGAAAATAGGAGAAAAGAGTCTGTAGTAGCGGTACTATGGAAACGGCCTATTTTATCTAGACTAAATAAACAAACGTAAAAAAAACATAAAATGAAAACTACTGGGCCAAACTATATACCTACTGAAATTCCTTACCAGTTCACGTGATTCCCTCTTCCTATAGTCCCAGGTCCTTTGAGCGGGGCGTGAAAAAGCATCTGATGAGACCGTCAAGCTGAGTGCCACTGTTGTAACATGGTACGTGTCTATAATGGTGACCCTCTATTCCGAGACTTTGCCTTCAGCTTACCATCAGACGAGGCGAAGTCAAATTGACGTGCCGTTTATGAAAAAAAAGACGTGTGGCACTCGGGGACTGCCGCGGTAAAGCTATTGCATAGCATTTTTTATGAACTTATGCAATTATAATAAATAATAATATAATTTAAATTTGAATTTGAATCTGAATCTGAGTCTGGGTCTGAGTCTGAGTCTGAGTCTGAGTCTGAGTCTGAATTTGAATATGAATTTGAAAACTAACAACTTATGCAATTATAATTACTTACGTTAAGCGAAGCTACTTCGGAGCAGCTCGGCTCGATTCGTGCGAGCTCGGAGTTGGGGGTGTTACCATTTTTCGTTACGGAATTTCTGGATTCGGTCTCCACGCTCAAGGCCCGCGATAGAAGCTATGCAATAGAAAGATATAGAGAGAAGAGAACAGAAACATAAAAAACTGATTTTTATGTTTCACTAGTTGACGAGTTTGCTGAGCAAGAGCCCTGTGCTGTTTATTTTGTTTTTTTTTGTTGATGTTAATGAAAACACAAAGTAGATAAACGAAAGCAGACCACTTAATGATGGCAGTGTTTAGTTTATTATAAAATCATATTAATCTTATAAGATACTTATATCTAAATCCACAAAAACAACGAATAATCTTGCTAAAATTAAGTATTTAACAGATAATATAAGTTTTTTTAAAACTAACTGTAGTGTTATGAGTTTTCAGGAATTTCGGAATGATTTGTTTGCATTTTATGAGATTCTTTCTCTACGTCTTCTTTGGAACCTTTGAACTTTTCACAACAGGTTTCTGAAAAATAAAACCAATCGCATTACTATAGAATAATAATTTAGCTATTTATCTGTGGTGTCTGTACACCACTGTTGCCTTACCGACATATTTAGGGCCCTTACCCGTTAGTCAGTGCACCCTCTCGGGGTTGGGAGGTCAGACGGTAGACGCTACAGATAAAAGCAACATACACACCATACATAACAATTAAAAACAATAAGCGGACTGTGACGTTTTTTTGAATAAAAACTACATTTAGTTGTTCTCACCATTGAAATCTGCATAATTCCAGGGTTGAACCTCAGTTGAAACCATGAAAATAAAGATGGCGTCGGTGACGATACAAAAGGCAGATATTATAAAGAACATTATCCTCCACTGCACCACATTTGTCTGCAAATACAAGCACAAACATCAAAACCGTTTATAGGATCACAAAACATTATAGAAAAACATTAATAATCACCGAGAATCGCAAGTAGGATGTACCATTATAACTAGAATGTAATAATATCATTATAAATTATAGCAGTTTTACATCGAAAATAAGCGGATTTTATCGCAATATAGTATTTGGTGTTATTTAATTATCATATTTATACTGATCTCCACGTTTCGGTTAATAATAATTAAGTAAATAACATCAAATAAATCGCGATAGAAGCCATTAAGAGCAGTTTTATATCAATGTGTACTAGTCACGTAAACTGCCGACAATATAAATGGTAAGTATATCGACGTTTATTCATTAATTTTGTCGGACTATGATATGAAGGTAATCAATCCATCAATCAATCAATTAGCCTACTGCAGTCCACTGCTGGATATATAGGCCTCTTCCAATGTGCGCCACGTTTGCCGATCCTCCGCCTTCCGCATCCAGTCCGTCCCAGCCACCTTTCGCAGGTCGTCGGTCCACCTGGCTAGGGGATGTCCCACCTTCCGTTTTCCTACGCGCGGTCTCGGGATGAAGGTAAACGTAATCAGTAAACAATACTAAGCAATATAATTTGCTAGCTAGGGCTAGGGTGAAGTAACTGTCCCTGGAAGAAATCACTTCCAGCGATAAGGCCGCCTATTGTAGGTACATTAAACTGTATACATGCTACCTACTTGCCTATTGTAAATCTATTGGTGTACAATAAAGAATTATCTATCTATAATACATTCAGTAGGTAGAGTTTCACCTACCGTGTCAGTGACTACGTATGAGACTATGACAGGTAACGATAGGACGAATAACATCGAAATAGTGGCACTTGTCGCCATCATGGTGCCACTGAAGTTTGGTGCCAGATCTATATGATTTACCTGCAATTAAATAGAGCTTAAACAACTACAAGTAATTGAAAACATTGTCGGAGGAAGTCATTCCATTTCATCATCTTTTTTATACATAAAAAACTGATTTATCAGTCTCATCACACATAAATACTCACGCCTATAAATCCCGGAAAGGGTAGGCATTCAGCCCGTCGTCAATTGACTACGCCCTGCTAAATGGTAAGAAGCTAGGGTGAAGTCCAGATGATATGGAGTACCATTTCAGAACCATCATCCTAGAATATATCCAGGTGCTACGACAATATTAAACGTTTCAAATTGACAAAATTAATTTTAAGTGTCTAAACACACTATGCCGAAGTTACGCGACCGAAATTCAGCACAATTACGCCTGCAATGCTATTTGAATTATTGACGAAACACTATGCCGAAATTACGGCGCGTCATAGCGTACTGCCTAACTTCGGTCGGGTGTAAGTTCAGCGGCAACTTATTCTGTGGGCACACATTATACGCGACCGAAGTTCGGTTCGATTGCCGACGAAGATCTGGGGACGGGGAGCAGCGGGGCATCCGCCCGCGCCCCGCGACACTGAATACACACACACACACAAAGTTGCGGAACTGAATTTCTGCCGCGTAAGTTCGGCGTAGTGTGTTTAGACACTAAGAGCGTGACACGCAGCTAATTACCACTGTATTAGATATTTAAGAAATTTTATTTGTTCTACAAAAAGTAGGTAGCTAAAAACAAAATGTATAGGTACCATCCATCCAGCATGCACGGCTACGTGGGTGGACATGGCAATGACTAGGCACGTGACAGCTACAGCGTTATTATTTGTGTACGATGCGCCTATAAGGGCTGCTGCGAGACCAACCTGGGCTGCAATTCGACAAAATTATGGTAATATAATGTAAGTAGGTACTAAAGCTTCTAAATAAACTACACTTTGGCATGTGGTTGCAGAGTTGAATGACTTAAATGTACTTACCAATGGTATTGAATAATCTTCTTGCGTTCGTTAAGCTAATAAATTTGTTGTTGTACAAATAATCTGATAGCCAACCAAATCCAATGGATGTGAAGAAACTGGCTATATACGGCAAGGAAGACAACATACCGCTCTGAAACGATACATTTAGCGGCTTTAGCACCATCTTCTTCTTCATCCTAGCGTTAATCCCCAGTTAAGTCCGCTTTACCTGTCTCAACTACGGATTTGGGTAGACCTCCATATTTTCCGTGAAGCGATTGCCATCTGACCTCCACAACCCAATGGTAACATTAGGCGATATCGAAGCTTTGCAGCTAAACTTTTTAGGTCACCATCTACCCGTAACGAATGCCATAGATGTTCTTATGCCAACCGAGATCGACGGCTTAACGTGCTCTCCGAGGCACGACCAGACCACCAATGTAAATACTCATATTTAATTCACACAAATATTTGCACTGAGCGGGGATCGAACCAGCACCTCCTGCGTAGCGGCCGCGTTCACTACCGCTGCGCCGCGGAGGCTGTCGGCTTACACCATATTCGTAATCAAATTATCATCATTTGATACATCACCATCATCAACCTTGCGTAAGTCCTGTTCATATCCGAGGTTTTCACCTCGGAGTCCGGGGTTGTGATTTGCGGTTTTTTTGGTTATATTGGGAACGACTGCCGTATGACATCCCAGCCTGAGTTCTGGTTAGTGGCCAACCATTGATGAAGCAATTAAGATGGTTTTCCCAAGCGACTACAAGATGGAGTTCTACAAGTAGGGCATTAGAAGGTTTCTTCAGGGTCGGCAGCACGATCGTAACGCCTATGGTGTTGCATAGGTCCATAGGCCACGGTAACCATTTGCCATAAGGTAGGCCGTGTGCTTATCTGCCACTTAAGTATCCGCCTTGACCTAGCGACTATTGACAGACCACTAAGCGATCACCCATCCAATTTACAAACTCGCCTGGGTAGCTCGACCCACTGATCGTTTATCGTAAATACTTACATTTTTGACATTAATGCCAAGAATATTGTGGATATAGGAAGGTACTTGATTGAAGAAAAATACAAAACTGAAGTTACTCCCACATTGCGCTATGAACAAACCCCACAGCGGTTTTGATGTAGCCATAGCACGCCAAGGCGTTTTCAATTTTCCTTGAACAACCTAAAAACAAAAGATATAATTTAATATCCTGCACCAAAATAAAAACTCGTTTGTTCCAAGTAGTTTTTTTATCTACTCAGACTCAGACTTTGACTCAGATATAGATTATTATCTGGAATAACATATAACACAACTTTTTATCATTAAAATAGATAGTATGAGAGGGAACAACTCTAAACCTAGTCTGATTAGATTACCAGATGATATGCATAGACGCGTCTTTATTTGGAAAACAAACGAAAAACGCACATCCTACGTCTTGTATCCAGCCACTGTGTACCTAAGTACCTACTTATACAACATTTTTTTATCATCTTACATCAAAATCAATAGGTATTGAATCAATCAAATAGAGGTTATGTCAACTTTCTGAGTTATAGAAATTACTGCAGGTATAATAAAATTAAAAAAGGAGTACCCGGGAATTTCCATCTTTAGATGGTCCAATTATATATTTCCTCTCTTTATCACTGATCGACTTGTGGTCCATAGGAGATGCAGCTCCGAACACGGTGAGCAGCGTGAAGCAAAGGAATGCTATCACTCCATAAGCATAGAAAGTCGACGGCCAGCCCCACCTACTTTCCGCAAGGAAACCAGCCATTTGATAAGCTACTATGGTTCCTACTAAAGTTCCTGTGAAAAAAAAAATTGGATTATTATTGATTAGCTGTGGCCGTGACTTGGTCCACGTAAGTTCATGCAAATTATAGGAAATTAATTTCAAATAAGTTTGTGTACTTATGGCAATTTTTCATGAAAAATTGTAATAAGTATAAAACAAACGACCTATTCAATAAAACAAAATTCACCCATAAACCCCACAAGGCGAGATTGTATTGTTAGCTATTCAGTTACATATTGAAAAATAAATATTTCAAGATGGCAGAGCGCAACGAACCGAATACTACACAAAATGAAATTTAGACTGCCAATGCTCTCCCCCAACGAATTACTACGAGGAATTTTTGCAGTTTAAATCCTAATTCGACTCGGTCATACTTCATACAATTATTTTCATCATCATTATTGGAATGTTGCTGCATAGTGGCAAATAGTCGGTTCATTGTTCTTCAATGCACACGCCTGTTATCTCATTTGACTCTTAAACTGTCAACGTATTTCATCGTAATTAATGCAGTAATTGATTAAGAATTTTATTTAGAACGTTTAGTGTTTGAACAGGCATTGTCTTTGATAAACAATAATTACATCAACCTAACATCAAATGTAGATAAAACAAAAATAAGTCATATCTAAATTTAAAGCGTTAGGAGGGAAAACACACTGCTGAGTAAATGTTCAGACTTTTATAGATAAGAAGTGACACACCTACAGTAGTGAAATATGAGGAATCACATGTAAATAATAAACAGACACTTGTCGTAATTGGGATAATAATAAATGAACAATTGTTACATTGTGTTTGAACATTTTTAGGGAAAAGTAAGAATACTAAACTAATATGTTTTAAAACTAAAACTAATACTAATAATATAGAAATAATAATTATAATAATAATTAAAATGCGTCGTGGAATTCTTCCGCATCGCATGTCTCTTGTGGTAACATTCCCAGAAGACTGGCAGCATTGCCACGTTGAATGGCAATGCTTATTCTCTGACCTAAAAAGAGGCCAGCCTTCTGGTCACGAGAAGCGTCGACCATACGTTTCGCAATCTCCCTGAAGAGATTGCGGGCGCTTGGACCCTATGACCCCAACGTTTCGACTCCAAATGGCACAAATTCATGATCTCCGATGAGATTGGAGTATTTGCGCCGTTTAAGAGCCTCTGCAGAAGCAGCAGCAGCACCGGCACAGCCAGCCGTGCCAGGTATATGGGTAGGGGCAATTGTATCGACGCATGTTGCGTCCCACACTAGATCCCTACCCATTTTCCATGGTACTAATGAGTGTTTTAAGGAATTCTAATTGTAAATTGACCTCTGAAAAATGCCGCAGTGGAATTTCTTGCGCCGTTTTTTCTCCTAGGAAGTAGTGGTAAACTGAACTTAAGTAGAATTAGTAGAATATATTCGACATCAATAAATTATAACTGCGTTATATTATGCTCACTGACTGACTTTAAAGGTTTTGGTGGGGCCCGCGTTCTTAGAATCCAACGCTTACAGTTCTAGTTCGTTGATAAAGAAGTTTGAAAAGGTTACCTGTGTAAACGTAGCTGCTAAGACTGGCGAGTTCATTCACTGACGCCCATTTTGCCAGTAGGGCTTGGACACAAGGATATGTTCCTGCTTGAGAAAGGCCTTGTACGATCCGACAAGCGCATACAGCCTTCCAACCTCCCTGTAAAATTAAATTCCCAAATACTTACTTATAATATGCATGTTTAAGTAATATGCTTGGCTGCATTCAAGAAACTATTTATTTTTTAAATTACAAGGCCCTTGCGCTTGTAAGGCAACACATACTTTTTTAAATGCGGAGACATGACATCCTAAAATAAACTGATTTTGAAATACCGTCGTAAAAAGAACTCTGAGTAAAGTTTCATTAGTGCACAAATAGTGAACTCGAAAGTAGTTCTTTCGAGTTCACTATTAGTGCACTAATGAAAGTGCCATGCCACAGACTTTATCAATTTAAAAAGTTGTGAGTTCTTTAAGAATTACAATTTCTAGATCGTACCATCGTAAATCGGTATGAAGATGCGCTGAACTACCTTATTGTCATCATCAGTACTAAAGCGACAATCCAGCTCACATTCAAAGCTTCCACTTTGGAGCCCAGGGTTCGTTCTCCCGCTCTTTTTCTTGATTTGACTTTGGCGGATGCGGGAAAATGAGGAAAGCCTGCTCCCGAGTGTTGTCGATCAATCATTACATGAACCAGCTTGCAGATAAAGTTTGTCTAGCTTAAAATACATTCGATTTCGTAACGTAAACCCATCGAGAGAACGTAGCATTGCGATTAACAGGATTCACACACACGGGTTCATAGTAGGCAAGCGGCCAATTATTGCAATGTTCCGTTCTCTGGATTCGTTAACGTTACTAATGCAAATATTTTTTGTGCTCTTGGTCCTAACAGACGTCAACGTACCCAATGCTCAATTCTCTTATAGTATTATTATTTTATATATGTAATAGTATATTATTACAGATAATTACCAATATAGTTAACCATGGTGTGATTATAGAGGCGACAGCGTTGATGAATAGGGCGATTTGTAGCGGTAGCTTCCCGCCGTAACGCTGTACTACCATGCCCATGGGGAACATCATGATAGAATATCCTAAGAAAAAGGAGTTCAGGACCATCTCTTGAACTGATTTGGGCCACTGGAATGTCTGAAAAGTATTAAAAGAACATAGGATTACCTTATCAAATTATTATTGAACTAGCAGGCTGTTGCCCCCGGCTCCGCCCACTTGGATGTCAGTTATCGCTATTAAACATAGCATAATGTCCTTTCTCAAGGTCTAATGTATTCCTATATCAAATTTTCTCAGGCGAGGCGGTGCGTTTGTTCCTATCCTGGATTGAAATAGGCGAGAGTTTGTGTATGCATTGAGTAAATATTTCCTGCTTTTTAAGGCAGAATGAGAAAAACATCACTTAAGCCTAGTGCAGACTTCTCTCTCTTCTTCTTTGTACTACAATCAAATCTATCTATTGATTAGTTACACCCAGAATTTCGAAAAACTAGCGTCGATAACTTAGTGGATAAGGAGGCGGCTTTACGATCGAGAGGTTCTGGGTTCGAATCCCGGCCACTACACAACCTATGTGACCCACTCCTAACACAAGCGATTTAGCTTAGCTGGAGGGATTATTGAGATAATTAGTAGGTACCTAATGTCGGTTACTAGAAAAACTTACGGTATGGAATTTGGTGGTGATATTCCTGGATTGAGCCTCTTCAGTACTTTGATTTCCTGTCGTAATATTATTTACTAATTCATTTTCTGCTAAGTTATTTAGAACTTCTTCAGTATCATTTCCATTTGTTATATTTAGTGTTACTACAGTTGTATTATCTTTAGGATTATCAGTCATAGCTACGATACTAACACCCATGTGTCCTCTTCCCATTACATTAACCGTAAGACATAATAGAATTATGGCTAGCTGGATATGGCGAACGCCGAAGCCATATTTCGGAGGTAAATCTTCTTTATCTGAAATGTAATGCTCTAGTTAAGAAAATAGGAGATATTAAATTGTTACTAAATCAAATAAATAAACTGATATCTGATGTTTGTGTTCCTGATAACATAATATGTATTGAGTAAAATATGGTGTGAACAAACAGAATTTCATTCAAATGTAGATATATTATTATGTAATATAAATCCGCAGTGGATTGCTATTACATTCTTCTTCTCCTTCATGCTTGCTTTAATCCCAGTCAAATCCGAAACTTCACCTCGGTGTCTAGGGTTCTACTGTGGGTTTGGCTGATGACGACGACCATGAATATGGGTCTTGCATTGATCTGGTCGTGCCTCGGAGAGCACGTTAAACCGTCGGTCCCAGTTGCAATAAGAACATCTATGGCAGTTTTTACGGGTAGTTGGAACCCTAAAAACTAGTCCTGGTCCTGTTCCAACAACTGGTCAAATTGCAATGTCAATTTCGATATCGCCAATACGTTGTGGAGGTCACATGGCAGTCGCTCCACGGAAAATATCACAGTTCAGCTAAACCTGTAGTTAGACTGGCAAAAGCGGACCCTAGACTCACGGCACTGGCGAAGAGTGAAATTTTCAAACGGGAAGCCGGTGGACAAAAGTCTTGATCTTATTTGTCATACACCGTGTGATCCATTAGGAGTCCGGCAGGACCGAGTTAGAGGGACCCTTTGCCACTGCTACGAGGTGAAAGCTTCAGATGCGACTGGGATTAACGCTAGGGCTGGGCCGCCGGCGCCTCCTTTTGCGAGCAAATAATGCTCGTGAAGTGGGTGACGGAGCGGGAGCAAAGGATAATCGCAGACCTTGCGGCCCGCGAGGAGCGCAGGAGAATCGATAGCCGCGCATCCCGCAACGAGCGGCGGCAACTCGGGCGTCGGAGGTCGCAGAATGACCTCCGTCCCCCATGAGTGCGGGCCTGGGGGTGACGGGTGGAGCCGCCTGTCACCCTAGCAGAAGCAGGCCGCGGCGGCGGTGTGCATTGCGTGCCTCCCTATACCCGGGGGCGAGTTGGGGACCCCGTGGTTCCCACACCGGATGAGGGCCAGATCGAGAGATATGGCCCTGGGTCCGCCGGGGTGCGAGGGATATGGCTACGACAATCTCACCTCCGGCAACCAACGGCCCACAGACGGCGTGCGTTTTAGTAGGTTCGAGTCCGACCTAACCTCCTTCTCCGGTTCCGGCGGGGGAGGTATCCGTGGGGATTTTTCGCACGATAAAAAAAAGGATTAACGCTAGAATGAAGAACTACCCTACTCACCTCCAGGAACACAACACAAGGTTATTTAGTCGCGGTTTTCTGTATGGCCGAGATACTATCCCCAGTCAAACCGCTCGGTTGAGACGGAAATACCAGCGTACCTTTAAAATCGTGAAAAATTCGTAAAAAGACTCTTTGTAAAAGCTTACCTGACACAATTTCTCGAACTGGAACTTTTTGATATTCATGTTGCACTGATTTCTCAGTTTGACTCATTGTCACTTTGTTAATTATTTCTTGTTATGACATGCGGTCGCAGGAGTGAAGTACCTACAGTGGAGGAATAAACAACACTTACTGTGTTGTGTATTCTTGTTTAATAGTGTCATTATCATTATAGAGTAAGATACTCGTGTAACTCAGATAGTACACGAAGAATAATTAATAAAATATCCTGGGGGCTAACTACATAGCGCTCTCTAAATGTAGACTAACTTGTATTATAGGTTCTAGAACACGGTTATAGATATTCGTACTAGATTAATTTTTATTTGATATCTACATAAATATTCTTTGATGGTTCTTACAGGATTAGCAGCTTGATGTGATACCCCTGGTGTTTGTACACGTTCATAGGCTACGGTAATCTCCTCCCAATAAAGTGGACGTGTGCTTTTCAGTTGCATAAGTGGTAGAAAAAAAGTTATCATAGAAACACTCAATCAATTAGCATATTACAGTCCACTGCTGGACATAAGCCTCTCCTACCGTGCACTCAAAGAATAGAATAGAATAGAATATCTTTATTTTATTTGTAAAACATAGGTATACAAAGATCTTATATATAAATAGTGGGTTCGCTATGTTTTGCCACTTGGGCATACAAATTGATTTAAAAGCTACTTAGCCACAATTTCATAATACAATCATAGTCACAATGTCATAGTTTAGAATTAAAATGTCACAGTATTACATTATATTGAAGTATCATTTAAGAATTCGTCAAGCGTATAATAGCATTTGTCAATTAATAAAGATTGTAGGGATTTTTTAAATTTAGATACAGGCATAGATTTCATATCCCTTGGGAGTTTATTAAATATCAAATAGACGCAAATAGACGCAGATTTTTGCATTCATTTCTCATTTATCAGTCGATTAGCAGGTTCTGCTGTAAGTACCAGCTTGCAGTCGCTTAGGGTCCAAAGATCTTGATGAGGCGGCCTTACTTGGCAATCACTGAGGCTCTAATATACCCAAGTCAGTAAATGTAGTACTGGTAAATGTAATAAGATGTCTATTGATTATAGATATTGAGAGGTAAGTAAGTTAAGGTCCATACAAAGCAGGGATCCTTATTCAAAGGAAATGCGCGCCTGTGGTGGCTCCCATTTCACTATTCTATGCGACAAACGTCAGTAACCGTGTTTGTAAAGTGTTACATTATTTATAACGTATTGATGTAATAAATAACTACCTGACATGTTACACATCATGACCTTATTGTATGTTGTATGGGTTATCAATTTGATAGCGGCAAGATTTTTGAGTCCGATCACTTTGTTGGACTTCACAGACGAACTTTTGTTGGATTTGCTTTAAATGAAATAATACAATAATAGAGGTTGTTTCTTTTTGCCTAAATTGCCACTAGAAAATATCGTGATCGAAGAAAGTTTAGTGGTTCAAATCTGTAAAAGTCCCAAATCGATCTGTAACAGTTTTTTGTGTAAAATATAATATGGAAAATGGGACATAAATAAATCAATAAATTTAAATATTCTACAACATTCTACACAACGCTATCTTGTGTTATGGAATCTAGAATGCGGATATTCATACTCAGATACTTTTTTTTGTAAATACATACATATTTATACATAGAAACACCCAGACCAATGCAAATATTTATATTCATGCATACAAATATTGGCACTGAGCGGGGATCGAACCCGCGCCTCCTGCGTAGCAGCCGCGTTCACTACCGCTACGTCACAGAGGCAGACATGTATGGGGTTTGACGTACCTATATGACACATATTTTGATGTTTATGACATGGTAGCTTTTGCCCGCGGTTCCACCCGCGTGGATTTCGGTTATCGCGATCAAACAAAGCCTATCTCCTTTCTCAAGCTCTAACCTACCCCTGTACCAAATTTCATCGAAATTGGTTCAGTGGTTCGAGCGTGAAAGCGTATCAGACAGACAGACAGATAGGCAGACAGACAGAGTTTCTTTCGCATTTATAATATTAGTATGGATATGGATTACGTTGACGACTGTCAGAGAAAAGAGAATCGACCTCGGACGGGACTCAAACCCGCGACCTTTCCCTTACAGGGGGAACTGTCATATAGGAAAAAATTGGGATTTTTTCGTTTGGGAACATTCGTCATTCTATTTTGCAATACGGTGACAGTTGACTCTCGAAAAGCTACTGACTTGACTTTGGTGTGTTTTTTTATTTGAAAATCCATGGTCAGACTTAAATCTACCACATATTTGGTTGTGTTTGAGTATGATCAAAAGTGTATGATAAGCATCATCCACGCGAGTCGAACCCGGGGCATCATACAATTAATTTAATGAACTAAATTTAAATAAGATTGTCCCATCTGCCGTATATTCATTATCTTGATTTGAATAATTAGTTATCTTAAGTAAATATTAAAACATACTGTATCAGTGACAGGTTCCTAATTTGTGTTCAGTTTGAGTGTATTTATGAGATATTTTTGAACGGAATCTCCTTGTGCTTTATTTATTTATCTATTATCAGAAGATTGCTACTGGTTTTGTGTTTATCATACAATTTCGCTGAGATTTCAATATCGTCATCATCTTGGCGTAAATCCCAGTCGTATTCGAAGTACCTACTCACCTTGCAGTCACTGAGGTTTGCTAAATTTATATTGGCTTTTATTGGAGCTACTGCCGTTTCCCCCCCCTACCCCAGGAAGCAAAGCTACGCCCAAGCCTCATCCACAAATCAGTAGGTGTACTGGTTTACCAGTGAGGTTGGTGTAATTTGTGAGGATCGTAATGTGGTTTCTGATATACTTCAAACAAGTAATGCAGTATAATTAGTAATTTCTGCAGCTGACGTATATGCTCGCCTTCGGAATCATAACTTAAGATGTAGGTCTCCAGTCGAGTGAATAAAATTTGACAAAGAAATTACGTTATGTCCTATGTTATGATCATCATCGTTACAGCGTTGTGTTCCAAGTGCAAGGCCTTCACCTTGGGGTCTGGGTAGACCCTAGTTTTAACTCATCCAGCTTGCATGGTTTGGGCATCCATGACAATCAGACCATTACCATGCCATTACCGTGCTACTCTAAAGGCAAAAACATTTCATTTTCATTAATTTATTTATTCTTAAGAACACAACATTTTGAAACATCCATGGTCTTCTTTCTTGCTTCTTCTTCACTTTCGTCTTCTTTTGCGTCGGTTTGATTTGATGCCTCCTGCATCTCTTTGTCACAGGATTCTGTAAAGAATGTAGTGAGTATTGCAGTATGTAGTGTGAAACTGGGTAATAACCACATCATCATTATTGAAGGATTATTCCCGGTTGCATCTAAGGCTTGCGCCTGGATTTTTTTATTAATATACCTATAATTGGTCTGTCGAATGACTGCACAGCAGAGAGATCATTCCACAGCTTGAGCGTGCGCGGAATGAAATTCCTTTTATACCACACTTTGTGCACCGTTTCCCGTTGTAACGTGTGTGGATGTGGACAAATTCTATGTCTGTGACGAGCGATGCGATAGTTGATAGATTGTATTTATAAATTGGGTATAAATTATGTACTTGCTTACCATTCAGAGCCGCATAGTTCCAAGGCTGAACATCTGTAGTCATCAGTACAACAAAAATAACATTAGTGAATATGGCCACCCCTGCAGCTATAAAGAACATTGTGCGCCACTGTATAATATTTGTCTGGAACAAAAAGGTGGAATTTTCTATGGTAAGCGTTTTAAAGGTATTTTTTGGACCTCACCAAGATATCCGGGGCTCAACCTAACCTCAACAGTCGCTATCTAACATCCTAATGCCGAATGGGAAGCCTGCACTGTATCCATTTTATACATCATCATCATCGTCAGACATCTTCTATTTGCGGTTTTAGGTCCGTATTCTAGAACGACAGGCAGTCCTGAATCTCGATTTATCTGAGGATAGACTGTATAAAACAGATTGACAGATTGTACAGATTGTCTATACAATTTGTCCAGCTGAACCAGTATATGTGATCGAATTCGAATGACTTAAAACGAGTCGATTGAGAATCAAGATTAACGAGTATAGTTGTACAGTACATACCATGTCCGTGATTACATATGAAACAATAACTGGTGTCAAAACGGTGAATACATTTCCAATAGTATTGCCAATTGCTAACAAAGTACCGCTAAAATTTGGGGCTAAGTCGATGTAGTTGACCTGTAATAAAATTAGACAAATAAATTAGATTTTAGTAGGTACTTTTGTAAATATTACAGTAGCAGCGAAGTTTAAAAATTTGGGTCACAGACTTATATGAACGTTGAAAATAATACAATAGCCAGCATTAGGAAAAAAAAAAGAAAAACTTTTGAGAAATAAATCTGGCTATAAAAAATAAATATTCACGGCCACCCTTTATAATCGTTAGTAGGTAGTGATAATAATGACTATTTACGCCAGTAATTATGTAGTCCAGGAGTAAAATGAGAATATTACCAGCCATCCAGTTATGGTCCCGCTGCTTGCAGCCATGGCGGCGACGAGACACGTCATCACGATAACAGAATTGCTTGTGTAAGACGTCAGAAGGAGGCACACAACCAAGCCGCAACTTGCTGCAAAATAGTGTAACTTAATAGTTTCAGTTTAATTCCAGTTCACAGTTAATAACTCCTACTGGAATTTCCAGTTCCTATTGATTGTAACGCTTCCAACTGGTCTTATGGGAGATCTATAGGGGTGGCCTATGTCCAGCAGTGGACTTCCTATGGCTGAAATGATGATGATGATGATGATGATTGATTGTAAACTGATGACAATCATTATAACTATTTATCTACTTTCTAACGGATTCTATGGCGATTTCATATTAGTGTCCCAGTAAGAGCAGTCGATACATCGCGTTCAGAGTAAAAAATGTTTGGTTTTCAATTTTTCGAGGTATACGTTATACCTATACCATATACACAACTGTCTTCATCATCACCTTCATGGGAACTTATTGTTAGTATCATCATCATCTTCATCTTCATGGGAACTTATTGTAATTTACATTGTTAGGAATCAAGTCTTGACGAGATTTGCCAACTCCCAATGTCCTTAGAAATTTCCAGACTTTTGCTGGATCCTCGTTTTCCACTGAGTTATGAATATAACGGCGTTGCGCTTTCCTACACACCCGATTGCAGTGATATTGTCTGATTGCATCTGAGGCCAAGGTGACCTCGGAGCTCAGGCTCTGCCTGCCGGCTTTTCCTCCTCTACTTCGCACGATCTTGGGCGTCTATGGTCATTTGCACGCATGTCATTCTCCACGACGTCAATCCAGGACTTCTTGGGCCTTTCCCTTCTACCAACCCAGTGAGGGCGCCATTGCCAGGCTTTGCCACTCACAACTGTCTTATCGGTTACTGATCCTTTTGTAAGGTAAAGAGTTTTTAACTTGATGACCGAAATTCATTGATCACCAAATGAATTTCGGTCATCAAGTTATGTATTATTATTATATTATATTGTGTGGTTAGTAGTGCTTGATAGAACCACTAATTTTACCTTACCAATAGTATTGAATATTCTTCTAGTATTGTTTTTACTAACAATTTTACGATTTGTACAATAATCTGCTAGCCATCCGAATAGCAAATTGGTGAAGAAACTAGCTACGTAAGGCAGTGATGACAGCAGACCGCTCTGAAACCACAAAAATCGAAAATCACTTACAAATCTTTGTAAAAATGATATAGGCACATGCATTAACTTAGTTTGTATTCTATAATAATTGTTTGGTTAGATACTTACGTTTCTGACATTAATATGGAGTGTATGATGAATGTAGGTAGCTACTTGGTTGTTGAAGAACACGAAGGCGGCGTTAAAGCCGACGTGTGTAGCGATTGTGCCCCACAATGGCTTTGAGGTGAAGATTGCTCGCCAAGGCGTTTTAAGTTTCTGTAAGTCAAGTGATTGCTATTCAGATTGAGCTGAAAATAACTCCCGAAGTGTCTCCGCTCGTCGAGGTCTGTGCGGGCTTAGCTCTCAGCTTCACTGGATCAGTTCCGCCGTCTCCTTCTTGGGCATTACTTGCTCGTAGAAGGAAACGGCGGAAGCCCAAACACTCACACAACGTACCATCTCCGCGAGCAAGGCGGAGAGCGAAAGTACTCACATACAGGAATATGGAACAAGTACTGATCATAACCCGAAAAGGCTCATTTTTAACAATATTTTTGATAATATTACCTTGCCATCACCATCGTTTGCTGTTTCAACAATATAATTTCTTTCTTCGTCCGTAATAGATTTGTGCACTAGAGGGTTAGCTGATGCAAATACGGTGAGTATAATGAAGCACAATAAGCAAATTACTCCGATAGCGTAGAAGATTGATGGCCAACCCCATTCGCTAGCACCGAGAAACCCAGCCAGCTGATAGGCAATAACGATACCAACAGTAAGTCCTGCAAAAGGGTTAAGAATTAATGTCGAGGATATTTAAGTGCACCCAGCTTTGGATCAGCCAGGATTATGTAGGTAATGTAATATAGTCATTCTACAGTATCAGACTGTAGAATAAGATAGACAGACAACAGTTCATGTACTACGTATTGCCTAAATATATTTGTAATATTTTTGCTTCAAGGCTTTAGTCTACGGCCATTTCCGCCCGCGTTTTACTTTCGGCGACTTCCGAAAGTAAAACGCGGGCACTTTGTCATGGGCTGTATGTTTACTACCTAATAGAAAACAGCCCTGGGATTGTGGAAGTAAGATGGCAGTAGCTTCACGAAAAATATCGCAGTTCAGCCAAATTCGCAGTTAGACTGGTAAAGCGGACCCCAGACTCCGAAGTCAAAGCTTCGGATGCGACCGGGATTAACGCTAAGATGATGAAGAAGAAAACAGTCACATCTCTCCGATTCTAAATTCGATGATAAAAAAGGGTACCCGAAATAGGATGATATACTAATTAATAGGAACGTTTTCCACCCCGAAGGGAAGAAAACGATTATTTCAGGTCTTGCCGAGGCTTGACCTTCGGAGATAGCCTACCTTACCTAAATGTACCCACATGCATGTACTTACCACCTTTCGTCTCTGTGTGTGCTTTAAGTGCAAGGCGTTGCGTATGGAACGTCACGCCTGCGCGACGGCTAGTGCGCGAGCGGGTCGCGATCGTGCTTTCTTCAGTTCCTTACTCCGAAGAGCCGGCAAGGACTTGCTACGGTCAAGCCTCGGCAAGACCTGAAATAATCGTTTTCTTCCCTTCGGGGTGGAAAACGTTCCTATTTCAGTTCTGTGCCTTCGGCTTGACCTTCGGAGATATGTCTAACCTCTGCCGGCGCCCTTAAGCGTATTGTGACAGACTTTAGTTGGTGCGAAGCAGTCAACCAAAATGAAAAATTCTATTTCGACGAAAAAGTCTTTAATAAATTAAATTGCAACTTGTTTTCCATTAAAACCAAATAAAAAATTCTAATAAGTAAAAATAACTTAAGACTGCTTCTAGTCTATTACACCAAGATGTAGGTAACAGAATACTTAATTAACTCACTAAAGGATCTACAACACTGCAGAGAATGAAGCTCTAAGAATGTTGGAGTTGTCGATTCTAGGACAATCTACAGTTTTACAGTAATGTTTGAAAAAAAAAAAAAAAAAATTATCTGATCCTCTCCAATTACAATTTTTTAAAATACTATCTAGAGGGACATTGTTTTCAAAATCATTAGAAGCCACTGCTGCCCTGATTGAAGCCGGACCAAAATTAAGCCCTAAATCGTGGAAAGGACCTTTCAACCAACCGGTGATAACGGTTCTAGAAGCGGCCTTTACTTCACCACGAGTAGTAATAAATAAATTTAACAAATTGGATCGCGCCTCCCTTCTAGCTCTGGAAACTTTTATGAGTGTTGATTTACCCATGTGACCAAGCAAAATACAGGATCGTCAGAACCAGATAATTGCGATCCTGATTGACGGTACCTGCTATTATCCGTTTTAGATTCGAACTTGGGCCAAAACGTTATACCATTGTCTGATTTATCACAATTTTGATCGTCAATACTTAGAAGAGTCAGGTCGTGAATACGGCGCCCTGACGCTAATAAAAGCAGTAAAGCCACATGCCGAGACACCTGGAATAAGCTATCGACTGCCGGGATATGAGACCTTAACCATTGTAACAAATCCTAAACGTTCCAAATCTTTGCTTTGGGTGTCAATGACGTGCATTTCGTTAAGCTAATACTTTAACCATAGTTGAAACTAACGGATGTGTTGCTAAACGTTTTTCCTGAGAAGGATCAGCCAACGTCAAAATGACCGACTTGTGCACTAAAATTGTTGAAACCGCGAGCTTTCTAACACGAGTTAGGAAACATAAACATGTAGCTACATCTTGGGGACGCGGATTACTAGGACTTTTCTCATTTTGTCTGCACCACGAAACCCATTGTATCCAGGCTGATTTATATGTACGCCACGTGGAATCTCGCCACGCAGATTGAACAAGATCAATGACACTTGGGTCCAAATCTGCTAATAACTCACTCCACCCCGTATCTTCCAAACCTCGAAAGAGAAACCTTCCGCTTTGGGTAGCGGGCAGTTGGTGGACAGGTCGGTTAAGAACCTGTTGACGTGTTGTATTTGAAACGGAGGGCTCAGAGCTCGCCGCTTCAAGTCGCCTCTCCAAAACACTGTTTCCCAACACGGAACCATCAACAGGTAAATCCCTGAGGATTGATTGAGGTGCCGGAGCACTCTGGGTATTAGAGGAGGAGGAGGGAAGACCCATGCCAGCTTGTAATGCCAAACCCGGCTGAATGCATTGATGAATGCAGCCTGCGTATCCCATGATTCAATTGAAGCATACGTTGGGACTACTTTTGAACGACTGGTCGCAAAGAGATCTATCTGTGGAGAACCCCACCTCGTGAATATTCTGCTCGTGATATCGTTTGAGATATGCCAATCTGGAAGAACCTTCCGCCTTGACAGGCAATCGGTTATGGAATTGTATCGGCCTGGTAGGTAAAATGCCTGGATGATTACTCCCAAACTTTGCGCTAGCAACAGAATTGTCCTGGTTTCTTCCGTCAGAGTGACCGACCTTGTACCCCCTTGGTTTCTCAAATACGAAACCACCGTTCTGTTGTCTGATTGAATCATAACTGTTAAATAATCCTTTCTGTTTATGTGCCAAGTCATCTGTTCGGCTGTCCATCGTCCCGACAAATGAGAATCGCCGATCTGAACACCCCAACCTTCGTTGGACGCATCTGTTGTGATAAATATCGTGGGCTCTGGATAGAATATTTTGCCCGGAGCCCTTATATTGCGGGTCCACCAAAGACAGTCTTCGATGGCCCGAGGAGTTAGTACCAAAGATTGATTGGGACGCTCTTGTGGAAGTTGCCGACCGGCTCGTTGTATGTTCCTGGTGAACAAACGGCCCAAAGGGGTCACTATGGCAGCGAAACCTAACCGACCTATGAGCGAAGTCCCTATGCGCCATGACCAACGTCCTATTTGCAACACCTGTTTTAGATCTGTAAGTCGTCCAAATAAACTAAAACCCTTAGGCCCTTTGTTCTCAGAAACCCTGCAACCCATTTGCTGACCTGAGAGAAGGCTAGTGGGGCGCTGGACAGACCGAAGGGGAGCGATGTCATTTGGTAAAGTTCGTTGACGTAACCGAATGCCAGAAATCTTCGATGAGTCTCTCTTATCGGAATATGGAAGTAAGCTTGACTCAAATCTAATTTTCCTAAGTAATCTCCGGGTTGAAGAAAATTGGGGACATGAGCCTGGTTTATTGGTCGCGAATCTTTCCAAATTCTCTTGAAGAGGAATGCAGATTGGTCTTGAAACAAAGGGAATCGAATAACCTGTAATTATTTTTAGAATCGCTTTTGGGGCTCCGAGTTTTTCCCATTGCTGTAGGAATTCTCGCAACTGACCCCCTCGAAAATAGTCAGTGCGAACTGCGTGCATCTCGTAATTTTTTGCTGCCGACTTCCTTTCCTTTTCGTTGGTTTGACGATCTTTTAGCGGAAAAGTTACGCTGTGAGGAAGAATTATTTTTTGTTGGGTTTCGGTTTTGTTGAGAACGAAAATTGGATCCAACAGACTTGGCGTTGGCGTGAGGTCTTGGTTTATAAAAACTATTGGAAAATCTTCCTTCGGTGGCTTTTGGTATTTGTACAAAAATGGTGGATATACCACCGTTATCCTTAACAAATGAGCACAGTTTATTATCATCAAATAAATGAGTAGGTGAAGGAGGTATGCTATGTAGGGCAGAGTTAAGAACATCGTTCTTTGTTTTAAACGCTTTGCGGCGGAGATCAATTGTCTCTGATCTATGAGCGCAAACGAATTGTAGCATTTGATCGGAAACCACCTTAAATTTGGAATCATCTGCTAATAGGGACTTTAATTCTGCTCTGGCGTTCGGACACTTTCTAATAATAGAATTTAAACCATCCGCCAGAGCCCTGCGTTGGAGTAAAAGACCATGGGTAATTGTACCTAGAATTCCCTCTTGCTTTGTTACCCACGGAGATGGTTGCGAGGATAAAGTGCCCAGCGCATTATTGATCTTAAGCGCACTAAAGACTGAGCCAGCGCGTAGATGCTTCTCCACCTCTTTATAACGGATGCGGCTCCAGCCTTCCGTGCCTAACCTTTGGCACTCTATCCCCTCACTTTTGATATGATTCAGTGGCTCGGGTACAATTGGATCTGCTTCCTTTATTACAGGTAGGAATTCCAGTTCCTCTTCGGCTACCTCAGCGCCTGAGTCTAAGGGCGGTGCTCTCCATGATGTACCGGAAGGTGTAGACTCTTCGTCACTGTCCGAGACATAATTTTCTTTATCCGAATCCATATCTACTTCCTGCCGCTGTTCAATTCTATCCAATAGCAAAGAAAACATGCTTTCCATCTTTTCCTCTAGGGCATCAATTCTAGCATTTTGCGATGTGGATGGTGTGGGAGACTCTACCCTACGCTTGCGTGTTGACGGTTCAACATTTAGGGAAGATAAGGAGGATGCACTCCTCCTCTTCCGACTGGTTGCTTCGGTCGCAGCCTGGTATCCAGATAAAATGTTATCAGCCTCAGTCCGAGTGTGTAGCAACGGACGCAAAGCATCCACTGCCTCTTTGAACAGTTCAGTGCGAACTGCAGAACCACGAATGCGATTCGCTACTGATGGTGGGCCTAAAATAAGAGCCCGCGTAAAAGCCCAGTCGAGCATCTTGCACCTGATCTCACGATAAGCCTTTTCCGACAAACGTTCAGCGTCCGGTAGGAAGGCACGAACCAAACCTACCGTGGGCAAGGCGTAAACTAGCTTGTTGAGAATGTTTGGCTCAATATTCTCCCCAAAGATTTCCTCCTTAGTGGCGGTTGTTACCTCCCAGCCAGTCCATCCATCGGGTAGGTGTTCCTGTGCCAATAATTTTATTCGGTCCAAAATCTCTTGGTCCTGTTCCGTATCTGCTCGCTCGTCTAGCAGCTTGCCGAGAGTTATAAGCAATCTTTGTTGAGTCATCTGAAGCAAAATGTAAGCAAGCGCTCAGCAAAAATAATCATGCCAATAAGCAAAGCACAGAACCCAATGAAGCTCGAAACCATGAGCCGCGCGGCTCGATTGACGAGCCGCGCGGCACGATTTGTGAGCCGCGCGGCTCGATAGTGTGAGCCGCGCGGCCCGAATTATGAGCCGCGCGGCTCGAGTTACGGGCCGCGCGGCTCGAGTTACGGGCCGCGCGGCTCGAAAGACGAGCCGCGCGGCTCAGAATATGAGCCGCAAGTCTCAAATTTCGAGCTGCATTGTGCAACAGGGCTCGCGGTCAGCACTCGGGTGAGGTACGACCGGTAGAATCACGGCTGATGAGCCGGTAATTCGATTCATTTGGCTGCAACAGTAGCGTCATAGCCAGATCAGTAGGCATTCAATCGTGGATGGTATGTCCAACGAAAGCAATTCACATACATAGTTTGTGGATGGAATGTCCGACAAACATTATAAATCTAACAAAAGCATGTGTTAGTAGCAAGCTCAAGAAATAAAATTAAAATTTATAAGCTTGAGGTTGCAAAAAAAAAAAAACATAACCTAAAAGCTGCACTTGAAAATTACACAGAGACAGAAAAAAGATAAATGATGTAATGACTTACCTCGATCTACGCGGTAAAACGTTACAACAACGTTAATTCACTACACCCATCTTCTTTTAAACAGTAAAAACAAACACACGTGTGCACACTAGGTAATAAATAAGCGTACTGAAGAAAGCACGATCGCGACCCGCTCGCGCACTAGCCGTCGCGCAGGCGTGACGTTCCATACGCAACGCCTTGCACTTAAAGCACACACAGAGACGAAAGGTGGTAAGTACATGCATGTGGGTACATTTAGGTAAGGTAGGCTATCTCCGAAGGTCAAGCCGAAGGCACAGAACTGAAATAAGTATATAATTCGTTTGCATTTATATGCCACCCTATTTCGGGTACCCTTTTTTATTATCGGATTTATTTTATTAACTGAGTAACTTCACGTTACTTGCTTTCAGAATGAAAAAGAAGTTACTACCTGCATGAACACAAGAACCAAGAGTCGCGCGCTCATGTGCCGGCACCCACTTTGCTAGCAGGTTTTGAATAGCAGGGTATGTGCCAGCTTGGGACAGACCCTGTAAGAGTCGACAGGCACAGACGCCTTTCCAGTCACCCTGTAAGTAGAGTTTATTATTTGAGTTCAGCTATAAAAAAAATAGCGGCGCAGCAGCAGCGGCGGCGGCGCGGCGCGCGGCGGCGGCGCGACAAGCTTTTTTTATGACTCTGGTGTTAGTAGCGGTAGAGCGTTTGATTGCTATATTCGGAGGTTGTGGCTTCGATTCCCGCTCAGTGCAAATATTTGTAAATATCCAACATACAATGATCTGGGTGTTTCTATGTAAATGTTATTCACAAAAGTAAATATATTAAAGTATATCCGCATTTTAAAACCCGTAACATTGAGACCTGATAGCGCTGCGTAGAATATTCTAGAATAAATTAGTAATTATATATCTTCTTACCCATATAGTCAACCAAGGCGTCATAATAGAGACGATACCGTTGATGAAGAGTGCGATCTGCAGTGGAAGTTTACCCCCATAGCGCTGGCACACCATGCCCATGGGAATCATCATAATCATGTACCCCAGGAAGAAAGCGTTCAACACCATCTCTTGGATTGATTTCGACCAATTCCATGTCTGGAAGTAATTTTAAAATACGGTTTTAATGTTTGAATCAAGCTATTCTATAAATATAGTTTAATTATGTTGACATGGTCGCGTGACATGGCTCGCGTTGATGTTCTTTATCGCGATTTTTGGTCATATCTTCGGTTCTACCGAACCGATTGTGATCAAAATCACCAATTATTTTAAGTCCAACCAAGATCTAAAATCGTTTTGTGTGTGATCAGGCCTGGTGGAGCTGGAGGAGCAGAGCTTGAACCGATTAAAACCGCACGGCGATGTCTGTTTACAACCCAACGGAAATAAAACCTACAAATCGACATCCCACTCACAACTTAAAAAAAGAGCTTGTGAGTTCACGTCAGTAGTGTAACAACCAGGATTTTTTATACTATGTTACAGTGGCCTATGGACGAGTGCAACACCAGGGGAGTCACGCTCGTGCTGCCGACCCTGTAAGAACAGAGAGATTCTGTGGCGTCAGCGCAGAGGATAAGTAGGACAAGCCTTTAATCTTCCCACTGATAGTAGAAAAACTCTCCAGTGAGCTCTGGCTACCCTACTCACCGCCGGAAACACAACACGAGGTTAATTAAGCCGCGGTATTTTGGGGGGCAGGATGCTAAAATGGGATCTCTACATCGTAAGTCCAACTACCTAACCACTAACACAAAGTTACCTGATTATACTTACAGTATACATTTGCGTGCCATTACCTAGGAAAAAGTTTTCAGCGCTCTCGTTTGTTGTATTGACGTAATTAATTACTGTTTCTGTTAGATTATAATCTGATTGATTTTGAGGAGCTGTTGTGTTAAGTTCAGGACTATTAGTCATAGCCACAATAGTTACGCCCATATGCAGTCTTCCAATTATATTAGCCGTCAGACACAAGAGAAATATAGCCAGCTGGACATGTCTGACGCCGTAGCCATATTTAAGCGATCCATCTTCTTTTTCTGCAAAATAGAATATACCTATGCAGTCTCCGAGTTGGTAAATAACAGAAAAGATTGTAAGTCCGGCTGGAATTTCTCTAATTCTATCTATTGTGGGGTTGACAGTTACAGATCTTAATAGAGTACCTAATTAAATCCGTAATAATTCGTAATATAAAATATCTACGACGGCATCCTGTGACGTAGCAAGCTCTTTTGAGCTGGCCGGGTCCATCGGGATCTTGGTGGGGTTTCATACTAAAGTACCGACCAAAATGACTTAGAAAGTACCTTGTAACACTTCTGATAACACGTTTGACAACGAAACCGGACCAACTTGAATGTCATTGGTAATCACATGCTAGTCACGTTATATAATAGCACTAGGTACTTAAATATAGCAGCGACGTGAAAAAAACTAATGATTATTGAATAGCAATAATCGATTTTTTATGTTTTTATTATCACACTTCGTTGCAGATACATTAAAGAGTAATCGTTTGTTAACCGTAGTACCAGAAGGGAAAGATATTTGAATTCTCACTCTGATAAATAATATGCATAATACTGAACCTCTCTGAAATTTTGTTGAAACCAGAACATCCAGAATTCCAAACAAAATTTCTATGGACGTTCTTTCAGAGATAATATTTTTTACATCGGCTTCCCTTTTGACCCTACGCACGCCATTGATTCACTGTCAAAGTTTAAGAACGAAGCAGGAAAAATGTACATTTTTCCTGTTTCGTATTAAACCGTTAAACCCACGGAAAGGAAAGTAGATTTTTTTCTGTTCTGTGGTTAAACCCAACTATAAGGTACCTAATCTGAGGTAAAACTTTGATTGTGAATTATCATCATTCTCATAGCGAGTTCCCATTTGCGTCACAAGGTAGCACTTTTGAGCCCATGGTCTGCTTATACATAATATATATTTTTTTTTAACTGTTATGTTAAACTTTGTTAAAGTTGCAATCTCGAAAGAAAAACCAGAAACCAGTTCCTCGACGGGTTTATAGCAGGTCACCGACTAGCAGGTGAAGGTGGCTGGGGACTAAAGATCACCTTCATGTCTATAGGTGAGCTTAATACCCAATATAAATATAATAGACTAGCCATCCACCCGCGGCTACACCCGCGATAAACCGACATCCATATATCTCCGGTTTTACTTGACCGATTGGGATCAAATTTACTTAAGATTTGTCTGCTGCATCAGAATCCGTTCAGCCGGGTTAGTCTCATAATGCCTACCCACTTGTCGTAAAACATTCTGATTGCAAAATGACCAGATAACAAAATGCCCAAGTTGCAGAATGTCTATATGGCGTAAAGTCTAGGGAGCAGCGAGTAGCAATTCCTTGGCTGGCGTATTGTACAATAGAATGACGAATGCATGGGAATTGACGTACATGACAGTCGTCAACGTATGTCATAAATGTCTAATGCCATACATTCTACAATATGCCGGCCAAGGAATTGCCACTTGTCTAGGGGGCAGTAGTATTCGCGTCACAAGACAAGAAGTTCAAATTGTGTTCCGTATCGTTAATTCTTCTTCATCCTAGCGTTAATGCCTAGCCGTATCCGAAGCTTTTAGCTCGGAGTCTGGGGTCCGCTTTACCAGTCTTAACTACGGATTTGGCTAGACCTCGATATTTTCCGTGAAGCGATTGCCATCTGACCTCCACAACCCAATGGTAACATTAGGCGATATCGAAGCTTTACAGCTAAACAGTTGTTTTGGACTTTTTATGGCTCTAACTACCCGTAACGACTGCCATAGATGTTCTTATGGCAACCGGGACCGACGGCTTAACGTGCTCTCCGAGGCACGACTAGACCAATGCAAATACCCATATTTCATGCTCAGAAATATTTGCACTGAGCGGGGCTCGAACCCACGCCTCCTGCGTAGCGGCCGCATTCACTACCGCTACGCCACAGAGGCTGTTAGTATCGTTAATAAAATACATAACAAACTTGTTATAAAATATCTCCAATATCCAGACACGATCACTTTACAATTATATAATAATAATATTCACTGTCAAAGTTAAAGATCGAAGCAGGAAAAAAATAAAGTATACTCTAAGGTTACCCCACATTCATCCCCATGAACTTTCGCATTTATGTTATTAGTAGATTGAAATATTGTTACTAAAGTAACTTGGTAGGATTCATTCCACATACCTTGAGGGTTTGCAGCCATTGAAGAGGTCAAGGTAATCCGTTTTAGAATCATTATTCTAACACTAACAATTACTTATTAACTATGGGCTAATATATTTGCACTAACTTGTTTATAAACAAATTCCACTAAAATACGTCCGACAGTGAACCGGTTATGCGAAGAAGTGATGCCACAAGACTTCCTTATAAAAACTTATTTAATTATGTTTAAACATTTCGGTGATCGATATGTTTGGAGAGGTTTGGACGCAATACACGACTATAAGTTCCAAACGTGATTTTAAGACGATACGTATATTTTAATTCTTCTATAATTAATAGAATGAAGTTAATGATGATTGCGAATGGTTTTCCAAATCATCATTACGTTGACTCGCTGCCTACACCTGGCTAATAGTGAAGTAATTATATTGCAATCAAATGATTAATGACTGATTTGCTTACCGATCAGTCGTGTTCATTTGCCTCGTGAAGTATAAGGTAAAATCTGGTGGAGGACCTTTGTACTTTGATGTTGGACCTTGTAGGTGAACTACACACACTGTACATACCTATAGTAATTTTCACGTTTTACTATTGCCATTATTTAATTGTTTCATGTGTTGTAAGTAATATTTATTAATAAGTAATTTTTTTGTGTAGACCATTATAATATCACTTACATAACGTCTAAATATAAAAATATATCTTAAAGACTAGTTTAACCAATGGATGGAACACCGGTGGAATCGCAGCCCCGGCCTGGGAAGACTCCGGCAAGAAACTCAGCGCGGCAGCGGGCATTCAGTGGAGTTTGTTGCGCCGTTTCTTTTCCCTTACCGCCTAGGAAGCGGTAGTAAACTTAGTTTTAAGAGGGGGTATAAAGCTAAATTGCCGATCGTAGATTTTGATTTTTATACCCGAAAGTAAGCCACAAATGAGCTGGGTTTTTTTAATAGAAAATACGTTATATGTGAAAGGGACTGGTCATGGTGAAAACATAAAATATTAATATTTTATCGATAGAATAAAATCACAAAGTTGTGCCTAATTTACTACTAAAATCAATTTATTTCCAATATTATGCATACAACTGAGTCAATATTTGAATACAAAGTGTAAAATTATATAACCAAGTGACTCAACATTCACTTTGAAAAAATTATGTGGATTTTACGAGTAATTAAAAAAAAACTAATTTGTCGCTTACGATGTTCTTATTCCGCGCATAAAGCTCTCTTTGTATCGCACCTGACGCGAGGTGTCGGCCATCTGTTGTTTCATCAACTAGTCGGGCTCGCCCCGTTGAGACGGGAGGACTGTATTTCTGTTTTCCGTGTCAAGAAAGTTCATTGAAAATGAGCCAAATAAAAAAATATAAAAGAAACACTCTAAAAGAGAACATAAGAAACTAAGAATTCAACTTATGGCTAACTTTCGAAGGTACGTATATATATATTATTTTACTTTCTTTAGTTTGTTACTAAGTATCCACCGTTGCTAGGTAACTCTGGAGTAATGTCGGCTCGGGTATAGTATATGCAAATCAAATAGATGTTTTTGACCACTCGCGTGTTTATTGTGGGATCCCATTTTTTCTCATAATTTTGTCCTAATTTTCTTTGTCATAACAAGTTAGGCATAATTTTCTTTGTCATAATAATAGTGTGCCATAATTGGTTTTTAGCACACTATGTTATTAAGCATAAATAAATCAGCATATTATAAGCATCAGCATCATAAGCATAAATAAATAAATCGATGGAAGAAATTCTGAAATAAACGTATATTATTATAAATATTGTATATCCTAATGTTTTTATTCATAATTTTGATATGCATAAAGTTGTAAAGCATATTGTTTATTTGTCTAATAGTTATTTGGCATAATGATCAAAAAGAAATAATAATTTCTTAACAGACAGTGATAGATTTATTGAGAAAGCCCCTGATTCCGACTTGGATAGATTAGGTTAGAAGGCTAATGCGGGAGCGGAGCGGAGCGAAGCTCCCGCATTAGGCCTTCGTGGTTATTTTTTTTTATAACCATGTAGAACTTTATTTAGTCAATATAATTTGTATGCTTAAAATAGTTATGGTTACGCGTCGTTATGCTTAAGTAAACTTATGCTTTGAGACAGTATGCTTATAAAATATTATGCTTATAGTAAATAGGATTTAAAAAATTATGATTAAAAAGTTATGGTAAATGAGTATTATGCGTATATAATGTTAGGACAAGTAACATTATGCAATGTTAAATTATGACAAAATTGTAGGAATAAAAATAGAGAACCGTTTATTGTATGTAATGTTATTTTTATAGCACTAATATAATTATATATTGCGAAAGTATTTATACATTTTTCAATTTTATAAATTTTAATGCATTTCAGAGTTGCTTCAGCTCGTAATATCACACAAGCTGATGAATCCGATCCGGTCGAATCGCGTAAAAGACTTTCACCAACTTTGTTAGTTTATTGCAATTGTTTTTTCTCACATTCAGAAAACATTTCAGTAAAATATGCAACTTAATATGAACATGTACAAGTAGAATGATATGATTTGAGATTAACATGGTCATTCACATTAGTACCAAATGTTCACAAACTCAAACAGCATGGTAAGTATCCAAAATTGACCACACGGAACGCGGAAGACCGCCCGTGGAAGGATAGCTCAGAGTAAGAGCGCTGGAACGCCAATGTCCGCGTCTCTGGCATTCAAGTCCCTTTTTTGTCAATTTAGCATTTATATCAAATTATCTACAAGTAGATTAAAATAGCAATGCAATGCTTATGTGATTGATTTGTCATTAATTTGCAATTATTTTTACAGATCTCCCATTAAACCTTTAGAGAAAGTTGAAGTTTTGAGAGAACTAGATCCAAATTATTGTGATGGAAATTTTGCACGAAAGCGGTATGAGCGGTACATTTTAGCCAGCCTTGATTCAATATGTCAGGCTTTACTCTCAGGCAGCCCTAGCTTCTTATACGTACGTATAATGATAAAATAGGGCAACCATATATTATACACAATATTCGTCAGTAATATTGAACCACATTTATGTATAATTGGCCAAAGACAGATAAAAAGAAAAAACCAAAGAAGCAATAGATTGCACGAGAGTAAACCACTATACGATTTAATAGTACATTATGGTACAAGTGAGTAAAGTTGGTGATTACCGCCGAGGCGCCATTGAGACCCGAGCCGGCAGGCGAGGGTCTTAAGAGAGCCGAGGACGGTAATCATCATACTCACGCGTGGCATACGACGTTTTTCAATACACTTGTGAGGAAAATAATACTAAAAAGTCATTTTATATAGTAGAAAAAAAGTTTATTTACAACGCAAACTTTCATACTTCTTCACTATTTCGTAGAATGGACCGTGTATGGTGAATGACCTCGGTATTTTATTTTTCGTCATAGGTATCTTCACTTAAAGCATCTGACCATGGTTCTCTATGTCTTTCACAGTTATATTTGTTAATTCTTGTATCCTACATGCACCAGTTACACCAAATATTAAAGCGACCTGAAAAAGATGAACAATAATTTAAGTTCAACACACAACTCGGCAGAAGTCGCGTAGTTAAAATAAACCAAAAAAGTGAATAGTACATTAATTTAACTAACCTTAGTAGCCAGATAATGGTTATCTGGAGCATCTTTTTTGAATTTTTCAATATCGTTAGATGATAAAACCTTTGATTTTTTGCTTCTAAATCCATCGGATAGTCTCTTTAGATAAGCTTTCAAATTAGAGTACGTTTTTAAGTCCAATCCATTCTTTGTTCGGACGGTGTTTATACTTAGAAGATAATTCTTGAACACATTTTCTGAAAAAGACTACGTATTCTTGTTGTTTTGCCATTGTATAAAATTTTTGTACGTTAATAGATATTTTTCCTTGGAGTTTTCAGGTAGTAAACTTTCCATAACGTTAAGGGCTTCACATTTTATATTGGTACAAAATAAATCATTTTCTTCACAACTAGTACATACTTGTAGACATTTTATAATAAATAACTATAATTTCGACACTTAAAATGAGTTGTGTAGGTAATTTTTTTCCTATCGGCGGGAAATATTAATAAGTTTTCGAATGCGCGCGCATCTAACCACAGATTAATCTAACAATGTATCGGCCATAGACTAAAAGAATGAAGTTTCTTTTTTTTATAGCGTTTTGGACTCAACATGGGGAATTTAAAGTTTTTTGTAGACAAAATAAAATAAAAAAGTGAAAGTTTTATTTAATAAACATGTATGTATAAGTTGAAATTATCTATTTAAATATGAAGTTGCATGATGGATATCAATTTATTTGTAGGTTACTATTGAACACGATCTTTTTGGTTACCCAACTTTTTTAAAAAACTCAACCAATAAAAAAAAAAGAATCTATAACTCACTTTTGTGAATAATAGTAATGAAAAATTCACAGTTTCATTATAGGTGTACTTACGTGCTTAATTGCGGTGAAGTAAAACGCCAGTTACGAGCAAGTGTATTGAAAAATAGTTTTCTGTTATTGAATTTCCACATAATTTCTATTTTATAATAAATTAAAAGGAGCTGTGCTTACTGCAAAGTTAAAGATTGTATTTTTTGTATGGTGTAATCAGCAAAACAGATGTATCCTGGGTCGTTCTATAAGGATTGATTATTTCCAGAAAATACTGTATGTTATAAAAGTATATTGCAGTATTTTAGAAAAAAAAGCTTTACCTGCATACTTATCTGTTTTGCTAACTGTACATGAAATAAAACTTCGCAAGTTTATTGCCAATCTTTTATATAAATTTTATCTTATATCCTTTTCGCTCGTCAGCGTTCATCTCGTTCCATTCCGTTTTCTACATATAACATAATATTGTTTGTTTTTAAGAAGTATCTATAAGTCAGAGATGGTATCTGAAAAACAAAATAACCATAATAAATAATGTAAACCAAGCAATTCTCGCCTGAAGTCGATTATCTTTTCTCTTTGTAAATCGATTTGAGCAATCAGCATAATAAATGAATGCTTCAAAAGGAGACGGGGACTTCTGGGCCAAAATTGTAATGAGTTGAGATATGACTTAAAAAAAGCGGTATTTTTTTCTATTTCAAAATATTAAAAAACCAGCTCAATTGAAAGTCTGGAAGACGAGAAATCTTAAAACTAAGTTTATTCCACTAGCAAAATAAAATATCGATTACTAAAAATTATTTAAACAATATTGCGTATTTAAACACTTGCATCACAATTTGATATTAAATCAATCAGAGTGAACAAAACTTAATCATAATAATAATAATAACCATTTAAAATACCAAATAATAGTGTAATAAAAATAAATTCTGAATCGATTTCCGTTAATTGATTAATTATTTCTTGTGTTTATCAACTGTATTTTTAAGCTGTGACAGCTGACAGCTCCATTTTCAGTCAATCAGTTTATTTATTCAATCTTCAAAATTAATTATTTTATCGAAAAATTGTATATTTACACGGCTTATGGGATATAAAATTGTTTATAAAATATGTACAAAAGTATGCTATATCAGTATGCTGTATCAGTTTATTGGTTTAAATCCAATGATCAATTGACTTCTGCGTTTTGAGTATTTCCAGTTGATTCCTTGATTATATTCCCTTAACAGTGATTTCTCTTTACGGACTTCTCAGCTTGCTCCTGGTTACCTTAAAGTACAATGATAAACTTGTTTACTTGTTTGAGTTTTGCTCGGTATTTTGGATTTTGACATGGATCTCTGTGTGAATTGTGGCATAGAAAATGAAGTAAATAAGGTAATATATTTCCACCTGCGCACTTGTCTTCTTAGACAATACTCTAATTATTATTGAAGAAGAATAAAAGATAATTATTATTTAAAGTGTTTTTTTTTTTTAACATAACATCCTTGTACTCCATATCTTTAAAATCTCTTTGTAAGTTTTCGTACATTATCCCTGAGTAAAATATAATACAGTACAATTTAAAAGTATTTTAAGATAAAAAAAATGACCACTTTCTATTAAAACACCACAGAAATCACAGTTCTAAAATGACAATTTCTTGCATAACCTCACTTTTACTAAATCTCTTATAACTCTGCTCTCAGATATCCAAAATCTGCAGAATTTTCAGGGATGGTTTAATGATTTATATGCTCTTAATTGAAACCACCCTCATCTTATTACATTTTTGGCCCAAGAATGTATGAAAGCCTCCCCATCTCCTTGGAGACGGGGACTTCTGGGCCAAAATTGTAATGAGTTGAGATATGACTTAAAAAAAGCGGTATTTTTTTCTATTTCAAAATATTAAAAAACCAGCTCAATTGAAAGTCTGGAAGACGAGTAATCTTAAAACTAAGTTTATTCCACTAGCAAAATAAAATATCGATTACTAAAAATTATTTAAACAATATTGCGTATACACTACACTTGCATCACAATTTGATATTAAATCAATCAGAGTGAACAAAACTTAATCATTATAATAATAATAACCATTTAAAATACCAAATAATAGTGTAATAAAAATAAATTCTGAATCGATTTCCGTTAATCGATTAATTATTTCTTGTGTTTATCAACTGTATTTTTTAAGCTGTGACAGCTGACAGCTCCATTTTCAGTCAATCAGTTTATTCATGTATTCAATCTTCAAAATTAATTATTTTATCGAAAAATTGTATATTTACACGGCTTATGGGATATACAATTGTTTATAAAATATGTACAAAAGTATGCTATATCAGTATACTGTATCAGTTTATTGGTTTAAATCCAATGATCAATTGACTACTGCGTTTTGAGTATTTCCAGTTGATTTCTTGATTATATTCCCTTAACAGTGATTTCTCTTTACGGACTTCTCAGCTTGCTCCTGGTTACCTTAAAGTACAATGATAAACTTGTTTACTTGTTTGAGTTTTGCTCGGTATCTTGGATTTTGACATGGATCTCTGTGTGAATTGTGGCATAGAAAATGAAGTAAATAAGGTAATATATTTCCACCTGCGCATTTCTTAGACAATACTTTAATTATTATTGAAGAAGAATAAAAGATAATTATTATTTAAAGTGTTTTTTTTTAACATAACATCCTTGTACTCCATATCTTTAAAATCTCTTTGTAAGTTTTCGTACATTATCCCTGAGTGAAATATAATATAGTACAATTTAAAAGTATTTTAAGATAAAAAAAATGACCACTTTCTATTAAAACACCACAGAAATCACAGTTCTAAAATGTCAATTTCTTGCATAACCTCACTTTTACTAAATCTCTTATAACTCTGCTCTCAGATATCCAAAATCTGCAGAATTTTCAGGGATGGTTTAATAATTTATATGCTCTTAATTGATACCACCCTCATCTTATTACATTTTTGGCCCAAGAATGTATGAAAGCCTCCCCATCTCCTTTCATCCAAAAGCAATTCTTATCTACCTATAACAAAATTGATAGTATATAATATAAGTAAGAATTTCTATAACTTACTTTTTTATATTATTTCTGCACTACCTGTAAAATTATTCAGCGAATCGTTACAGCACTTAGGGAGATTTATTTTTATCTAAAAAAAAACAAATTAAAACTAACAACACAGTGAAAATGTATTAAAATTTTATTTTATTACTTACCTCTCGTAAATAATGAACAGAAAGCAACTGTATTTGCAGAACACCTCGAGCAAATATTTCAAACGAACAGTGAGGAAAGCACTGAAAGTGGACTTGACTCACTGGACGTGTCTCAGCATGACAATTTAGAAATAAAACTTGTAACCCCTAAGGAAGTTAAGAACATGATTAAAAATTTGGCCAAAAGGAAATCACCGGGATATGACCTAATCACTGGAGAACTCCTACAAAACCTCCCACGTAAAGCAATTGTGAAACTTACAACCCTTATCAATGCCACATTTAGATTAAAACATGTGCCCAGTATGTGGAAAGTTGCTGAAGTTATCATGATCCCTAAACCAGGCAAACCACCCCATGAAGTAACATCATACAGACCCATATCACTCTTACCAATCATAGCGAAATTGTTCGAAAAACTGCTACTCAGGCGCTTAAAACCTATTATTGAAAACAGAGAACTGATTCCTAACTACCAATTCGGTTTTAGAGAAAAACACTCCACAATAGACCAAATACACAGAATTACCAATGTAATTGAAAAAGCATTAGAAGAGAAGAAAGTTTGTTCTACAGTATTTCTAGATGTAGCTCAGGCATTTGATAAAGTGTGGCATAGAGGTCTTTTATATAAATTAGGTAAAATGCTCCCTAAACAATTTGTGGACATTTTAGAATCTTATTTAACTGAGAGGACATTTAGAGTGAGACATGAGGATGCTTATTCAGGTATCAAACAAATAAAAGCTGGTGTACCGCAAGGAAGTGTCCTTGGACCTATACTGTACCTTTTGTACACCTGCGATATCCCTGAAACAAAAAGCAGTGTCATTGCTACCTTTGCGGACGACACGGCTATCATGGCTACAGGTGTCAATCACAAAGAAGCAGTGGAGAAGGTACAAGTTGCCGTTAATGCCATCACCGATTGGACCAAAAAATGGAATATCAAATTAAATTAGTCAAAATCGATAGGTACATATCGATTTCACAAATCAAAGAGCGAATCATATACCAGTATATATAAACAATCGTATAATACCATACGAAAATACAGCTAAATACTTGGGCATGACGCTAGATGCAAAACTTCGCTGGAAGGCTCATGTCAAAAAGAAACGACAGGCGTTAGACCTACGCTATAAAAATATGTACTGGCTACTTGGCAGACATTCTACCTTGTCAGTGTATAACAAAGTACTACTATACAAACAAGTACTCATGCCTGTATGGACTTACGGCATTCAACTTTGGGGATGTACAAAACGGACTAACGTTGAAATCATACAAAGATTCCAAAATAAGGTACTTCGGACTATAGTAAATGCTCCTTGGTACGTCAGAAATGATGACATCCACCGCGATCTTGGAGTGGATCTTGTAACTGAAGTTATAAAAAAACACGCCGAAGCACACGAACAAAGGCTTCTTCATCATGTGAACGTCGAGGCTATCCAGCTACTTGACACCACGGACATAGTGAGGAGACTAAAAAGAACTAAACCTTTTGAGTTAGTTTAGTGAAGTCAGTGTAACGAAGTGCAGTGAGTGCTACGCTTAAAGAACACAAGAACAAAGTGTCTTTCAATTTCAATAGAGACTATAAGAAAAGTGCCAATGGACACATTCTTAACATATAAGTGTTAGCAAATTAAGTTAAATTTAAATTACTTATTAGCCTAAAGGTCTAGATTGTAATTGTATGAGTAACCGTTTAACAACGAGTACATCATAATGAAAAAAAAAAAAAAAACTTACCTCTCCATTTTATTTGCTTCTAACAAAAGTAATGTTTCAGTTTGAAGTATAGTTGGATGACCCGACTCAGGATTAGTATTAAAGTAATTGAATTCGCAAAAAAAAAATCTGGGTATATATAAATATCACATATAGAGGCACATCGCTAGATGTGATGATAAACAAAAACCAAAAGCATTGTTTTTCCCAAATCGTCAAATATTCCTTATACCAAAAAATATTAATAGGATTATTTTCTATCGTATTAAAAATGTCTTAATATGAATATAATTTGACGATTTCAAAAAATATGCATTCAATTTTTGATGAACCACCACTATATTTTAAGCCAGTATGATTATTTTACTTACCTTTACATTTTATCTATCACTAAAAATTATAAATTTATTGTGTTTTCAAAGTATAAGTAGATTGTTAATGATGCAACTCTTATTTTGACAATTTTATCTGATTATTTGGGGTATACTGTGCGCCTTCGTACAAGAATGGCGGGTCGCTGCCACCCAAAATAGGTGGCGGACTTGCCGGAGCGACGACAGGCGAGAGCGGGACGTGTGAGGGGTGCTGGTGAAATTTGATTTTTTTCTAGCTTTATACGCACTCTTAAGGAGAATATGACGTCAAATAGCTGTAACAGTGTTGCATTATTTTGCAAAATAAAGAAATTGGAATTTGGATTCACAAATCAGGTCTATTTACAAATATTTACATAGTCTCCTTCGCTTGAGTAGCTTAAATGAGCGATTCTATTCTTATATTATTGAATTCTTGGATATTCCTGGATTTTAGGCTACTATTTATAATGTAGGTACTTATTGCACTCTGAATTTGTAACATACCTACTTAATATGATTTTTGTGAATTTATTTATTGCCAAAAGCACAAACAACATCATTATGACTACCATGCTTTTTTATTCTTATATTATTTATTTTAATTATTATATTAGTATCTGATCGACATTACTAAGCTTAGGTCGACCTTTACCGGTTTATCCATGCGTCCACACCTCATTAATCTAAATCATCATTAAGTATATTATACATAAATTAGGTTGCAAGGATTTTTAAAAGTTTATGTATAGGTATAACTTCCAAGATTTAAAAACCCTTTTTAGGGTTCCATAGCCCATAAAAGCCATAAAAAAATATATGATGTGAATTGCTATGCAAACTACCACTAAAAATTAGTTCGAACGAGATCCAGTCAGTAGTTTTTTTAGTACGTCATAAACCGCAATTTTCGCCTTTGCTACTACGGAACCCTTCATGGGCGAGTCCGACTCGCACTTGGCCGATTTTATTTAATGTTAAATCCGTAAATGTTCATACGGCAATGGACCGGGATGACTTTGCCTCACTAGTGGGAATTTTTGGTAGGGTAAAGTGGAAGCACCTGATATAGCGGGCCATTTTATGTCTTTCTATTAAAGGTAGTAAAACACATTAGATTTTTCGTATATCTGTTTACTATCAAGAGTAGGTACAACATCATAGCACTTCCATGGTCTTTTTATCAGTCTTTGATTCTTCTTGTCCCTCTTTGTCACGAGATTCTGTAAAGATTAGCGTGTTTTTATATTCGTATGCTTCGTATGCTAATATGCTTCTTATGCTTGTATAATGACATCGATTTTTGGAAGAAATCAACATCATAGACGAGACTTTTTTGGAAATGAATTATTTACTCCCTACAGTCCCGGGTTCTTCAAGCGGGGCGTGTAAAGCATCCATCAAGGCCGCCAGGTTAGGGACCTCCATTTTAAGACCAATAGCATCAGAAATAGTGGTCCGTATCTTCTGGACTTAGAATTATAATCTAACACCCGTATTCACAAACAATACTTCGCTATGCGTACCACCAACACTGTGCAAAGAACGACAAATTCTCAGTGCGTTCATTTTGGCAAGCCTTTTTATTCATTGATAATACTTAAGTAATACTTCGTTGAGGGAACGCACTGCGTTAGATACTGCTCCGTGATGTTTGTGAATTAATTTTACCAGCCCTATGCGCTCGAGCACACTATGAGACCTCACAGTATCGTTTGTGAATACGGGTGTAAATTGCTAATAACCCCTCCAGGTAAGCAATATTATTTGTATTATGAGTGGATTATTCTAAAACTTTGATAAAGTTTATGATCAGGAACTATTTGGAGTGTAGATATAAAAAAAAGGAAAAGAAAATGTGTCAATTTGAGTACCATTATAATCAGGATAGTTCCAAGGTTGAACATCTGTAGACATCAGTATCAGAAAAATTGCATTAGTGGTAATGGACACCCCTGCAGTTATAAAGAACATTATGCGCCACTGTATAACATTTGTCTGAAAAAAAAAAAACATATTATAGAGAGATTATGCTATGAGATGAAGATTGTAATAAGTATATGGAGCACCACCCTCGGGGCTAATCAATCTTATCTACAAATCGATACGACAATGATTGACAGACGAGGTTTTGGTACAAGATTTTCCCTCAGGGTTGGGAATTTAGACTTATGGTAGTCACCCTTAAAAAGGCTACTTAAAAGCCCTTTTAAAGGTAGAAAATGAGTAAGCGGACCCTGAGGTTCCGAGGTAAAGGCCTTGGATAAGAAGAATGCTAAGGTCAATGATGAGATAGATAAAGATTCACCCAATCTGAGCTAAATGTCTCTGTTAAGAATAAGTTCATGTCACTGTATCTCGACTTTAGGTTTAGAGTCATATCAATAATAGATTTCGGTTAATTGAATTAGATTTTTCTATCGACAGATATGAATTTAGCTTACTTCTTTTACTGTAGGATTGGACCGAATTAAGAGAAAACTGAATTGAACCAATACATACCATATCAGTTACTACATAAGAAATAGTAATAGGTGTTAAAACAATTAAAAAATTGCTCAGGGTGTTGCCAATGGCTAATATAGTACTGGCAAAATTCGGCGCTAGATCGATGTAGTTAACCTGCAAATCAAGAAAGAATACATTATATTATAATATAAATAATACTACGAATACGGTAGGAAAAAAAACCAAAGCTTGCCATATCCATTTGGTTTTAAATACCTCATAAGCTTCCTGTACTATCATTGCAAGTCCTGCAAACTTTCTACCAGTCAATCTTACTCTACACATACTGACCAAGAAACTCATTTCAACAGTGTTAACAAATTCTCACACTTTTGCTACCTATCTATATATATTAAACAGGGTACTATCACGCCGTTATGTACCACAACGTATACGTTTTTGGTGTTAACTGATTTAAGTACATCTTTCATACGATTAACCAGCGGTTAACCACAGTCACTTTCCTTTTAACAGCTACTTCCCATCTTGCACCCCATAAAACAAACTACCTAAGTATACGAACTCGGACACTTATTTTACAGAATAAACTTCAATCACAATATAATAGTAAGTTATTTGTACGAATTTCTGATAATGTATGATTTGAGATTGATATGGTCATTCACCATATAAATATCCTGGTGAGTGTTACACTATTAATTTCTGATAATATTGTAATTAGAGTAGGAAATTGGATTGATTCATACAATTTATTAGTCTATATTTTAAGATGAAAAGGTAGCCTACCATCCATCCAGTTGAAATTCCCGTATTCGCAGCCATGGCAAGAACGAGGCACGTCGTCACGACAGCAATATTGCTTGTGTAGGATGTTAAAATTAGGCACATAACCAATCCACAACTTGCTGCAAAATAGGGTTAAAATAATTACATACAATCACACCTTTATCCCCGGAGGGTTAGGCAGAGGTGAATGGTTTGTTCTCTTTACATACACTTTCGTGTTTGGTACACTTAACAGCCCCCTTAGATAAGTGGTACAATCGTTAGTAGAATAGAATAATCTATGTATGGGTTGAACATGTATTTTAACGGTTATGACAGTTCTGTTGTAAACGTACCTCTGTCAATCTAATACATTGATTATTACCTATACTATAATATAATAATAATTTAATTTTATACAGAGGAAAGATTTTTATTTTTGTATGTAACCAATAAACTCACAAACGCTCTACTGTTTCATAACTTTTTTCGCCATTAGAAATCTACACTATCAGGTAGGTACCAACTTAGGCTATATATGATGATATATAGCCTAAGTTGGTACCTACCTGATAGTGTAAGTGTGATGACACTAATCAGCGATGAACGGGATCAGCATTCCACGCGGGTGGAGCCAATTCTATTCTATTCTTCTAATGAATTGTCTCTTGGAAACAAAATAATGGAAATAAAATACCTAGATCTATTATTATGGCTTGCTTATATTGTAAAACTTACCAATTGAATTGGATATTCTTCTAGTGTTGTTTTTACTAGTAATATTATGATTTGTACAATAATCTGCCAGCCATCCAAATAACACAGTGGTAAAGGTACTAGCTATGTATGGTAAAGATGACAGCAGACCACTCTAAAACCACAAATATTTGTAGGTACACAAAACTCAAAGATATCACATAAGATAATATGATTCTAAAGCCGACTGCATACGATACAGCGTGCAGATACAGCTTGTATTACTTGTTAAACTACGACACGGATAAAGGGGAACATTGAGTTGCACTGACCGGGAATCGAATCCCCCATCCATACCTCTCCATAGTTAAAATCATGTTTTTTCAGTCGTAGATGTTAACATCACATCACTATTAGTTGGTGGTACCGTTTAACTTTAAAAGACCCACGGTACCACTAGGGGTATGACCAGGGGTACCGTGGGTCTGAAGCGGAGAAGCGCTGCCATGGATTACGAGTACGTGCCGAATGCGTCGGCAGTTTTCGTATGCGGTCGATTTCGGAATCATACCTTTTAGAGTACAATGTGTGAAGTTAGATTTAAGAAATTTTACGTAAATATACATACATATACTCACGCCTGTAAATCCCCGAAGGGGTAGGCAGAGGTCTATTAACACCCACATTTCGCCAACTAGGTATGATTTTGTGTCCCACGTAATAGGGGCCAGCCTATTGTTGTCAAGCAGGCACTTGGTCATTGGCTGTATATTTACTGTTGGATGGAGAACAGCCCTATAGTCGCCTTCTACGACAGCCACAGGAAAAGATGGGCACTGGATCAGTAGTACTACTGATTAGTACAACTAGTAGTACAAATGATACATTATTGTATTACTAGTACTACTAAAAAAATACAAGCAGACTTCTTTGGGGTTTTCAGTGGAAATTTCAGGAAATTTTACCTAGTAAATTATTATAATAAAGTTGAAATTTATTATAAATTAATTTTAACAAAAAAATTTAACCGACTCAAGAAACGAAAAAGAGGCACTGAAAAGCGAAAAATAACTTAATTTACAGACTTAATGATTTATTAGAAGTCGGTGCTTAGCCCAAGAGGCCATATTTCAATTGATTGCATCATAGTAGTTCAGACACAACAAACAAAGTTGGCTGGCACCGACTTCTAATAAATCAGTAAGTCTGTAAATTAAGTTCTTTTTCGCTTTTCAGTGCCTCTTTTTCGTTTCTTGAAGTCGGTTAAACTTTTTTGTTAAAATTAATTTATTTTTCTCTTTTTAGTGACTTTGTACTGTCGCATGTCGACATCGCATGTATAGTGACCTGACTGTACATGCGCTGCTGACGCTGCACTACAGACAGAACCGGCGACTGAAATTAATATAGGACTATCTCAAAAGTATTCCAAAGCGAATAAAAAAGAATTTTTAAAATCAATGCATATACACCGGAAATATAGTTGAATATTCTGAACACTTCTGCGTACCCCTTCAAAGGACTCAGGCGTAATGTTATGATATGTAATGGCAGAAACATTGCAATAATATGCGATTGCAGCAATCGCGGCTGATTTCGTGGTACTTTTTGAAGAGTTCCTTGATCTAATCTCGGAAACCCATAATCAGATCTTTACAAAATTTAAATGGGACCATTTCGGAATAATCTACTTACGAACAGAAAAAGAATTTTCAAAATCCGTCTAGACGGCTTCTAGAATTGGCTTCACAATCGCGTAACAAACATACAAAAAAAAAAAAAAAAACAATAGGGTACGAATTGAGAACTTCCTTTTTAGAAGTTAAAAAGTAAGTTCTGGGTGTTATAGCCGCTACATAGTAAGTTTAAATTTTTTGTATATATTATTATGATATGATACTTACATTTCTCACATCAATATCGAGAGTATAATGAATATAGGTGGGCACTTGGTTGAAGAAGAACACGAACGCTGCGTTGGAGCCGATGTGCGTCGCTATAGTACCCCACAACGGTTTTGACGAGAGAATTGCTCGCCAAGGCGTTTTGAGTTTCTGTGAGTCAAACGATTATGAGATAACAATTTATTGGCTCTATTACGAGTATGCTCTATTTATGTACACATGCAGCCAGTTGTAATTTTAAAACTTCCTTATTGATTTTTATACTGTTGATCGATGGCACTTGGTGGAACTTGCTACACATATTGAATAATACAGTTGTACTCTATCACTTTATTTGATTTTTCAACCTGACCGGTATCACCTTACGGCATACTCAAAGCTTTTCATTGTCCTTTCTTATTGCTCTTTTACGCTTGTTGCCAGTCAAAAAATTACAAATCTAACTGCTGCTGACATTCAATTATATGAAACTGAAATCGTAGATACATGTCCTGAGCATATTGATAGAATTAGAAATTTAGACTGAAAATGCGAATGAAAAGAAGAAAAGAAGAAGAAGGTGTGTAATGACTGCAGCTAATGCACAGGGATAGTGTTTATTTTTAATTATTATCTATTTTGATTTTTTTATAAACTCACTTTGGTATCACCCCTGTTAGCTGCTCCCATAATATAGTTTCGTTCCTCATCACTAATTGATTTGTGCTCAAGAGGGTTAGCTGCACCAAATGTAGTGAGTATCACGAAGGATGATAGGCATATTACTCCAACAGCATAGAAGGTTGATGGCCAACCCCATTTGCTAGCACCCAAAATACCTGCCAGCTGATAGGCCACTATGGTCCCAACAGTAAGCCCTGTGAAACACGAAAATGGGGCAATCTTAATAAATTGATTAAAAATGACACATGACAGCCCACGCACACTCAAGCTGTGGAATGAACTCCCTGCGGTGGTTTTCCCAAGCGACTACAATATGGGGTTCTTCAAGAAGGGCATTAGAAGGTTTCTTCAGGGTCAGTTGCGCGAGTGTGACGCCCCTGGTGTTGCATACGTCCATAGGCCACGGTGACCGCTTCCCATCAGGTGGGTCGTGTGCTTGTCTGCCAACTAAGTGGTATAATAAAAAAAAAACACTTTTGCATGCTAAACTCAGTCAAATTTTACCTCGTACGTAATCACTCTATTCGAACAGAGCTGACTCATATTATACCTAGTTAATTGACTACAACTCGGTAGTCTCGTGTTGTGTTTCCGACGGTGAGTAGGGTAGCCAGAGCTCTCTGGAGAGTTTCGTGCTGTCAATGGGAAAACTAAAGGCTTTGTCCTACTTATCTTTTCCGCTGACGGCACTGAATTTCTCTGTCCTTACAGGGTTGGCAGCACGAGTGTGACTCCCCTGGTGTTGCACTCGCCCAAAGGCCATGGTAACCTCTCACCATCAAGAAGGCTGTGTGCTTGTCTGCGACCTAAGTAGTATAAAAGAAGTCTCTCCAGCTCGCTAGACCTCTACAGAGTCTTTTTTTTTATCATGCGAAAAATCCCCACGGATACCTCCCCCGCCGGGGCCGGAGGAGGAGGTTATGTCGGACTCGAACCGACTAAAACGCACGCCTTCTGTGGGCCGTCAGTTGCCGGAGGTGAGATTGTCATAGCCATATCCCTCGCACCCCGGCCGACCCCCTCTACAGAGTCTACAGTGTCGTGACTTAGATACCTAATCTGAATAGAGTTCTGTTTCTTTTAGCATTCAAAAATAAGCATGTCGTGTTCATGTTTGTTGTTTAAGCACAGAGATGTATGTCTACCACTCCCTTTGCAGCCATCTACTTCCATACTTAAAGCCTGCCTTACGACATTACTTTTATCCCTACGCATTATCCGAACCAGGACAAACGATTTCCTCGTAGCGTTTCCATGATGGATGTTACTTTAAACATAACATAAACTCACGCCTATATCCCCGATTCCTGTTACTTTAAAACATCCTCTAATATATTCATTCCTATCTTATCCATTCTTATCACACCACACATCCAATTCTACATTCGTATCTGGCTATATGCAACCGTCTTTCATCCGTGTAACCTTTACAGGCCAGCTCTCCGATTTATACGGGACGACAGGCCATTTCATGCTCTTATATATTATTTATTACGTTTTTATTATATTTTGGCAGGAGGCGTGGGTTCGATCCCCGCTCAGTGCAAATATTTGTGTTCATGAAATATAGGTATTTGCATTGGTCTGGTCGAGCCTCGGAGAGCACGTTAAGCCGTCGGTCCCGGTTGCCATAAGAACATCTATGGCAGTCGTTACGGATAGTTGGAGCCCTCAAAAAATCCAAAAAAAACAACAATCTAACTGCAAAGCTTCGATATCGCCTAATGTTACCATTGGGATGTGGAGGTCAGATGGCAATCGCTTCACAGAAAATATCGAGGTCTAGCCAAATCCGTAGTTAAGACTGGCAAAAGCGGACCCCAGACTCCGAGCTGAAAGCTTCGGATGCGACTGGGAATTAACGCTAAGAGGAAGAAGAATTATATTTTTATGTATTCAAGAATATATTGTATGTCCCACGTTATAGGAAAATTAGTAGTTTTATACATAAGAGTTTATACCTGTATGAACACAAGCACCAAGAGTGCCACGTTCATCTTCAGGGACCCACTTTGCTATTAGATTTTGAATGCTAGGGTACGTGCCTGCTTGAGATAGACCTTGTACGAGCCGACAGCAGCAGATACCTTTCCAGTCTCCCTAAAGACAACAGTGAAGTTTAATAATTGCTGAAATATCTATTTAACTGAGGCCATTGTATCTGTTCTGTGCCATTGTATAGACGGATTGACACATTTGACAGGCTGTCTATACAACCGATCCTCAGATAAGTCGAGATTCAGAACTGAGTACCAATCTAGAATACGGACCTTAGTGTCAACTCCCATTGAAAGAGCAGGGGCTCGCAGCGGTTTTTTGAGGCAAAAATATAGTGGTTACGAAAAACCGTCGTCGTTGCAAGACATTGCGTGGCAGCACGAACCTTCTCGTAACCATTTTTAGTGACGAATTTATTTTTCTGCTTCCAGTTGCTGCTCTTTCATCAACCCTATTGTGTAATTGAGCGACAATAGATGAGGTGATACTGATAGAGCAATTGACGAAATTAAGTGAGGTAATATGAAATTTCAAACACAATGTAAATTGTTTATTGAATATATAAATCAATCAATCAATACATTTTGAGATGTTTTAGTGAATTTAGTTATAGTGAAGTTAGTGAGACTGGGAGGTCAGATGATATTAGCTTCCACAAAGAGCAACCAACATACTTAGAGCTAATAAACGGACATCAGGTTTCGAGACAAAAGCTTCGAATGCACCTAGGAACCATTTTTAGATGGCGATGAATGTAGTCGTAACCTATAAGTATATTTGTAAATCTTCAATAATACAACAATAAATGTATTTGAACAGTAATAATAATCGAATAGTTTACCCATGAAGACACCCAAGGCGTTATAATAGACACGATTCCGTTGATGAAGAGAGCAATCTGCAGTGAAAATTTACCGCCATATCGTTGGCACACCATTCCCATGGGGAACATCATGATCACGTATCCTAGGAAGAAAGCGTTCAACACCATCTCTTGGATTGGTTTCGGCCAATCCCATATCTGAAAATATTATTCCATTATTTCATTATTTGTGAACAGTAGTTATTGTATTCCTATCATCTATTAGATGCTCATTTTCTTTGGTTCTACTAGAGATTTTCTACTAACATCTGAATCTGCTAACATCAACGTTTATACAATAGGTACTACTAGTTGTACTGCCATATTACTAAAATATATTATTGATGATATCAAACGTATTATAAAATGCAGAATAAATAATGCGCCAGATATCTCATAATATAATTTAGAATGTATGAACAGATGCGAGACAGCCCCAACACAAGTATGTACATAACTTAATGGGACTGTCTCAGTTTTAATACATGTAACAAATTACTGGAAAATGAAATAAATACTTTTTACTTCACTTTACTTTCATATATTTTGTTTATACAACAATAGTAAAATCGCGACCAAATAACGGCCCCTTTTGATATCTACCAATTATAAATGAGTTGCCTTCCAGAAATTGCGTTAAGCGATAAGGCCGCCCTTTTTACTGCTCTTGTCTCCTTAATTTCTATATCATGAATATTGTAATTGGCGTACGATAAAGTATATAATAAATAAATAAACGAAAAATCAAAACATTATTATTGGTCGTGCAGTTTCGAGGAATGCCGCTACAAACACCGTGACATGATTTTTTTACATATTAGTTTATGAGCGTCTCGTTTCATAAGTGCTTTTGTTTGTCATTATTGATTTATAATTTATTACGGGTTTTTCCAGGCTGAAACTGAAGGCATTATTTGCCCAAGCTCTGGCAGTAAATTCAATTTAATATATTTACTTCGTAGGGTTTATAAATATACTTACTTTGAAATCTTGGGTACTATTTTCTAGTAACACATTTTCAGTGATCTTGTTTGCTCTATCGATCCAATCTAAATCTAATTCTGTATCTGTTAGGTTAGGGTTCGATGAATTTTGAAGAGTTATGTTGCCATACTGCGTCCAATTTGTAGTGACTATACTATGTTTTGGTATATTAGTCATAGCTACAATGGTTACTCCCATATGCCCTCTTCCCATTATATTAACCGTTAGGCACATAAAGAATATGAGTACTTGAACATGCCTAAAGCCGTATCCATATTTAGGTCGAAATTCTTCTTTTTCTGTAATTAAAATCAAGATTATGATTATAATGAGCGGTGGTACCTACGGGATAAAGGTGTGATTGTATGTATGTATGTAGGTATGTATGTGGTACGGAATTGATCTGTAATAAGGTTCCGTACATTACACTACTACAGATCAATACCGTTCGTCCGAAAAATTTGAAAATGTTTTCAAATTTTTCATTTTAATTAGAGGATCCATGTTTTCCTTCACTTCAATTTCGATTGACAAATACCCCTGATTCCCTAATCAATATTACTTAGTAGATAGGACAGCAGTTACATACTGTAAGGTAAGCTAACATGCACAAGATGGAAAATCTAGATTTTTATTGCCTCCCTTATTGGAAAATAAGCGCGTTTGTACCAGTTACTTATATATCTAAACAAATTATATCAAATGTATTAAAGTGTAGTACATTGTTATTACTACGATATTATTTTAATCATATAAGTATAGCAATTACAACTAATTATTTGTTCGGAGGAGTACAAAGTAGTGATTAGTGATAAATTAATTATACACAAAGCTATATTGACACTTAAGAAAGGCACCTCAATAGTTATCTAAAGACTCTTGCATTGACTTTCTTTGTTCCTATTGTGTACATTATCTTGTGTAAGTAAACTAACCGAATATTTTAGTACCTACTGTGCAAACCAAAGTAGAATTAATGCAAAATAAATGTTAATTTGTCCTTTTTCTATCCTTTTCTTTGTTCTTAGCCTCCTCTAATTATATGCCTATCTCTTGTAAAAACTTATAAAAATATTTGGTTACGGTTCTAGTTTAAGGTCAACACGATGAGTCTTCATGCGTAGATCTTGTTTGTTCCGGCAAATATTTACTGTTATGAAAACTGTCTTTATACAAGTTTGGATGTACAATTTGGATGGAAATTCAAATTGTATTCTATTTTGGAGCCTGAGGTCCGTTCTCCCATTAATCCTTTCACAAGTTGGTTTGTTCTGGCATTTACGGAAACGATTGACATCTGACTTTCTGACCCCGAAAAGTATGTGGCCTATCAGCAACTTCCAAGTGAGGTAGGCTAGGGCCCCGAAAAGCAAATTTGCTGGTTAATATCTCACCGAAACTGCTCATTAGTGATCACACAATACCTGATATTCATATCACGCAACGCGATGTCCGTGCAGTACTGCAATCAATCGATGTCCGGATGGTATTCCAGCGGTGGTTCTTTGAAAATGTGTATCGGAGTTGTCTACAACGCTTACGCGGCTGTACCGACTCTCTTACATCTCGGGTACAGTGCCATCGGCTTGGAAAGAGGCGAATGTACAGCCGATCCCTAAGAAGAGGGATCGCTCAGACCCAGCGAACTATCGACTCAAAGCTCACCTCATTGCTGTGCAAGATATTCGAGCACATCATCAACAAACAGCTCATACGTCACCTAGAGGATCACTCCTTAATCAATGACCGGCAATGCAGTTTTAGACTGAAGCGGTCAACGGGTTATCTTCTGGCGTACGTTACTCATCTTTGGGGTTAGGTTATGGACAAGTGTGGCGAGCCACTGACAATTAGTTTTGACATGGCCAATGCTTTTAATATAGTCTGGCACAAGCTACCAGTACCAGCCTTTGGTCTGCCTCCTAGACTGTGCGACTGGCTTTCTGCCGAAGCACCGTATTCGCGCCCTTTGAGATGGACGAACTTCGGAGTTCTTGCAGGTAAGTACTGGCGTGCCACAGTGGTCCATCGCTGTTTCTTCTGCGTATAACGATATGCTGTCCACCGGCAGCATTTATTGCTATGCGGACGATAGCACTTTACACGGGAGTTATCACGGACATCCTGCGGCAAGAAGTCTGATATCGTGGAAAAAAGGCAGCTTCTTGTCCCTGAGCTCGACCGGATCCTAAATCACATTTCCCAATGGGTCTCTAAGAACCTTGGTCAGGACTTGGATGTTACCCGCATACGGTGCAGAATATTCCATCAAGAACCAAGCGGTTTGACCACCCCTTTCTCTGCCACACCAATATGTCCTGGATTTCCTTACCAGTTCACGTATTTGCCTCTTCCTACAGTCTTGGGTCCTTTAAGCGGGGCGTGAAAAACCATCTGATGAGCCCGCTGAGTGCCACTATTGTACCATGGCACGTGTCTATAATGGTGATCCTCTTTTCCGAGACTTTGCCTTCAGCTTACCATTAGGCGAGGTGAAGTCCAATTAACGGGTCCTATAAAATAAATAACAATCTAACATCGATTGCGACGTCAATAAAGGTACGCATTGCCGCCACGTGCGTCTAGTAAGTTGAAGAAATAGGTCTCTAAAACCTTTGCATGGCTGCGTAGCTTCGCCGTTGCTGAAGAAACATAAGCAGGAGTTGCGAGTCACGGAGATGAAATTGCTGTGGATGACGAAGACATGCGTGAAGATTGCAAGAGGAACTTCAACATCCGCGCCAAATTCGTATTATGTGCAGAATTAAGGGGAGTGCTCAGCTGGGTAACATATATGTCAGGTCTTGTCGTGTCCGCTGGGCCCCGATAGGAGAGGTAGACCCAAAAGTGATAGCTGGGTAACATAGAAGACGACATGCGTGCCAATGGATGGTGTGACCATTGGCATATCAGGGATACGAAGAGGGTAGGAAAAGCTCAAACCTCGGATGCAACTGAGACCCTACGCTGAAATGATATTAAAGTTGGCTTACCAGCATTTTTTTCCGTTATAGGCACTGTCTCGTATTGATATTCAGATAAATATTTTTTTTCACTCATTATTTTTCGAATAATTCAACTACTAATGCGTTCAGCAGGCAAACGTGTTAATTTTGTAAATGAATAGTACCACAATTAAATGTAGTCTTGAAAAATAATGTAAGCTGTAAGCAAGTAGACAGTTACATGATAAAGAACATGAAATGTTTGCATTTGATAGACGTAACATTATTATACAATGTCCTACAAAGTAATATGTATGTATAATACTATAATATTACGGGAAAGTTTGTGAATATGTTTGGATGCTTGTGACTCAAGCACGCTCAAATGGTCCAACGAATATGGCTGAAATTTGGTAAATCGATAGATTAATCTCAAATGATACAACATACGCTACTTTTATTTCCTGTAATACGTTCTCATAGGTTACATAAACGAGACCGAAACTCTATAAGGGTGGAGCCGCGGGCAAAACTATCTATGTACAACCACAGCCTTTAGGCCTACTAATAATATTACCTAGCCTACGATACATAAATATGTAATTATACTATAGATAAATTATGTATTAGAGGTTGGAGGTTAGAAATAAATTATTTAATCTATGAATCATTTAGTTAAGTGTTCGTTTCTTTTTTATGTGTTCAATAAAGAAGTTAATGTTTTAATTAAGTATGTTTATCCGCATTCTAGAACTCATAACAAAAGCTAGTTAAGCTATGCTTACTTTAGGTCTAGCTAGATAGCGTTGTGTAGATTCTTCTTCATCTTAACGTTAATCTACGGTAATACTACCTATCTATAGATAGATAGTATTACCGCGGATAAGGTAACCGTGGTTAAATCCCAGTAGCATCCGAAGCTTTCACCTCGGAGTCTGTGGTCCGTTTTACCAGTCTAACTGCGGATTTGGCTGGATTTCGATATTTTACGTGAAGCGATTGCCATCTGACCTCCACGACCCAATAGCGAAACATTGGGTGATATCGAAGCATTGCAGCTAGACAAGTTATTGGACTTTTTAGGGCTACAATTACCCACAGCGACTACCATAGATGTTCATATGGCAAACGGGACCGACCGCTTAACGTGCTCTCCGAGGCACCAATGCAAAAAAAAAAAAAAAATACCCATATTCATGCACACAAATATTTGCACTGAGCGGGAATTAAAACCGCTTCTCCTGTGTAGAGATTTCGCCAGCATTAGCGTGGTGTAGATTGTCTTACAATATTTATTTATTTATGTTGCTGCTAAATGGTTAAATTAGCCAGTTAATGGGACACATGGGATTAAACACTGGTATTCAATAATCCGTAGTGATATTGCGCGCATTAAAAAAAAGGTTGGTTTCTTATAGGATGTAGACATCCGCTAAGTACGGATTTTATGAAACTACCCTTAAGGGGGTAAAACGAACTCCACGCATACGAAGTCGGAGGCGGCCGCTAGTAGTATACAATAAACAATAAACCCAGTTGCCTTGTTTTTTGAGGAACACAGTCATGTTCTATGTTGCCTAATGGCTTGATTTCGAAATTTGCAGTAGGAATTTATTTACCCTATCTACGCTCGTCCTAGTTTCAGTCCAATTGTGTTTGAATATTTATCACGTAATATTCATAAGGTGACGCATTTATACTTCAATTATGATAAGGATTAAATTAGGAGTCACTACTGAAATACACATATTTAATTTAGATAAAGACAGTGGAAAGATAGCATAAGAATGCTATTTCTACTAGTGTTTGCATTCCTTGGAACAGTACTTATTAGATAACTTAATAGTAATAAAAAATGGTGTTAGGTTAATGTATCTGAAAAAAATATTTATTATCCTCTAGCTGTTAAGCTATGCTTACGGCTCCGCCGCATATAAATCTGATTTAATTCCCACTACGCATGAGAAGAAAAGCGTCTCTAGTACAGCAATGCAATTCTGTAAGGGCATAACGACGAGCACAACGTTGCGATAACCCTCATAGAGATTGTCATTGGTCGGACTGGGTGACGTCACTGGAGATCGACCAATGACAATCTATATCAAGGCTGTCGCAACTTTGTGCTCGTCGTTGTGCGCTTACAGAATTGCATTGCAGTAGCGCCCGTGAGAACCTAATTATTACTGTGTTATTACCCTGGCGCCCCCTCTAGTAAGCGCGCTGTCAAAATGGACTGGCGCGGCGGTACCCGTAGGTACTCCACGCCCGTGTGCAACGCACACTCTGCACGATACCATAAGTAAAGACGCCTCTGATGAAAACCTGTTCCAGGTATCAAAGTAAATAAATATTATAGGGCATTCCACACAACGCTATCTAGACCCAAAGTAAGCATAGCTTAACTAGCTTGTGTTATGGGTTCTAGAATGCGGATAAGCATACTTCGTAAATACATACATATTATATATAGAAACACCCAGACCAATGCAAATACTCATATTCATGCACACATATAGGTATTAGAGCGGGGATCGAACACGCGCCTCCTGCGTAGCGGCCGCGTTCACAACCGCTACGCCACAGAGGCAGTATTAGTAACCTATATGTTATACCAAACTCTCTGCCCCGGTATCTTTCAGCTAGATCCGTTCAGCTTTCACAAAGTTTCATATTTATAATATTAGTACGATAGGATAGGATATAATAATAATGCTTTATTATATAAATACACACAGTACGTTGAAATAAAACCATATGTAATGGATATGGCAATTTATTTGGTGTTACTCAAACTAAGCCATTTCGTCGGGCTCTCGCTGGGATGGATGGGCAGGAAAACAGAAGACTTCTAAGGTAAATTTTGTTTTGTTGTCAGGCCAATGGTTATATGGGTATCTTCATCTTCGCTACTTGAACCTGTAAAACGTAGCAGCTTTAAAATGAAGCAAATCTAAAATCTGCACTGCAATTCACTAAGCGAGCACAACGATGCGAGTCGCAGCGTCGTGCTCGATAAAAATTGTCATTGGTCGGATTGTATCACGATCTCGTGACGTGATACAATCCGACCAATGACAATCTTTATCGAGCACAATGCTGCGATTCGCATCGTTGTGCTTGCTTAGTGAATTGCACTGCTGAAAGTCTGTATTGGCTATGTAAATAATCTCTTGACTTTTAAGGGAGCAAATGGCGTCTGATCGCATCTCCAAGTAACAAAAGACTGCGCCAGAGTCTCGATAGCTAATCAGCAATTTTTTACTTGTAGGCGAGCTTGGGTTACTTGAGCTCGTTAAGTTCTTAGTGGGTCCCATAAACCGTAGACATGATTCTCTTTATTTAGGTTAATGATTACCTTTTTGACTACCGTTGTTCCAGGGCTGAATATCTGTAGATACCAGTACAATGAATATAAAATTAGCAGCAATGGACATCGCTGATACTATGAAATACAATATGCGCCACTGTATAATATTTGTCTGAAATCAAAACAAAATAGAAGTATAAAAATCTGTCATAATTTCTATAAAACTGTCATATAAAAAGAAATATAGAAAGTGATCAATTTGTTGTTCTATAGGTAGTAAACTATATATTAAAGTGCCTGTAGTGCCCTGCAACTAATTTTATAATAAAATCTACCTATTGATTGTTTTGGAATGGAATTTCGGGATATTAATACTGTTTTTTGATATTACCGCTTGGTTCCCGGTAAAGTAGAATTATTTTGTAGAATTTGGACGACTCCATCTCTTCCCATACGGTGTCGTATAAGGAGGATACCCTATTACGTGGAAGCTAATACAATGATTGGTGAAATGTGTGTGTTAATTTACCTCTGCCCAACCCTCCAGGGATAAAGGCGTGATTATATGTATATGGTTATTATGACCTATAGAAAAACCAATATTTTAAATAATAATACTTACCAAATCAGTAACTACATACGATACGATGACAGGGAGCGTCAAGACAAAGACGCCTGACACAGTGCTGCCAATTGATGTCAGAGTACCACTGAAATTTGGTGATAACTCGATGAGATTAATCTGAAAAGTAGACTACAGTCAGGGCCTTATCACTTGCACGAAATTGTACCTACGACAAAGTTGTCACGACTTGCTATTATCCGACACCACGGTAGGAGTAAGGACGCAGCACACAACCACACGATATGTAAGTATAGTTAAAATCTCGCTGCAGACTCGGTCATAAATCATAATCGGCCGCCAGTTGACCGACGGCATCTGTGGTTCAGTGGTAGAATGCTCACCTGTCGATTTACAATAAAACACGTTTATAGGGTTTTATACTACTGTAAGAGAGCGAAACACTCGAATGATTTATGACCGAGTCTGCAGCGAGATTTTAACTAAACTTATAGCTGACCCGGCGAACTTTGTAGCGCCCTTTTTGTTTCCGCCTGCGTGGAATTCAGATCCCGTTCCTGTTGCACCTTCTATTATATACAAACCTTGGTCACACAATAACAAACACAAAACAAAAGGAATTATCCAATTTAGTGCAGTCGTTCGGAAGTCATGCGCGTACATACATTTGGGGGGTTTCATTTTAATTTATATAGATTATAAAATCATCCTTTATTTCCTAGTCGAATAATAACGCATATTTATCAGCTCTCACATCTCGGACGTAAGGTGTATTTCGGCTTGCTACTTACTGTTATTTGAGACATATTGTCGCTCTTGCATGGAAGTGATGTATCTGTTGTAGTAGTTATTATCTGATATGAGCTAACTAGAGTGTAGATTATCTAATAAGTGATGGCATTGTAATACAAACTCGTTTTTCAACAAAAGTTTGGAATATGTAAAAGATTCTGTTAAATTAAAGTATATTATCTACTACTAGAAATCGTTACGATCACTCTGTGCCGTCCAAACTGAACTAATAAATCGATTCCGCCTATAGGTGCAAGATATCAAACAGAATTCGAAATTAAGAATAAGAAAACATTGATTACCATCCATCCAGCATTTGTACTCATATTCACGGCCATAGCCATGATAAGGCATGTAGGGGAAGGTGAGGTAATACGATCCCTGAGAGTCAAATGATCCCCCTCAGTAAATCAGAAACAACTAGTGCCATCTATCCAAATGCGCATGAAATATGTTCTCCGCACCCCTGCCAGTTGCTTCTCCAAATGGCATGACGGTGCGAGCACTTGGCGTGATTTTATTAAAAAATAATCAAAAAGTGAGGCTCAGATCTAAGGTAAGCCTGTTTTTGGACTCTCATTGCTTTTTACGTGTTCATATTTATTAAAATGTTGTTTTACTTGCGGGTATTAATACCAGTTAACTAATATTTAAGCAGTGTTCGATCACCGCACACGGTATTTGAAGGTTATGTTTTGATCGATATCTTGGAATTTGGTGTTTGGGGCTAAATGATCCCTTCCTTGTGTTCAAAATGATCCCTGGAATCATTTTACCTCATTAGTATTTGTTATGTTTACAGATCATGTCGAGAATATTCATACGCAAAACTAAACACCAAAATTGGCTTGAAGAACAAATGCAAAAGGTATTAGATGCCGTCTATTCACTACACTACGCTTAAAGAAAAACTTAGGAAGGCATCGCGGCTTCTGGCCGATATTCTGCCGAGGTCGAAACGACCTGAGAGAAGGAAAACTCGAGAAAACATTTTACCAAGTTATTTTTACAGATCATGCCGAAAATATTTATACGCAAAACTAATCGCCAAAACTGCCTTGAATAATAAATGAAAAAGGCATTAGATGCCGTCTACACATTACACTACACTTAAAGAAAAACTAGGGAGGAGTCGCGACTTCTGGCCGATCAAAACGGCCTAAGAGAGGAAAACTCGAGAAAAACACTTCACCAACCCTTCTGGCCAGCGCAGCGTGGCAATAATAGGCTAAATAATCTCACAATGCACAGACGCCAAAATAAAAGGTCCCCAGTTCTCGATGGTCCCGGTAATCCTCGGTTTGGGTGACGGGAGGCTACCGAAACCAACTACTGCTGGCATTGGCAGCTTGAAACTGCGGTACACTACGGCTGGACGAGCACCTCACCGAACTCGAGGTGGAACTAGGTGGCATAAAATGGCAGATATTGGGACTTTCAGTGATCCGAAGAAAGGAGGAGGACACGATAACCCTTGAGTCAAGCGTCCTGGCCCTCGATTCTCTAAAGCAAAACCACTGTCGTGCCACAGTCTCTGCAAAAATTGGCATTAAATTGTAGATTTTATTGCTATAGAATTAAAGTCCAAAATTAAATCACAATATTTTCATTACACGCTTTCGTTCACTCTACAAAAAGCCATTTAATTTTAAACTTTAAATGTACTGTTTCAAAGGCTAAAATCAAATGGAATTTCCTCGCAGTCACTGTGGTCTGACAGTGGTTGTGCTTTAGCAGAATCGAGGCCCTGTTCTACTTTTTTAGTTTATTTGTTTACTAGTTATTTGTCAATTGCTTGAATAGGTATCTTATTAATTTTACAAACCTTTTAAAAGTTTGTTGCAATGTTTAATGCTTAGTTTTGTTGATTAAGTATTAGATAAATTACAAAAAAAAAGATCTCTAATAAAACTAATAAGACAGCAAAGTTTTGTGTAACTTGCTTACATACTTAAATTGTTATGAACAATACATACTCACATGATTAAAATAAACAGCTGAATGTTTTATTTCACTGATATTTATAACTTATGGTATAGGGATTATTTTACCCCTACCCCAGGGATCATTTTATCCATAGGTGTGTATAAAATGATCCTTTTCTAAACTTTTACAAAAACCTCTAATACAAAAAAACTGCATACATATAATAGAAAATAAGTATGCAGTTACAAAGTTCAGTAAATTCACTACCTCCAACAATAGAAATCTTTCGATTTTGCCTCTAAATTTAGCCACAGTTAAGTTTTTCCCTTAAGGGGATCATTATACCTCACCTTCCCCTAACTATGACAGCAAAATTATTTGTGTAACATGTCAGGATTAGACAAAAAGCCATGCCGAACGTTCCTGAAAATATCAACAAATTCATTAGGTTTCAAGACTTTTTTATTCCATTTTTCACATATAGGTAACTTCTGAAAACGAAAAACTTGTATAAATTTTTTTTAAAAAGAAATAAAATTATGTCTTTATAAAATATTAGTATATTGCCGAAATTACTAATATTCCCCTTATAGTATGAGAGCCGATAATACTAATTCGAATGATATTTAGATTTCCGGATTACTCGCGCCGACATGATAAGGTATTAGAAATCATACGTGAGGCTGTAAGTTTGGCGGTAGCTAGAGCGAAAAAAGGATTAACCACAAACCAAAGAAATGACATTGTGTTTGTGAAGGAAGGCTGCTCAAAGAAATCACCTCAAAAGCCATATTCAATTTTGATAGCTGCCGTTGACTGGACAATACTCGTAGACGCGTATGAGAAGCACTATAAAATACCGGAGGATATCTGTGCCTCATCATCCAGACCCGACATATTCCTTTTTTCACGATCGCATAGGCGTGCAGTGCTTGTAGAACTCACAGTACCGTGGGAAACTAATATACCTAAAGACCACGCTATAAAGACAAATAAATACTTTGACTTGACTAACGAGTTAACCAAGAACGGCTACGTGGTTAAACTCTACGCCGTAGAAGTAGGAGCAAGGGGAATTCCAGCTAAATCCCTGTACAACTTACTTAAAGACCTCGGATTGCCAAGAGCTTCAGTAAGCTCTTTACTAAATCGAATATCAAAAGCGGCATTGATAGGATCTTACCAAATTTGGATAGGTAGGGGGGGGAACACTACTGACGGTGGAGGTGAGCGCTGATGCATCACAAGGTGGCCACCCTAAACCTACATCTGGGTCGCAAGTCCCAGTCGCCGTCACGGTGTTCCTCTCTGTATCACGCTATGGACCCGGCGACCGCACGGTGAATCCATGGAGTGCTGAGAATCGGATCTCTCTATCATTAGACGCGTCTAAGCTCTAAGTCTTTAATAAATTGGAGAACACAAAATGGCTATGCTATAATAGGTTCCTATTGATCGTAAGACCGACTCCTTAAACTTAAAGCTATACCTATATCATATTGTACATTGTTAATATTACCTATGATTGTACATTACATAATACATACTTTATTAATATTTTGTTTAGCTGGTGTACAATGAAGTCTATACCTATTTTACTAGGTTTTGTCGGTCGACCTGGCCACTATTTTGATTTTTTTCCTTCTTTTTGACCTCTCAATAACATTTAATTCATTACATTCTTCTTCACTCATCTCGTGATTTTTTTCTCAAATTCTCTAGATATTTTAATAGTAATCAATTTTGGAACTGGCCCATCACAGTTCTCCTACCCTGTCCGTGGTACTCGATAACTTTTTTATAGGCTACTATCAGAAATATTAACCTTATCATCATCTTGTCTTTCGGTAATAAACTTACCAACTGAATTAAAAATTCTTCTAGCGTTGTTTTTGCTCATGATGTTTTTGTTTGTACAGTAATCTGATAACCACCCGAAAAAGATTGTGCTGAGAAAACTGGCCACGTAAGGTAAAGACGTCAGCAAACCATTCTGAAATTATACAAAACAAGGTGGTAAATTTTCCACCTGTTCCAATATTTACAGACTAGTAAAAGTAAAGTCAAAAGCAGGGTAGTAATAGTACACCAGCTTACTTTTAATTTTGCTTTTACTAACCTAACGTGATATCGAGATAGAAGGTTATGATCATTATTCTATGTGAAATCAAGTTCCAAACGGAATCTTAAAGTGAAAGGAAGAAGAAGGTAGATTACAATTCGTTATCATAGAAGAGAGAACTGACGTAAAACTAGATCAACTTAAATGTGTCGGCTTTTACGAACACAGTGAGACATAAACCTTCTAAATCGATCTCATTTCAGCATTTTATCAGTGATGCTAACATTGGGTTGTGGAGGTCAGATGACAATCGCTTCACAGAAAATATCGAGGTCTAGCCAAATCCGTAGTTAAGACTGGTAAAGCGGACCCCAGACTCCGAGCTGAAAGCTTCGGATGCAACTGGGAATTAACGCTAGGATGAAGAAGATGAGTGTGTTACCGATAGTCTCCTATTATCACCCAACCGTACTTTTCATCAAACTGTGGATAACCGAGGGAGGTTATGTTCAATCTGGTCAAGGAGGGTGGTAAAAGATTCTCACAGGGCAGGTAGTACGATTTTGGCACATGTTGCTCACGTCCATGGACCACGCGAATCACTTTCCATCAGGTGGATGGTGTCTCCTAATTGTTACAAAAAACTTTATTTTTTTTTTAATATATCAATATTTTAAAAAACTCACATTTCTGATGTCAACGTGTAGATGATAGTGAAGGTAGGTAGGCACTTGATTATAAAATAACATAAATATCACAACGGTGCCCATCTCTGCGATGACCGTGCCCCACAATGGTTTGGATGTGAATATTTCTCGCCAAGGTGTTTCAAGTTTTTGCTAAAGAAATACCAAGTAATAACAATATAGTAAGAACTAGCTAACTAGGATAAGAATCCAAATAATTAAACAGTTTTCTCGATACTTGTTTGTGAATCTATTTTTTTTTTAATATTTCTTAATTATTCTCAGGGCGACGGCGACTTGGATTTCGCTTTTTCCTATCTTTATCAATTTGTATAGTTAGCATATTAAATGCTTCAAAATCAATTCAATTTCTTAATTATTCTGTAAATAGTTTCGTATCGTAATCGTTGATAATCTTCTCTGTTTTTGTATTAAGTATGTATTCATTTCTTATTACATATTATCGGTTCTTAATACATTCAATGCCTATGTCCAGCAGTGGACTGCAGTAGGCTAATTGATTGATTTGATTGATTGAATACATTCAAGTCTGTACTTTATTATACTTTCACGTACAATATATGTAAAAGCGTAAAGTTTACAAATTCACACTTTACGAATTCAGAAATGCATATATATGTATTAAGAAGTAACCAGTAAATAAGTACCCTAAATTGAGACCAAAATCCTAAACTTATTTTTTTTCAATTCTCTTAAATAAGGAACTTTAATGTTACCTTGTTCACGCCTACTTCTAGAACTCCCGTAATGTAATTTCTTTCTTCATCAGTAATGGATTTGTGTTCTAGAGGATTGGTAGACCCCCATATAGTGAAAACTAGGTAACACAATATACTTAATGTTCCAACAGTATAGCAGGTAGATGGCCAACCCCAGTCACTAGCTCCAAGGAAACCAGCCAGTTGCAAGCTAATCACGGATCCTATTTGTAATCCTATCGAACACAAACAGTAAAAATTATAAACCAAAACCATCTATCAAACAAAAGAAACAGAATCGAAATCGGTTCAGCCGTTTGGGAGCTATGATGCCACAGACAGACTGACACACACACACACACACACACACACACACACACACACACACACACACACACACACACACACACACACCCATACACGCGTCAAACTTATAACACCCCTCTTTTCTGTCGGGGGTTAAAAAGAAGTTCTTAAATGTTATGAAAACTTAATGGTACCTACAATATTATCGAATATACATAAAAAAGTCAAATATGATTTATGAATAATTTAAAAACATAATTTAATAAAATATTCCATAAATAAAATTAAATGAGAGCTAGCGCTTTCAGTAAAGGACCTAAGTATCTACATAGTGGAGTTAATAGAACCTCTCGAAAGTCCTTATGTAGTGCTAATTAGGAGAGATCAAGAACAGACAATAACAATAAAGTATACTATCTACCTGTATAAACAAAACTACTCAAAGTAGTAGTTTCATCAGCCGCCGCCCATTTACTTAATAAACCCTGAATACTAGGGTAAGTACCGGCCTGGCAAAGACCTTGCAGCAGCCGACAGCAACACATAGCTTTCCAGCCTCCCTAAAAATTAAAGAAATGATGATGGTTTAGGTATAATTCTGAAGCTGACCGCATACGAGAACTGCTGACGCATGCAGCAGATACAGCGTACCCATTACTTGTTAAACTCCGATATGGATAAAAGGGACCATTGAGAAGCCGCAATGAATTACGCAGATCTGTCACGTGCGTCTGCAGTTGTCGTATGCGGTCACCTTCGGAATCATTGCTTTCTTTCATGGCATTATCAAAGGTTTCCATGTCAGTTACTGTTGAATGTTTTCATCTTTTAAATGTAGTTATAATAATGATAATATCTTATCTTACCCATTCAGTTAACAAAGGTGTTATAACAGATACAATGCCAGTGATAATGAGAGCTATCTGCAGTGGCAGCTTGTTGCCATAACGCTGGCATACTATACCCATAGGAAACATCATGATCAAATATCCAAGATTAAAAGCATACAGCACCATCTCTTGGATTGATTTTGACCATCTGAAAGTCTGAAAACGTTGCTAAATAAAAACATGTTTTGCGGAAACAAACCCAGAATAAAACGACTTAACTTATGCCGTTTTGTCAACTTAATTATGGCGTTTTGTTCCGGAAACCTAATAACATTGAACTAGAGTTTATAATATAGTCTAAGCACTGTACTTACTTTGTATTTCTGTGTAGTGTTTAACAAAATTTCAGTTTCGATTCTTACGTGGACTGGCTTTAAATGCCTTGTAGTATTTTTATTCGTGGTATAGTTTAAAATATTGGTATCGTTATTTCTTTTAACATGTCTTGTGTCCAAAGTAGCTATATTATCTTCAGTATTACTAGTCATAGCTATAATAGTAACTCCCATATGTCCTCTTGATATGACAATAGTCGTTAGGCAGAGGAGAAATATTGCTAGCTGCACATGTCTGACACCGTACCCATATTTAGACGGCTTATCTTCTGTGAAGAAAATATGGTAATAAAATCGTCTGTAAACCGAATTTTATTTCAGTTGAAATATAACGTAATATATTTTTTTAAATTGAGTTTGTACTTAGAACATAAATTTACTGATAACATACTCATATCATACTCATAACATGTTTCTATTTTATCTTCTTAATCTGTGTGATGACGGAGAAAGAACACAAGTATCGCCATTCCATCTCATCCGAAGGGTGTTGTAAAAATACACAGTAGGTATCGCAGTCCTTGCGGCCCGCGAGGAGCGGAGGAGAATCGCAAACCGCGCGGCCCGCGATGAGCGGCGGCTACTCGGGCGTCGGAGGTCGCAGAATGACCTCCGTCCCTCATGAGCGCAGGCCTGGGGGTGACGGGTGGAGCCGCCTGTCACCTAGCAGAAGCAGGCCGCAGCGGCGGCGCGCATTGCGTGCCTCCCCATACCCGGGGGCGAGTTGGGGACTCTGTGGTCCCCACACCGGAAGAGGGCCAGATCGAGAGATACGGCCCTGGGTTGGCCGGGGTGCGAGGGATATGGCTATGACAATCTCACCGTCGGCAACTGACGGCCCACAGAAAGCGTGCGTTTTAGTCGTTTCGAGTTCGACATAACCTCCTCCTCCGACCCCGGCGGGGGAGGTATCCGTGGGGATTTTTCGCACTATTATAAAAAAAGAAAAGGTATGTTGCATCATCATCATCATCTGCATATAGACGTATTCTCCCGATTGCATCCGTGGCCAAGATGACCCCGGAGCTCAGGGTCCGCCTTCCGGCTCCTCCTTCTCCACTTCGCACGATCTTGGGCGTCCATGGTAGTGAGACCATTTGCACGCATATCACCCTCCACGACGTCAAGCCAGGACTTCTTTGGCCTACCCCTTTTACCTATGTATGTTGCATATGTTGCATTTTATCTCTGGAATAGGAATTCCAGAGATCCACTTTTGATCGTTTTATGACTATATGTAAATCAATAGATCAGATATAATTTAGTCAAACAAGAATATTACCGAATTAATATTTGAAATTGAAAGCTTCTATAAAATATGAAAACTTCATTTACTTTTCATGTTGACACCAAACAACAAATAAGTATTATGAATCCATAACATGGTGGTGTTATTTCAGAAACACTAAAATAAATATCACCTTGGTTCCTGTAGTTCATTGCATTTGACGACTTACCTATATTTTTTTCATTTATCGGCACTTTGTTATATTCTGGTACATCCTTTTTTACCATTTTGTTTATTTAGTCAGCAACCGGTCCCACGAGTAGAAGGCGTACTACACGAAATGCAATATGATCTGAGTAGGTTGTAATTAAATTCAGTAGCAAATAATGATTTTGCAAAAATTTAGTTCCAACTTATGTGTATGTATGAATTATCATTATGAATATTTACATTTGAAAGATACTGAAACGTTTATTTGTAAACTGTTATCAAAAATGTATGTACTACATGATTGAGGAACTCAAACATAAATATAGACTCAGACAGAGATAGTTGAGTATAACGCTACAATTATTAGGGCGAAGCTTGACAGCCTCTGAGGTGTGGCGGAAGTGAATGCGGTTGCTACGCAGGAGACGCGGGTTCGATTCCCGCTCAGTGCAAATATTTGTATGCATGAATATGGGTATTTGCATTGGTCTGGTTGTACCTCGGAGAGCACGTTAAGCCGTCGCTCCCGGTTGCCACACGAACATCTATGGCAGTCCTTACGGGTAGTTGGAGCCCTAAAAAGTCCAACAACTGGTCTAGCTGCAATGCTTCGATATCAATATCGCCATTGGGTTGTGGAGGTCAGATGGCAGTCGCTTAACAGAAAATATCGAAGTCCAGCCAAATCTGCAGTTAGACTAGTGAAGCCGACCCCAGACTCCGAGGTGAAAGCTTCGAATGCGACTGGGATTAACGCTAGGATGAAGAATGATGAAGAAGAAATACTTAGTTAGGAAGAAGGCACGAGTCAGTGGATCAGGGATGCGACAGCACGTCAGATTCACGTATGTTAGTGGGATTGGTTATTTTCTTGACAAACGATAGGGCAACGGAACTTTTGATCGACGGACGATCTAACTTTGAGTGATTGTAGCTGACTATTTAACAGCTAGCTGTGTGGGTTAATTTCAATCCTTCCATGTTGTGTATATGATAATGACGTCATTACTATTATATCTTACGTCACGACTGATAACAGCAACATCATATTCTTGTTTCTCTGGACACTTAAGTGACTAACTGAGGTCATAAGGATCGTTAGCAACAATGACTGATATCATTAACTGTATATTATTACTAGATACCTATGCAAACACAGTAAATACTGTTGTGATATTTGAATTTCACGAATTAAACTTCTGCATCTTTCTGCATATCGACAGTCAATCAGCCTGACATTATAATACTACCTACATTTTTGTTAACCTCTATAATCCTTTTACAAACTTAACTGGTATAATTTTACTGTGTCCCACCACGCATTTCAAATTTCTCGAAGTGGAAAACGTGTATCGACGTCCGAATATATCGCAGGTGGTTGACAAATAGGTAGCTATAAACTTCCCAACGGCTATCCTCGTGGGTTATACTCTCAGTTATGTCACTGTCACTTTTATATTCCCCGGGCTTCCTTTGGTTTCCTTAAATAAATGTTAGTGACATTGATTGATTTCTAGATTTTTTTTTACATTTATTGAAGTTTTTTCAACCACCCGCATTTATTTTATAATGGGTTTTAGAGATGACTTATGCTCAGCATTATTACCAGCTATGTCCGAGGCTTTCACCTCAAAGTCCGGGGTTTTTTATACCACTTAGGTAGCAGACAAGCACAGCCTACCTGATGGAAAGTGGTTACCGTGGCCTATGAACGAGACCAAGGAAGTAACACGCGTGCTGCCGGTCCTGTAAGAGTAAAGTTTCTGTGCCGTCAGTTCAGAAGATAAAGCAGGACAAGTCTTTGGTCTTCCCACTGACAGCTGACAGCACAAAAACTCTCCAATGAGCTCTGTCCAATGGCAGAGCTCACTGCGACCTGCGCATACTCTGTCTTATCCTTTTGATTTGATTTACATATATTACATGATTAATCAGTGTTGCCAGGGCCAGATAGTCTAGTGTAAATCGCGGGTTAAGAACTAGAGTAGCGTAAGGTCAAAAATTCAAAAAAAAAATTTTTTCACCATTCGCTTTTTTAATCTCCATATTTTTATGTGCCAAAAAACTGTAGCGATGAAGTGCGTAGATTGCTTAGTACAAATACCTTTACCAGGTTCACCAAAGGTACAAATAATATTTTGAAACGCGTTATCACAGAGTTCCCATTCTATGTCGGGATTTATCCTCCGGGACTCTTCATCAGCTGTTGATGCAAATAACCAAAAGTTACGGGTCTCGCACCATTGGCAAATCTGACGAGCCACACTGTTCATGTGTGGATACTGGATACCACCCTGGCAATTGACATAGCTGATTGCTGTGAATTTATACATCACGATTTTATGGAAATCGGTTAACCCATAAAAAGAATGATATAAAAAAAAATTAAATATTAAAAAAAACCTCCGACCCTAAAAGAACCTATAAAAAGTAAAATAATAACTATTACATTATGACCTACCCTAAGTATTGACCCTTTTGTCATTTGCCTCGTCGTGGGACCGCCGTCTGACCGTCAGGGGGGTATAGACTATACCAAGGTACTTAGCGGTCCCCCGACGAGACAAATGACAAAAGGGTCAATACTTAGGGTAGGTCATAATGTAATAGTTATTATTTTACTTTTTATAGGTTCTTTTTGGGTCGGGGGTTTTTATATTTATAATTTTTATTTGTATTGTACAACTTTTCTAGTAGTAACTAATATGGAAATCATTGTACTTTGAGCCTGTAATAATGACACATGACATAATTATCTTTAATCTGTAAGCAAACAGACAACGTCACTAATGTCTAGTGGTTTTCTAACTATGCATTAAAAGCGGATGGATCATCTTCCCTATTTTTAATGATTTTTAATTTCAATCGCTTCATTTCCCGCTCTTGAATAAGTTGCCAGCATATTTATTTTGATGATAGATTCCAAATTTCACAGAACTTATTATATTTTGCTGAATGCTGTGATAAAGACATCACCTATGAGGTCAAGTGCTCACCCTCTGTGATAACACTTTGTATATAAATTGTCAATTTCGTTGGTAGCATACACTTCTAGTATACCTTTCCAGTGTTTATTTACTCTGTGATACAATTGTTCTGATATAGTGAAAGTAAAGATTACTATAATGGTGTTCAAAGTAAGTTATATTATTATCTCGCCAATTGGACGTTGATATATGAGGACTCGAGCAAAAGCCATACGACATGATGATGATGATGATCTTGCCACAGCCCCCTCCTGAAATGCAGTTACTGTTTTCACGACCCATAGGGAACTTATTGCTCTGAAAAATGAATGTGCTATTCCGGACTAAAATAGGTCCCAACCCGAAAGGAAAGCTTCCACCAGAATTTCAATTGCCTGCAGATGTACCAGGGTTGCAGGTGATATTTGGTTGGCCCACCAAGACCTACATCTTGGTGGGACCTCATATACCCAATTAGATCAGATTCATAGTATTTTCTTGGAGGCTACCGACAGGACGAGATTATTATTGCTTGAAAAAATAACAGTCTCATATTTTTTCAGATTACGTGCTTATTGCTAACCCTAGCAGTAATTGTTTACGGTAAGTCAACACTTTTTACTGTTATTATATTATAGTAGAAACAGACTAACTGTTTCTAAATCAGTACCCTGGTTTCCTTATGACCGTCCAATTTTTCATAATATGCTTTCGGTACGCGTAGACATCCTTCAGATAAAACCTTGTTTTCAAAAACGTTCAGGTGTTTATTAATTTAATTTTGAGCGTGATCCCAAATATATCAAAACCCAATGAGGTTTAAGAGTAGAAAAAAAAGTGGAAACACGTCCAGTGATGGATCAGAGTGGAAACAAATAAAATGGTGAATCAGACTCGAACAAATAATGAAAACAAACCCATTGATGATAAAACTGGAACAAAAAGTAAAATTAAAGCCATTAATACAACATATTTTGTTCAGTGGATGAAAATCGAATAAAGCAAAATATAATTAAGAGAAAGAAATATAAAATAATTCATGTTCGAAAACATACATACATACATACATACAATCACGCCTTTAGCCCCGGAGGGTAGGCAGCGGTGAATTAGCACCCACATTTCACCAATCATTTCACCAAGTTCCATGTAATAGGGGGTGAGCCTATTGCTATTTTCCGGGCACTATTGTTGACTCGAGCCATGTACCTTTGTATTAATAATCGAAAACTTAATTCTAGGTGCAAAACTGCTTTGGCCCTTTCCAAGTTAATTCTTGTAGAACTCACTAGATGTCGCTCTAATTGTGACGTCATTTTCTACAATGCGGTGTTATGATTTTCCGCTATTTGGTTAGGTCGTCGCGTTTTGTGCTCCGATAGTAACTCTGGTTTCCCTTCATAACGCATAAATCTTTCGCCTTTTACTAAAGATTTCCGTGGAGGGGAACACTCAAATGAGTCTTTGATATTTTTGCATGTCTCACTTCGGTGAGACTAATAAAGTTATTTGATCTACGTCTACGGGGGCTTTCTCGTATTAGGTATATTAAAATAAAAAATACTCGTGCCTGTCACAGAGTTTGTTTTGTTTGTGCACATTTGAGAAATTCTCAGACCTACCAAATATGCACAAAAAATTGGTAATAAATAAAATTCTCAGTGAGAACCGGTGTTAAAATTTTTTTTGGCCCCCCAAAATAATTGTTCTTGTTTTTATATCATTTTTTCAATATTTTTTTTTTATGTATTGTTATTGAAAAATATACGTAACCCTAAATATGCACCATTCTAATATCAACCCCATTTTTTAAAGCAACAAAGCAAAGTTTACCGAGTTAGCTAATATAATATATCCCCATCTCTTTCATTGTAGACCTTGCTTGTATTGACAATAAATCATCCAAATCGGTAGAGCCGTTCTCATGTTTAAAGAGAATATTTTTTAGCTCAGTGTGGTTTGAATTCGACCACTATATTATATATTTGGTACCATATATTTACCCGTACTCTTCAGGTACATTTTATTGTCACTCTATAGGCACAGAATTCCAATAGGTATAATTCCAAAGCCGACCGCATGCGACAACTGCCGACGCATGCAGCACATACCTACAATAAAGCACCGTATCCCAGTAGTTCCATTCAATAGTTCCATTATGGAACTACTGGGATTTTTTTCTCCCAGTAGTTCCATGGAACTACGTACCCATTACTTGTTAAACTCCGATACGGAGAAAGAGGCTCGGGGCACCACCCGTGTGTAATTCTCGTTGCGGGGCAGTGGTCCAAATGCTCTGTCCAACTAGTTGGACCATGGGTCTTTACTACCCATCTGTGTGTGGTCTGATCCCATTCATCGCTGATAGTAGCGTGATTATATATAGTCTACTAGCCTTGTGGATGTCGGTTATCGCGACCAAACATAGCCTATGTCCTTTCTCAAGGTCCAATCTACCCTTATAACAAATTTCCATTAAAATCGGTTCAGTGGTTTAGGCGTGAAAGCGTAACAGACAGACAGACAGACAGAGTTACTTTCGCATTTATAATATTAGTATGGATATGGATGTTGGTACATAATAAATGATAATGTCGCTTTCTAATGGCGAAAGAATTTTTAAAATCGTTCCAGTAGTTTTTGAGTTTATTCGTTACATACAAAAATACAAATCTTTCCTCCTTATAATACGTATTAGTATAGATGTAAGTTAATGTATCGTAATATTTTGGATCATTAATTATTATAACATTCTCGATGTGTCCTAAAATAGAAGTTACATCATATTTCTTGTGGAAATTTTTCTTATGACACGGTCGTTACTCTCTTAGCTTATCATTTGTGCTTATTTGATAACAAAATATTCCTTTTGTTGTTGTTTGAATTTTGTCGCCATTCAAATCAGTTGTGGTTAATAAATAACACTAAAGGAAATTTGTTTAATCATGTCGGGTAAATATATCTTTAAACATTAATAAATGTGTTTTTGTAAACCAATGCTAATATTTCTTCGCACAATAAGAGTTAATATTTTATTATAACAAATAAAATGTTTATAGTATAATTTATTACTTAGGTACTCGTAACAGACAGTACCAAATAGACAAAATTAATTGACTAAAAATTGAGCCCATTGACATTTGTTATTTTGTCCCTAAATTTTATTATATGGTTATGTGTTATTATTTACTAATTGATAATGATAATTTTGTTTTGTTTTAAAATATAAGAGATAGGTTGGTAGTAAATGCATGTAGATACCTAACTGAAATTTAATGTCTTCAATATACCTATTATTTGCATGCCGCTCTGGCGGTCGAGTATGGTGATACTAATCTGTATAATATAACGACACCATGTAAACCCATATCGCAAAATAAATGATTTGATTTGATTTGATTTCAGATATAATCAACTCATAAAATCTATTGCATAGTGCTAGATTAAAATTTCCTAAATCAATATTTATATTCTATCTTCTATAATATAAAAATGAATCCCTAAATGTGTTGCTAAGCGCAAATCTCGAGAACGGCTGAACCGATTTTGCTAATTCTTTTTTTAGAATATTCCTTGAAATACGAGGATGTTTTATGGAGAGAAAAAAAAAATAAAAAATAAAGAATCGACTGTTAGGCGGTACGAAGTTCGCAGGGTCAGCTAGTATGAAATAAAAATAAACAAGTTAAAAAAATCTTTTCTCAGGTGCTCCCCAAGGTGGTTTCGGTACACAAGGTCAGGGAGCTGCTGGTGGCTACGGACCTGGACAAGGAGGTTCTGGTCAAGGTGGGTTTGGCTTATAAATACCTTCCGGTTCCGAAGAAATGTGAGATATTTATGTGTTGCACTTTGAACTCTTGGATGGTGTCTGCTGCCGATTTTCATATATTTCCCTTATTCAATTTACTATGTTTGTTATAGAGATTTGATTATTATAATTGACCCTATCGATTGATACCATAAAAATACTGAATTTTATTATTTCGGATTTTACTCGGGTGTGGCAAGATATTTTTCAGAAATCATTAAAAGCAGTTTGGTTCTTCTTAAAAATAAGGGAATCTTTCGAATAGAATTCGCTATCTCCAGTATTTAAAGTATTCACACTAGGTACGATTGAAAAATTCTACTAAAACCTAAATATCTACGTTCCGATATGGTTTAGAGAAGTTTGCTTTGCCCGTAGTAACTTTTGACGGTTCTTTCCCACCGTCCACCTTCCCAGACCACCTGGGTGTACGGTGATAATTTTTTTTTTATTACTATAAACTGTACTTTCATCTTATATGATTTTTATAGATGGCCGCTCAATTTCAAACAACGCCAACTTTGTGCAAACTCTTTTATAGGAAAAATCCTACTACATAATTGCTTCATAATTTCAACATGTTATTTACTTTATCAGGTTACCCATACGCATACAATAACCAAGGTCAGGGAGTTCCTGGTGGTTTCGGGCCTGGGCAAGCAGGTTATGGTGGGCAAGCAGGACTTGCTCCAGGTCAAGCTGGATATGGAGGTCCCGGATTAATTGGGCCTATCATACCTACAATTGGTCCCCCACGGCCAGGTGGTGGAGGTTCTTTCCCAGGTCAAGGAGGTCAGGGCGGATACCAGGAACATGGATACTAAACATGAACATTCGTTATTAAGAATAAGTATTTTTTATTTATGTATTAAGTAATAAAATTTGTCTTTCTAATTTTCTTTTATTTGAATTCTGTATTAACTCAATCTGACGTACTCATGTTATAAATTGATATAAAACATAAAAAATATGAACATAATAATATAAATAATATTCAATAAAATGTATTGCCTATAAGATAGAAATAATTCTCAATATCAGTCAATGTAATTTGGAAACGAGGAAAGAATCAAAGGTATGGACGATAATATATTAAGGGTCTCATATCCAATAATGGATGGATTGAACTAAAGTATACAGCAATAATGCATCGTCATCACAACGGATCGTCGCGCATGAGATAATAATCTAATCCAGGGTTTCTCAAACTTTTAGCTCCACGAACCCCTAATAAAGTTTCTAGACGACAGCGAACCCCTTAACGAATTAACGCCCCAACCTCAATATCAAGTCGATTTCTGTATTTCGTTTTCATCATGATCAGCCCCCTAGACAAATGGCAATTCATTGGCCAGTGTATTGTAGAATAGAATGCCGGATGTATGGGATTTAACATTTATGACATATACGTTGACGATTGTCTTATTACGTCAAATCACATACATTCATTATTCTATTTTACAATACGCCGGCCAACGAATTGCCACTTGTCTAAGGAGGCAGGAGTCAAAACACTCTCACATAAGTACCTTGTAGCAAATAGCAAAAAAAATCACCAGTTTGTGTGAGAATTAGCGCTTATGTACCCAAAAATCTATGAAAGTCATTTCACCGTCACCACCTTTTTAAATAAGTCTGAAGAGATTCATTGAAGGAAGCGATTCATCTCAGAATGTCAACTTCTCATAAAGAGCCTATGAGACCGAGCCTCGAATACAATCGCGCGCAACACGATGTATCATCGCATGTGCTGCACGTGTCTACCAGCCATGGAGTCATCATTACGCGAATCTTTTCCTACTGTCGAATGGCGAACTCCTAGGGGTTCACGTACTTACCCCACTTTGAGAAACCCTGACTATCCGAGATAAGCTTTTGCAAAATTGATATTATACGTACTCTGATGAGCGAAAACCACAACCAATATTAGATTCGTCCATTAAACTTAATAGGATTGAATATGGATTGTATTGAAGTGGTCAACATTAATACCTAAAGTATAGTTAAGTCTCAACAAACTAAGCCCTAGATTGTCTTGCGGTTTAAGCAATTCGTTATCCCATTTATTTGTGTTATTTTTTTCTTTTGTACTGCAATCTGTCTGAGTACAATAATAAGCAATAAGTAGGTAAGTGGTTAATTATAAAGACGATAAGAGGAGCTAGCCCAGTGATAATTTCTCGTTATGTCTTTTGAGCATGTCTTGAGGCAATTTGCATTTCAGGCAAGTTTTCCCGTGTCTGAGATTTGGTGATAAATTTGGTTTCCTAAAAAATAGCCTAGCGATGAAAAGTAATAATTAAAAGTAGAGAAGCGAGGTATACATCAATTATTAATATTAGTATTCACAGAAATATAAAAGTTCAGACTTCAAAAAATGTATCGTAAGTATGTTGCATAGGTAGTTCTTAAGTTACATCCACAATTATGGCATAAACTTGAGCAAAAGTCACGACCAGACACATCAGGAAGTCATCTAGCGATTAAACTGATGATGTCAATTTATTCTCATATCATTAAGGAAAGTTTGAAGGAGTTGCGAAGATGTGGGCATATACATTTAGATTGCCTCGCATTATCACGAACCAGTTCACATACGCGAATCTGTTGTTCAACTTGTTTTTCTTGCAAACTTTTTGATAGTTTCGGTGTTACACTTAGACAAATAGGACTTGTTAGTTTAACCTCAAAGAGCTTGTATTTTGAGGATTTGTTTGTATTTTCATTATATTCTGTAGTTGTAAACTCGTGGGATTTTCACTTTGCCTCCAACTTGAAAGTTTGAACAACAAAAATACGCGAACTACTGTAATGTTTTTACTTGCGTTAACCTTGAATGACATCACAGGTTAACGGCAGAAGTGCCCGGTTAACGGCAATAGCCTAAAATGTACATTTTGGCAGTTTTTTATATGTATAACTATTTCTTATATTTTACATTTTACATGTTTCTGTATATATGAACTTTTGAATCACTTGAAGTATCTAACATCAAAAATATATTTTTTATACTACTTAGGTCACAGACAAGCACACAGCCCACTTGATGGTAAGTTGTTACCGTGGCCTATGGGCGAGGCAACACCAGAGGAGTCACACTCGTGTTGTCGACCCTGTATGAACAGAGAGATTATGTGCCGTCAGCGCAAAAGATATGTAGGGCAAGCCTTTGGTATTCCCACTGACAGCACAAAACCTCTCCAGTGAGTTCTGAAAATATATTTACAGCAAGAAAAAAAGAAATGTAACTCGTTAAAATTTCAGATTTAATATTTTAGGCTAACTTGCTTCATAAAAACTTTATAAGAAAAGCCAGCAGCTGTAAATTAATAAATTTAAAAGGAGCTGAAGCGTTCAGGAGTGCATTTGCAGGCGTCGCTCGCAGGCGGGCTATTGAAATGAAATAAGGACATTATCCGAGTTAAACCTGATTCACTAAAGCCTCCATTTGGCTAGGGGATTACAGTCTTACAAAACGAAACTGGAATAAAATTACTTAAAGTAGAAATAATGAAGTTACAAGCTTATCACTTAGATCGTTTTAATGATTCTAAAATACATAGAAATAACATTTTTTTAAATGGTTATAACGAAATGATAAGTATGAAAGAAATATAGGTATATGTAGTTGAAATATTAAAATGTATTGTCAATTTATTTCTTTATTATTGTCAAATTGAAACACTTCGTACTTTCACTTGTTTATTCCAAAGTATGTAGTCAGGTTAGTGTTCCCTACATTAGGAAGTGTTTAAATATTTCGTTTCGTTACCGTGAAGTTTTTATGGTACTTACCTACGCCATTTTATAAATTTTAAAGTAAGTGACACCACTGGTGTTAAAAGCGGTTATGAGCACTTATGAGTCATAACTGTCAGTGTTTGTCACCTCAGTCCTATAAAAAGGACGACAAAATTTTGTTAAAGGGCTTCTTTGCAGCTTTTAGCGTAAATATATGACACATTTCACTCATACATAAAGTACAACACGTTTTGGCAGTACGTTAATTGTACGTACTTTCAAGGAGAGGAACGCCTTGAGTCTTGTATTGCTTGAGTGAGTCAGTATTATCAGAAAATTATAATATTATGTGACTTGATAGTCATCAAGTCTAGAGTGAATAGGTTATTTCTAGAGAAGAGAAGCGTGTTCCTTTTTCAACTATCTACATTAATCTATCAATTAATTTACAGGCACATCATTACCTACCAACAGGTGAGATAGTGGTCAATAATACATACATACATACAATTACGCCTTTATCCCCGGAGGGTTAGGCAGAGGTGATTTAACACCCACATTTCACCAATCATTGAATCCCTACATACGTAATAGGGGATGAGCCTATTACCGTATACTGGTCACTATAATTGTTGGTTGACTCGAGCCATGTATCTGAGGTTGACTCTCGGCTGTATATTATATCTGTCTGATGTTAAACAGTCTTATCCCTTCGAAGCCGACCGCATATGTCAACTGCGGACGCATGCGGCACATACAGCTGTGTACCATTACATGTTAAAAACGGATGAAGGAGACCATTGAGAAGCCGCAATGAATTACGCGCATGTGCTGCGTGCGTCGGCACTTATGCGGTCAGCTACGGAATCATATCTTTAGTCACCTTGTACGACACCGCATGAAGGAAGATATGGTCAATAATAGAAATAAAATAAAAGAAATATTTCAAGATTCATGCATCTATATATTCTGGTTCAGTCACTAAAATATATACAATGTAAACTTGAGTCAAATAAACGATTATCATATTCATTTTCAAAATATTCATATCTAGTATCCATGCTCCTTATATCCACCTCCATATCCACCTTGGCCAGGTCCAAATCCACCAGCCACACCTGGACCTTGGTTACCGTATCCACTGGATGGGGCACCTGGGAAAGAAATAGATATTGGTAATAATAATATAATACCACGAACAGCAAGGCTCACTTTGAACAGCTGAGTGAAGGGTCAATCAAATCAATGGGTGATGATTGCTGCATCAGATCTAGAATGCGGATAAAAATAAATGCTTTCACGCCTAAACCACTCAACCGATTACGACGAAGTATAGTTCAGCCAAACCCGCAGCTAAAGTGGAATATGGTGACTCCGGACTTCGAGGTGAAAGCTTCAAATGCGATCGGGTCGGGGTGAAGAATTTTAGAAATTTATACAAAATATGTTGCACTAAGTAGGAATCCAACCCGCGCCTCCTGCGTAGCAGTCGAACGCTCTACTGTTTCCAGAGCCAGCCATACACCATAAATTATGTTTCAAGCAAATAAAGAGAAATATACCTATCTAAATATATATAACTCAAAGGTGACTGACTGACATAGTGTGTGATAGCGATCTATCAACGCACAGCCCAAACCACTGGACGAATCGGGCTGAAATTTGGCATGCAGGTAGATGTTATGACGTAGGCATCCGCTAAGAAAGGATTTTAATTAATTTTACCCCCAAGGGGATAAAATAGGGTATGAAAGTTTGTATGAAACTTTGTCAATTTTAAACCGATCGGGCTGAGACTTTGCATGCATAAAGCTACTATGACGTAAGCATCCCCTAAGAAAGGATTTTGAGATGCAGGCTATATAAACACTAAGTGATAACCGACATCCACGCGGGCGAAGCCGCGGGCAACAGCTGGTCTAATATAATTGTGGTTCATTTCTGTATCTGATATATTCCCATCCAGTAACAACCAAACGAATAACACTGTTGGACTTCAATGCGTGCTAGTATAATAGTACAATAGTAAAGATATAAGCCTTTGTATCCTCTTTAAAAACCTTATTAAAGAGGATTTGGACCTCCAAATTTTTCAAATCGGCTTCATATGCTTGTTAGTATAAAGGAAGTGAAGCCTCTTATTCAGTTCCCATAGGTCTCTCACCTGAACTTACCTTGACCAGAAGGATATTCTCCTTGTCCAGCAGCACCCTGACCCTGATTACCGTGACCGTACGGGTTACCTGGGCAATAAATAAACATTCATTTAATGAGTGAATTTTTAAAAATTAGTAGGTACGCTTACTTTTCCTATATCAGAACGGGAATTGAACCCGTGACCAGTCCCTTTCTATGAGGAACAATCAGGCCCTCGATTATGCTAAAGTGAAACCACTGTCATATCACAGACACTATAAAAACTGACATTCAATTTTAGACATTGCCGTTGACTTTAAGTTCAAAATTAAATGAAACAAGTTTCATTGCACTTTTTCATTCACTATACATAAAGTTTCTCCATTCCATTCCACTCTATTCAAATTTCGACTTTAACTTTAGGCAGTACTACGTAGTAACTATTTAGTAATCTGTGCTTTAGGGCATATCCTCATGTTCACATAGGTTCCGTTCTCGTAACCAGAGTCTGTTCCAGGATTAAAACGTAGACTGTGTGTCATTGCAGACTATATTATTCTATTTCATTACTAAGTTTCAACCAGATCTATGCAGCTGTTTGAACGATTGAGTAACCGATAACCAAACATTTAATAGTACATTATGGTACAAGTGAGTAAAGTTGGTGATTACCGCCGAGGCGCCATTGAGACCCGAGCGGACAGGCGAGGGTCTTAAGAGAGTCGAGGACGGTAATGGTTTTACAACACACTTGCGAATAAAATAATACTAAAAATACTAAATAAACAATACATTCAATTAAATACGAAAATGCATCAAATGGCCATACAATAGGCATATTAATTTATTCGTACTAATAAACACTTTCTTTTTTGTATCGAAACTTTTTTAAGAACATAGAAACTTAACCTATAAAATTTTAAAAAGAATCTATAACTCACTTGTGAATAATAGCAATGAAAAAGTCACAGTTTGATAATAGGTGTCATTACGTGCCTAATTGTGGTGAACTAATATCAATTTTATGAGCAGGTGTGTTGTAAATATTATTTTTTAAACCATTAAGTGACAGATAAGCCTTCTCTTACTTCTTTTTAACACTTTATCCGTGTGGTGATGAAGAAAGCACACAAGTATCACCACCCCCATCTCATTCGATGGGTGTCGTCAGAGGCGTCTAAAGGAAAAATACACAGTAGATATCACTGCGAGAGAAGATAAACTCGAAATAAAACCCTGTAACAACCCATCAGCCAGCGTAGAAACAGCAGACCAAACCTCCATACATTGAGAGAGGCCTATGTCCAGCAGTGGAATGCGATAGTATAACAGTTTAATACGACTTTGTTACAATATGAAACAGTTAATAATGACTTACCGTAAACAATCACAGCTAGGGCTAAGATGACTAAGCACGTAATCTGAAAATTGATAAACATTAGATACTTTTTCTAGTCATAGTGAGAACGAAGATGAAAGCCGAGATGCGAATGTTGAAATCGATGTGTGGTGTGACAAGAATGGATAAGATTAAGAATGAATATATTAGAGGAAGTTTGAAAGTTAATCACGGAGAAGGTACGAGGAAATAGTTTGTCCTGACATGTAATGCGTAGGGATGAAAGTAATGTCGCAAGGAAGGCATGAGTGTGTCTAGACCGTGTGAAAGATGATATGGCTAAGAAGGGAGTGGATGTTGAAAAGTCAAGTGCCAATCGGACACGAATAAGGGTTACATGTTATGATACAAAATCGGAGTTAGAATATAAGCATAAAAGGACCGTCCGATGGACCTTGTTTAATGGATATTTTAGGAGTCGGCATTAAGATCGAAAGGTTCTGGATTTAAACTTACTTCACAATAATATAACTTACTTTGAGCGCCATTCTGTATATAATCTATCACCAAATATTAAAACAATTGTGCTTTATGTGCATGAAACCAATGAAGTCATTCCCTTATATACAAAATGTTATCTGAAGGGGTGAGTATTTGACCTAGGATAAGTAAACAAAACGTACCTATCTTCAAACACTATCTTCCTCAAAATAGAATAGTTCCGTCAAATTCGGTATTTATCGTCAAAATACTCTACGGTCAATGTGCACATACTCGTAGTTTGGAAAGTTTTTAGGACCCAAATCAACTTCGCCTGAAAGCCGGTATACCTGCTATTGAAGGAGGCTATGGTGCAGGCTTTCCAGAATTATTAATAGGTACCAAGACTGTTTCCAATAGTTATGTAATAAAAATGAATAATGTAATAGTTTGAAAAGAACTAAAAAACTTAAAAAAAATTGTTACCGATTTAAGGTTTTTATTCTAGAACGACACTCATTTCTGGATCTAGATTTATGTGAAGACAGCCTGCAGCCTCAGCATGGCGGCCATCGTCAAAATCGACACATCTCTACGACGAAAGGTGTCACGTGACCAAAACATTATGATATAAACAATTATCTCCATTGGTCGAAGAGAATCGAAGAGGTCTAACCCACTGAACTACAGCTACACAAAAGTAGCAATGGTTCGATGCTGTTTGACAATTGAACTAATGCAACTGAAGAGTTGCAGTAGTCCGATCAACCCAACTACTCACCGGACTACTGCTACACAAAAGTAGCAATAGTTCGTAGAGTGAAACATTAATTTTATCTAGATCACGGATTCGATTCCTGCTCAGCGCAAATATTATTTGTATGCATGATGCCATTATGTATTGTATTGGTCTGTGTGTTTCTATATAAATTATTATTTATTAAAAACGGTATCTATGTATATGTATGTATAGGCATTCCAGAATCCTTAACACAAGATAGTTAAGCAAGTATACATAAGCGGGTGCAACAGTTCATTAGATCTACAATCTATTTAAGCAATGTTTATGTCCAGATAACTTTGTATAGAACGTCCTAGAATATTTAGTATTTATTATGATCACGCTATTTCCTATATACTCACTCCTATAAATACATCATGTTATCATGCAAAGCGAAAGTTGAAAAGTTATAACGTAAACAACACGTGATAAACGAATTCCGAGCTGATAACGTAAGCAATATAGGTGTGGGGTTAGCTGTCACCGATATGAATTGCGTTCTCATCTCTTTTGAAAGATATTCTCGATTATTCTAAGATGGGTTCGTGAATCTTTCATGTTTATGAGGCAAAATATGGAATAAATTGTATAAAATCGGAAAAAGCGAAATCAAGCTCCGACGGCACTCGAACCCGCGATCGTTCCCTGACAGGGGGAATGCTCTGACCACTGAGCCACTGAGCTTCGCCCGAAGTTAATCCAAATTTTACAAAATCCAAAACACCAAGATAAAAATAAAATGGAATAGTATTCAACCTTACATAATATGATATTACCTATATATATTGTCTGACGCGTGTGCACGTATACGGTTCAGATCTATGCAAGCAAGAGTATGGGTTGTGGAGGTCAGGTGACAGTTACTTCACGGGAAATATCGAAGATCGCTAGCCAGACTGGAAAAAGTGGACGCCAGAATCCGAGGTGACAGTTTCGGATGCGACTTACTAGGATTAAAAGAAGAGATCTTGGTAAGAGTAGGTAGGTTTTTCAGAAATATCCAGTTCAGTTCAGCAGCTCGGAATGAAGAAAAACTGTTCAGATGACGGCAATTAGCTCAACCGAAAATGAGATAAAGGAGACGGGGACTTCTGGGCCAAAATTGTAATGAGTTGAGATATGACTTAAAAAAAGCGGTATTTTTTTCTATTTCAAAATATTAAAAAACCAGCTCAATTGAAAATCTTGAAGACAAGAAATCTTAAAACTAAATTTATTTCACTAGCAAAATAAAATATCGATTACTAAAAATTATTTAAACAATATTGCGTATTATAACACTTGCATCACAATTTGATATTAAATCAATCAGAGTGAACAAAACTTAATCATAATAATAATAATAACCATTTAAAATACCAAATAATAGTGTAATAAAAATAAATTCTGAATCGATTTCCGTTAATCGATTACTGTATTTTTAAGCTGTGACAGCTGACAGCTCCATTTTCTGTCAATCAGGCCCACGAATGTATGGAAGAGTATCCATCTCCTTTATGAATGTTACTGTTAATATACCTGTCTATCTTTCCCATAAATTTATAATAGAACAGATGGGTTATACCTACAGAATTAACGTGTATTACCTACGTTCCATTTTTATGAATGAACGTTTGCCGACGGTTACTATGCTAGGGATTACCTTATCTATTATCGTAACATTTGTCGATATCTTTCTATACTACCTGTTAAAGTGTACTAACCAAAACTTTAAAACTAAAACCCGACTACTGCAAAATCACGAATCTCTAGAATGTATTGTTTTAGTAGAGTAAATGGTATACGACCACGGCTATTCTTGATATTTTCTTGCTTAATACTTCTTAGAGCGTGATTTGCAGTAGTCGGATTTTAGTTTGAAACTTGATTTTTATTTGTATTATTTTGGTGCAAGCAACACCTAATAATGTATACATGTTTTTAATGTGCTAATTGAGCTGAGCCCTTTAATTTCATACCAAACACGGTCTATATATCTCAAGTTTTTTTTCATTATAGTCAGAGTTTCAGAGAGTCATTCACACGTCATATTGCCTATAACCAGCGGATGATCAAGACGTTTCTAACAATACCACAATTGCCCAGTTCTAATACGGAAAAACAGAAGACATTACAATTTTGTCAATTCGTATTTCTTCAAAAGAGTACATTTTTGTAAAGAAGAATAGTTTCGTCGTCAAATCTTTTATTGGAGTACATCACTATTATGCTTGTAGTAGTATGTTCTAGAAAAATTCAACAATGGCTGTCGCAAATCATTCATAATGTTGGCGCAAATCCCTACTAATATTATAAATGCGAAAGTAACTCTGTCTGTCTGTCTGCCGGTCTGTCTGTCTGTCTGTCTCGCTTTTACGACTAAACCGCTGAACCGATTTTGATGAAATTTGGTACAGGGGTAGATTAGACCTTGAGAAAGGACATAGGCTATGTTTGGTCGCGATAACCGACATCCACGCGGGCGGAGCCGCGGGCAAAAGCTAGTCATTCATAAATGTTGGCACCGTCGGCACGCTGTCAAATTCTCATACTCATTTTCCCAAGTGAGCAATAACTTAAATTTTTTGTCTCTTTTTAGCAGACACAACTGTATATTGGAAAAAAAGAGACAAAGTGATATAATCAAGGTTCAATTCATGTTTGCCTCATATTTGTATAACTAGAATTTCTATATGTTGAACGGGGCCCCCCTGTGATCTTTCCTGCCCCCTTAGACAAGTGGCAATTCGTTGCTCGGCGTATGATGGAATAGAATGACAAATGTATAGGATTTGACGTTTTTGACATTCGTTGACGCCTGTCATATACGTCAAATCCCATACATTTGACATTCTATTCCATCATACACCGAGCAACGAATTGCCACTTGTCTAGAGGGGCTGGATAGCACAGTTATACATAATTAAAAGTAGAATAGAATATAATAGAAATAAACTTTATTGTACACCAAACAAAAATAAAAGTACCCAGTTAAAGAAAAAAATACTACCGTTTCTAGAAAGTTCGGCAATGAAATAAGCTCCAAATGAATGTCTGTGTATCTTTGTTCCAACATGTTGCGAGTATAGAGTTATGCACGAGTGAACAATGTGCTTTCACTCAAAACCTCCACTATAACCTGATCTGTCTTTCCCCCTACACTACTGAAACAAACATACGGGTTCCTAGTACAATATCAGGGATGAAGTTTAACTGGTCGATTTTCAGTTCGTCTAGTATGCAATGCCCGGCTGACAATCCTGTTTGAAACACGTTTGTCTGACGCCAGGTTAACTAATTCGAATAAATGTTGTATAGGTGCTACGTGAGGTGAATGCGATGTTGGTAATCCTATCTTACATTTTGTAGTCGTAATGCATTTTATTTTATCCGATACATAATATCGGATAAAATAAGATGCATTACGACTACATACTAAATAAAATTAATGCCGATGAACTAAGAACCACCTCCTTTATATTATATTATGATATAAAGGAGGAGATTCTTAGTTCATCGGCATCGATTTTATTTTTTGTATAATGTTTCACTGATTGTAGTAAAGATTCGATGATGGAATTTGCGTTTATAATTTTAGCATTCTAGAACATTCTATACAGCACTATCTAGACCCAACATAAGTATAGCTACAGATAATGTAATACTTGGTTCACAAACAATGTCCACATATTTCTGCCGTTCGTTGACCACTTACCTTTTTGCACTTTTTACTGTTAAAATTTGACCGTAGTGTTACAGGAACTAAGTTATATTGTTAAACGAGACTATTTTAAAGAAAATATCTTAAATATTATTTCTCGTTAATATTTTGGGGTCTTCTAAAGCGATAAGGTTTCAGATTACACAATTTACTGTGTAATGTCTTGCTCTAATGAAACAATTATGGAGCGCTTCTGCTGTTTTTGCAAAATTAATATTAAAGAAAAATGAGTAACTTACTAGAATTTTTAACTAAATTAATATTGTGCTCGTTTAATATCTAATATTTATAATACTTTGCCCGGTACTGAAAATCAGTTTTGCTAATCTTGAAATAGGCTTTAACCATGCTTGTAACCATTGATGCACGAGGTAAAATGATATGCTAACGTACTTCAGAACGTTTAATTACACCATAATCTGAGTACTGACTATAATAATGTAATTCGCAGCTAAGTAGGTTCAGTGTAAGAAATAATTACGCCGATATTATACAAAAATACTGTACGGGTACTGGCTCGTACTCGTAAAGTACATAGTATAAAATACTCGTACTCATAATATAAAATCTGCAGCGTCGTATACTTACACCCGTATTCACAAACGATACTGTGAGGTCTCATAGTGTGCTCGAGCGCATAGGGCTGGTTAAATTAATTCACAAACATCACGGAGCAGTATCTAACGCAGTGCGTTCCCTCAACGAAGTATTACTTAAGTGTTATCAATGAATAAAAAGGCTTGCCAAAACGAACGCACTGAGAATTTGTCGTTCTTTGCACAGTTTTGGTGGTACGCATAGCGAAGTATTGTTTGTGAATACGGGTGTTAGACACCTAGTACAAAAGTACACATCGGATTCTGATTCAGTTTTCACTTTCGTCCTTCATTTGTGCAGGCCCGTACTCAGGCACACTTAAAAAAAATGACTGTTATAATAAAACACATGATTTTATACAACAAATAAATATATATTTTCCATTAAGTTCCATGTATAAATTTTAAAATTACCTTTTTAAATAACATTCATGACAACAATATCTCAATAAGTTATTTTACAATATTTTGGAAGTTGAAAACTTTAAATCACAATGTTTCTATAATTTATGTAATAGTTAAGTTACAATTTTCTCCGTTTCTATATAATAAATAATCAAATTCATTATGTATACTGGTATACAATATTTCCATAATATGGTATAAGTAAGTACTTTCGACTACACAATTAGTTTGCTTTTTCTAATTTATTTACATAAAGATGGTCGGTGCGGCGAGTTCGTTACGTTAGAAACTTTATTTAGTTATAAAGAAAATTGTTCACATGTTAAAGACTATACTAAACAAACATCAAATATGGTCCACATGAAATTTTAACTTACAATAAAGCATTTACAACACCGTAACTACACCTACGTAATAAATTAAATTAAAAACGTAAGATCATAATAACAGAAATACTGAAGAAGGCAGGGAATACGTTATAACTTTATTTTAGCTACATATAGCGGTTATTTAAATGGATATATGGGCCCCTACTAAAATCTACTAGTTGATACATGTGGCCCTCGATTTTGCTAAACACGGTCATACCACAGATACTGGAAAAAATTGCATAAAATTTTTGTTCAACCTTTTCATTCAATCTACAAAAAGTCATTTAATTTTAGACTTTAAACGCATTATGTCAAAGTTTAGAATTAAATGGAACTATTACGCAGTGTCCGTAGTATGACAGTAGCTTTGCTTTAGCAAAAATTAGGCCCAGGGGCCTTAGACAAAGTGACATTCTATTGGCGAAAACGCCAGTGGAATCGCTAATTGTAGTATGAAATGGACATAAATCATTAATTTAACTATATTTTTTTTATGAAATTTGAGTCTTTGTAACTCGAAATACACTATTTAACTTATCATTATTACTATAACCACCGCAATATCCCGAAATCCATTGTTAAAACCTTAAAAATGGTTCGCTTCAGAGCGATTCTATCAATAGAATGTCACTTTGTCTAGGGCCCCAGTTCTTTAATAGATGAGACTGACGGAGGCTTTCCTCTCGGCGTTGGGAGGTCAGATCTGCCGTAAAAGTGAATTTTAGAGGAGAATGAGATAGAGTAAGAGAGCGGATCCCGGGGTCCAAATGCAGGCTTTGGAGGCAAGTAAATCAAGTAAAAATCTTAGATAATCCGGATATAACAAAATCATTAATATTTAACAATATATTCCTCCACCTTCTTCATATAATTACAGAATAGTATATTATAGTTAACTTACAAAACACTCAATAATGTCTTTTAAAAAAGTTGTACAGTCGCCAACACAGTTCATATCGTCTGCTAAAACGTCACTGATTGTAAATAGCATAAAATTTGAAAAAATTGCAAAACGTGTATAATGTGTAATGCCGAATGCGTTTGCTATTATGAAACCGGGTAAATAGGTGAGGTTGAGGCTAAAGTTCTAAACGCTATTACGGAGTGATGGTACAGATTGATGTAGCAATAGCAGTGGGCTTCCCATAGCATGTTATGAAGTTTCTGTTGCGGACGAAAAAGAAAGATTTTTCAACATCAATAAAATTTCAAAGGATGCTCGTGCCCGATTTTGGTGAAAACTAAAACTGCACCATATTGGATAAAAAAAAATATTCACTACTTATTTATTAGACCTTACATTGCTCAAAATGATAGGACTATAGGTAGAAAGAAACACATGTGCTGGTAAAGAATTCTAAGTGCTTATCGTACGGCGAGACTGTGATGCTTCGGGAATTTGAAACAAGCCCTCCTGCGAATATAATTGTATTCAAAACGGAATCAATAATATTGTACCTAATACTGAATACAATCCTATTGAGTACGTTAATATTGAGTACGTTAGTATTGAGTACAATAATGGTTATTCTCAATATTACCTTTTTTTTTAAGCAGGGTGTAGAAAAATATCTAATGAGGCTGTCAAACTGAGAACCACGACAGTGACTATCGTGGCATTTTGGGTGTCTGTAATGGTGACCCTTTCTTCTGAGAGCTTACCAGCGAGGTGAAGTCATATGGCCGTGACCATTATATAAAAAAATCAATCTGTATAAAATCACATCGTAATTGATTACCTTTTTCTATACTTTTCAGGTACAAAGATCGTATATACCCACTCACCCTGGTGAATGGTGAGTCAGGTACAACTGTTGACTCATAATAGCAGAGCAAAGCTGTTTTGACGATTGTAAATAATTATATTATTATGTGAATGTTACCCACCGTTCTATGGACATCACTATTACTTATTTAGCTGCTAGGTTAATAAAAAGCGTATACTTGTTTAAAAAATTGCACTATAAAAGTGTTGTATTCAAAGGTTTGGGAGCAATATCTTTAGTAAATATTAGGATTGGCTTAAGGTTGTGCGTTATATTCGTTAAATACATTCGGAGTAAATATATTTTGTAGACGAACTCTATGAACTAAATATTTATATATAACCTATAAATCCTTCACATTAAAGGACTTAGGTATTAAAATATTATAATTACGGCACTTATAAAACGAGGGTAGGTACCTATTCAAAAAGTAATTTGAGTAATACCTATCATCGACACTCACCCATATAAATAGTAGGTAGTTAAAGAAGATGTAAGATTGTCATTATTTTTTTTCTTTCTTTTTTTTTTTCTCTTATTTTTTCACTTTAAAGCCAAGTGCCAAGAACCAGATGGATGGATACCAATGATAGGTTTTGCCCTAATCTACATTTTTGCTTTGGAATTTCCAATGCACAAAAAAATCTTCAAATTTAGATATAATTTCTAAAATATTAAATATTTTTATAGATATAAAATTGTAGGACAACAATAACATGAGCTAATTACTTATACATCCACTTAAATAAATATATGGAAGTACCTTATGCACCTAAACATCAAACAAGGACTCAAAGCCCATAAAATATAAATTCAAAATTAATTATATTCAATTCTATTCTAAATTCATATCGACGGTTAAAAGGCGACTTGATTCAAGCGCCATTTTGAGAACTTTACAGGAGAGCATTTTAAAGTTTATTTTTTAAGAAAAAAAATCACTGTTCCTAAAGTATACAATGAAAATGTACAAATCGCCCCAACTAAAAAGCGGTATATTTTATGCTAATTTATGATTATATTATAACAAATACAAGGTGTTTTTAAAGCAAGTTAGATGTAACTTGAGCCATTTTGCACAATTCTTTGATCAGGGCAGAAAGGTCTACGTACACGATAACGATTTATGTATTCAAAGCAAAATAGTTTATGTGTTCCTTGCTTCTTGAACAGATCAAGGATAAATGATTTAAATCACTTACCCATTTGTCAACTGTTCATGGATACATGATTTAAATCACTTACCTATTTGTCCATTGTTCATGGATAAATGAGTTAAACCGCTCACCTAGTTGTAACTGTTCAAGGAGGAATGACTCAAATTACACAGTGTTATAATAACTATTTATAGCAAATTGCTTTAATCGCTAGATTTATTTGAATCTGAATTGAGGAAAATAGCTCAAAGGTAATAAAATAAATTTCACGATATAGGGAAAGCGAATGAAATGACTCATCAATTTTAAGAAAAGTAACTTAAATAGGATAGAAGCGAAGGTTTATGAGGGCGATTTGAGAGGTGCCGTCCGCCTTGTGGTGTCGGACGATTCCTTCGCACAGCGGGATTCCGGTACACTTGCTGCCTTACAGGATAAGCATCCTGCTCCTTCGCGTCCGCTCAGTTTCCCACCAGATCCGGGCTTACCCCTTACAGCAGTGAATGTCGCCGTAGAGGACGTGAGTTCGGCACTAGGGTCATTTTGCACGGGTTCGGCGGCGGGATTAGACGAGATCCGGCCCGGACACCTCAAAGAGTTGATATCTGTGTCGGCGGGGGAGAACGGTAGGCGTCTCTTGGCAAGTTTGACCTATCTGGTAAACTTTTTACTCAGTGGTCAAGTAAATCTTCAAGTGTGTCCATATCCGTACGGGGCCACCCTCTTTGCATTGGCCAAAAAAGATGGAGGCTTGAGACCAATAGCAGTCGGTAGCGTTTTTCGCCGCTTGACTGCCAAAGTGGCTTGCCGTGCTGTCAAAGAGGAGATGGCCGAATACCTACAGCCACACCAACTGGGTTTCGGGACACGCCGTGGATGCGAGGCCGCAATCCACGCCACCCGAGCGTTCTTTATGGTTCTTTATCTTTTTTCTTTATATCTCTAAACTCATCCTCTCAAATGTGGGAGCCCAACAGGGAGATCCACTCGGTCCTCTGGTGTTTAGCCTGGCTATCCATAAAGCGATCCGTGACCTCAAATCCACCCTTAACATATGGTAATTGGATGATGGCACTATCGGGGCCAAACCAGAAGACGTATTCCAGGACCTGGAGGCCTTAGTCCCCAGTTTTAGAAACCTGGGTTTGGAGGTCAACCCCTCGAAGTGCGAGTTCTTTCCCTGTGGCACCGAGGCTCGAACACACTTTAATTCCCTTCTCCCCGGCCTCAAGGAACTTTCATTCTCTAACTTCAGCCTTTTGGGATATCCAATATTTCTCACTGCTATTCCTGAGCCATCACTACTCGGAAGCAACTTCTCCTAACTGCTGTCTGAAAGGCTAGTCCGCGCACGTCGCGATTGTTTTGTTACGGATGTGTTTCGCTCTCCCTAGGGTCACCTATTTAATGCGAACCGCCCCGACTTGGCTCTGCCCTGAGGAAGTTTCATCCTCGATGCTGCGCTGAGGTCGGTGGTAGAGTCAGTCCTCAATATCTCCCTGGATGAGACCCAGTGGATTCAGGCGGCTTTGCCAATCAGGTGTGGTGGTCTGGGGGTACGTCGCATGAGTGATCCACATCACCATCGTCGACGTCAGGCGCCAGGAAAGCCGGTTGGCCCACGCCTGCCGCCTTTCCTGGCGTCTGCTCATGGGGTTGAGAACCTCGTCACTACTTTATTCAATTCTAATGGTGACGGGGGGATCATGCCTTTTGTGTCGGGTGCTATGACCGCTTGATCGGCCATCAGCATGGGAGCATCGATCCCTGAAGCAATGCATCTTCAGCGGGCGTGGGATGATGTGGGGGTGAAGCGACTCCAGGGTAAACTATTAGGAGATGCTACGGGGGCCAATAAGTCCAGGCTGCGGGCGGTGTCGCAACCAGAATCCGAAGCGTGGTTGCAAGCGTTGCCTTCACCTCACCTGGGTACCCTACTCGATGACGACTCTCTGCGGGTGGCAGTTGCTTTTCGCCTGGGCTGTAAGGTGTGTGAACCCCATATATGCACCTGCGGCTCCACGGTGGAAGCAGATGGCCATCATACTTTGAGTTGTCGGAGGTGCACTGGGAGGTTTCCGCGACACCACGCTCTGAACGATATCGTTCGCAGGGCCCTGATATCGGCGAACGTTCCCTGCGTGCTTGAGCCTCCGGGTCTTAGTAGGTCGGACGGGAAGAGGCCAGACGGGCTGACTTTGGTGCCCTGGATGAACGGCAAGTGCCTAATTTGGGACGCAACCTGCGTCAGCACAGTAGCCGTCAGTCACCTTAGTCGCACCGTTAACGCCCCGTGTGCGGCCGCGGAAGAGGTTAGCTTAAGGAAGAGGCTTAAGTACGCCGACCTGGAGCCGCTTTACAACTTCATAGCAGTGGCCGTGGAGACTCTGAGGAGTTGGGGCAAGGAGGCCAGGGCCTAAAGAAATTGGACAAAGACTGAATAATGCAACAGGAGACTATCGATCCGGGTCGTTCCTGGTGCAAAGACTGGCCATCGAAATCCAACGTGGAAACGTGGCGAGTGTGATGGGCACTTTTCCACCGGGAACGGTCAGGAACAGGCTATGTTATTTGACATCTAAATATAATAATATATAACTCAAAGGTGACTGGCTGACTGACATAGTGATCTATCAACGCACAGCCCAAACGACTGGACAAATCGGGCTGAAATTTGGCATGCAGGTAGATGTTATGACTTAAGCTTCCGCTAAGAAAGGATTTTAAATAATTCTACCCCCAAGGGGATAAAATAGGGGATGAAAGTTTGTATGAAACTTTGTCAATTTTAAACCGATCGGGCTGAGACTTTGCATGCATAAACCTACTATGACGTAGGCATCCACTAAGAAAATTTTTTTATTAATTCTACCCCCAAGGAGATAAAATAGGGGATGAAAGTTTGTATGAAACTTTGTTAATTTTAAACCGACCGGGCTGAGACTTTGCATGCATAAAGCTACTATGACGTAGGCATCCCCTAAGAAAGGATTTTGATTAATTCTACCCCCAAGGGGATAAAATAGGGGATGAAAGTTTGTATGAAACTTTGTCAATTTTAAACCGATTGGGCTGAGACTTTGCATGCATAAAGCTACTATGACGTAGGCATCCGCTAAGAAAGGATTTTGATTAATTCTACCCCCAAGGGGATAAAATAGGGGATGAAAGTTTGTATGAAACTTTGTCAATTTTAAACCGATCGGGCTGAGACTTTGCATGCATAAAGCTACTATGACGTAGGCATCCGCTAAGAAAGGATTTTGATTAATTCTACCCCCAAGGGATGAACAACAATCCGAACTTAACGCGGACGAAGTCACGGACAACAGCTAGTATTATATATTTTAAATATATTCTTATTTTGCATTATACAAAAAGTAAATTTCGGTCACATAAATAGATAAAATTGGCATCCGACTTATCTGGCATCGCGCAGTAGACTGAACCGACCTCGAATCCACGCGCGACACGCGTGTTGTGGGTCCAAGTACCTACCCGCGTTGGTTTGTGTTCTGTTGCTTGAGATAATAAATGCCATTTTTAATGCGAGGTGGAAGAAGTAAACTGATTTAAGTATGACATAAGTTTAATTATTAAATTAATATAAAGGAATCAAACGTGCAGATATTTATTTTAAGCATAGGGAAAATTGATCTAAATGGCATAAACACTAAAAACTGGTCAAGGATAATTAGCACAAGTCATATACTTCCATAATACTTATTCAGGTAAGATTGATTCAAGCGACAGAGATAATGTTCAAATGTTCAAGGCAAAATGATTTAAGTTGCATACATTAATAAATCTGGTTGAAGCAAAATGAATTAACATCCATGTTAAATTATTTATGATCAAGTAAAAACAATTCATACGTCAAAACTATTTTATTTCATCCAGGGATTAATGGTTTAAAGTACAGATAGTAAGAAAAAACGTTTTTCTTGATGGGTCTATATACATGCTTTGAAAAAAACAACCAAAATTGCTACACTTGATACCTCGTAAATAGAAAAGATACCCAAATTCGTAATGGAGCCAAGCGCCAAAAAAGTGCTCAGATTAACCTCAAACCCGGCTCAAACGACGCAGAAAAATTCCACGATTCCAATGATGTATATAACTCAATATCGCCCAAGGTGGCGCTTGAATCAATTCGCCTTTTAACCGTCGATATAATATAATTATATCGAAGTAAAATATAAATATTGTTCATGGAAAAATAAGGATACCTATATGACAATTTTATTTGAAATGTTACATATATTTTCTTATAGAATTATATCCAGAAAGTAATGGTTTCATACAAAATACATATATCTACAATAATAAAAACTTTTCGTGTAAAAATATCCGGTACATATATGAATACATAATTATTAAGGAACAATTGGCACATTTGAAATACAGAACGATTAAGCAAGAAGTTTAATGTAAATATTGGCGTATCATCGTAATATTAGCAAATTACAAGCTACAAGTACGTAATCCACAATAGTTTTATAATATATATAATAGGACTGTTTAATATAATGTTGGTATAATGACAAAATATTTAACACATTGGAATAAACTAGATAAACATTGAATAACATCGACATATACGACACCAAAATATTTAACTAAACGTATGAATAAAGGTATTTCAATATTGAAACACTTCTTTACAGAACAATACCTGCATCAGTCTAACTGCGGGAGTTGACGCTGTGCCCAGTGGCGCCATCACAAGGATGTAATTTCAGCTCATTATAAAAAGCCCATAAATTACTTAAAGTATTATATTTTTAAATAACTATAGTACTAGCTAGTACATCGCTCGTTATATACGCGATGTGCATCTTGTCACCCGTACAGCCCGTACTCTTGAGAAAATCCGTCTTATTGCACGAGTTTGCAAGTTACAATATCGTTTTCAATCAGGACATGTGATAGGCATTACAAGTCAATATTAGAATTAGCACGGGCGACAAGAAAATGTGTAATTAGCTAAACGATGACCCTGTGTCAGTCGTGGACTGCGACCGTGGAGCTCGTGGCGTCCATCGGGAACAATTTCTATCTACGAGATTTAGAATCTACGCTCTACGCACGTAGTCGACTTAGGCACTGCCTACCTAATACCGAAAAAGACGGCGCTAACCTACTTACCTAGTCGAAATAATTAGTACGACTCATTTAGAAAGTTGGCAGTTACGGTTCGGTACCTCGAAATGAGAAGGAAAGAATTTACAGAGGAGAGGAATGACGCCCGGCTAGAGAGATGCGGGGGGGCGAGGTGACACGCGCCGCGGCCAGTGGCGCAGCGCACGCAGCGCGCGGTGCGGCGACGCGGCGCTGGACGCGCGGCGGTGGCGCGGCGCGCGGGAAGGCACGAGGGGGGGCGGGGAGGCGCGGCGCCGGCTGCGGCGCGGCAGGCCGGCCGGCGCCGCCGCGCGCAGTCAGAGCGGGAAGCAGCGCGCCGAGCGCCGCGGCTCGGACGCGCCGCGCCGGCGCCGGGCCCCCGCCGCGCCGCGAACGCTCGCCGCGTCTCCTTCGCTACAGCTGCCACGCGGTCCTCCACCCCAGAGCCGCTCCGGCTCGATAGGCTCAAGTTTGTGCATTGAGGGTCTACTCGAGAGCAGCACGCTTCCACCGGCGGGTGTCGATGCGGCTCGCTCGGGCGACTCTCGATCGATATCGATATCGATACGGCCGAGTCGTAGCGCCAGTGCGTACTCGGCTCGCTCGATAACGCTCGTCGCCTCTTCTTCGACGACTGTGGTATCCGCGATGGTAGTGTCGGCGATGGTGGAGTCCGCGGCACCTGAGTCCGCACGGGGCGAAGAATCTTCAGGTGCAGTGAGCGAAAGTCGCGTGCCGCTCGATGACGGCGAAGCATCGGTGATTCGGCGCTGCGGTGTCACGAACACAGAGTCGGAAGCCCAGCTCCGTGACTCTGAGTTCTGGCGCAGCGTCTCGTCGACGCTTCGCTGGGACGTGCGTCTGCTGTGACGGGGACTCTCATCATCGATGGCACGGAAATCGAGCGCGCTCAGGTCGACTGGACCGGCGCGACGCCGTGACCCATCTCGCCGGAATGATGGTCGGTGAGAGGAGAAAGCCGCGTCGTATAATTCACATAGACTGGTGCGATCCGAGTGGGGCTCCTCGTAAAGGGTGAGGTTTCGCGTCTCGGTCGCATCAGAGGGAGTATCATCGCGATTCGAGGTAACCTCGCTTCGTTCAGAAATATCGAACGTAAAGCGTGCCTCGAAACGGTCTGGACTCAGGAGCGGAGCGGAACGAGAACAATCATCCGGTTGTTGCGGGTCTGCATCAGGATCAAGTGGCAACGGGCGTAGTGCAGTGCGCCGCGGGGACGCATCCTCCGAGTCCGTGGAGCGATCGGAACGCTGCGTATTGCACATGTGGCGCTTGGTCAGCGCCGGTTGCGACCCGAGTGGCAGCCGTCGACAACAAGTGCGTTCATGTCGCACGTCCGAACCGCTGCTGCCGGTCGATTTGGAATGCGCAGGTCGACGACGGCGATCGTCCTCGCGTCCGTACAAGGAGGTAAAATCTTCCGAGCAGAACTTTTCGAAAAGTTCTTGCGAGCTGAGTCTCGTTGATCCAGTTGCATTGTAAAACGCCTCCGTGGGCGAGCGTTCGCTACGCTCGTAGAGCGCGCTGGAGCTCGCTCGTTTTGATTTATCCATAAGACCGAACTTATATATCCTAGGTAAACGACGGTCAAACACGCCCTGCGAATGGGCTCGAGCGGGGCCACGCGGATGTGGCGGCACTTCGGCGAGAGCGCGGTCCGAGGAACCCGCGCGAGGCGCGGGGGCGACGCGTTCACGCGCCTTCAAGGGGGAGGTGGCGAACTCCGGTTCGTACTCGTCTTCTTCGGCTTCGGCGGACGGCCCGGAACGTTCGAGCGAGCTACGCACGCAGTCACACTCGTCGTGCTCGTCACTGACGTCACCTTCGTCGAAGGACGGCGCACGCGGGCCGCGGCCGAATACTCGCCGTCGCTCATCGGCAGCGGCGGCGTCGTCGTCCTCGAGACGGAACGAGCGGCGCAGCGGCGGGCGGTCGCGGCGCGGGCGGCGCGGCGCCTCCACGGCCACGGTGGAGGCGTGCGGCAGTGGCGGCCGCGCCATGGCGGGCAGCAGGCGGTCGAGGGACAGCCCGCGCCGCGGCCGCAGGCGCTGCTGCTGGCGCTTGGCGTCGCGCGGCGCCGCGGCGGGGCTGGTCTCCTCGGGCGTGGTGGGGAGCGCCGCGCCGCGACCGAACTCGATGAACCAGAGTTCGTCCTTAAGTTCGCACTCTCACTTCTTTTCATTCATGTCCTTATTTAAATAATGCAGCACGTAGTGGAGGACGAGATCGTAGCAGTACTTGTATTCGGTCTGCGGACAATGTGTGTGTAATTAGAAGCTATTTTCCATTACTTTTTATAGGGGTACATTGTTTTAGTTTGGAGAGTCCATAGATAAGCTACATCAGAAGGCGAAAGTGTAAAAGTCTGGCCATTATTGTACCTGGCTATTTTTTATGCATATAAACACAATGTTTTTGTCTTGTTGAACTGTGTATTGCTAGGTTGAATAAAACATATTTTCTTTCTTTCTTTCTTTTTTTTTTTTAAATGCGGACCCATGACTCAAAGTACAAACTCTGTCTGAATGTGAATTGCTATGTCAGTGTAGAATTTTAATTAAACGTACCATGTTCTCGACAAGCTGTGGTCGGTGTCGTCGAACAGTCTTTACTGCTTGGAATACGTCCACTTCTCCGTGTTGAATTACTTGTTCTATACAGGCGTTGGCCGCACAGTACACGCCAGCACGACTTCGACCATCACTAAGGCAAAAAAGAAATACTCATTTACAGGGACTGCTGGTTGTATCACGGGAAGAAGCGACACAATCACCTTTCCAGAAGCGAATGGTGAGTTGGTGAGTGTTTTTCATTAGTTATTATAATGAACCTTCTCTATCTCTAGCTTTCTGCCTAGAAAAACACGTGCAGCTGAAGTATTCCTTCATTGCGTTGTAAACAATTCCGGCTACCTACGTCCTTCATCACACGATACATTATTGAAATACTTTAAGTATGAAGGTGGGATGACCCCTAACCAGATGAACTGACGATCTGAAAAAGGTGGCTGGGACGGACTGGATGCGGAAGGCGAAGTATCGGCAGACGAGGCGCTCATTGGAAGAGGCCTTTGTGCAGCAGTGGACTGCAATAGGCTAATTGATTGATTTACCAACACTCCCAGATCCCAGAGATATCGGTGACTCCATCTAGCTTCATTCAGTAGCATGTGCACATTTCTATGCAGCTATGGCAAAAGTAACCCACTCCGATAGAATACTTACGGTGAAACCACACAGACAGGTCCGTAGTCGGTGCGTTGCCGCCATCTCTCAACCATGTTCATGAGCTCGACCAGGGAGTTCGTGGAGGAAGGCACTTTATGGCCCATGGGCCAACACGTCAGCTGGAACAGTTGTACTGTCTTCGTGGGCGCCTTCACGCCAGCCATCAATTCGGTCAGGGAAATGATCTAGCGGGCAAATAACAAAATGTTATGGTGGCACTTCACAGGGCTATTTGTAATTGCGTATTTGATATATTTGGCAAATAATTATTACGTGTGGAAAGTTTGGCAAAATATTGGCCTAAAGATATGATTCCGTAGCCGACCGCATACGACAACTGCCGACGCACGCAGCAGATGCGCGTAGTTCATTGCAGCTTCTCAATGGTCCGCTTTATCCGTATCGGAGTTAAACAAGTAATGGGTACACTGTATCTGCTGCATGCGTCGGCAGTTGTCGTATGCGGTCGGCTTCGGAATCATACCTTTATTGCCTATTTTACAAATGGCCATTACCTCATTATTTGCATGTTTGCGTGTACGTCAAATATTTTGCTAAATTCAACAAACGATTAATAATAGCGAACACAAGTAGCCATGTGAACTGCCACCATACTAATATCTCGCCAACTATAAAGTCTCAAACAGGTACAGTAAATAGTACTATAGCATGAAACTAGTAATACTGTATTACAAGTCTCATGCTATATTACCAGCTAGAACACATCCGGCCTGAGTGCACTCCTCTATTACGCCATTTCGTATAATATTTGCTACTTCAATTTACTTGTAATTGAATTGGTTGCGGCTCCAACAGTTTAATTTCCTCTGGAACTCATTGAGTGGCATGCTTGACATTATGGGTGCATTAGTTCAAAGGATTTCTTAGTATAGTCACATAACACAACATTTACCTAGTTGGTGTACAGTTTCACGACTGTCAGTCGCTAACTTTACGATGTTCCATACAGTTGAAGAGTAATTTCAGAACCTCGGTATTCTTATACTAGTTGACTTTAAGTAAAATATTATTCTAAAAATTTTTTCGAGTGTCGTTCGTTACCTTCTTATTGATTCTAAATATCCAGGTCTTGATGTTGGTGTAATGGTTATGAGAGACGTGATCTATCGTGAATACTGGTCCATATTTCTTAGAATGTCGACCTTCAGGCCAAAATGGTGGAAATTGTTGCTGAAAAATTATTAAAATTGTTAATATGAACATTGGAAATTAAGACAGCAGTAGATATTTCTGTTAAATAGAAACACCCAGACTAATGCAAGTATACATATTCATGTTCATGCATAACAAATGTTTGCACTGAGCGGGAATCGAAGCAGTAAAACGTTCGACCGCTACACCAAGGCCGTTAATATCTGAGTGTAGTATGAAATACTTAATTTTAATTTTTAAAGCTTCTTTAATATTATATTGTGTATTTGATGTAAGAAAACTTACAGAATTCTTCGGTGGCACGCATAGTACTACAACCGCGGCACATTCGTAGTCGTACACCAGTGACCAGAACTCTCCTTGTGTTTTTACCAAAGGCCATTCAGTAACAATGTATTCACGTGGTTTCGTGTATCCCTGTGAACATATTCATATTCAATAGTGTGTACATCATTATGAGAAGGAATGAAAGCAATGTTGTGAAAAGGTTCATAGTATGCATGTAAGGGATTTTAAGAGCAGAGGTAAGAACCAAGAAAAGTTGAAAGGGAAGTGTGAAAGACGATATGGCAAGGAAGGGAGTGTCTGAGAAGATGAAATCCGAGTCAGCGATTCAAAAAGATGAACAAGGGTATGCTGTAATTCAACTTACGTCTACAAACACAGCATTGATGTAGTCAGTAAAACTGTTTCCTTGGAAAGATGTCAAATATGGACGAAAATTGTCAGCTGAAACAAAAATTGGTATAATAGTTTCATAGCATGGCAGTCCTCCCACTATAAAGGGGGTTGGGTAATGTTGGCGTCGTGTCGGAATTGAGCGGCCATCAATGAAATTGGTTTAATATGAAAGTACAGTATAAAGTGATCAAAAGTTACTACGGCCAAACTTCTCTAAACTATATCGGGACTTAGCTATACAGGGTGGTATTTTTCAACTTTACTTAGATGGAAGTACTCTAAATACTGAAGATAGCGAATTCCACTGAAAAGAAACATTCCCTTATTTTTAAAAAGAATCAAAACTGCATTCATAGTTTTCTGAAAATGCCACACCCGGTAGTCGAACCGACTAAAATCTTCCTATAACCTTCTATTTCATAGATTTCCTTTTACTTAATTTACCAAGTTTGTTAGAGAGATTTGAACCTTATGATCGACCCTATAGATTGATGTAATAAAAATACAGGGTGTTATTTTTTCGAATTGTAGTCGGTTCGATTATAAGGCGTGGTAAACGAGTTTTCAGCATTCCTTAAATGCAGTTCTGTTTCTTTTTTAAAAACATACTAAACTGTATGCAAAGTTTTCTGAAAATGCCACACCCGGTAGTCGAACCGACTAAAATCTTCCTAAATCTTCTTAAATCTTCTATTTCATGGATTTCCTTTTATTTAATTTACCAAGTTTGTTAGAGAGATTTGATCCTTATGATTGACCCTATCGATTGATGCAATAAAAATATAGGGTGTTATTTTTTCGAATTGTTTGATTATAGGGCGGGGCAAACGATTTTTCAGCATTCCTTAAATGCAGTTCTATTTCTTTTTTAAAAACATACTAAACTGTATTCAAAGTTTTCCGAAAATGCCACACCCGATAGTCGAACCGACTAAAATCTTTCTAAATCTTCTATTTCATGGATTTCCTTTTATTTAATTTACCAAGTTTGTTAAAGAGATTTGATACTTATAATTGATCCTATCGATTGATGCAATAAAAATACAGGGTGTTATTTTTTCAAATTGTAGTCGGTTCGATTATGAGGCGTGGCAAATGATTTTTCAGCATTCCTTCAATGCAGGGCTGTTTCTTTTTCAAAAACACACTAAACTGTATTCAAAGTTTTCTGAAAATGCCACACCTAGTAGTCGAACCGAATAAAATCTTTCTAAATCTTCTATTTCATGGATTTCCTTTCATTTAATTTACCAAGTTTGTTAGAGAGATTAGATCCTTATGATCAACCCTATCGATTGATGCAATAAGAATATAGGGTGTTATTTTTTAGAATTTTAGTCGGTTCGATTACAGGGCGTGGCAAGCGATCTTTCGAAATTCCTTAAATGCAGCTTTGTATTCTTTTTTAAATAAGAGAGTGTTTCCTTTGAATGAAATTAACTATCTCCGGTAGTAAGAGTAGGTACTCGTACCCGGTTCGACTACCGTGTGTGGCATTTTCAAAAAACTTTGAATACAGTTTAGTGTGTTTTTAAAAAAGAAACAGCACTGCATTTAAGGAATGCTGAAAAATCGTTTGCCACGCCTTATAATCGAACCGACTACAATTCGAAAAAATAACACCCTGTATTTTTATTACATCAATCGATAGGGTCGATCATAGGGATCAAATCTCTCTAACAAACTTGGTAAATTAAATAAAAGGAAGTCCATGAAAAAGAAGATTTTGTAAAATATTAGTCGGTTCGACTACCGGGTGTGGCATTTTCAAAAGTCTTTGAATGCAGTTTTGTTTCTTTTAAAAAATAAGGTAAAGTTTCCTTTATGTAAAATTCGCTATCTTTAGTATGAGGGTACTTTCCTTCAAGGTAAAGTCGAAATGTTCCACCCTGTATATCGCAGCTCCGATATTACTTACAATGAAAATAATGACATTTGTACGTGTGTTTAACACAGTACAATGAAATGGTATCAAAATTAATTATGGCCGCTGAAAAAATTAAGAACGCCACTGTCCATACTAGATTACCCAATCCCCTTTATGGACAAAATAACACATAATCTGAAAAAGCTATACTAAAAGTGTTATCAAAAATATATTCATAGTTTTCATTCACAAGTAAAAAATTGGAATCATTACTTTTTTTAGTGCTTTCTAAAGCAAATAGTTATCATAGAGATCTCGAAGCAAAATCAGTTTGCAAAATGTTTCCATCAAAAATCTGTTTTTTTTAAATCACTTACGTGGAACAACCAGAACGTCTCGATTTTTCTCCCTATTATCGCCTCTGTGTCCTCCAGCACAGTCTCCTATCGTGAACCGAGGAGTCTGCTTGCAGATCTGCTGGTACTCCTTCTGGTATTCGTTAAGCTTCGTCACGGGATCTCTTTGAGACTTCTGCTTCAGTCTTTGTGACAGCTCTGAGACTGGGAACCATGACACACCGCACACTACATGCTCTTCTAGAGTGTCGTAGACAAATTTGTATTGTTCCTGGATAGGGAAATTTTAAACATAAGGAAATTGCTCAAGAAGCCCTCATTATATAATGTATAAAGAACCATGAAAGAATTGTATCAAGTTGCCTAAATAGTTTTTGAAACAATTAGGCTCAAGCTATAGTTACAGTATTGTGTAGTCACTGGATAAAGATAGATGTTTTACAATAAAGTTTCTTATCAAATGTATGAATATGTACAATCTAGGACGTGGCTGACCTGAATACTACGAGTATTAAATCTGAAAGTTCATTTCTTTAGGTACCTAAGCTTTTGTTTGGTATAAATCAGGTGAAACAACTAAGTTGATTGGGCTTTATTTCTGAATCTAGTAAGACTATTGAAATTTCATGCACAATATGCACATGCTACAATATTTTACCTCGTTCTCTATAAGGCCTTTCCTTGATTGTCTGAGTTTCTTCAAAAATCCAAAAACGTCAAAGCAATCTTCTTCTTCGGCTAACTCGAGGTTTGCGTCAACAGCAAGATATACTCCAGACCTGCCTCCACCATCACTGCGATAAAATAAGATATTGAAGCACACTGATATCTGATAAAAACCCATACTCCGTGGAAAAACGAGCATCCTATATAATATATACTACAGTTTAAGGTCTAACCCCTTTCCTTATTCCTATTTTCATCTTTCCCTTCCTATTTCCTATTACTATTACATTGGGACCTAAACATAAACGGCGAAATGTGGGTGCTAGCACCTCTGCCTACCCCTTCGGGGATACAGGCGTGAGTTTATGTTATGTATGTTATGTTTCTCGCAAGACGCACGCGAATATGAAACATCGTGCACCGTATTCAATCGCCACTGTAAGCATTTATTACAATTTTGGTCGAAAGTGTAAAAAGCTGGATGCATATTCAGGAAGTTTACTCACTTGCAATGTACGACCATGGGCCCAGCAGCCGGGTTCGTAGCAAGTCTTCGGCCAACCACCGCACGTACCCTTCGCCGGAATTCCAAGAGTGCATTGCTGAACGGACATGTATGCGAGTGCCACTGAGTATAGTGGAACTGTAAAATGAAGCGCTCCTCCACAACAACCTGCCAATGAAATGTTATTAAACTAAGTTGTTACAATTTAATACAAATACAATACAAATAAATTATGAAAACCTAGATATCGAGTATCGAATCGAATATCCGGGTCTAGCCAAATCCGTAGTTAAGACTGGTAAAGCGACCCCCAGACTCCGAGCTGAAACCTTGGATGCGACTGGGAATTAACGCTAGGATGAAGAAGAAATAATGAAAAATATATTTGGAACTTAATAGGGCACAAATTCTAATGATGTGTGTGTGTTCTATAGAAATATAGTAAACTAGCTGTCCCGGTGAACTTCGTACCGCCATATTTTTCCCGTTCCCGCTGCACCTATTTTCTCATCTTTTAAACCTTCCCTGGACACCCACGAATATTTCAAGACTAAAATTAGCCAAATCGGTTCAGCCGTTCTTGAGTTATAATATTACAACGAAAAGTGACATTGATACGAGGGATTTTTATATATTAGAAGATTAGTGAAATACTGTGGATTGTTGACATATTAGTATGAGGGTGTCTCTGTATGTGCGTGTGCAGGTGCGAATATGTGAGGTCGTGTTGTTCGTATGTATGAGGCAGTTTATAGCAAAAATTTAGTAAAAAAAGGAGTTTACCGGCAAGAGTAATGAGGTACAAGAAAGGTAAGGGTAAAAAAGTGGATACTTACACTTTTTTCACTTTTATATAGCCTGAAGGTTCGTATGTGGAAGTTGGCGAGTTCCTCCTCCTGAACGATGCCTACGCTGATGTCTCCGTATGTCTCATCCTTGTCTTTATTCGGTGGCCAGTATTGGACGCACATTACCTGTTACAAAAGAAAAATAAACAATTACTTAAGTACCTAATTATTTTTATAGGATGGTAGTTTTTTTTTACAAAGGGGGTTGGGTAATGTTGGCGTCGTGTCGGAATTGAGCGGCCATCAATGAAATTGGCATAATATGAAAGTACAGTATAAAGTGATCAAAAGTTACTACGGACAAACTTCTCTAAACTATATCGAGACTTAGCTATACAGGGTGGTATTTTTCAACTTTACTTAGATGGAAGTACTCTAAATACTGAAGATACCGAATTCCACTGAAAAGAAACATTTCCTTATTTTTAAAAAGAATCAAAACTGCATTCATAGTTTTCTGAAAATGCCACACCCGGTAGTCGAACCGACTAAAATCTTCCTATAACCTTCTATTTCATAGATTTCCTTTTACTTAATTTACCAAGTTTGTTAGAGAGATTTGAACCTTATGATCGACCCTATAGATTGATGTAATAAAAATACAGGGTGTTATTTTTTCGAATTGTTCGATTATAGGGCGGGGCAAACGATTTTTCAGCATTCCTTAAATGCAGTTCTATTTCTTTTTTAAAAACATACTAAACTGTATTCAAAGTTTTCCGAAAATGCCACACCCGATAGTCGAACCGACTAAAATCTTTCTAAATCTTCTATTTCATGGATTTCCTTTTATTTAATTTACCAAGTTTGTTAAAGAGATTTGATCCTTATAATTGACCCTATCGATTGATGCAATAAAAATACAGGGTGTTATTTTTTCAAATTGTAGTCGGTTCGATTATGAGGCGTGGCAAATGATTTTTCAGCATTCCTTCAATGCAGGGCTGTTTCTTTTTCAAAAACACACTAAACTGTATTCAAAGTTTTCTGAAAATGCCACACCTAGTAGTCGAACCGAATAAAATCTTTCTAAATCTTCTATTTCATGGATTTCCTTTCATTTAATTTACCAAGTTTGTTAGAGAGATTAGATCCTTATGATCAACCCTATCGATTGATGCAATAAAAATATAGGGTGTTATTTTTTAGAATTTTAGTCGGTTCGATTACAGGGCGTGGCAAGCGATCTTTCGAAATTCCTTAAATGCAGCTTTGTATTCTTTTTTAAATAAGAGAGTGTTTCCTTTGAATGAAATTAACTATCTCCGGTAGTAAGAGTAGGTACTCGTACCCGGTTCGACTACCGTGTGTGGCATTTTCAGAAAACTTTGAATACAGTTTAGTGTGTTTTTAAAAAAGAAACAGCACTGCATTTAAGGAATGCTGAAAAATCGTTTGCCACGCCTTATAATCGAACCGACTACAATTCGAAAAAATAACACCCTGTATTTTTATCACATCAATCGATAGGGTCGATCATAGGGATCAAATCTCTCTAACAAACTTGGTAAATTAAATAAAAGGAAGTCCATGAAAAAGAAGGTTTTGTAAAATATTAGGCGGTTCGACTACCGGGTGTGGCATTTTCAAAAGACTTTGAATGCAGTTTTGTTTCTTTTAAAAAATAAGGTAAAGTTTCCTTTAAGTAAAATTCGCTATCTTTAGTATGAGGGTACTTTCCTTCAAGGTAAAGTCGAAATGTTCCACCCTGTATATCGCAGCTCCGATATTACTTACAATGATAATAATGACATTTGTACGTGTGTTTAACACAGTACAATGAAGTGGTATCAAAATTAATTATGGCCGCTGAAAAAATTAAGAACGCCACTGTCCATACTAGATTACCCAATCCCCTTTTGAATAAGCCCATATTATTCAAAATTTGTAAAATTTGATGACTCTAATTTCTAAATAAAGCTATTTTAAAATGTCTACATAATATACGTACTCATATTATGAGCATTATATTTCGCAAACAGTGTGCTACGAAAAACCGATAGATCACCTCTAAAGAGCATTCGGCACTACTGTAATATACACTGCTGTCATGACAATGATGACTGATAGCCGTAGTCGTAACTTTTAGTGGTGTGTGTTGCCTACTGTTATATGAAGTAATTTTATGACCATAGTCCTAGAATTCATACCGATACATACGTCTTTGCGCAAACAATGCTACGCGAAGATGCAGTTCGTAGCAGTTGAATCTATACCTGCTACGAAATGAAGCTGGGTCCACATTTGTAGCATTTCCGTGTATCGTATCTCCTTCGCGTGGCTTCAACGCGTACCATGATCGCTAGTTTGGACACAAGATGATACCCGTCAACAATACACGCCGTATCTGATATAGCCCGATCCGCACTAAACGCGTATCTTGATACACCTCGTAATAAGGACGCGTATTTTTACGAAATACGCCTTAATGATACGATATGGACAAAATGAGCGTCCATATTTATGTTACAAATACTCGATACGATACGACTGATCGTGATACGGCAAGGTGCTACAAATGTGGACCCAGCTTAACACTATTTAGCAGGACAATGATTTTAGATAGTAGTAATTGAAAGCATATATTTTGATTATTTTTCTACCAGTGTTATTTTTTTTTTTTGGCTAAATTTTATCTAGATCCGTGCAGCTGTTTTTACGTTACTAACACACAGATACGTCCATTTATCCTTATAAACACAAGTAAATTAAAAATAATATATTACAAATACACAGATATAAAAGTATAAAGACAAAAAGGTTGATAAAAGTCGACTTGACGCAGTGTAATAGCCCTTCAATACCCTGGCCAGATGTTGAGCGGTCTTGTACAGGTAAATTCAGGCTGTTAAACAAACAAGTGGTGAGGGGATTGGACGCTCATTGTTTGATCGTTTTATGATTTGTCGAGGCACCTCCCCTCAAGGGACCCGACTTGGCTGTACTTTGAGAGCTTAGAATTGAATTTTGACAAGGTATATACTGCTATAGGATTAAGGTTTTTGGTTCACTGTACATTTACATTGGTGTTAATTTTGTTGTCTTTTCAGCATTATTATTCAGTGACTTTCATCTAGCCATGATACTTCATTACAATTATTTAATATCATAACAACGTTAGTTCAATGCTACCAGCTAATAGTTAATGTAATTACCCCTTATTAATGGATACCATTCCTACATAATACGTAGAAGTAATAAGAAAAATGATACTTCGAATTTTTAATCAAATAGTGGGAAACTATTTCCCGGAAAACTAATATTCATTCACATGTAACATATTAATCAGATTAAAAGCTGGCCCCAATATGTATGTCTTGCTGAATATAAAAAGAAAAAATGTATCTTTGACCGGTATATTTATTATGTTTGTATTAAGGTTCATTGATATCACGGAAGGTAATGGAATTGATGATACTGCGATATATCTGTTTATATTTATGACTGTTCCATCTAAATAATGTATCCAAAATATGGGACTGTATTATTTACTGGTGTCTTTTTGAAGTTTCGGTCTAATGCATTTTTATTAAACTACGATACCTAACCTTTTGGATTACATCGTACGAAGTACGGTAATGTGGTTATCTATCTATGTATGTATTTACGTATGTTCCACTATAGGTCCTACGATGATGATTATACGATGAGGTTTTAAGCGGTCACTATCATGGTACTGCCCCTCTAGCCAAGTGGCAATTCGTTGCCCGGCGTATGATGGAATAGAATGACAAATGTATAGGATTTGACGTTTTTGACATTCGTTGACGCCTGTCATATACGTCAAATCCCATACATTTGGCATTCTATTCCATCATACGCCGAGCAACGAATTGCCACTTGTCTAGGGGGGCTGGGTGCAATAGGCTACATTTTATACAAATACCATCAATATAATGGATTTAGCTTTAAGTGTAGTCCCCGTGAAGATGGTGTATTGGTGAGTAAATTCAGTTATTAATCATTTATGGTAGTAAAACCTTTAAACTCAGAAAAATATATAATTCAACGCACGGGCCTCTCCGGCCCCGCGTCAGTGTTTATGTGACATTAAAACCACATCACTAGCTGAAGGTAAAAAAGCACCTCCTTTTTTACTACGAGTTCCGATTGTATCTTTAGACCCTACTCACTTTTAACCTTAATTAACAAAAACGTTTAAAAAGTAATCATGAAAGAATAGTTAGCAAACTAATCAACGCTTTTAAATTAGCTATTACATTATTACTATAATTAATGTAGGTACATTCCTGTGATGTTTCCTCACACATTTGTTTTAGTTCCTATTTAATTTGAAAGGAAATGGAAGAACCTCGGTCAACTTCAATAATGTAATTAAAGAAAACTTTCTACCTAACGACCTCAATAAAGAATTTAAGTAAAAGCAGTTTGGTGTTCAGTAGAAGGAAAATATTATTACTTCGAGTATCAACGCGCTGCACCACCGGTGACTAGACATCAGCTAGTATTATAATAATATTGAATAGGTATTACGGAACATTATTTAGTAAAATCAAGTTTTTTTCTATACCACATGGCCCACCGGATGGAAAGTGATTACTGTGGCCAATAGATGAGTGCAATACCAGGGGAGTCACACTCGTGCTGCCGACACTTTAAGAACAGAGAGATTCTGTGCCCGGTGCCGTCAGCAACGAAGACAAGCAGAACAATCCTTTGGCCTTCCCTCTGACAGCACAAAAACCGCTCCAGTGAGCTCTGGGTACCCCACTCACCCGAAAACACAACACGAGGTCATTTACCCACGGTATTCTATACGTAAATGTGATATACAAACTATATCCAAAGTAGAACTTTAAAACAGATCAAAGTTATCTTGTTGCATACATAATAAGATTCACCCCTACATTGTGTAACGCCCTTTCATCACCTGACAAAAGAATGTAAATAGGTGGAGCGCATAAAATATCAGAAGGTAAACTTGGCGCGCACCGAACGAAGTTACATGTTGTTGATAAAGTTTGAAAGGTATCTTAAACTTGTTCGAAATTATTTTGTATCTAACATGTTTATAAATACGGTAGGAAAATTTATTAGTTCTTTCAGATTCCTGCTCCCTAAGACAAAAGGATTTGACGTTTATGACATACGTTGACGCAGCCGCAGCGGACGAAGTATGTCATATGACAGTTCAGGATACGTCAAATCTCATACATTCGTCATTCTATTTTACAATACGCCGCCCGGCCAAACAATCGCTACTTGTCTTGATACTGTTGTATAGTACATAACAAATGAGTTATTGGACAAAAGGTACAGTGGGCTCCAGAAGGGCCTGGACAATTTAATACGTAGGTACATATACGTTAATAATAGTAAATAAATTGGACTTAGGCTGTCAAAGGATTACACGAGTAGAAGATAGGGAGGGCATTATGAAAATGACGACATGGTTAAACCATAAAACAAAGTAAAGAAATCCTTCCAAATTCACAATAATAATTTCCTTGTACAAAATAGTTACTTTTTTAAAACAGAAATCAAAAGTACTCATTCTTCTGTTAATCCCCCTCAAATTGCTTATGCTTCGAATTATTTCACGTCAATAGTGTAATGATTCTCGATCGTAAGGCCAACCCCTTAACCTGTTAGCTACTTGCTTGCACTCAGTATGACTTTATCTACTTGCATGTTATTCTAATCGTAGCAACCAATGAAACTGACTAATTTTAATTACAATAACTTCAAGACTGAATGATGGAACTAATTGGAATGATAAGTCAACCTGCATCAAAGATAACGTTTAATCAAAGTTAAATAGTCGAATTTACTTTGTCCAACCAAGTAGACTTTGTGCCTACGAAGCTTTAGTCCAATATTTCTAGGGGCTTGTCCAATGACATTTCATAACATAGACATGTCATATGCTTACAAATCAACGTAGAAAAATGTGCCGAACTCACACACACACATTTTTAATTCATCTACACTTTTGGTGTATTAACTTTAGAGTAATAGCACAGGTAATAGTTCGTGCAGTGTCTATAAACATACGATAGCATTTTCGTTATTTTTTTATGTCACTGATTCTTCCGCTCAACGTCCGACCGGCGCCGCTCGGCACGCGATACTACAAGGCAAACGTTCCAATTGACTCGTTTTCGGATCTTCACGATTTTCGCGCAATAACGCATCTACTTCATTTTATATAAGACCATTGGGCTTGTCACAATTTTATTTAGAGGGTTATTTCTTATGTTTTTTTAGAAGCTTATTGGTTTACTTTATAAAAAATAGTAATTTGTTTTGTTACGAAGTTTTTTTCTATACGCAATAGAGAATATTGGAAATTTTCTATTTCATTTAAAATAGGTAAGTATGCCCTACCTGTTTCACAACTATCACCTAAAATCATTGAATTCTAATTCATTCGTGAAAACTTTTTGACTGTACAATTAGTATAGTTAGTATAGTTTTGAATATATTTTGATTGTATATTTATAATTAACTCAACATAATATTTTTACACTTGTTCGTAATAAAAAAGGCTAACCAATTTTCTTTGTTTTTCTTCCTAATTCTATCCATTACAAGTCCAACGCTGTAATCAGGATGCTCTTAAGGAACTTTAAGATAAATCTCTGTCTCTATACATCAGAATGCTGAACGTGGCAACCACGTCCCCTTATCTGAACTGTGACTGTGGGAAAGCTGAATAATTTATTTGGGTCGTAAAATACTGGCGACAAAAATAAAGGTGCTGATAAATTAAGGTTTAAACTATAGTATTTTATTTATTTATTATGTATTTAATTGTACGCCAATTACATTCATGATTCAATTATCATTCATTCATGATACAGAAATTTAAGAGACAAGAACAGTCCAAAGGGCGGCCTTACCATTTTACGCAATTTCTGCCAGGCAACCTTTCTGGTAGCATTTTGAGTTTTTAAAACATTTTTCAAGACTTAGATCCAAGTTACAGAAATTTTACATTTGTTTTCAAATTAAAGGTGCTAATTAACTTGAGTATTCACTTGTGATGAGCATTCTCTAACAAACGTTAGGTACCTACATAAAATAAACGAGAGCGTTTTTGTGAGCTTTCTATCAAGCGTTCTAGCAAACATTCCCGCGAAAGGACAGTAAATTTACATTGACTAGAGCGTTCGCTAGAAAGATCATGAGCTTGTTCGTAGCGATGTTTGGCTCTTGCTTTGGTCGGTTCGTTATTCAGTTCGACTAATTAAAAAACGACGAATGCTCAATGTTCTGCTACAAAAACAGTCAAGTCTATCAGCACCTTAATGCTTCAAGCAACTTATGCTTTATCTATATATAATTTTATCATTTTATAAAGCTAAATATACAGGGTGTAATCGTTAAGTGTGTCCAGGCGATTATTCCGTAACTATTACAGATATCAAAAAACTTTAAACTGATATCGAAAGTACGTTACTTAATGAGTAAAATGACATCAATAACTTTTAAAAAAACAAACGAGAGGTATCTAACATTTTGACATTAAACACTCCCATACATTTAGTAGGTATAAGATTAGTAGAAAGGTTTAGTATCCTTATTTTAAAAGAATATTTTAGCTTGGTACTGATATTAAAGGAAACTGTTTATTAACCTAACAGAGTAATAAAACTATCTTTTAATTAAATAATATTTATTTCTTAATAAGTACAAAATTTTGAATTCAAAGCAGATGTTCGAAGTGACGTCCTTGTTGTGCGATACAATGACGAACTCTATTTACAGTTTCTAAATGAACTTTCCTTAACATTTGCGGAGTAATTAAAGCAATTGCACGACGTACACGATTCTGTAACTCTTCTAGGCTGTGCATTCTCTCAGCGTACACTTTGTCTTTGATAAATCGCCATAGGAAGAAATCACAGGGCGTGAGATCCGGGGATCAGGCAGGCCAAGGGGTTGCATTGTTATTGGCTATTAAACCATCAAATTTGAAGTGGTAAGATAATTAATCTACACGTGTATCTACTTGAAAATCATCATTATCATATCATACGTAATCATAAAATATGATAAAGGTAAAATGAGTACATACTAGACCACTTAAAATGAGGAAACTAAAACCTTTCTACTAATCTAATACTAAATGTATGGGAGCGTTTAATATCAAAATGTTAGATACTTCTCGTTTGATTTTTAAAAAGTTATTGACATCATTTTACTCATTAGGTAACGTACTTTCGATATCAGTTTAAAGTTTTTTGATATCTGTAATAGTTACGGAATAATCGCCTGGACACACTTAACGATTACACCCTGTATAGGTTAAGTTACAATCCGTTCGGCAATCGTAGCAGTTTTATCAATATTCTCTATAAATGCGCCCAGTTTGTGATATTTGGAGCTGTACTAACGACTCCTTTGCTGTTCAGATAACAGATGACGTTTTTATGTTCTAATTACATGAAATATTTATGTTTTGAAGGCAAATTTATGTTCTGACTGAAGCGTTTATGTTCTAAATATATCTATCTACTTCTAAATATAACTAGCTATGCCTCACAGTTTGACTCGCTGCAGTCAATACTATTCCACTACGTCGTATCGCCCACTCGTTTGTGTATTTCTGGCCTTCCTTTCCTAATACCCATCTTCTAAGGGTGAGATGTTATATAGCCTATAGGCTATATACCTTCTCTAAGAACCAGACTATCAAAAAATCAAATCCCAAATGTAGTTCCTGCGATATGAGCGCTCATCAAACAGACTCTTCACTTTATTTATTAGCTGTTCCGGTCTTTATTAGTCCCGGTTGAAATACGATTATCGTCTATGGTAGGTACCTATTCTTTACGGGTACTTAAAAAGTAACAGTCTTAAGAAGTTCTAACTAACCTAACTAAAAGTAGATATTGACTAAAAGGTCTAACTTCGATATCGGATAGTAGTGGAGTTTAGATATCAGTCGCTTCATGGAAAGTATAAATATAAAAGGTCGGCCGAGCCGCAGTTGAACTGAAAAGATAGATATAGATTGTTGATAACTTACTTTGATGAAGTCGAAGGTCTTGGTGAGCATGACAATGGCAGCTGCCCGCTCCTGCCAGATCATGCGCCAGAAATCCACCACCGTGTCTTCTGTTGGACCCTGGGTTACTATGTACGCGTTTGGTTTTAATATACTCTGTGAACAAAATATGTCGCATTAATTAAGCTGAAATAATAATAATAATAACATTGTATATAATGCAAGTCCTAGAGTGGAGACCGCGTGCAGGAAAACACAAGGTGGGACGCCCCCTAACCAGATGGACTGACGACCTGAAAAGGGTGACTGGGACGGACTGAATGCGGAAGATGACATAATGCATAAATTAACCAAGTAAACTTAGAGTTAGCTTAGTTTAACTATTTTGTAACATGGTTTCTAATGTACTGATAAACATACTTAGAAATATTTTCTGTTCTTAATACATGTCTAAATATATAGAGACATCAGGACAAATGCTAATAGACATATTCACGCATACAAATATTTGCACTGTGCAGGAGTTGAACCCGCAACCTCAGACGAAGCAATCGAACCTTTGCTGCTACACTATTGAAACGGATAAAGTTGTTCGTAGAAAGTTTCTATTAGGAGAGAGGCGTAACTGTATGTCATACATCTGATTTTTTGTTACAATAAATAAAAAATACAATACGTAAACCGACTCTAATGGCTTGGTGGCAAGTTTATTTTCCGTAACCAACGCACTTACTAAAGTATTTTTAATATAAGACACAATATGCGTACGTAAGGATGTTCGCAATATTTCCTAACTAGCGACAACAGCTCGGAGGCTGTGTAGGATAATAAATGTAACTTTTATGAGCATATAAAGCTTAATGATCCTCATCTGGTCACCCTGTATGAAATCTGAGGACATTAAAGACACCCTCTATGTTCTCGTATGTTTTTTATGTTTTTGATATACAACCTGTGTAGTGTATGGTTACATATACCTAAACAGGGTCGTTGATAAAGGCTCTTTGGACTGCAAACACCTTCACCCAAGAAGGTGTTTGAAGTTGATGCCAACCTCAGCTACAAGTTGGTACGCCTGCTGATTTACGAACCAGGCTCTGTAAGCTTCTTTTTCTTTTGGGGTCAGTCGTCAGTCGCTTCGGTAAAAGTGCAATAAACCCCATCATAATATCCGTAGGAGATTGGACACCGCACTTCAAAACCACTTTGGACGCAAGTGCGATTAGCACACAGTTGAAGAAGAAAATATTGAAATCTCTGGATAGAAGCGTGGCTAGATTCAGTTGGATGAGATTTTAATTGACGTGAATGGATCTCCGAGATTAGGAATTCCCAGGTCAGTTTAAGTGTTATTTCTGTTAGGAGATTCTCAGTATTTGGGAGTAGTATCCTCAAAATTCCTTGATGATGATGTTAATAAAAGGAAAAGCCTGTTCATTAATCGGTATGTGTACCGGCCGGTAGGTCAATTTGACTAGGGTCACAAATATTTTAGTGAGGCCTCATACACACTAGCTGAGGGTGGTGATTTCTCAGCTTACATACATACATATAATCACGCCTTTATCCCCGGAGGGTTAAAGAGAGGTGAATGAACTCCCATATTTAACCAATCATTTTATTAGGTCCTACGTAATAGGGGGTGAGCCTATTACCGTATTCCGGTCACTATATTGTTGACTTGAGAGGCTCATCTCAGCATAGTAGCATAAAATTACAGTGACATACAATACTTATAGTAGTTTTCAAACATGAAGATGTTCATTATTCTTCTTTGTCAGAAAATTGGTCAAATTGGACACTTCTCGCGCAATCTTATCCCTTCAACCATTATTTTCTTTTGTCAGAAAATTGGTCGGTATCAAGAAATCTTTGAGACGTTTTCAATTGAGCACAATATCTACTTCGAGTGAAGGCTCGTTCTCTTGATTTGGACCTTTTCAAACGTCTACGCACATTGCGCCGGCAATTCGTGCAGTCGTTACGTGTCGACGTGACCGAATTCAAGATGGCGGGAACTTTTTTTAAATGGTGATTTCGTGACTTAGTTTCTTATGTACTGAATATGTTATACCATTTGAGACTATTTGAATGTGGGCTCACATAATATTTACGACTAGCTGGAATGTGGCCTTGACCAATACCCATAATGACCAATGAAAATAGTATCATGAATACGCAAAATGACCAATCGCTATATGACCAACATGCCAAATGACCAATACGTAAAATGACGCTATGAAAGACTTAAAGTCGCTTAGGATAAAAGGGCATAGGGTGAGGGGGTGAAAGGATGAAAGGGTCTTTTTCATCCTAGCATTAATTCCCAGTCGCATCCGAAGCTTTTCACCTCGGAGTCTGGGGTCCGAAGGGATGAAAGGGTGAAATAGCTAAAGGGGTAAAGGGAAGCACCAAGGACTCATACTGGAAATATAATGATAAAGAACAGGACTGGAACTATCTTTTCAAAATAATATTAGCAACCGAAATTACCAATCAAGTATTTGCGTCTCCTCTCCCATTCCCGTCTTGTACCCTTGTACACCGTGCCACAATATTTTGTTCTAAACAGCTTGTCTAGTAGTACGAGTACATAGAACTTATCACCTGCGACAGAGACTGCGACTAAAAGTGGGGCAAAAGTAACTGTATACTCACATCTATGTAGGAAGCATTAATATAGTCGGAGTCAGGCTCTCGGTCCACAGTTTCTAGCACCACTCGGTTGTAGTCATCTGCGAACAGAATATACAATTAGTAAACGTAGGGGGAAGTCCCCTAGCGCCGAACGGCAGGTAGTACCGAACGAAAGCTGTAACCGTACTAATAAACGAACAAGGACGACGCCTTGGCGTGCAATAGAAAGAGACGCAACTAGAAGGACTGCGGGTGGCGCGGGAGCGGCCAGCGTCGCACGCAACGCGAGCAAGAACGGTCGTTGTGGATTTTACGCGGGAAATTGTCGTCGCCTACAAACTTCACGTATTAGTTGTGGATTGAATATACGTGTGGGTTCATTTTGATACGTATCTAAATTATAATTAGTAAGTACTTTTTACGTTTTGCTATCTAAAATATAAATTAAATTTATTGTTTTTATTTTATACGATGATTATTTCTCTCCAGTGAGTCCCTAGTACCGAACAGTATTTTTTCCCCTATGATCGAACAAAAATGTTTCAGCGATCACACTGTTATTCTATGCGGTGCATGTTATCAATTTATTGAATTCTTTCAGGAACAAACGTATCTTACAGTATGGAAAAAATCAAGAAAGGTCTTTAGCAACCAGAAAACTTAAAGATCGCCATTGAAAAAGTAAGCTCGAAAAAAATATCTCTTAGAGAAGCAGCTTCAAGATATGGCATTCCTACTACCACTTTGTATGATAAGTTGAAACTTGAAACTGATTAAAGACGGTAAGGAGGTGGAGTTAAAACCATTAGCACAAAAAATATTATCTTCGCACCAAACCAAGGACACTACATGTGTGGTTTGTCTAACTCTAGAAGATCATGATGAAGACTGGATTCAGTGCAATTCATGCAAAGAATGGGCACACGAGGCATGTGCTGATATACAAGAGTGCTCAGAATTATATATTTGCCATCGATGTCACCTTTTTTAGGAGTGTTCGGCCATATGTGCCAATTAATATCAATGTTCGGTACTAGGTGCCACAATATAATTTACCAAAAATTGTTACCAATGATGAACCTAGGTTAAAACATTTGTAATGTTTATTTTTTATTGTTCTGTTTATGCATATGAATGTCTATGATTGTTAAGTTACTGAGAACTTCATTAAAATGTTTAATAACATATCCGTTTTTTTTTAACTGTCACCTAGGCTTAGGTGTTCGGTACTGTGGGACTCTCCCCTATCACAATTTTAAGTAAACTAATTTTTATAATACAAAAACAGATAAGAATAGGGTTTGAAAAGAACCCCTCAAATCTCTCTGATCTTAAGGGCCTAAGTTATCATCAACTGCTGGTGTATTGGCTCACCAACGGACGAGGCTCTGACGAAGGTGCCTTTTTCGGGATTCACTCTTACAATGTACTTTCATTAACCAAATTATATTAGCAATTATAGTACTGAGCAAGGTAGACAAGACTTACTCTGTCACTTTCTGACGAAGAAAGAAAGAAAATTCATTAAGGTCGGCACTTCGGCAGTTAAGACATAAGTATAGAGTCAAGCTGAGTGCCACCATGATATATGTCTGTAATGGTGACCCTCTTTTCAGAGACTTTGCCTTCAGCTTACCATCAGGCGAGGAGAAGTCAATTTGACTAGTCCTGTATAAAAAAAACTGTTAAGTCAAATCAGCTTCTAATAGAACGTCAAAAAAAACGTTGCCTGTCGTGTCGTTGTACCATAATATTTGTACTCATCGTTGACAAAATTTCCTAAACCTTGAAGCGAGCTTCAATCAACACATACTGCAAGTTAAGCCAATTCTCAACCCAACAATAAACAGGCTCATAAAAAAGTGTCTAGTCGACAGTTTCTTTCTTATTACGTGGAACTGAAAAACATCGCTGGTGAACTGACGACGGGAATGGCAAAAAAAAAAACAAACGGAAATAGAAATGTATGTGCCTTTCCGGAATAAACTGATATGAATGAGTGATATGAATATATACAGGGTGGAAGATTTCGACCTTACCTGGAGGGAAAGTACTCTAAATATAGCCACAGAACAGATAGAACTAGATATAGCGATAGTGAATTTCACACGAAGGATTTTTTTTTAAATTTAAGATTTATGGACTTCGTTTCATTGAATTTACCATTTTTATTATAGAGAGATTTGATTCTTATGATTGATAGTATCGACTGATGTTATAAAAATACAGATGTTCTATTTTCGTATTTTAATCGGTCCGATTACTTACCGGGTTGTAGCAAACTAATTTGAATGCAATTTTGTTTCGTTTAAAAAAATAAGGGAATGTTTCCTTTGAGTGAAATTAGCTATCTGTAGTGTATTTAGAGTACTTTCCCTTCAGGTGAGATCGAAATCTTTCACCCTGTATATTATGTTTAGTTGAATATGCAGTATATAAGCACATTTAAATTCTACAGCATTATTCTATTCTTTGCCTAGCAAGCAACCAATGTTGTTACCGAAACAATACGATGCTTTCTCGACAAAGCCGCACTCGCGGTCACGATGCTTTTGTACTAGCAACTTGTCTCTCTGAACTTCCTTTTAAGCTTTTGTGTTTGACGACAAATTGTTGACACGATAAAGATTGAATGCTATTGAAGCAGTTCTAGCGGTGTCTAATCAGATAACTGGGTCAAACATAGCAATTGACGATGCTTTATATAGAACAGTCGATTGCAGCTCGTCGTTGAGAATCGAAACAAGCGATAACGCTGTTCTAAAACGCTACGAGGCGTATCTTCACATATTTTTATAGAAGTACTAGCTGGTGCCCACGGTTTCGCCCGCGTGGAGTTCCCGCAACCCATGGGAATCTATTCCCGGGATAAAAGGGCCTATGTGTTATTCCATACTCCAATCTATCCTTATACCAAATTTGAGTCAAATCCATCCAGCCGTTAGAACGATACGAACGACATCTTCACAGATTTTTTTATGCCACTGAGATGGCAGACAAGCATATGGCCCACCTGATAGAAAGTGGTTAACGTTGCCTATGGACGTGTGCAACTCCAGGACACTCACGCTGCCGACCCTAACTTTCACATTTATAATATTAATAGGATTCGTTTTGTGAAATTGAATGGTTGTAACATTTTCTAACGAATGTGTCTTCGGTAATAATTAATAATGGATCATGCGTCAATTAATAGTTAAAAAAAACTATGCTCAAGTCCTTGAAAGTCAATAAAATGTTCTAATCGCTTATTTGCCCAACGTTTTAAATTGTTACACATTTATTTTTTTCTCAAGATTACATACTCGTAATTTAGTAGAGGAATGCTTTTCTTTTCATAACAATCAAGTTAGTCCATCACGTAAAATCACATTTAAACTGAAAGCGTGAAAGCCATGCTATACTAAAGTTCGGCATTCACGAACGACTTCAGTCAACTCCGAATGGATTCTGATCTAAGTTTAATGTGCTAAACCACAATGAAAGCCGTTAAAAAGATTTTACTTTTATAGCACGCTTTATATGGAAGCATCAAATAAAACGCTGCGGCAATTGCTTCCAAGTTGTAATAAGGCCGCTCGTATACTTGTGTGGGTATAGTCATTGACAAAAGTAGCTGGACTCTAACAAAAAATAAATGATCTTACTTTTGAAATTCACTAATAAATTCACAAATTAAAATAGGGCTTTTCTCCATCCGACAGTAAACATAAACCCCATGCCCGCTAGACGGCAATAGGCTATTACGTGAGAATGAAAATCATACTTGGCGAAATGTCGGTGTGATTACACCCCTTCGAGCATTTACAGGCGTGACTATATGTATGTATGTTATGCATGTAATAAATAATAATATACATATTGTGTGTACGAGGCATATAAGGTTTTCTTGCTAGTCGGTGCGCCTGGTAAACAACGGATGAAGGCTCTGGTTATGCTTTCATTCCCGCAGAAAAGCCAATATATCAATTTAAAAAAAATAGGTAAAGTTTAGGCTTTGGAGCCCAAAAGGGTAGCGTCTCTACACGCAACTGGGAAATCGCTATAAAAGATGATAATGTAATGATGAAGAGATGTTGTGGATATAGGTATATTTTAGAGGACTGCAATTAGCTAATTGATCGGCTGAAACGATTTTTTCGCTGACTGTACTTTAATGACCGAAAACATAAAATTTTCAATGAGAACGGAAATCGAACACTTTAGTCAGTGAAAATCTTTATAGGACCGCTATTAACCAGGCTTTTGAGTGCAAGACTGGATAGCAGATTTATTTCAGGCATTTTTTTAAGTAAAGGTATGATTCCGAAGCCGACCACATACGACAACGGCAGACGCATGCAGGCTGCGTTCACTACCACAACGCCACAAAGGCTGTTCGTTGAGATTTTATAACTATTAAATAAATAAATAAATATTCAACAACATTCTACACAACGCTATCTAGACCCATGGTAAGCTTAATTGCTTGTGTTATGGAATCTAGAATGCGGAAATACATACTTAGATACTTTTTTTTGTAAATACATACATATTATACATAGAAACACCCAGACCAATGCAAATATTTATATTCATGCATAAAATATTGGCACTGAGCGGGGATCGAACCCGCACCTCCTGCGTAGCAGCCGCGTTCACTACCGCTACGCCACAGAGGCAGTCAAATTGTACATTACCTCACGCTTTTTAAAAGCCAAAAGCTCTTTCACATTACCGAAAAAATCTGCTCGGTTGTAAAGATAAATTTATAAATATTGAACAGATAGCATTGGACTGAATTCATTACAATGAGTGATGTTTCAAGTTACATAGTTACATATTTATTTTACAGTATATCATCATATTTTTTATTATTTTATTTATATCAAGCTAAGTGATCTCTAGTTTATTTATTTATTACTAGCTGTATCTCATGGAGACGTATTTTCCTGATTTCATCCGAGCCCAAGATGACCTCGGAGCTCAGGGTACGCCTGCCGGCTCTTCCTCCTCCACTTCGCACGATCTTGGGCGTCCATGGTAGTGAGACCACTTGCATGCATGTCACTCCTAGACCCCACGTGGACTTACATACATTATATGGTTTTATTTTTTCTGTGTTATGAGTATGAGGAAATTCAGGTAGCCGTAAGGACCATACCACGAAAAGGGGACTCTTGTCCGCACTTAGCCTCTTTTTTGGGCATACCATATATTATACCATAGCAAGCGCTGGACTGAAACCCCCAAGGAAAGCGTAACCATGACCGTCCGAAACAGATCTGGAGGCTGATTATATTATTGCAGAAACGGTGAGCTTAGGAAACACTTGGAGCGAAGTGAAGTGCGAAGCTCAAGACCGACAGGGTTGGTGGCACACTGTGGACTATCCTCTCTGCATTATTTAGAGGTGACTCTTAAGCCAAGAAAAGTCAGGAAACTTTCTGTATTAAAGTAAGTTTACTGTAGTAACTGTAGTAAAGTTGAATTTGGCAACTTTGTGTGACCGACTGTTAATACAAATATATTACTATTAGAACTATCGGGATATTAGAAATATCGGAAACTCCAAACAATACATGGTAAATATCCCGATAGTTATAATAGTAATGTGAACGACCATGAAAGTTTAAATACCTATATAATACAAATATACTTAAGTACGAGTAATACTTACAAGGTATGACTTTTTGATTCTGGTTTTTATGTGAATTTGTTTTCTTCGTCGCGTGTCGACACGAGTGCGTCTCCACTTTGACCGCTGTCTGGAACAAAATTGTTTATGTTTATTTATAAAATAAAAGCTAATGGGATATATTTGATTTCACCAGTTTTCAGGGCCCAAGCCGGAGGTAATGGGGTCAGATGACAGTTTCTTCTGTTAAAATAAAGAAAATAAGCCACATCAGGAAGATAAGGTGAAGGAGAGCGGTTCCCGGGCTTCCAAGTGCTTTGAATGCATCTAAAATTAGCGATATCAATGATGATGATGATGATGGTAATTTTGATGTCACAGCCTATTTCAACATCAATAACTTAAAACGAATGTTATCGCAATAGATAACAGCTGTACATCATTTTGTTCCTAAAGAAATTTTCTTACATTAGAGTCTGACATAGTGACGGGCGAGTGAAAACATCACTCATCCGGTGTTCCGATAAAGTTTACAAAAGTTACTGTGATGTCTTGATATATTTGTGCTTTTAAGCTGGCTTTACACCAAAGCCGCCAAGCTCGCCACTGCCGCCGGCTTCAGAAAGTTGGGAGCAAATTGCAGAGCGCTTGGATAAACTTCGCGTGTATTTTGACTTCTTTTTTTCTTATTTATCTTACTTTTTTCTTACCTACTTATGCATTGTACTTCATACAATGCATAAGTTATCTAATACTAGCTTTTGCTCGCGGCTCCGCCCGCGTGGATGTCGGTTATCGCGACCAAACATAGCCTATGTCCTTTCTCAAGGTCTAATCTACCCCTATACCAAATTTTATCAAAATCGGTTCAGTGGTTTAGGCATGAAAGCGTAACAGACAGACAGACAGACAGACAGAGTTACTATCGCATTTATAATATTAGTATGGAGTATGGATATGGATTAGTAGAGTGCTAGTTTGATGAATGCAGTTCGATGCGGAACGTTATTTTTAATCTAAATTGCTATGTATTGTATTCAATTCCTCTTAATTTAACTCATCTATATCTAGTAGAAGCGTCGGTAGCTTACTGGTTAAGGAGTCGGTGTTACGATCGAGAGATCCCGGGTTCGAATCCTGGCCATTACACTATCAACGTGAACCCACTTCTAGCACAAGCAATTTAACTTAGTTGGAGCCTGGAGGGGTTACATAGAATATTAGTAATTTCGGTTGCTACTATTCTTTAAAAAAAAAAAAAGAAGACGTAGTGACCCATAAAAGCCTATCATACAAACTCAATGTATTTTTTTAGTTAACGTATTATATTATTAACTAAAATAACCAATAACAAAAAGTATTCCCAAAGTTTGCCCAAGTTTCAATTGTTACTTAGAGAAACAGTTGAAAAATGAGGTTATCCGTTGCGCACCAAATACAGTTGCACAAGTAGGTCGCATCAGGGGCGCGATTCAGTAAAATAAAAAAGTGTTATGAAAACGTGTGATTTTGAAACTTACGAAAACATAAAATGATATACTCCTTAATATATAATTGTACATTGGCAATGTTTGTTCGCGATGGGCGCAAAAACCACTAAACGGATTGCGCGGAGTGCGGTTTTTTCTTAGGTTTGCTTGATTGCAATTGGTTGAGTAGAACCAGAGATAAGAGATCCACGCGCACGGTGCCGCGTCCGGAGGGCTAGTAATATTATAAAAGTGAAAGTTTGTGAAGATGTTTGTTATTCAATCACGTTTTAACGGCTGAACCGATTTTGCTGAAAATAGTGCAAGGATAGATTACAGTCTGAAATGACATATAGTCTACCTTATCTCCCGAGAGCCGAATAGGTGAGAAATTTTAAAATATAATTTGAAAACGCAATCAAATCGTGAGTGATTTTGACGTTGGTTTTATAGTCTCACGAAATCCTAAACTTTGTTTCGACAGATTATATTAAATACCAAAGTATTTTATTACGTTTGTATTTCTAATCGAATTGAAATCACGTGTTTTGAAAACTCAGTGTTACTGAATTGGGCTCCAGGTCAACTTAACCTAGATATTTTATGTCCAGCGCATTCGGCAGCCAGGCGCCAACCTGTCCCTCTTCATTGCTTAATATTATGATCTTTTTATACTATTAATGTGGCAAACAAGCATATATTAATATGGCCAGTCTGATAGTTATATTATACCTGGTGATAGTTTGAGAACTGAATAGAATTGTTGCGTGCGTCGGCAGTTATCGTATGCCTCCCTACCTTAATTTTTAACTATTCCTGTAAAGGCTCGTTAGCATACATTGTGAATTAGTTTTACTTTGTAGCTGTCTGCCGAATATTCTAAGGAGTAATCATATAAGCATCTGTATCACATCTTCTACCATATCACAATAGTCCCTTATTATATTATGGAATATTATTAATTGCACATCAAATAAATAATCACATATCAATATATTTTCATCATTTATACATTTACTTTTATCCTCATAATGCGATACAAATAAATTTATTTAAGTACAAAAATTATAAATGTTTATCAAAAATACTAACTGCACAGCAAATTATATCAGATAATATTTTCGCGTTCAGTAAAAATACTGATTGTGCATCTAATTAAGTTCAGAATGATCACCACCCACACCGAAATGGATAGTTTAGGTTAGAAGACTAAGACCCGCCTTATGTCTTCGTGGTTATTTTTTTATATAAGCAAGTAAGTAGTTTGTTGGTGCTCAATCAGTATTTTTGATGTGAATTTGGATTATTTTGTCGTACAAAATGTACTCTTTTTGATGTACGTTTAAATACCATCCATTTGTATCTAAAATAAATTGTAGTGTGTTTTCTAATACTTTGAGTTTAGTACTCTGCTGTGCAATCAGTAATTTTAATGGAAATTTGGATTATTATTTCATAAAAAAAGTATTCAATTTAATTTGCGTTTAAATACCACCCTTATATTATTGCTCATTGGGTCAATCAACGTCACTCCAGCTATATTTTTAATCTTCGAACTAGTAAAGTATTTATTTTTTTATTCATGTAGGTACTTACACACAATTTCAGTATTCAGTTTATTATCATACTACTTCTTCCGCCACACTCAGCATTCACTACCATACCTAAGTGTGTGGACGAGCATATGCAGTGCCCTAGTTCAAATTATGGTACTTACAAATACATAGTAAAACTAGTTTCCTAATTATTTTGCCGTTGCAAACAAAGTAATAGCGAAAATATCGTGTACGGACCAGAGGCGAGCTCTACAAAGTAATGATATTTCCTTTTAAAGGCCGACCCGAAGATTAACTTGTGAAACTGGATTAAGCCATAACTTTATAATCTATATCGTAAAACTTTTCGACTATGATTCAATTTAGTTAGGATAGTTTATTGTGCAAGTTTCGAGGCTGGGTCTTTTAATTTTTACTTCAAGTTTCAAAGTCTTAAAGTTTATTTAGTGGTTAGAGGTGACGTAATATTTAAATTATAATGGTCTTTTAAGTCTGCCTGGAACTCGCCGGCCTTGGCGTGGATAAATGTATTTTTTTATTATTTATTAGGGATAAAAAACAGTGATGTGTTACAGTAAATTCTTAAAAAATAGGAATATATTTTCACTCATGGTCGGAATTCAAACTAAACGACCATAGATTTTCACCTTCTTACCCTAAATACTCTCATCTGGTTCCACTACACGTACTGCGTTGAAATAGACATAACAAATCTGAATTCTAATGCGAAAACAACGGTAATAATGTACAATCGTGATACGCGGAGAATATGCCCTCAGATACTGCGAGTAAACAAGACGACGACCAACAACGTATTAGAGAATTTTATTCATATCCATGAATAGTTGCTAAAACCTCATTCTATCCGTAGAATAATAAGAAAACTTTATTTGAAGACAAATAAGCAATCAAATCAAAGAAACCCCACCTTCGCAGTATATGTAGGGTAAGGCTCATTGATAGAAAGAGGAATACTGAAATTCGAGATGGGCGTGGCCTGAAAGACAACGCTGTAACGAGGATTGAAAAGGGTGTGCTAATGTGTTTGGGCATGTAGAGCGAATGAGTACAGAGCGTAAGGCACAGGAGAATGGGTCAGCCGCTTTCAACTCACATTGGCCAAATGAATAAAATTTTGAAAAAAGGGCAGGTCAGAAGTACTCGAAACCGGCGGGCTTGCATGAAAGGAATAACGACAGTAGAGGAAGCTCATGAAATGAAGGATAGAGCCAAATGGCGAGCTGTTGTCTCTGCCATGGTCAAATGGTATGTATGCAAAAATCAAAGATTTATTCAGCATGCCTAAATAATGGAGCCTAACTTCAACAAAGAGGACATCATTAACTTTTCTGAGTTTTTTCCGAGTTAGCAGAATGGCTAAAGTATTATAATACAAAGTAATATTACAATCCGCTTTCATTCTTAGGAATTACAGTTTCAAATTACAATTTATTTTGTTCAGCAATTTTTGGAGTATGTCTACTCCAGCAGGCTATTTCACTTTGATGTTGTCTCGAAATTCGTCAATTTAATCATGTTGTTTTCAGTGTTCTTTTTCTTTTTGATTAAAGTGGCATTGTCTATTAAGGCACTTACATTTGGAGATTTATCTCTATATATTTAGTGCTTTTTATGTTAAATTAAAATAGTTACATCTTACAAATTATTTCAAGTCATTTTTAAGTTTACAAAACTTACAGGGCAATAGAAGGTTTCTACAGGGTCCACAGTACGAGTATGATGCCCAGCCATGGTATTGCACACGTCCTTAGGCCACGGTAACCACTTTCCATCAGGTGGAGTGTGTGGTTATCTGCCGCCTATGTTTCATAAAAAAGTACCTACTGACAAAATTCTGCACTTTTAGTGCCAAGTCAAGTGGTCTTTACAACTGATTGCCGAATCGGTCACTGCCACCAATCTTCCGTAAGTATTGTTTTGTGTGTGTAGTGATAAATGATCTTACGTACTTAATGTAGTTTTGGAATTGAGTGATTTAATAGGTACTATATTTACCGTAACGATGTGCAGGAATTACTTTTCTGTTCTATTTACTTTACTGAACTCAGTCAGTTACAATTACCTACTTATCATCAACAGGGTGCACTTATACTAGCTTACACCCGAACCGAACTGGAATTTCTGTTCCCTGTGCCAACTGAACCTATGGGGAGCTATTCCCAGAATACAAAATGTGTTATTCAGTTATTTCAGACTAATCTATCCCTGTACCAAATTTCAGCAAGATCCGTTGTACCGTCAGAGCGTGATTGGAAAACAAAGATCCAAACATCTTCACAAATATTTACATTTATAATAATAAGTAAGAATAGAATTAATTCTTAGATAATAAGTGATGAGTGTTATTTTGTACTTACTTGAAATTCTAGTTTGTATAGTACAGGATACTTTCTTCTCTGGTCACACAGTTTCGGGAAGTTCTTCAGTTCCACCGGCCGGTCCGGTATCGTCTCCGTAATGGAACCATCCTCGTCGGCTGCGGAACATACAATGTTAATACATACGTGTTTTATTTACTAATATTATTCTAGAAAATTCTAGAATATTTTGGCAATTACTCGTAACTTAACAGAAGATATTTTTGTATCGTTTAAATTGATAGAAATAACTATAGGTAACTAAAGTAAAGCCCGTACTTATTCTTATCAACATTTTATATAGAAGTTATCCGTGTGGTGACGGAGAAAGAATATATAAGTATCATCACTCCATCTCATCCGAAGGGTGTTGTAAGAGGCGATTAACGGCAAAATACGCAGACGATGTCACAGCGAGAGAAGGAAAACTCGAAATTAAACCGTGTTAACCCGTCTGGCCAATGTGGAAACAGTAGGCCAAAGCCGCCCAACATTGGGAGCGGTCTATGTCCAGCAGTAAACTGCGATAAGCTAATTTATTGATATATAGAAGTACACCAAAGTAATCTAGAACTTTCTATTATAATTTATAATACAGATATGACAGAATTATTGTAATGTTATTTTTCTAGGACAAGTATCTTCACAAAGAAGCATAATAGTCGATGTCAGCCTGCATGGATTAATTATGCTTTCTTTGTAAGCTCTGTACATTGTTTGTCTATCTATAAGAATTTTGTTAATTAGGACATTATATATATCCTGGGACAGGCAACTGTATATTGATTTGTTTCAAAATTGTATTGAGAGTAATTTGTAATGCTATTTATAATGTATTAATGGTTCAATATATTGTTGCCGATCCCATAGTTCTTGATCTTGTAGAAATCTAGGTATGTTCTAAGACAGGGTTTCTCAAACTAGCTTATAGTTTAAGAAAATGGCACTTTAAGAAATCCTGTTCTAAGTAAAGCATCTAGTGTGCGCGATCATCTAAGTGTTAATGTTGCGTCTCTAAGCCACACCACTCTTTGTTAATTACTTTGCGCCAATTACTAAACAATTTTCATTTACTACGTGATAAGAACATAGACTTATATTGTTAGTAGGAGAGGTTATAAAAGTGCCTTGAAGCATCTTCAGTGCAGACTGAACAAGTTGACTTAGTGGTACGACATAGAAGTTAGCATAAATACATTTATTGTTAGTTCTTCTCCTTTTTCTTACTCACTTTTATCACTATTCTACTGCTTTCTTAGCTAGTATAAAAAAAGTTCTGTCGTTCAATTAAGCTGAATTTCAAAATTTCATTAATTGAAATTTTATAATTTATAAGAGTGCATCAGAAACCACTTATATAAATTCTTATTACGCTTAGACATAACCTAGATAAGTAATAATTTTCAAGAATTACGATAAATTCCTGCTGTCAGCCGGAATTTCGACAAATAAATCACGCCAAACGTATACAAGATTTATGACGAATTTGGGGTGAATGGCAGAGAATTGTACTTAGTTAAGTGAGCAAAAAGTTAGCAAAGAAATGAAAATTCTCAACGTAGCAAATAATAGTATATACTTAGAGTATACAGGGCGTCCCACGGCGATGCCACATGGAGGGCAAGTACCTTAAATCCTTAAGTTGGCTCATTTTACTTAAAGGAGACATCATTTTATTTTTAAAAATAAACAAAACTGCATTCATAGATTTTTAAAAATTCGCTTGCCACACCCGGTAATCGAACTGACTAAATTCCGAAAAAGTAACATCCTGTATTTTTATGGCATCAATCGATAGTGTCAATCAAAAGGATCAAATCTCTCTAAGAAACATGGTAAATTAAATGAAAGGAAGTCTTTGAAACCTAAACTTACAAATTCAATTTGGCAAAATAAAACACTTTAACTCAAAGTCCATCCATCCATCTGATACCATATTAACAATGAAACTCCATATTTAAATCACTTTTCTTTTTTTATCGTGTGGAGACCGCTGTATCAATCGATAGTGTCAATCAAAAGGATCAAATCTCTCTAAAAAACATGGTAAATTAAATGAAAGGAAGTTCACAAAATAACTTATAAATTCAATGCAAACAGACACAGCACTTTTACTCCAGGAACCATCAGATAAGGTATCTTATAAGGTCAACACTACAGATATCTTTGATGAAATTTATTTAGAAAAAAATAAGTACATACTGAATGAATGAACTTTGTTACCTGTTTAGAATGTAACTTTGTTAGTAACTGCATGAGGTTATGTAGGTAGGGTAGGTAGTAATTTTCAGGTGCTTGATTAGAAACCTGCACGCGGTGTACCCTGGGCAACGAAGATGGCGAGTGAATTGCCCTATTGGATCAACACTTATAACCTGGCAATTGAGACGGCGCGGCGTGCGGTTTTAGTCGGTTTGAGTTCGACATACATAAATACTACTGCTGACCAGCATCAGTCTCCACACGATAAAAAAAGAAAAGTGATTTAAATATGGAATTTCATTGTTAATATGGTATCAGATGGATGGATGAACTTTGAGTTAAAGTGTTTTATTTTGCCAAATTGAATGTATAAGTTAAGGTTTCAAGGACTTCCTTTCATTTAATTTACCATGTTTCTTAGAGAGATTTGATCCTTTTGATTGACACTATCGATTGGTGCCATAAAAATACAGGATGTTACTTTTTCGGATTTTAGTCGGTTCGATTACCGGGTGTGGCAAGCAAATTTTTAAAAATCTTTGAATGCACTTTTGTTTCTTTTTAAAAATAAAATGATGTCTCCTTTAAGTAAAATGCGCCAACTTAAGGATTTAAGGTACTTGCCCTCCATGTGGCATCGCCGTGGGACGCCCTGTATACATAGAGAGCGCGCGTATCGCTCGGGTTCGTTGAGCCGAGCGTAGGCACGTGTATGTTCATACCAATGACAGATGCTTAGCGATGGTTTAACGTTTTGACGTTTTATGCATTACCTACCGATATTATCAATAGTAGGACTTATGAATTCAGTATAATGTTGCGAATTTTTTCATTCGACTTGTTATGGAGGGACAAAATTAAAACCAAGATACAATTTTTTTTAGCATTCTGCGTATTACGAAAACAATAATATATTGAATAAATCACTTGTACTTTTCCACAATTATTTATTTATTTATTTGAACCTTACCGGTAACGTAAGGTGAAACCGGTAAGGTTCAAATAAATAAATAAATAATTGTGGAAAAGTACAAGTGATTTATTCAATATGTGTAGCAAGTTCCACCAAGTGCCATCAATCTCCAGTATAAACAAAACAATAATATATAAAAACTACAAATATACGATGTAATATAAAATACCGAACTGGATGCGGAAGGCGGAGGATCGGCAAACGTGGCGCATATTGGGGAGGCCTATATCCAGCAGTGGACTGTAATAGGCTAATTGATTGATTGATTAATAAAATACCGACATAAAATGTCGAATTGAATATCATTTGCAAAGTCACTTTGACGGGTATTGTTTTGCTACTGATTGAGGTTGAGCCAGGGCCAGGGTTGGTATGAACAATACTCGTGCCTACGGTTTTTACTCAATAGGCGTGCTCTATAGTTAATGTATAGTCTAAGGTTATATAGGTATAAATGTATCTACAGTTAGTAGAATGAAGAAAAATCCACTTAGCAAATGATAACTGAGTTAATGCTGAATAATAAGTTCAATGACCTATGCTACGATCTCGTCGAAGCTCTCTTGTTTGATTAGTCTGCAAAATGTTATTCCCTTAACGATATTGAGAGACGCTATAGTTCGATAGGTTTCAATGTGTTTGAGAATGAAGTGAAACAATCTTAGTTTTATATTGAGCGGTTGTTTCTACGACTCCATTGTGATTATTTCTATAACTCCTTTGCGATTTATTTACTTTGAGCATTTAAGATTTTGATTATTTTCGTTCTACGACTCCATTGTGATTATTTTTATATAATAATTCCTTTGCGATTTATTAACTTAGAGCATTTAAGATTTAAAGATTTTCATGAATGAATAAATGCCAAAATCACTGCTACAAAAACGCAAAAGATGTATGCGAGGACCATAGTAAGTAGAAATATTTAGTCTTTGCCTATCACCATTGGGAAAGAGACGTGATAATAATATGTATAAATGAGATGTCCCTTAAAGATAAAAAAAAAATTGAAACAAAGTTGTAAAGAATTAATCCTGAAAAGAAAATAAGCTGACGAATTGAGTTACTCTTCCTTTGATCGTCGATTTCAAATATGAAGGATAGAATTTTGTTATAAAACGTAGTTATCTGATGAATCGTCTTATAATCGAGAAGATTATTCTCTCAGCGATCGAAGATAAAGTACGTCACTTGCCGCCATCTTGCGCATCTATCACTTGACATCTTATCTGCCCCATCATGACGTCAGACTTTCCTTTCTAAAACCATTGCTGTTGTGATCTTTCAAAGCAGTTAATCCGGTTGTATTTTAGAATTTACATTTATAAGATCAAGGGTGAATATTCCTATAAGACTGTAAAAATATTTTTATCTAACTTTTAAAACATTAATTTTACGCTCTTTTATGAAAATACGCAGAGTAAGTATATAAAAATTAGTTATTTACATCTAAAATTTGAGGTGCGAAGCGTCGGTGCCGGTGCGGTGATGGAAAGTGCTAACCAAGGCTTATGGACGTATGCACTACCAGGGGCGTAACACTTGCACTGCCGACCCCGTAAGAACCTTGTAATGCCCTTCTTGAAGCACCCCATACATGCCCCCACCCATAGTCATCTTAATTCGTACCTTCTTTCGTTCTTTATTTTGAAAAAATGTCAACCACTCTTATATTATATGTATGATATAAAAAATTATATATCCTGGCTGATTGCTTAACGTCGAGTCAAACCGTTGAATATTATTACTCGTAAATGAAATTTGGACAGTAGGTTTCTTTTACGACGTAACCACATGCTAACAAGGGGTTGAAAAGGGTGTAACAGAGGTCGTATGAAAATGATTACTGACAATATATGGTTGTACTCATGCGTGTATTTCGGGAAACCCCAACTAATTTCGGATCCAACAGGAGTTTTTACGTTTATCGGTTTTCCTCCATAACTTTTTTTACTATGAGATATTTTTCAAATCGCTGCGTTTCAGGTACGATATATGTAGTTCACTGTGTGTGTTCCTATACCTATACAATGGTTTGTGCTCAGTTGAATTGTTTGACATGATGCCCACAGCATCGCACTTCTCACCATAGGCGGGGAATTCATCCTCACACATTGCGACCGGAAACGGTACGCACTGTGCGGTATAAAAGGAACTTCATCCCTCGCACACTCAAGCTGTGGAATGAACTCCCCGCGATGGTTTTCCCAAGCGACCACAATATGGGGTTCTTGAAGAATGGCATTAGAAGGTTTCTTCAGGGTTGGCAGCACGAGTGTGAGGCCCCCTGGTGTTGTATACGTCCATAGACCACGGTAACCACTTTCCATCAGGTAGGCCGTGTGCTTGTCTGCCACTTAAGTGGTATAAAAAGAAACTATTTTTCGAAACATTTTTCGATTTGAAAAATCTTAGGTACCTACTGATAACGACATTATGTTTTACAAAAATGTTGTTTGTATCGTATCATTTTTAATCAGTTATAACAACAAGATATTTTTTAAAATTTCTATAGTCCTTTTTAATTACTTTGATCAATAAAATTAATAAATAATGTAAGTTGATTTTGTTCAAGTTATTTCAATATTTTTGCAAGTATTGTAACCAATTGTTAAATAACATTCTATTTTATTTTTGTGTGGAAACCTCGGTACAAATTTGCCGAGGTATAACCCGCGCCACGTATCTTGGACCTAAAATGTGCTCAAAATGTGCCCTATACGCGCAGTACACATTTCTTGGGTGTCTTTTGAGGATAGCACGGGATGCTACTGCGGTGGACGAACTCAAATTCACCAAGCATAGACTATTTCAAAGCAATCCGCGGGCGCCAGAGCCTCGTATGTCTTACGATTTAGGTCCAAGATACGTGTCGCGGTTTATACAACTAAATTATTAAGATATAATCATACTAAATAGTAACTTGTGTAAAACCACACGGTGTCTATTATAGTCAGACCCATTTGACCCCAGAGGCGGTATGCCACTATATAACCACCGAAAGGTCTTTGCCACTATTACTACCGACCTTGACCTTTTGTAAGATAGCTCCCGATCTCGCATTTTCAGTTCCGAGTTACGAGCATGTTATTTATTTTGACCCGTAAACAAGTGATGAGCTGCCCACTCTGCCTTTAGGGACCACCAAGGTTATAATTTATAGAGGGTTTTCCGGGTAACCATAGAAATCGGGAAGGGTGATACCGCTTGGACGACTGGTTTGCTTTATTTTTTATATAGAGACGTCTTTTCAGATGATGATGAGGTTGATGTTGCGAAAAGTCGTCATCAGTAGATACTTTTGCCGAAATTTTTCAATGCCGAAATATCGTATTCATTTTCATTTTTTTTATTTTCATTTTTACTATTTATGTACCAAAACATTTTTAAGATATAACTAAGGCAGTAACGTGGTGATATCCCTACATTAAGCATTAAATTCCTTTAGGTTGGTAATTACGTAATTAAAATTTTTGGAATATGTTTCGTGCATTTTGAAATTATGGTTGAAAAAACAAAATCACAAAAACATCACTGGATTTTTTCGACTTCGTTGAAAAATAAAATGAACGTTTTATTTTCTTGTTGAACTGGGAATCCCGTATTTCTAAATTCCTCATCACCCAAGTTTTCACTTTGTAAAGTAATTTGAAAAAAGGAGTAGCATTTAAACTTGTGTATCCCTTTTTGTTTACGTACCGTTGGAAGATGACTTAGCAAAAAGGAAACAAAGGAAAGGAATTTCACTATTCTTTCGTAAATGACTTTGAAAACACAAGGAGAATTAAACCAGGTCATTGAACCGCCGCGCCTCGCGATTGATATACCTAATGGTGCTCTATACAATCTCGAGTATAAATGAAGGATTTTCTCAGTAGTCCAATTAATCTGAGAACGATTAAGGATATGAATTCAGAAGATAATTATTTTAATAGACTAGAGATTAACGGTGACGGACATATATTATTCTCTTCAATAGCTCGTGGATTACTTAATACGCACGTTACTACACAGCGCGGTGTTAAAAAGCACTGATCGAGGTCATCAAGATAGGATTGAGACCTGACTCTAAACGAATTTAGGATCTTCAGTTTGGAATGGTGGCTCGTATCTTCTAGGCTAGTGGGGTACAGCCCAATGACACACTGAATTATACCAGACCAGACCAGAACAATGTTATATTCTAAACTTAACATTCCCTTAGTTTTCGATCTATACATTATTATACATTGAAATATCTAGACATCTGCAAATAGTTGCAAGTATACCTATATGCAAATGTGAATAAATACATACAATTTTGAATATTTCGCACTAAGCGGGTATCGAACCCTTGACCTCTCCTATAACAATCACTCTCTGTCGCCACGCTACACATAAGTCGAACAACGTGGAAATAAAAAAAAAACTATTTGATACACTTTACGGAACTGGAAAAATAAAGTCTATAAAACTCTAAATAGAGTAAAAGGTTTATCTAGTTAGGGAGTCTAATCTCATATATAAAAAACGTTCGTGATTCAAGACTGAAAAGCCATATTTTATGTAGGTAAAATGCTGATCCTCGAAAATGCGAGGTGAAAAAACTTTTAGCCGAAGTAAGACATAAATTATGACCCGCTGACTCATTGACGAGCTCTACGGCTACCGTATTTAGATATTTTTTAAAGAAGGTCGTTGACCTCTTAATCTACATTACATAAATTTTATCTTTTTGGTTGGTTCTCTTCTGATTCGAATGAAACTTGTGAATCCCAGGTACGAATTTGCATATACCTACTTGTATAGGTGTAAGAATAATATTAGATGGAGACTTCGCATCGCTGTGTGTGTTTTTATGAATTGTTCGACATGATGGCCACGGCTATTACCTCACATGTTACAACTGGAAACAGTACGCACAGTCAGGTATGAAAAGAACTTCATCCTCCGCACGCCTAAACTGTGGAATGAATTCCCTGCCGTGGTTTTTCCAAGCGACGACAGTATGGGGTTCTTTAAGATGGGCATTAGAAGACTCATATGCTGCGTTTACATACTCGACGATGAGCGAGGGAAGTGGCGAGAGAAGTGGGCAAAGACGTAGTGTGAATGGTATATTCGTCATGCCGTGAGTGCTGCCGCGTATGTTGCTGCGATGCGAATGTCGGCTTGGCGGGCGGCGCGAGTCAAGCGGCAATACTAGCGCGATGAACTATTCACACACTCGCGATGTGCTCGCGATGAACACACTTTGCATCGAGCGCTCGTGGCTTATAAAATATAAAACGAATATATTATTATTATAAATATATTATAGTTTTTAGTAATAATTTATTTAATAAATTCGCTATGCTGTAAAAGCATAATGCGTACACTGCTACAGCGTTGTCCTCCATACGTTTACGTCCGTCTCCATGGCAGGGCGAATACTGTAATGCTGATCGCGATGATGCGAGTGTTTGAATGCTAGGGCATTATTCGCGTGAATATTTCCGGCAACACGAATGAGCAATGCGATGGGCAGAGTGTAAACGCGGGGTTACGGGGTCGGCAGCGCGAGTGTACTGCCCCTGGTGTCGCATAGGTCCATAGGCCACGGGAACCACATTCCATCAGGTGTGCCATGTGCTTGTCTGCCACCTAAGTTGTATAAAAAAGAACCTAGAAGATTTTTATAACGAGAATTAGCCTTCTAGCAAGTGACAATGCAATCGGGTTAAATCAAACCAAATGGTAACGGAGGACAGAAGCACATCATTATTGTACAGTCGACAAATTATGAGATACGGTTACACCTTTACGTACAACTTTATATGCAAAAGTGCGACCGTATCTCCTATGTCGACTGTACCTTGGAGTCTTCTTTCAGATGGAAGTGATCGCATAGTCCAATGTGTCGCTTCAGGGAAATAGCGATAGTTTTTAATTTTCAGGAAATAGTCTATCTTAGTAGAATGAGCCTGCCTATGAATATATTCATTCCAATTACGTATATAACCGCACAGAAAGAAAGTAATGTGTTTGAGAGATGAATATTTTATATTCCCTGTGGAAATGGCCTCTGTTCACAGGTGCTAATGTATGTGTGAATTATTCCTAGGTCGCGCTTAAGGAAAGACGTGGGTAGATATTCTTTTTCTTTGTACTCGTTATAAAGGTTTCCGGTCCTGAAGTAAGCGAATGTGTAATTATGTAATCTTGTTTGTTGCTTGGTGTTTCTATAGAGAGAATTTTTATTTGATGTGCCGACGACTACCCAATCTACCTCAATCTAGCGATGCCTTTATGAAGTTGTGAAGATTTATTTCTATGTACTTTACACCTAAACGTAATTACATAAACCGTACCGGGACTAAGTTGTGGTTATTCTTGATAGATTTCCTTTATGCATGACCTTGACTGCTCATAACAATCAAAATATAGTAAAAGCAGAAGTAATATGAAAATTAGAAGAAAACTCCATTATTAAAAGGCCACACAATTTTGCTCGTGTATGGTCAATATATAGAAGTTCAACGAAATTAATTACTGCTATAGGTATAAGTGTGTAAATCTCAAAAGATAATGAAGAAATTAACATCACTGAAAATGCTATAAAAATATAATTTTCACTTTTTTAACACTTCTCTATCAAGACAGAAACTGGTGAATAATATCTTTACCATAAGGTACATTTCCTTACCATATTTTTTCTGTATAGATAGATAGTTGTAATAAATCACCATAAAATGCTTCACGCGAACGATTGCGAACAAGATTATCGCCGTCCCTTCCCAAAACCTCTAACAATATATTCTGTAGCTGCGTATCAATATAAGAATCTAATGTATTCGAGAAATCGGATACAGGATGTATCAGTTCCTTATTTGCCGTTAAAAGGTATCCTACTTAAGTCCATTAGCACAGTCTCTCTTTTACGTGCGTTGGAGCCAAAAGATTGCGTTTGGCGTCATTTGGACGTCTTCCAACAACAGATACCGTTTCATTGACGGCAGATATGAGTAGTTGCGGAGATATGTGAAGCCACGTGGTACTTTTTAGTGTTACGACTTTCATTGATGCTGTGAGCAATAAATAAGATGGACTTATTTGGTAATGCTATTCATATATCTAGATGTTGACAGCGTCAGATTAGGCAGAAAGAGCCCGTATAGCTTCAGAACTTCTCCGTTTTATTTCCTTATACGAATCACTGCGTAGTGTACGGCTCAGCTGATAAATATCATCACAGCCGCCAATATAGCCAGGAGAATCGGAATTATTGAAGGTAGGAGTGCTGAGCCTGCGGTTCGTGGTAATAGTTGTTAGTTATTTCATGCAAACTGGATAAGCGCTCGGATGAAGATAACAATGACGACATTGGGTATTGAAGTACTTTGATTTTCTTGTAACAGCTAGTTCAGGTTGCATGTACGCGACCCCGACTTGATCGAGCAGTGGCTCGAGCAAGTAACAACCCAATTAATAATAACATGACTTCGTAAATACATACACATTACCTACACATAGAAACACCAATGCAAATACTTATTCATGCACTCTGACATCATGAGTTCGCGACCTCTAACTTAGTAGTTGATCGCTCTTAGCGGAGGTACCTACATAAATAATATGACCTGTCATGATCATGTCTTAGCAGGTCTCGTTCCAAATACGAAAAGATCACCCAGTATAAACTAATTATTAACATTTTACTAGTATGTCTAGCAGTAGGTATATCTATTCTCTAATTTACGTGTCCCTTCGCCCAGCATACTCACCATGGAATCTTGATATTTCATGAATGCCAAAAAATAGTTCTGAAATAGTTTTAAATAGTTACGAAAGGAAAAAAATAGTTCTCTTATACTTACGAAATTACAGCCATAGTTCTATGAGTATGCTGGGCGAAGGTTTCGTCCAGCATACTCACCTCCGTTTGGGGAATCTGCGTACGCTTCAAACATAATTCATACTTCAAAAAATAGTTCATAAATAGTTCATAATGGTGTCCAAAAAGAAAAAATAGTGCTCTAATAACTCCGGAGTTATAGGCTTTGTTCACTGAGTATGCTGGGCGTAGGTTCTACGCCCAGCATACTCACCTCACTGCGCAAATACCGAACGAGCTATAGGTACAATTTATGTCTCAAAAAATAGTTCTTGAAATAGTTGTCAATATCAGTCTAATTTTCGCTTGACTTTTGACCTAGAAAACCATTAAATTTGGTTGTAATATTTTTATATTATAAAAACATGTGTGGACGACTGTACCTCATTTAACGTTAGTATGTAGAAACATACTAACGTTAAATGAGGTACAGTCGTCCACACATGTTTTTATAATATGAAAATATTAAACATTCTAATGGTGGGCGTTGTGATTGGGAATAATATTGTGGTATTATCTCACATTCAAAAACAGTCGAAAAAAATATATTAGCATTTAGCTAGTAAGTATATATTTTTTAATAATAATAAAATAAATGAAACTGTAAGCGTAAATAAATCCTATTACTTCATTGCTTGTAGGGTGAACTATTTTCCAAAAAAATTGTCTGGACAATAAAGTCTATTGCAGCCTGCCGAGAAGGCGACGGCCTAAGAATACATTGTCGCCTCCCCTTACATGCTTGAGGGGGTCGTAAGGGCCGGCGCCCACTGCCGGCATGGCACGGCATGGCAAAGGATTTTATTACTAATCAAGTTATTTTGAATCTTATTTCAGTGACTTTAGAATTCATTTTACTTTATTTCGTCAAACGATGCCGCGGCAGGCCGCGACGTGCCACATTCCGTTTGACTACCTCTTTGTCGATAGTGAAGGCAGCCGCTAAGCTGGAGGCGCGGGTTCGATTCCTGCTCAGTACAAATATTTTTGTATGCATGAATATGAATATTTGCATTGGTCTGGTTTCTATCCTACTAATACTATAAACGTGAAAGTTTGTAAGTATGTGAGGATGTTTGTTACTCTTTCACGTAAAAACTACTGAATGGATGTTGATGAAACTTTACGATAATATAGCTTGTACATCAGAATAACGTATTGGCTATATTAAGCGATGAACGGGATCAGAATTTCACGCGGGCGGTGCCGCGAGCAACAGCTGCTGTATAATATGTATATATTTACAAAAAAAATTGTATCAAGTATGTTTATAGGCTTTCTAGAACCCATAACACAAGCTAGTTAAGCTATACTTTGGGTCTGGATAGCGTTGTGTAGATTGTCGTATAATATACACCGTGGTTAAACAACTGAACCAATTTTCATCAAACATAGCTAAGAACCGACTAATTCGCCTTTCAAACAAAAAAAAAATCGGTTCGGGAGCTACGATGTACACAGACATACACACAGACACGTCAAACTTCCATCCGTTTTTGGGTTAAAAAATTGTTATATCTAGTACAAAATGTATCTAAGATATTAGAAAGTTTTGTATCCGACTGTACTAAAATCGAATGTATGTAGAAGTTTACAACCAAATTTAATGGTTTTCTAGGTCAAAATTCAAGCTAAAATTAGACTGATATTGACAACTATTTCAAGAACTATTTTTGAGACATAAATTGTACCTATAGCTCGTTCGGTATTTGCGCAGTGAGGTGAGTATGCTGGGCGTAGAACCTACGCCCAGCATACTCAGTGAACAAAGCCTATAACTCCGGAGTTATTAGACCACTTTTTTTTCTTTTTGGACACCATTACGAACTATTTATGAACTATTTTTTGAAGTATGAATTATGTTTGAAGCGTACGCAGATTCCCCAAACGGAGGTGAGTATGCTGGACAAAACCTTCGCCCAGCATACTCATAGAACTATGGCTGTAATTTCTTAAGTATAAGAGAACTATTTTTTTCCTTTCGCAACTATTTAAAACTATTTCAGAACTATTTTTTGGCATTCATGAAATATCAAGATTCCATGGTGAGTATGCTGGGCGAAGGGACACTAATTTACTTGGCTCTTATTAGAGAACTTGATTAGATTACCTACTGAGGCTTCGTGAAATCGTAGTAAGTTAATGTCAAATGAACAGTATAGTTCTTTGTACGAACTATGATTACTTTCACACAATGACTGATGAATTACTAAATAATATATTAAATGTGTATTGAAATGTTTTGGAAAGCTTTTTATGGTTATTAAAGTATCTATCGTTAAAGTGTTTTCCTGATTAAACATCCACGTACCTACATTTACATTCACACGTACCTAATATAGAACGTGGCCGTTTCCATAATCTGCGATGCTACTGAACATTTTTCAATAGATTAATCCAATAACACTTTGACTGACTCGAGAATGGAACATACACACATCTCTAGAACTTACTAAAACTATTTAAAACTGATAGAACGGGCAATACACCCCAATTGGACACCCATGGCAACCAGCATGACTGAAAGGGACCCAGATAAAATGGATTTTCCAGTTAATCACAAAGGAAAACACAAGAAGATATACGTATGTTGGGATTGCCTACATCAGAGTAAAGTTCATTCCTTCAAGTTTATTGCTGCGAATGAGCCTACTGTCCCAATTTCCAATTCAAGAAGTTCGGATTAGAATGTTCAAGTGTACACTTCATGTAACTTGTTGTCGTTTAGAACTAACATAAATGCAAATTTGTAGTCATTTTAAGTTCCTACAAATGTTAGGCCCGCATAAACTTAAAATAAGTTTACACGTACTTCTTGACTATCTATGGTTTCAAAACACTTTCACAAAGACGCGGTCTTAATTAACTGTAAATCCTACTAAATATTAAAAATGGGAACGCTTGATAAGATTTTTTTAAACGGTTCAATCTGACAATTTGTTACATAGTCTGAAATAACACAAAGGTTACTATTTATCTTTGGATAAGTTTTCTCATAGGTAGCGAGAACGTTTAGAATTTCATGCGGGTGGACGCGTGCGACATCCAGTGTTGCATAAATCATAATCATTTAAAATTAAATAAAGCTACAATGTTTTTCATAGCAGATATTAAGAACCTTCCTATTCTTAATTCGTTCAAACAACAGGCTAGCTTGAACACTCCACAGAATCTGCGTTTGATCTTTGAACGCAATTTAGTGTAAGGTTCCAAGATCATAGATACAACATACTCCAATTACGATGTCCTATCCAGTGCTCTGATTAACGTTGCTATCGAAAGACTTGGACAAACAAGCGAACGTGCCGCCGCCGCCCCCGCTAATGACTCGTGACTTTACTTACCTTGGGTAAGCTTAGATTGATTCTGTCTCATAACTTTGTTGAAGGCTGTCTAATTGTATTTGACGTTTGTACTTTAAAAGATAGTAAACGATTTTTAGATGAGTTTTGTTATGGATACAAAGTCAAGAGGAATTGCTCGTGAACCATGGTGAATGTTCAGAAGTATTGATTACTATGATGCCTACAGCTACATTCTACCATCGCACGAAAGTTAAAGTACTAAATTATATGAAACATTGACACAAGGAACACGCCTAAAAATAAATGTCAAATACTTAGAAGTCAATTTTATACCTACAGGTCCTGAAGGGTCACTGAGGTAAATAGTATTTAAATTCGAAGTTAAAGTAACCTACAAAGCCAACGTTGCATTGTAAAACTTATTCATAAAAATTGGCGCTCAGAGACAGCTGAAATTCTAAATTGGAATGAAACTTATATGATTTGAAACTTTAAAAATCGAACTCTCAAACTACCATGAGTCTCCGGGGAAAAACTATCGAGAAAATGGCGGCCAACAGCCGACATGGCGAGACACAAGACATGTAACATCCGACGTGTCGCCGCTAGACAGCAGCCGAGAATATTGCAACGGAGAAGAAAGCCACAGACTGCATATTGATATGTTATATTAAAACATGTTTTCCTTTGCTTGGAATTGATGTTAACGAGCTTTTAGAGCTATACGTTATATAGTATAGTTATACACTATTTCTGGTACTATGCATATAAAATGTGTAAAATATAGTCTAATACATATTTATAGCTTTGGATGAAAGTGAATAAGAAAGGTACAATAAAGTATTCATACAGATCGCGTTCTGACCTATTTGTATGTATGAATATTTAGGCATGTTTCTATTGGTCTGGGTGTCTCTTTATATAACATGTAGCTACCTACCTATGTATTTAGGTACAAGAAAAAAAGGCACGTATAATGATACCTTTTTCTTCATTCAACTGAGAATTTCAGTTGCATCAAAAGCTTACACTTTGGATTTCAGTGCTTACTCTCCTACATCTGCCGCCCATAATCATAATTTGATTTTACGGGAGCGACTACCGTCTGACTCTTTAGCCCCGAGAGGACTTCCACCAGTGTCTCGACCATATCAGCAGAAGTATGGACTTGGACTTACAGGTGAAGTTGCGGTTCCATACCTACATCCTTCATAATACTGGTGTATATCGGGTATTAGGTAACACTTCGGTAAGATTTGCGAAGCCGAAGGCACCTGGCAGGTAGTAATTCGGGTACACTACATATCGGCACAATTTTACGAGTATATTGAGTTACTCACGGAGCATTGTGTTCATTTATTTTGTAAACAGAATCAAGTTTTCAATTTGTCCTGTCTTACGTTCTTTTAACTGGTTTTACATTATCAAGAAACGAATTATACAATTTTCTATGGACAAGGTACCTAAATGTAACGACAAAAGTAGCTTAACACATTCTTATTTTTAAGCATCACTTTATTTATTTAATTTATTTATTATATACTTTATTGTACGCCAATTACAATATTCATGATACAGAAATTAAGAAGACAAGAGCAGTACAAGGGGCGGCCTTATCGCTTTACACAATTTCTTCCAGGCAAACTTTAGCTCTTAAACATGGCGAACAGGGCCTCAAACCCATCACAACAACCTCATCTGCAAATTATTCATTAATTAAATAGGCGAATATTAAATTAATAATATTGGCGGACCTTGAGTTCCGAGGTCACCTCGGCCTCGGATGCAATCTAGAAAATGAATGAAGATGATCAAATTAATAATCTCGAAAAAAATACATTAGGTACAAGTTGAATTATTATTAGTGTAGGTAAATCACTTTAACCAACTACGAATCGATAATGAAGTCAAAAGCCGACTGGCTCAATGGAGGTTTAGTAGAGACTTTAACCAGTGCGACACTGTGGTAATGTCGGAATATTGGACCGAAGCCAGACTGAAACTGAATGCTGCATGACAAAAATTATAGTTTATGGCGAAAAGAGTTGTCCTCTTTTCTGAAATCCTATACAAGCAGGCAACATTCTGTAGCGTAATTATTTAAACCTACAAATCCAGCCCCTCTAGAAAAGTGGCAATTCGTTGCTCGGCGTATGAAGGAATAGAATGACAAATGTATAGGATTTGACGTATATGACAGGCGTTAACGAATGTCAAAAACGTCAAATCTTATACATTTGTCATTCTATTCCATCATACGCCGAGCAACGAATTGCTACTTGTCTAAGGGGGCAGGAATCATGCAGATACTAATTCGTATCAGACTCAAACCGACTAAAACTGCACACCGTTTCGGGTCTCATACCATGGTGTAAGGTGGCTTATAAGGCATTTCCGTCAGACCCCAGCTGACCGTGGGCCGTTTACGGCTTTGAGATGCGGATGTCCATCGGGTATGGGAATAACAGTGTCCCGATCTTGCAAGTAAAAAGTTACTAGCTTGGGTGGACCTATATTTGATCACCATCTGTGTTAGAAGCTATGAGTTCCGTTATCCGAAATTTTTAAAGTAATTTGCAAACAGTTGCTAAATATTCCTATCGTAATTTGAATTTGAATGCCTACTAATTCATATCGCACTCAAACCGACTAAAACCGCACGCCATCTCGGGTATAATACCAGAGTGTAAGTGTAATAAGGAATTTCCCTCGCACCCCGGCTGACCCTGGGCTATCTACGATTTTGAGATGGCCATCTTGTGTGTGGCAACCACGGTGTTACCATCTTATAAACAGAAAGTTGCTAGTTCGTATCGATGTGCTGACCTATATCTCTAGTAGCTACGAGTCCGTTAACCGAAGTTTCTAACTAATTTGCATTGGAAAACAGTTGCTAAATGTTACTGTGGCGTTTTTGACTTAGGTATATGATTTTCTCCAGTTTGTAACCAAATTTAAGTCTTGGAAAAGTTAAAAATTCTCTCCTTATTATATAGATTGGTGAAAACTGGACCGTGTTTATTCATGTCCGCTTGACCCTCCTCGGATAACAGGTGTTGGTACTATATGTATTACTAACAACTCATAACTGTATTAAAAAGGTTAATAAATTAGTCACACTAATCTAGATTAATAGAAGCCAATTTATCAAATTTAAAAATGATACTTAACTATCATGTTATAGCTGAAATTAATAACGTTATTAGTATTCACAATTATGTTACTACGATTATAAATTTGAATGGTTCGAAATAATGGAACTGGGACATAACATAATTATAATTTTATAAACATCAATTTTGATTTTACAAATTACATTATTTACACCTCAGGATAGGGTTAGGCCAAAAATTGGGCCTCACGAGTGTGACTCCCCTAGTGTTGCACTCGTCCATAGGCCACGGCAACAACTTTCCATCAGGTGGGCCGTATGCTTGTCTGCGACCTAAGTGGTGTAAAAAAATACGAAATTCAGTCATTCCCCACTCACCTGAAACTGTTGATACCACAGTTAAGTTAAAAGTAACTAATGTCTATCTAGTTTATTCCTTTCCTTTTCCATCTCGTACAATTAGTTTTCACGTATTAGTAGGATTTATATTATACGAATAGATTACGACAATAATTGAATGAGATTTCTCTTTAAATTATAATTATTCAATTACATTTTCCCTCAACGTTCCAAACAAATTCTACGGCTATGTTTTGGCGGTAAAAATAAGCCACAGATTATATAGATTTAATATCGATTCTGTGAATCGAGTGAATATAGCAAAAATTGAGGCTTACTCAATACTAGCTAACATATTAATAATACTTAGTTATTATTTTTTTAGTAGGTCTTTTAATATGGTCACGAACCTTACTGGCTCACTTTGTGTTGCTTAGCAATTTTTGTTATTTACGGCTTGTCTAGGTAATACACAGAAGTTACTAGCTGTAAACGCTTTCAAAATTAAAATTGAAAGAATCGTTTTATTTACATTTGCGTTCTTAATAAATTCATTTTGTGAATATTTCTTTCAGTTTGGGGGTGCTGATTTTAGCCTATTTTTAAATGACACATATTATGATTATGACACATAAGTGTTACAGTGATTAAGTACATAATAGGTACACATTTTATCTACGAAGACAACAAAATGGAAGCATTAGTGCTACTATTCTAGCGATTGTAAGCTTGGCTTTTTGAATCTGTGGAAATAGAGTATCATTTCACTCTGGTTGTAAAGAGGATTCGAAATTTAAAATCTAAAAAAAGAAACGCATGGCTGATCGAGTGAAATGACAACTTTCCCGACTCAAAGTAAACCTAAGGCCTTCTAAACACAAATATTTCGTTTAAAACCTTTAACTTACTCGTCGGTTTAAATGTGACTCCTTCTGAAATAATAAAATTGTTCGTTAATCCTTTGAGTAGCGATTTATTGCCCACACGACTATCGTTTTATCTTTATACTAAATCTCTTTTGTGAGTGCCTAATGTAATATAGTCGTCTATATGATCTCTGAAATGGGTATACTAAAATCTAGAGACTATATTCAAGGTTCCTATATATTCTATTAGTTTCTATAATATAAAACAATGCAGTCTAATTCCAAGGACGACAAGTGGATCTATAAAGTAAAGTACATTATCATTTTTTATTACCCTATTTGTTTTTTTTTAAGGAATATCCGGTTGTACCTAAAGCTAAAGAGTACTTTGGAGCCCGGAGTTTGCTTTCCTGCTCATCCTTTCATTATTTAATTTGTTTTTTTTTGTGTATGCGACTGTCGTCTGAATCCTGAAAGGAAAGCCTAGGTCAGAGCCTTACCAACTTACAGGGTGAAGTTGGCCTAGGCCGAAGAAGTTCCTAGTCAGGCGTTATACACACTGAATTACGAGTAGATGTAAGTGAATACTATTTAGGTATTAACTTATGTATCTACCTAATTATTGCATCAAGTTCCATATTTGAAATTAGAAATTCGTTCTCGACTCACCCTACATAGAAGTTGATGGTTGTATACTTTTTTTTACTTCTTACGGTTGATTTAAATCAGACGAGCGAATGCTCAATCTATCCCTTCTACGTCAAAGTTCGTTGTGTTAACGCTGAAATTCTGGTTTCATTTACACTAAAATATTAAGAAAGAATGTTCTTGTTCTAGCTCTATCTTTATGTTCGTTCGGTCTAAATCAACCTTTATGATATACTTAATGCATAAACATTTTTAATATGACCTCGCATCCACTTATCGCCGCCTGGAACTACTTTTATCTATCCATATGTTCTATACACGAGGGCACTATTTTCTACGAAGTTCACCCACAAAGTTACCACTATTGTAGTATACGAGTGTGTTGCCGCATAGTTTGCTAGCATTATTGTTGTTGTTTGTTTTCACTTACCTGTATTTACAATCAGCATGTACATGAAACAAAAAAAACAAAATATTTTAGTTATTTATTCTTTCTAATCATGAGGAAGTGTCCACTCTTAATTCTAACATAATATTATTATGAACAATGATGTCACACTATACAGTGACATGATTGGTCACACTTCGTCAACAGTGAAGAAGCTTAAAAGTAAATGTTAGTAGGTAGCTAATCACGTAGCGAATAAAGTGTAAAATCCTCTCGCTGTACGGCCAGCGGAAGTGGACTCGAGCCGACTAAAACCGCACGTCGTCACGGATCTCTTACTTAGGTATATCTAATTTATATATTTTTGTTGAAAATGAGATATTTCCTTTAGTTTGCAGTAGTTCACCGACTAGGTAGGTATATTGATTTTTTAAGCATTTTTGCTAAGCCTCACAGTTTCAAAACATAATCTGTATCAAATGTATCAAAATAAAAAAAGAATATCAGCTATAGGCACTTCGTACCGCAAGTTGCAAAGTCCGCATGGTTTATTTATTTACTTCTCACTAATAACTTCTATAAAACTTTATTGGGAAGCGCTGGAGATGAAAATTAGTTGGTTCATTAATGATGATTGATTGAACATGATGTGCCAAGAAAGTTGAAGTGAGTCTGCAAATTGTTGCCTTTTAACTGATGATAAGCTTTGTCTTTTTAGATTGACAGCATTATCATTTTCATTTAGTACCCTAATATTTTGTAAATGTTTCAAAATTATTAACTCGTACTTACACATTATGCTTTTAAAACGACTTCAAGAAACAATAAAGATACGCTGTGAAGTGAAAAATAACTGAATTATAATACAAAACTTAAATACTGATCCCGGTCTGAGTGACCCTATTTAGCATAAATACGGTTTTCCTAACGTTATCATTAAGAGATCGTGGAAGAGATATAAAATATAATTAACATCAGATAATAACCGAAGTTAAACTTCTTACAAAAGAAAACATTCTGATAGTGGAAATAAAGAAAACTTTCTATTATTATAAAATGAACCGGTGTAGGTACTGCCGTTATTTTACTTACGGAATCTGTTCTGTGCTTACGGTGATGATGCCTTGAAATTTTAAAGGGAGTAAGTGAGAGTTCCCTTACACCATTTAAGATTTGACTTTGGAATAAAATTGTATTATTTTTACAAAGAATATAATTTTACAATATTTATTATTTTTTATAGGAATAATTACTGGCCGTTCTACATTTGAGCAGTTTGTGTATTAAATTTGTGTGCATAATAATAAATCAAAATGTATTCGTACCTACATGTGATTATGTAAGAAAGTTCAATTAAAATACTTTAAGATTTTCCTATTTCCTAATCGCCTAAGTGGTCACCCTACATCTTAGAACCAAACCAAATCAAAGTTTCTGTAACCACACACTGAAATGTTTTTATTTACTTTTTTATTATTTGATTTCACGATCCCTGTGAAATCAACTTTAAGGTACCCATTTACATAACCTTTGTAGAATGTTTTTTGCGGTGAGTAGGGTCTCGAGATTTCATTTAACCAACGTTCTAACTAGGGTGACTACCTCCTCTAAACTTCGTTGGGATAATCTAATTTTTAGACTACTAGTTGAGTCCTGAACTCTGACTAGAGGAATTTCTGATAGCAAATCTTGAAGAAGACGAAGATTTTTTTAAACCGTGATCTAGTTCCAGGGGAATTTATATACCTACACCCTTAGTGGTCATAGGAGGCGAGTTTATTGCATGGAAATAAATATTAGGGCATGGTTGTATTGAAGTTTATATTTTGGAGTCAGGGGTCTTCCTACTTTTTCTATTGTTGAGCTTTCTAACCTCCCAACAGTTCCAACCCCAAGAGAAAAGCCTACCCCAGAGCCTCATCCAGTAATCTGCCCCTCTAGACAAGTGGCAATTCTTTGCTCGGCGTATGATGGAATAGAATGACAAATGTATAGGATTTGACGTCAAATCCCATACATTTGGCATTCTATTCCATCATACGCCGAGCAACGAATTGCCACTTGGTTGTCTAGAGGGGCAGCAGTGCTATCGGCTTGCAGGCAATGTTGGCTTAGGCTCCGTATATCTTGTTGGGTCCACTATACATCCACTAGTATTCAAGCTTATTCACAATTCCCCCCGAAAATATTTGTTCTCGATTTCCCTCGAAATGTAAAAACCTTTACAGTCAAACACAACTTACTTAATTTTATTTAAGCAGGTTCTTACATTTGGGAATAACCCAGTTACCAAACCATGAGAATAACGTTTTTACAGACATTCATTTTTTCCTTTTGAATTACGGTACCCTAAAAAGACGTTCTAATATTATCATAGCTACTTAATTCCCTTAAAATCAGAACAAATAATGAAATAGAACGTTATCAGGTAAAACTCCGAGTAACAAAAAGGTGAGCTGTACTGAAATAACAATTATTTCCATTGCGTTTTCAAATCTTGGAATTTGATGCGGGTGTTTTTTGCGGACAGCGCGCCACTGTGGCGCCAAGCTCGACCCCCTTGAATCTACTTTACGTGTGGTGCAATTCACAAGCTTTGGTGGAATTAAAATACTGGATTTATGCCAGCACAGTTACCTTGATAATATTGTCATATACTGCTTTTGAAATGCCCGCCAACAATAACAAAGGCAATGGTCGCCAACAAAGCAATGGCTAGTTCTCTACTAAATGTGAGCAATACGTTAAGCACAAGCACTCAAAGTGTGAAAATAATATATTTGACAGATATTAAAATGAAAATCACCAAAAAATTCTAGATGATTTATAAGTTTATACCTACACACGACGTATAGTTTTATATTCCAAATCACATCATTTTATTCGTGAATTTTCACTACCATCACTATTTAGTTACTTTTTTGTTTCAGAGAATAACAAATCGTAATTAAAAGTTATATAGGCATTGAAGGTAGAGAACATTAGAGAGAGTGTAGAGATCCTTTAATCTTCTTTTATCACTAGGGATTGCTGAAATAAAATTCAACAATGAGTTAGGTTTGACTTTGCCTTGTGTTATGAAGAATGTCTAAAAAAATTAAACAGATAAAGTACAAAATATGAGTACACATTCAGATTTATTGATTGCATTCTATTGATTCCTTGCCAATGTGTTGTAGAGCCAGAATGTTTTAGTAATAGCTTCTAAGAATGTTATTGATAATTATTACTAAAGATTTACGGCTAAACCATTTGCATTACGCCTGACATTGACACCAATGAACGCTTTGCGTTTCTAAAAAATATGTTTGTAATTCCATATCAAGTTATTTACTTGGTAGTGAATTACAAACTTTCAAAGGAGAACCTTTATAAATCTTACTATATCGTCTACTTATGGTCTAATTTATTGTCATCATCGAGTCCATATTCGCTAGAACACGTTGCAAAAACGCGATTCCCTTATACTTGTACCAGACACAAAGTATTCTCCCGACGAGCTTCCCAGTGCCTCCCCGAATAAACACCCAGCTACCATGTAAATAGCGATTTTACGTACAAGCTGATATACTAAACGGAAAGTAGGGAGGTTACCGTGCACACACATTTCACAATTTCTCTGGACACTTTACGAAACTGACAAGATCAAATGTAAATAAAAAAATGTGTTCCTGACTGTAAAATTCTTTAGCTGAAGAGACATTTTAAGTGAGGTATTTTTTTATGAATACTTTATATTTTTATTACATTATTTTGTGAAGTCGAAAAACTATCTGAATGAAGAAATTACCTCTGTATTTAATAATTATTTAATATAATTACTAGTTAAATTCTTGTTTATTATTACAATAATCTAATAATTATGTTTGCATACTACAATTAACTTGCATAGTATTACAATTTAAATAGGAGAATGTATTACCTAATAAGATGGTGCTTTCAGTTGATTGGATTGATTTTAGTCTATAGTATTTAACTTTTTTTAAACATGAAATCGCTTCTCATTATACTGATAAGCGATTTTTCATATGCACTTTAATGATAATTTCTAAAAATAAAGTTACAAAGGCATAAGAGCTACTGAAAATGGGTATTGGAGGCTTGCAGCACTGATGTGAGCCCATTAATTAACCCAAGAAATTTAGCTCATTAATACATACTAGTAATTTTTGATACTTATAGATCTTAGGCCATTTTTATAATAGACATAATTTTATAAAAAATGGAAAGAAGGAAAAATAACCATAAAATTATGTAATGTAATGTGCGATCATAACAAACACATCACGTATTGCTTAGAAATAACAATAGTAATAACTAATAGAGAGGAGGTTCCCATGCTCTACCCTTTTAGTAGATACATCCATTATCACATTCTGAAAGCGCCTTCAAACACGCAATAAGATAAATGTTACCTATAAACCTCTCAGGAACTCGTATTTATTTTTTCAGCTAAGAATTTCTTGGTTTGATAAAGCAATTTACAACTATGGCTCTCCGTACAATGAAAATTGATCTTCTATACTCTATTCATTTGGCCGTGAGACAAAATGTAAAACAAACCATAAAAAAGGTTCTTTTAGGTGTCATTTTTTAATTAATAATTGAACATAATAACAAATAAATAGAGTATAGTTACACTGAAGATTGCTTATGCCTCTTAATCTACATAGAAAAAAAGTAATAAATTTGTTGTCTGGTTGAATAACTATTCTCAGGTAAATGCTGTGTAGATTTTTTTATAGATGATGATATGATTCTTGCTACAATAACTTCCAGAACATCAAGTTTAGGGTTTCTCAATACTGGAGACAACTTTGCTGAAGGCATTATGAGAGCTCTGAACAAAGTAAATGCATTTAACTCAGGTGCTTCTGCCAATATAGTGGCTTCTCTTGTATCATCGGCTACAACCGACTATTAGCTTTCAAGGGTATAAGACGGTTCTGCCGACTACAACTTTGAAATTTCAAATAAAACTATACTAGAATCTAAACGGACCGTTTGAAAATTTAACTGTACTAATTTCTACAAAATTAAAAAGTTGTTTTTAGCAAGTCAAAATTTATTCGATAACACTGAAGTGAGAGACACTGATGGTAACTCACTCAATGTTGGAACGTCAGGAAAAGCCTTTATTAATAAATTCCTTTTGCAAGTTTATAATCGTAAAATTAGTAATAACGATGTAGAAGTTATGATTGGATACACAAACTTGAATTCTCTTTACAAACTAGAAGGTTTTATGAGAAACAAGAAACTTCTAAAGTATTTAAATTATAACTTTCAGTATTTATTACCATTTGGCGGAAGATGAGACGAGTGCGAATCGAAATTGTACAAGAAGATAAGAAGGAAAATAATGAATTTCTATATTTTTTTAAACGGTAAGTTTGGGGAGAAGAGTTTGAGACGTTATGCGGAATATATTATGTCCGACCAGTAATTTATCCGACACTTTAGCAGGTGCGCTCACACAAGAAGTCTTAATAATGTTTACTTGTATCGTTTTACCTATAAAGGATCCTTAACATCATATGGAAAACATTTCTCCGTAATTTAAGCTGGAGTGTCGCAACAGAGGGCGATGCAATCTACTACCAATTCACCTATATGAAAGCAGCAATGAGTGAGAAAGTTCTCATTAAGAAAATTGCGAAGTTATGAGCGAATTTTGTGTAGCACGAGTTTGTGAGGTTAACTAAATATTTACTCGAATATCAGCTCTTTTCCACCAAGTAATGAATTTTAATTCAAGCGCCTGAGGTTTGAATTCTTAAGTCGAAGTTATTTTCTAATTGTTCAGTCAGTTTAGTAAGCTTTGATGGTATTAAAAGATTGTAAAGTTAAACGCAACCTGTATAATACGAAGGCATTTAATTTAGCGAATCCAGTTTCTTACGTAATTTGAAACTAAAATTTGGTATGACTGACAAATATCTAAGCTTATTTTGTTGTGGCGTAACATATTTTTTGCTTTGAGTTTTGTTTATCTAAATCTTCAAATAGAATTACGGCGCATTCACACGGGATACGTCTTTGACGATTCGTTATAAAACACGATACGCCTTGACGGATAGATGTTCACATTGAATACGGAATCGTGATTTTTCACGATTCGTCAAAATATCCGAATTGATGTTCACATTTGTTTCGTGATTGAGTTCAGTTGAGAGTAACTACCAAACACAATGGACGTGAATACTTTAATTTTGTACTGGTATTATCGTCGATCTAAAAATAGAAAAACAAGAAGAATATACTGGGTGCATCCAATTTTAAGGCAAAGACAAAGTGTTGGGGCTTTTCATACTTTGATGAGCTCGTTACGAGAAGATGATACCAAATTTTACACTTATTTTAGAATGTCTAAAGATACCTTTGACTACCTTCTCCGAAAATTGGATACGGATTTGAGAAAACAGGATACATGTATGAGAAAGGCCATTAGCCCTGAAGAGAAGTTGGCGATAACTATAAGGCAAGAAAAACTAATTATATTGGCGGGCTGTTCGCCGAGAGCAGACCAAGAGTTTCAGGTTCAGCCGCCTGTCACCGCTTCACCCCGCTGGCGAAGTAGTGCGATATTCATCTCCTCCCTTTCCGGAGTAAAATAGGGATACCGTGTTTTGTACACCTGATGGCCCATCTTAAATGATGGCCCAGGATCAGCCGGGGAGAGCGAGATATGCTCTGGGTTATCTTACAACCTGAGGACCCAAGACGGCGAGCGGTTTTGAATAGGTGCGATGACCGACCGGAGCGGTGTCTGAGGGGACTGGCCGCATTAGGGAAATTATCTTTCAACTTCCGACTATTCATCGGAATTTGAAAGATAATTTCCCTAATGCGGCCCTGCATGTGCCGAGGTGTTGTGTCCAACTCATAGTAGAGCCACTGAATTGACGGATCCGCCATAAAGCATTCACGATTCGAGATTTTCAAAAGCCGATACGTGATTTTTAACGAATCATTATTTTTAAAAAAACGTATCCGTAAACGTCTTTTTTCACGATTCGTGTGAACATGGGTATATAAAAAGCATTGCTCCCGTCAAAAAAAAAAAACGAATCGTGAAAAAAAACGATTCGTGAAAAATCACGATTCGTCTTCGTGTGAATGAGCTCTTACATATTAAGGATATAAAATTTGGCTTGCAAGAAAATGTAAATTAATAATATCGGCCAAGTGCGAGTCGAACTCGCCCATGAAGGGTTCCGTAGTAGCAAAGGCGAAAATTACGGTTGATGACGTATTAAAAAAAAACTACAGACTGGATCTTGTTCGAAGCAATTTTTAGTGGAAGTTTGCATGGCAATTTACATCATATATTTTTTTTTAGATTTATCATTCTCTTATTTTAGAAGTTAGAGGGGGGAGGGGGGGGACATTTTTCCACTTTGGAAGTGTCTCTCGCGCAAACTATTCAGTTTAGAAAAAAATTATGTTACAAACCTCAATAGCATTTTTAAAGACCTATCTATAGATACCCCACAGGTATGGGTTTGATGAAAAAAAATTTTTGAGTTTCAGTTCTAAGTATGGGGACCCTCAAAATTTAATGCTTTTTTTATTTTTGTGTGAAATTCTTAATGCGGTTCATAGAATACATCTTCTTGACAAGTTTCAACAGCATAGGCCTTATAGTTTCGGAGAAAAGTGGCTGTGACATACGGACGGACAGACAGACGGACGGACAGATATATGATGAATCTATAAGGGTTCCGTTTTTTGCCATTTGGCTACGGAACCCTAAAAACTTCACATTACGTGAAACAATTGACGGCTCCAGATCTTTCCGAGAAATCTCGACAACTGTTTCCATTGTACGGTGGAAAGAGGTGGGGGGGCAAAGATGCAACTGGGGCATACAAGGAGGTGGAAAATGTCGTGCTTAAAATGCTGCCAACCATGCTAGTGTCGTCAAGGGACTGTCGTCGGGAGAGTGATGTCTAAAGTAAACGTAGTGGGCAAATTTTATTGACTTTTTTGAATAATGAAGTTGTGAAGGTACGTTTTAGCTAGATAAATTCGTTTTTGATTTGTACAAATAGCATTTTTCAGCGATGAAATACAGGTTTTTGTAGGTAGCCAAAACAAATAAATTGTAAACGTAGTTGAACAATTTCCATGTTTATACTAAAATTATGAAAAATAATTGATTATGCTAATTAAATGGAATAATGTTATACTAGGTTTGTTTACGACCTTTGCATTCAAACTTGAATGTAATTACTACTTATTGTTTTTTTTTACAAATCTGTAGATACCTGTAAAGCTAAATATTCAGCGGATATGATAGTTACCCGAAGGGAAGGGACAGACTACTAGATGTATAAAAAGAACATACAATAATAACGAAGTACATTTGAGGGTGAAATCAGTAACAAGTATCATAAAATTCTCAGTAGGTACTTGAATTAAAAAAAAAGAAATTCAACACGCGTAGGTACAATAATTGAAAGAATTAGCCACGTACGGTTTTTTATAAACGACCGTACAGGGGTAATAAAAGTCTATTAACCAAATAAAGGTAACCACCGTACTATGCTGATTCATTTTTGAAAATACTTTTGTATAAAACAATGTATATTTCTTAAACACCGGTATTCATTTTTATAACTAGCCAGTCTGCATATTTTGATTGCTTAGCTTTCGGCGGTGAAATCCCGAACCAGAATTTGTTTTTATCGTTTTACTGAAATATAAACAATAATATTGTGTTTTTTTTACGTTATAGGGATAATAAAGAAATATGGAACAGGAATTACTTTTTCGAATGCATTCTTAAGATTGTCTAGATACGAAGTACCTATATCCTCTATTTGATTCCTATGAGCTCCTTTAATTTTTATTTTTTAAATGGTCACTTTGATATGATTCTAATGAATGAGAGTCACTATTGTAAATACCAATAATGAACATGGTGGGACAAAACTGGCCTGCCTCATCGGATACTTTTAAAATTTGAAAGCGGTAGATATCACTGAATGAAAAATTGAGAAACGAGCTACTGTCGTGGTATGAACATACTATGAGAAGATATGAAAATAATGTTTTACAAAAGGTTCAAAGTATGAATGTAGAGAGCTTCATTAGAATCACATGATTAGGTAAACTGTACCTGGTAGGGTTAGGCTCAAGAAAAGATAGATTGCATGTAAGAAGATAATATGGCAATGAAGGGAGTGACTGAGAAAATGACATTTGACAGGAATGTATGGAGGAGAATGACACGTTGCCCGACCCCCAATTAATAGAGACAAATGCAGGTAGATAGATTATGAACTGTATCACATTATGGAACATACAATCGACAAAGGAGATAAAGGTGTACCTTTATACAACTTTATATGAAAAAATGCGACCATATCTCCCTCATCGACCATACCCAATAAATGTAATTAAATACTTATTACTAATCGCCAATACAAGGCGATCAGTTAAACACGATCCGAATACCTAATATCAAAAAATCTCTTGTACAAATATCTTAATAGGTACAACATTAGATACCGGCACATTTAAGCGGAATGTTTGTGCTCATATAATCACGACTTGAGGTGTAATTTGCGCAATTCCTTCGGAAAGGAGGCTCTTTGCGCGTAATTAATTGCGTTCTGAGTACAAAGGTATTGCAATGTGGTTTAATTTGAAATATGCTGTCTTGATTAATGGCTATGATGATTTTATTGAATTAAATGTGAAGCAATGATAACAAGGATAATTCTCATATTTTAAATGGAATTATGTCAATTGAAACAAAAGTTATAACAAAACTCGATGTCATTCTGCCATAAATGGTTGACGAATGTAGGCTTGCTAAGCTTACACACACTCTGGAAAATCCCTAGCAAAATCATCAAGGATTCAGTGATCTTATTATGACTATTATAGTCATAATAAGTTTTAATTAGAATTCACAAGCGGTAAGACAACACGAATTTATATAATTAATTTTGTAAAGTAGGCGTGGCAGTACATTGGAAATGTTAAAAAAATACTTGACTTGTGGTGTACACGATCCTGAATACAATTTCTTTTTGTCAATTCTTAAATGTTTGCTAACGATAGACGTTAAAACTACATACTGCCCCTCTAGACAAGTGGCAATTCGTTGGCCGGCGTTTTGTAGAATAGAATACCAAATGTATGGGATTTGAAGTATATGACAGGCGTCAACGAATGTCAAAAACTTCAAATCCTATACATTCGTAGCAACGAATTGCTACTTGTTTAGGGGGGCTGAACGGATTTTGATGGGGGTTTTATGTTGGAAAGGTTTTGGTCACAAATCTCATGATTGTTCGACCGCGATTAGTTGAAGAAAACCAGAGATATAGTCAAAAATTATGTAATTCTTCGCTACAGTAGAAAAAAGAAATAAACATACCTACAAAGAAAGCTAAAAAAAAAATTCTGTTTAGTCCTCTATACGATACATTAGCTGTCACGTATCATATCGAATATTATCCGTAAACATGGCATTTTATACCCTATTGGTCAATCAACTGGTAATGACATCTAATAGAATAAAGCTCCCAATACTCATAAAGAGTAACGACATGAGCTAGTGAATGCGGTGTAGTGTAAGAAATATTATTATATTTCTTGAATAGGTGTGTTTTGGTTCCTTTGTATATGAAATAAACATCAGTATTGAAGAACGAGACGACTAGAAGACCTTGCTTAAGACTAAAGATGGTGAAGATACAGAGAGAAAGAGAGAGTTCCCTGCAAAGGTAGTGAAACCTTCAAAAAACTCGTAGCTAAAAGGTAAAATGACATGAAATGTGAAATTTATGAATATTATTAGGCTCGCGTTTGACCACTATCTCATCTGATGCAAAAAAGTTCATCCTCACACATTGCGACCGGAAACGGTGCGCACTGTGCGGTATGAAAGGAACTTCATCCCTCGCACACTCAAGCTGTGGAATGAACTCCCCGCGATGGTTTTCCCAAGCGACTACAATATGGGGTTCTTCAAGAAGGGCATTAGAAGGTTTCTTCAGGGTCGGCAGCACGAGTGTGACGCCCCTGGTGTTGCATACGTCCATAGGCCACGGTAACCACTTTCCATCAGGTGGGCCGTGTGCTTGTCTGCCACCTAAGTGGTATATAAAAAAAAAAAAAAAAGGAAAACGATGCAAAGTAATAATGGGACTGAAAGTGATGCAAAGCACGCTTGCCTGGACGTAGTCTGTTCACTCCAGACTTCAAGACTCTAGGTTATAGTACGAGTATTCCAGAAATACAGAGGTAGGCTCCTGCCTGACCATTTCTTGGCAGTACCTACGAATAATGAAGGATGAAGGACGATGAAACTAATAAAATGAAATATAATTTATCCACAGAATAATCAAATGGACACGTTTATAATGTATTACTTCGGGCATTGTATCACAGTTTCTCGATCATCGGTGAGGATGGCTTGGACCATGAAGATCTTAGTAGAGCTTTTAAACATCCTTTCGGGTCTTTTCAAGATGACGTCAATTTATTGATGTAAGTCTACTGAATTCATCATTCTAAATAGCTGCTTGGCGTCCTAAGCAGATATATAACTGTAAATAAACAGTGCATCTCTAGTTAGGTACTAAGATGTAAATGAACTGGTCCTTCACACAAGTGTACGGTGACGTCACTAGGCATTAATCACGCTGTGTACACTGTCGCGTGTAACTTGACGCCGATTAGAGCTAGAGGCATTGTTTTGTAACGGTATAGCGATTAGACGATTAGCGAACTGTAACTTTGTAATTGTTTAATTAAGTACAAGTAGGTTTAATGTTTAAGCTTGTTACACAATTGTGTTTAATTTTTTTTTGTTTACATATTTTTATTATTATTTCTTGGAGATATCTGACAGTTTTTTTTCAGATGTTATTACATTACCAAGAAATAAAAATAAATAAATTACATTCGTGTAGGTATAATGTTACTGTGAATGTCTGAAATGCACCGGGTGTAAAACGCCTAAATCGATGGTGTAACTCAAAAACTTTTCTTAATTTATACTTGAATCGGACTGTATGTCCGAAATTAAGAAAAGTTTGAATGTAAACATTACAGATTCGTACGGACCCCGTGATGTAATATAGGTATTATCGGAAAAATACATCAGAAACTGACTGCTGCTGCAGCTTCAGCTGACTCAATGTCGTAAAAAACTGAGGATCATCTGGTCTCCTGCATTACTGGCAAAATCCGGAAATCGCACTCCGAACTACTAGGTTATGAATGCAACCGAGGTTCTACACTAGACGAGGATAATGATAATTTAATTAAGTATGTTTATCCGAATTACATACATACGCAGTACAATAACACAAGCTAGTTAAGCTATTTTTAGGCCTAAATAGCGCTGTGTAGAACCACGTCAAAACTTCGTAAAAAGAAACATTTATTTATTTATTTAAAAATCCAATTAACCCTTGAATTGAAACAGAATCTCAAAAACAGTATCAATAATAAAATAATTCAGAATAAATCGCGATAGAACCCGTAAAAATTAGTTTTATTCCAATGCCTGTCATAACATCAAAGTACAGTAATATTTCCTAGGGACTTTTTTCATTACACGATCAACTTAACCGACAAATGAAGTGTTAAGGAATTATATCCGGGAACGGTGTTTTGATTGAACGAGGGTTTAGTTACGCGCATGCGCTGACGTCTTGTGGAGTCGCGTAGCAACAAGTGGTCGAGTGCTATAGGTTAAGTGTACCTACAAGGTATGAAATTAACCTCCGAAGGGTCCAAGCACACATGTTGATTTTAGCAGCGTCGGCGGCTGACGATTTCACTGCGATCAAGTTTAACTAATCTATGTTAGAGAGGATTACTTCTGGTATGGAATCGCGATCAATGCACGTAAAATAGAGTTATTGTGTATTACTCAATGATTCTATTGACTATATATTATGAGAATTCCATTTAGTTTAATTTTGTTGCAATTATTTTCACTAATGAAACCATTTTCGGACGCCTCTCGTATTGGGTACGCATACAAGTTCTAGTTGCGCGATTTAATCACTGTTTAAACGTCCTATTGGTTGAACTCTATACTACGCACATACCTATACCTATGCCAGTATGTTAGCGTCACTAAATCATGCAAGAACGGAAAATCAGAAGTCGCCAAAATCATCAAAATAACCGACTACTGGGGCTTAAAGTAGCTTGTGTGCTTTAGCCTCATGTATCCATATAATATAGGAGATGAAGAATGAAGCTTATAAAGATTACTCTCAGTATAAGAATTTTTATAAAGCCTTTGACTTGTTTGTGTTTTTATATCATCCGTAGGTATTATGTGTTCAATTCGATCCTTGCTACAAAAAATTCAGTGTCTAAAAAAAAGCTGGAAATTTCTATAAATTTCTAAAATCTATATCTGTTTTCAAGACTTACAATAACACTCTTCTTGCCTATTCTATCACTAATCCAGGTAGCATCTAAAGCTTGCACTTTATAGTTTTGGACTCATAAGTCCTAACCTAACCTTTTTATTAATAGTTTGAGGCTATTGTAGCTAAGTGGTAAACGATTAGGTTAGTACATAACATACTTAGGCAATACTAGTGTATCAGTCTTAGAATGTGTGACCATTCTTAATTGAGACCGTTCTACGAAATGTTATACGAAAAATGTCCAAAAAGCATTAGCTTTTATGAATTTGAAATGTCTCTAAACTTCAATCTAACAGTTTCGCGTGTTTATTCCGTTATCGAAGCATGCGAGGTCGCAATAACAATTTTATAGCGGAATCCTATTTATGACAGTGTATTCACGAACATTCCCAATTTTATTAGTTCTGCTGCAGGTGGCTCAATAACCACGTATCTATTAATACATCAAAGGTGGCAGGTTCAATTAAAAAAATATTTGGCAGCCATTATATTTATTAGAAATACAGATAGAGTTATAGAGATCAAGTGCGTCCACACCGCAATATTTCAGCCAACTTTAAGGTCAACAGCATAACATATTCAGTAATAGTTGGCGGTCCCGTTTGCCATATGAGCCTCTATGGCAGTCATTACGGGTAGTTGGAGCCTTCAAAAGTCGGACGAATCTAACTACAGAATGTCGTCAGAAGGCAGTCGCTTCACGGAAAATACCAATCTAATTTCAGCCGCTTCACAGTTAGACTGGAAATCCTAACTGAGTTGGAAAAAGACTTAGAGAAATGAGTCAGTAATAGTTACTTGTTCCACCAGCACTAGCCTATTTCGAGGGTAAAAGTAGCCTGTACGTTAATCTAGACCACAATCTATCCCTGTATCACAGTTAGATTCAGACGATTAAGCGTAATTGAATAACAAACATCCAAACATCTTCACAAACTGTCACATTTATAATTTTTACAACACACCTGCTTATAAAAGTGATATTATTTTACCGCAATTAGGCACGTAATGACCTATTATCAAACTGTGACTTTTTCATTGCTATTATTCACAAGTGAGTTATAGATTCTTTTTTAAATTTTATAGGAAGTGTCTATAATTGTCTATGTTCTTAAAAAAGTTTTGATACAAAAAATACCGTGTTTAATAGAATAAATTAATACGCCTATTGTATGGTCATTTGATGCATTTTCGTATTTAAATAAATAATTTCAACTTGTAATACTTGTATAATAAACAAAATTTTCACTCAAATTTAACTTTTTTTTTTCTCTAAGTACAGAAAAAAAACAGAGTAAAAAAAAGTTAAGTTCAAACCTCATTTTTTTTTAAATATGGTCGACCGCCATTGTTAAATGCGCGCGCATAGGAAAACGAATTAATTTGTAGTATTGTTTATTTAGTATTTGTAGTATTATTTTATTCGCAAGTGTGTTGTAAAACGTCGTATGGCACGTGTGAGCATGATGATTACCGTCCTCGGCTGTCTTAAGACCCTCGCCTGGCGGCTCGGGTCTCAATGGCGCCTCGGCGGTAATCACCAACGTTGCTCACTTGTACCATAATGTACTATTATAGTAGGAGTGGGCAATTGGATAAAAAACCTAAATATAATCATCCAGTGATAACAATATCTAATCAAAACGTCTCATACTGCATAGATCCAATTAGAGAGGAACTATATAGCTTATTTTGGAACATTTCCAATCTATGAAGCTATTTAGAATTTCCAATTAACCTGAATCCAATAATCTAAAACAAACAACTTCAATCGGAATTCGTAATGAACTCGGACATCTCCAATTAGGACATTTATACGACCACAAACCAGGGACGGACGCATTTTTTAAATTTAAAAAAAAAATCGCAATAAAGCCGATTAGGCATGCGTCCTCTTTTAGGAAAAATGCCTACAAATATTCTATTTGGGTAGGGAAGGCAAGGGAAGTTCTAAATAAATTGGCGGCGTAAGATAAGCCGCCTCAGTGATTTTAATGGCGTATATTGAAACTTTTCTTATATATTTTACTTTGAAAAATGTAATAAATTCCGCATATTATGAATAAGCTTTGATAAAGAATATGGGCAAACATCCGTAGCAAAAAATATTGCGAGGAAATTTAAACGCCGTGTATACATTAATTTATAACATTGATAGTTTATTTATAGTCCTTTGATCGGAACAGCGGCAACGAAAAGTCATTTTATCTTGATTTCTATGGGTATTTTAATACGAGATAAAGTTTTATTCAAAACTAGCTGATGCCCGCAACTCCGCCTGCATGCAATTTTGATCTCGTTCCCGCCGAACCTACTCCCGGGATAAATAGCCTTTGTGATATTCCGGATTATAAGCTATATCTGTATAAGATAAACGTCACAAATATGTTCCCAAACTTTCACACTCACATACTACGAGTAAGTACCTACCGTCAGTTCGCGATTTGAATTTGTGGGAAAAATTGGATAAAAGTATGTAGTCTATGTTATTCAGAAATAATATAGCATTTTAGTGGCGACAAAATTTTTTAAACCAGTTTGTTTAGTAGTTTTTAAGTACAAACAATATATTTTTCATCCCACCATCTCGGAAAGAGTACTTTTTTTCTTCGATATCTGAGTGTAAAAGTCGCTTTTATCCTCTAGAGTGGTAAAGTAAATTTGAATTTAGAACATCGTGTGTACTAGGTTTGTGAACTCAAAACATCATTAAACCTATTTACTTCTACCTCTATGGTGCCGATTTATCATACAACTTTTTTTTAATTTATGAAAAACTCTACTCGGAACCTCCTTGGTGTACCTACTTTTTTTTTTAAATTTGCTTTGCGCGCATAATTTTTTTTTCACGTCCTATGGTTGAACATTGTTGTTGAATTTTATTTGTTGATATTTTATTATTAGTATTATTACACATAATTATTATAAAGCCTCCGTGGCGTAGTGGTAGTGAACGTGGCCGCAACGCAGGAGGCGCGGGTCCGATCCCCGCTCAGTGCAAATATTTGTATGCATAAAAAGTTCAACAACAACGGTCTAGCTGCAATGCTTCGATATCGCCTAATGTCACCATTGGGTTGTGGAGGTCACATGGCAGTCGCTTTACGAAAAATATCGAGGTCCAGCCAAATCCGCAGTTAAGACTGGTAAAGCGGACCCCGAACTCCGAGGTGAAAGCTTCGGATGCGACTGGGAATTAACGCTAGGAAGAAGAAGCATTTCATTATTTCCTCGCTGAGGTGGGATGAAAAGTTACGTGTTGCACTCGAGTGCAAAGATTTTACACCTTGTGCTCTTTTGATTCCCTCGCTAACGCTCAAGATTCTAATTTATGAATCACTCGCTATGCTCGTGATTCAAATTTAGAATCTTTCGCTTGCTCGGTCATCAAAACTGAGCACGCGGTTAAAAAGCAACTTTGCACTCTTGTATAACAAATAACTAATAATATCTTTCCGCTTTATAACATCTATTGGTGTTCATGAATATCTAATTAAGTCTTTTTGCATTTTCTTGTATCAATATATTTGCTCACAGTTAAATTACAAATTTTGATGTAGTATTAGTTCATAAAATGGTTCGTCTAGTTTCTGTGTTCCGTTTGAAACTAAAATATTCAATATGAAAGTACTTACATACCTAATTCGATTGTAACCGTGAAACGTTCGGGACGTCGTTAAAAGTACAGTACCCCTAGACGTATTACAATCTATCGCGATGCGTTTTATTGTTTCGCATTAGCATTCGCCGGCAGACGAGTGTCATCTTTTAAAGCCCCAGACGTATTGAATCCCCAGATCCTAATGTATGGTGATTGTTACTGAAGAGACAGTTACAGGCATTGTTGCGAAGTAAGCGCTTGTTAAAAGTGGAATCGAGTTTCCGTAAATGTTTCTGTAATTGATTTGCGTTTTCATGCGCAATAATGAAAATAAAATATTGTTTACGAATGATTTCTGTAGGAATTTACTTGAAACCCCATATTATAAAACTCGGTATAAGCCATTAATTTTCATTGTTTTGTGATAGTTTAAGTCTAGTTAATTTTAAATTCTCATTTTTATTACGGCTGAATAACAGTTTAGTTGCAGTGCAATTTAGGTTACTTTCTGATCAAATACGAGTGTCAGCTTTTGCTTTGAGCATAGTGTAGTACTTATCATAGACATCCAAATATTCAATAATTCAAATGTCCATCTACCTGACATCCAAACAAACAGGCGAATAAAAGTAACTGTATCTTGTACTACACAAGAGTATTGTATTAAATAATATAGCAACCTTTGAATGAAATTTTTTGAACTATTTGTTATGCTAACTATCTTTCTTAATCGATTTGAATATAGCAACCAATAAAAACTACAACAAAATCTATTAATTATTCATTAGGCTGCAAAAATAAGTAAAGTTTTAAAGAAGTTAATAACACACTACTGCAGAGCACTTTAGTTAGTGCACATTAAATTCGCATACATTTAAAATTTAAATAATTGCAGTTTTCCCAACAAAGTTGGTTATACGTACAAGCGTTTGAGGAGCTTCGGTGCGTTACTAAGTGAAATTATCTTGTCTAACTACTGCCTGCTGCTGTTGAGCTCTTGTAGACTGTATAAGCAACAACTGACTAACTAACAAAGAGAATTTAGATACAACTGCATATTATTATAAAGTATATTGTTTCTTTTGATTCTGTTTGCTCAATGTGCAGCCACTTTGATAGCGTTCTCAGAGGCACTCATGAGTTTCTCCGGTATATTATTTCATAGAATAAAATGACTGCACTGACCAAATCCACCGCTTCAGAAATTTTCGAAGTTTTTAGGAATTCAGATATTGTTAGACCTACTTACTTACTCTACAATGATTACACTTTTGTTGTTTGATCTTAAAGGAAAAATTACCTAAGTATTTGGGATAAAGGATTTGAATGCCGTGAAGGTGCAGATTTCTTTTAGCAGGATTCAGGTCGAACAAAGTGTCACGTGTCACTGGGCCTGGATTTTGATGTTACATCGTAGCGCACTTAGCGCTGGCCCCAGAGGTGGCATATGGGCTTAGTCTTCGAAGTAAATCCAGGCACACATCATGTTTTACCATCTTACGAGCGATGAGAGGTCCCGTAAGGGATGAAAGGTAAAGCTTGTCCCATATAATGATAATAAAAAAGGGTCTTCAGTAAAATTCATTTAGAATTTCTTTGTGATAAGACAGCAGTATTTTATCTTTTATTTGATTACACAGCACAGTTTTTCAAGTTTTGATATTATGATGTATTGTGTATTAGTATTATATTTAAAACTAGCTGTTGCCTACCTTTCCACCCGTGTGGATGCCGGTTATAGCGACTAAACATAGCTTTATCTTCAAAAACGGGGAGTTCCCACGCAAACTTTCATCACATATTTGAACTCTTTGCATTTGTCGCCACAAAAGGCACATTACGTTACTTCCCCAGCTATAGTCCAAATTTTACCAAATTAAATTAAAATCTGTTCTGTGGCTTAGGCGCGAAAGAGTAACTGACGGACACAGTTATTTCAAATTTATAATATTAGTATGGATAATACGATGGTACAGCCATTAATCCTCCGTCACTTTAATCGTCGACTGAAAGCCTTATTTTCTTTTATATTAGTGCTTTAAGAGGGTCCTGACCTGACGTGCGTACGTGAGCACAAAGTTGGTCTTTCAATACAAAACTACTTAGCGATTAACGTCTCGCGAATGTATTAATCTATCTACACTTCAAAGCCCGATTTAGGTTCAAACGCCAATTGAGGTCACGGTGACCTTTGGGATTACATCTTATTGATAAATGTCCTTGACCTACAATTTGTAATAATTGAGACACTAATATACCTCATTTATTACAGAATTACAGGTTTCTCGACAGCTTATTACTTGTATTTGGTTAATGAAATTTTTATAGCCGCGGTAGCCTAGTGGTATGGGTAATGGACTACTGAGACGAGGTCTCGGGTTCGATCCCAGGTTTTACCATGGCACACACCAATGACCTTCGAATGCTTTTCGAAGTTATGTGTGTATTTATCGCAGGTTTATAAGTGCCCGGTTAATGGCAATAGGCTCGCCACCTATTACATTGGGACCTAAACATAAACGGTGAAATGTGGGTGCTAGCACCTCTGCCTACCCCTTAGGGGATATAGGCGTGAGTTTATGTTATGTTATGTTATGTTATGTTATAGCCATTGATGGTGATGAATGAAAGATAGACTACAAGACTACCATCGATTTTTTATGGTTTTCAACCTTTAGGTAAGTAATGTTATATGTATCTATGAAGACAACGTTATTGGCAACGTTAAATGTAAAGTTATTGTTAACGTTACATGTAACGTTACAGGATTATCAGTATTTATTGGGATCCAAAATCTGAATTCTACTTAAATCCGCTCACAATTATTTATTCACTAACTTTCATATTATAGTGCCAGTAGGTACTAAACAAAAAGCTTTTACAAGTTACTCAACACCACTGCTCTTAAACCCAAATAGGTTACTAAATTCTCCGTCTGAAAAGTCCACCAGCTAACGTATTCTCGTAGCGTAATATCTGGCAGGTTGCTTTTAGCTGGCGGAAGGCGTCCGACCGGTTGGTTCCGGCGAGGCACCGCCAATTAAACTGGCTTGTACCAACGAATACCGGTTTCCACTGACTTGAAGCGGAATAATCTGAATGCGAATACTGAAGTACTTTTTATTACCATTGCGGTTTTCAAAATTAAAACAGCGTTAATTTGAAGACTCTACATGATATGATCGGAAGTTTACGCGAATATTACCTGCATAATGAAATTCAACTATTTTTAACGGATATTCTACTTCGGAAACCACATAACTGACAATAAGATCCGTTTTAAATGGTTTTCTTTCAATTCATCACTCCAGCTATGAACGCTTGGAGAAAATTAATTTTATAAAAGCTAAATGATCTTTGAATTCATTGCTCTGTGCTAGAAAATAAGTTTTTTTTATATTAGAAAATATCATGACAACTGTTGAAGACCCAAGGCTTTAGCATGGTGGATAAGACTCATGTCCCTCATTTCTCTATGACCAATGAAACAGCAAAAAAAAGGTGTCAGATGACCAAAAACTACTCATTACATTGGTCACAGCGAACCAAGAGACCCGCGAAATTGTCTCCGCCAAGCTAAAGCTGTATAGAACATTAGGGCGTAATTGTACGAGTGTTTCAACAAAATAAGTAAATATTACTCTAGCTCAAATACAGTAATTCAAGTCTCATGTTCGCCGTAATACACTGACCGGTCTTCGATCTTAAAGCAACAGGTTGTTGTTGATATAGCAACCTCCCAAATACCTGTTTTCGCTGCATCCACCGCTAAACATTACTGATATGTAAAAACTTGCAAGTCCGAAGGTAGTGTACCAATAGTAGATAACAAGGAATTTTCTTATACTCAGGCATAAAGAGACTGTATCTACTATTTATTTATTACTATTTACTGTATACCTATAAATCACCCATTTTGAGGCTCCGCTTAGATTTTTAGAGCTTGCAAGCCGGCACACCTGCTAATACGTCTGAACGAGACTCAGGCTTTCTCTTGGAGTTGGGAAATCAGACAGCAGTTGTTCCCATAATAGCCGTATTATGCCAAATCTAAGGGAGGAGAAGGAGTAATTGAGATCCTGGGCTCCGAGGTGAAAGCCTTGCAACCGAGAACTATGCTTAGACGATGGTGATGAGTACGATGTACCTCATTTTAATAGAAAAATAAGAGCATAAAAGAAAAATGATTGAAAGCACTTCATTTTTTGAATAAATATACATGTAGAGACTGAGACAAGTATCGATAAAAGCACCCGAAAATTCAGACATTTTCAAAGTCACAATCTATTTCAAACAAGCGTTGGCTGGGAAGCGTTCATTCGTGTAATTGTAGGCGGGTATAGGGTAGTCAACGAGTCTGAAACGTGGCTTAGTGAACTGTAAGAACCGATTGTTGAAATTTTTTGGATAAAACAAGGTGGGAATGTTGTCAGAGGTACTGGTGGTGTTGTTATAACTGAAACTTTGTTTTTGCATCCTTTATCATATGATTATGTTACGATTTAGCACTGGAATGGATATATGGGCTTATCAAGATCTTTGGAGAATTAGCCAGCCTCACCTGCAAGTCGGTTGCACCTGCTGATTTGCGTATGTGGCTCTGATGCAGACTTTCCTTTCGGGGCTGAGAGATTCGATGGCAAGATTAACCCATCCATAAGGAGAGGAAGATAAGAAAAGTGATACCAAAATAAAAGTGCAAGCTGTGAATGCCACCGGAACTAACGTTATGATAATTTATTTTTTTTACAGACGAAATGTTTACATTTACCAAGACAAACATTTTTTTGCATTAATTTAGTTTAGTTACCGATGTAAACAATTGTTGATGAACCTAAATAAGTACTAATTAAAATCGTATTTCTTTCTTATCTTCACATCATACCTTGCCTACTTACTACAGCATCTTCAGAAACAGTTTTATCGTGATGTAAACTCCTTTCATCTATCGTTAGTTCTGAAGTTCAAAGTACGCCTAGTTAGTTAACTTTGGCCTGTAACTGTTTATTCACACTTGATCGTATTTGTGTTCCATTGTTCTGAAGGCTTTGTTTCGGAAACTGTTGAGAACTTCGTCCAAGTTTGGCAGGATTGATTAAAAGTAAGCAAGGGAAATATCGATAGATAAACGACTTTCCTTTTGATGAGATTTATTTGAGTGCGGTCTGACTCTGATTGTGAGGTTATAATAATAATATATACTGCCTTTATTAAAACATATATATACTTTATTGTTAAATAGTTACTTAATTACAAATTACTTAAACCTTTTCACATATTGATATTTTCTTTAAAAAGCAATATTTTTGCTTTCAATTTACTAGTAGTATAAATAGTAAGCTGAATGCTTTTGTTAGGTGCTCACGTCGTATAGTACTTGACTCGATGGAGGTTCTCGATACTGTCGACTACGCAAGATAAGATGCATTGAGCCACAACAGCAATTTGACACAGAAAATGGACGCTGATATTCACGCAGTGAAATGTAGCAGAGGCTTGCTACGCTCTTTGCGTGGATAAACTTGATTTTTGATATAGGTAGCTAATATAGCTATCTTTTAAATAAAATACATACCTACTCAGAATTTAATAAAATTTGAAAGCAATTAGCATGCCAACTATTCAGTCCTATAGATTTAGATTGTAAAAAGTGAAATCCAAGATTAGAAACGAACGACGAAAGAAGACTTGAACCCGCGAGCAGTCCCTTACAGGGAGAAATTCTCTGACGAACTGAGCTACATGGACCACTTCTTGGATATTCGACATTCAAGTAACAACATTCTTATTAACATTTTTGACTTGTTATGAAATGCTTGTCTATTTCATACTTGGTTTTATAGTTATTTTCAGGTTAGTGGTTCTGTGTGGGTGGAGGTCCCTTCAAAAACAGGACTTAATATCAAGGTCAAGGTTATGTGCGGTTACCGCATCATATCAACGAAAGTGGCGTGCAAGTGGACTGACACACCCTTGTGGGATTAGATAGCGGAAGTGGTCGCCGTAGTTTATTAGTGGATGGTGGATGATATAGTTCCTGGTGGGAATGTAGCAATTGGTGATCTGTGAATAAATTTTCAGAAGCTGTGGGTCTATCCACGAAGCCGTTATACTTCCTTAGGGCGCGTTTTCATGAAGGCGTTTTGATTTTAACGGATTGAAATTAAGCTTTATATATTTAGCATACGACTCTGTTGCAAATTCACATGCGTATTAAACGCAAACGCGTACCTACGTCGTGAGTCCCTCTCAACATTCCCTATTAAAAATATTGAATGCTGTTAAGGATCTTGATGAATAACTCATACTATCGAAATAAACAGTTTTAATAACTAAAATAATGAAGAGTATAAATTTTGGTATGTTGAAGACGTGAACCAAAGAGAATACAAAAATAAAAGAACGATTGACAGCTGTAGTAAAAAATGTCGTTCGTAGTGGCCAGTGCCTACTACAATTGTTTGCATAAACAATCTCCGCCTCCTTGAAAGTGATATTCCTTCTTTTGTTGGAATAATAAATGTTGCTGCTGTTGGTTGCTGATCAGTCAATCAAAGGGCAGATCTTATTAATAGCTCTCCGTAATGTTCCCTTGCTGGTTTTTATGTCTGCCACTCTGCAAGCTCCGTCAGACCCGGGGTAAACAGCTGTAATTCTCCCTAATGGCCACTTCAATGGTGGAGTAGAATCTTCTCTAATAAGAACCAGCTGATTGGGCTTGATATCAGGTTGTCTGCCTTGCCACTTGGTTCATTGTTGCAGTAGACATATATATTCACGGCTCCACCGGCTCCAAAAATGTTGTCTAACCTTCTCTATGCGGGCGTATCTGTGAAGACGACTCGGATTAGCGTCTTGCATATCTGGTGCGGGCAGTGACAGTAGCGGTCTCCCTACAAGGAAATGCCCAGGAGTCAAAGGACAAAGGTCGTTTGGATCAGGGGACAGGGGAACGAGAGGTCTCGAGTTCAAAATGGCCTCTATTTGACTAAATAGTGTAGTGAGCTCCTCAAATGTAAAGTGAGCGTTACCTACGACTCTTTTTATATGAAACTTGGCTGATTTCACGGCCGCTTCGTAAATACCTCCAAAATGAGGAGAAGCTACTGGTGAAAATTTAAATTTAATGCCCTCACTTGCAAGGACCGGTACAGTATCAGAAAGGCTCTCGACAAGAGCAGCAATCTCTCGACTTGCGCCTACAAAATTGGTGCCATTGTCGCAAAATATTTCACGAGGCTTTCCTCGGCGGGATATAAAGCGACGCAAGGCTAGAATAAATGCTTCTGTGGTCAAGTCACTGACTAACTCAAGGTGTACAGCCTTGATCTTAAAACATACAAAGACACAGAGATAGCATTTTATAAGCTTGGCGCCACGTCCCTTCCTATTTAATATCATAAAAGGTCCTGCATAATCAATTCCAGTTACCTCAAACGGAAAACCTGGGGACAACCTTTGTTTAGGTAAATTACCCATGATTTGCTTCGCAATGGCTCCCTTCTGACGTGTACATATTATACATTCTTTGCAAACTTTGCAGAGTGGCAGACTCGTTAGAAATTAATTTCAACAATTCTCGTGAATTACTTTTAAATTTACGTAATATAAATCCTGCTGATTGTAGTTTGTTTTTAATTTGTTTATATAACATAACATAACATAACATAAACTCACGCCTATATCCCCGAAGGGGTAGGCAGAGGTGCTAGCACCCACATTTCGCCGTTTATGTTTAGGTCCCAATGTAATAGGTGGCGAGCCTATTGCCATTAACCGGGCACTTATAAACCTGCGATAAATACACACATAACTTCGAAAAGCATCGAAAAGTCATTGGTGTGTGCCATGGTAAAACCTGGGATCGAACCCGAGACCTCGTCTCAGCAGTCCATTACCCATACCACTATGCTACCGCGGTTTGTTTTTTGTTTATATATATCATATAATTCATTTTCCTTATCATGTCCCGTGATTAAATCGTCTATATACCAGTCATGCAACATCACATCTTTTATTGCTGGATCATTGCATTCCATTGCTAACTGTAATATACACCGGGTACTGAGAAAGGGGGCTGAAGAGGTCCCATATGTTACAGTATTAAGTTGCATATATCTTAATGGCTCAACCTCATTTTTCCGCCATAAAATGGTTTGAAGGCATCTTTGATTGGGCTCGATAAGAATCTGCCTATACATTTTTTCTATATCGCCAGCAATTATAAATGAATGCTGACGGAGTCTTATTAAAATAGAAAAAATATCGTCTTGGACAGTAGGCCCTACCATCATTAGGTCATTGAGTGAGAGACCAGATGTTGTCTTGCATGATGCGTCAAATACAACTCGGCATTTAGTGCTTTCGCTATTCTCCTTTAGAACAGGATGATGCGGCAAAAACACAGCACAATCAGATCTCTTAACCTGTGACAGATGATTGAGACACTCATACTCTTCTAGAAAATTAACATATTGGGTTTTTACATCAGGTTGCCTCCGAAAACGCCTCTCTAATGACTCAAATCTCTTACGTGCTATATAAAAGGAATCCCCCAACTGGTTTGGCTCGATTTTCAAAGGCAGCGTGACGCAAAATCTTCCATCCTCTAGACGACGAGTGTGTTGAACAAAATGTGTTTCACACGCCTCCTCTTCCTGTGATCTCACAGGTTTCACGGGAACTTCTTCAAGTTCCCAAAATTTATCTAGTTGTTGCTTTATCTCATGGCTGAAATTACAAACAACTTGGCTTTGAGAACCTATGTCTTTACAACACACAGCTGGACCTGAAATCAACCAGCCAAACATAGAATTTTGTAAAATAGGTAAGTTACGACCTAGTTTTATTTGTTCGGAACACAAAACGTCCCAAAATATATTAGCTCCTAACAACATATCTATTTTGGCTGGTTTATAAAATTCGCAGTCTGCGAGTGGGGTGGCAATGTGTAGGATAATTGCCCCCTTTTTCGCGGGGTGGAGTACAATTACGATGAATACGTGGAGTGCGTATCGATCCAACTTGTCTATCCGAAGCAATCCCTAAGGAACAATATGGGCACACTACAACACTTAGGTACACGGGTAAAGAGAAGTCACTTACCGCGCGCTGCTCCTTTGGTGATTTGTTGGTGGCCACCAACTGGTCCAGGTGTCGGGATGCTTGTAACACTTGCACTATAATAATGCTCGTGATGCGGTGAGCTGCTGAGACCTCCAATTAATACGAATGTCGAAGCGAGACTGGTGCGGTCGAGAGGTGGCGCGCGCGGCACTGCCAATCTCTCTTTCTCGAAATACCCGCATACCATGTTATCGCAAGTACCCTCATATTCCCTAAGTTTCGCTCGGACAAACTATAGGATCGATAAGCACCCGCCACAACACGCTCCCCGCCTTGACAAGGTCCATAGCTAAATAGGGGGAGCTAGGTAATGAGGTAATTCCGATCTAAGCGGTTAAGTTTCATAAATGTAAGGAACTCTGATAATATTAATGAACCGTTACAGCAGATGAAACAGTAAATAGCGTAAAATGGATATTATTATTATAACCCAAGCAGATACCCATAGGGAGACCGATTGAGGCTTAATCACGAAATTATTTAAATAAATATTAAATTAAAATGCGGTTGAAAAATAAGTATTAAGGAAATTTAAATAAATCTTATTGGGTTGGCAACGGATACAGCTTAGTTACAGGACGTTTATAAATTCCGGACGCGGTTTTGACAGACGCGACTCGAACTATGCCATCTGTACCCGGGAAAACTTCGGTTATAATGCCGAGTGGCCACGATAAAGGTGGTACGTTATCTTGACCCAAGAGGACAATAATGCCGATCTCTATCGGACGATCAGGCGTACACCACTTCTGTCGAATTTGTAACGTATTTAAGTATTCCACGCGCCATTTTTTCCAATAACCCAATACCAACTGATCCAGAAGCCTCTTGCGGTTTTTTAGATTAATACCTTCCTCTGTCAGATCAGAAGAAGGCAAGTATGTAAGCGGACTGGACATTAAAAAATGTGCCGGTGTGAGCACCTCGGGGTGTGGGTCCGATGACAAAACACTAAGCGGTCGCGAATTTAAAAGGCATTCTATCTGCACCAATACGGTCAAAAGTTCCTCATACGTGAGAAGCTGCTTACCAATGACTCGGAACAAATGAGTCTTAACGCTTTTAATATTGGACTCCCACAGACCTCCGAAGTGCGGAGCTCGCGGTGGGATCATAGTCCACTTAATTTGAGTTTTGAGTAGTTCCCGCTTAATGTCCAACTGAACAGCTGAATTTAATAAAAATGAGTATATTTCATTTAGCTGTGCTTTCGCACCTATAAAATTTGTACCATTGTCCGAGTACATGACGGACACTGGACCCCGGCGCGCAATAAATCTTTTGAAAGCGGAAAGAAAAGCTTCTGAGGTGAGATCCGAAACGAGTTCTATATGTATGGCCTTAGTGACCAAGCATATAAATAAACATATATAGACCTTCTGCGAGCGTTGTCCTCTGCGGCGAGTAGGTACATACGCAATAGGACCAGCTAAATCCACCCCAGTATGCACAAAGGCCTTGGCATCGCGGACCCGGTATCCAGGCAGATCAGCCATTTTGGGCGTCGGGTGCACAGGATTTAAGTGAAAGCAAGTGTTGCATTTGCGGCAGCGCGAACGAATAACGGTCCTACCATCCAATATCCAAAACCGTTGCCTAATAATGGACATCAATAGTCCAGGGCCCGTATGACAGTACGTATTATGGTAGTGATCAATTATTAAATCAACTACACGGTCATGTTTAGGTAGTAGTGCGGGATGTTTAGCTTCGTAGGGTAGGTCAGACTTTGAAAGTCTACCCCCGATTCGTAGGATTCCGTAATCGTCCAGAAAAACAGACAGACTGCGTAATTTTTTAGAGGGGAGTTCGCCGGCCTTAATCAGGTTCACTTCATTAGAGAAATGGATACTTTGAACAATTCGAATAACAAATTTTTCAGCGGTTTGAATATTTTGAATAGAGTCCTGACTACCTAATCTATTCGTAAATTTAAGAATACAAATGAATGTACGCAATAGCTTATTCCATGAGCTGATGCGATCAGCTATGGCAGCTAGAGCATGCGGTTCAGTCTTTGAAGTTTCGGCCACAAATGCCTTGGATTTCAACTCTGGTAATGTATCCCACTCAGTTGGGATGAATTTTAAGGGCCATTCATTTATCGGCTGATGAAGCCAAGTAGGGCCGTCCCACCAGAGCGAATGTGCAATCAAATCTGATGGCAGCATTCCGCGTGAAAGACAATCGCTAGGGTTCGTTTTCCCCGATACGTGGGTAAAACAAGCCGCAGGTAAATTTTCCTGAATTCTAGCGATACGGTTGCTTACGAAAACAGACCATCTATGGGGAGATGAGTGAATCCACGAGAGAGCTATGGTGGAATCCGAAAAAGCGTAAACACCCTGAATAGGTACGCGAACGGAAAGCTTCTCTTTAACCACGCGAACAAGCTTGGATAGAAGCAAAGCTGCGACAAGTTCCAATCGCGCCAGCGTCGTAATCTTGGCGGGGGAAACTTTAGACTTAGCACATAGGAGTCGGACAATGATATTACCATCAGGGTCAGTTATGTGTAGATAGATACAACAACCATAACCACTGAAGCTGGCGTCGCAAAAGGCTACAATATTTACCACAGAGTCCTTAAAAACTCCAATATGTCGCGGTATTTTTAAAGAAGAGAGTGCCGTAAAATCCCGGGTAAATGCGGTGAAGCGACTGACGATATGTGCCGGAGGTTCCTCATCCCAATCTATTTTAGCCAACCAAAGTTCCTTGATGAGGATTTTAGCGTACAAAACGACTGGAGCCACAAGACCCAGCACGTCAAACAAGCGGGCTACCAGCGATAAAATGGTACGTTTCGTACATTTATTTTCCATTATGACGGTAGTCAGAAAAAACTGATCGTCAGCGGGTTCCCAGGATAAGCCAAGGATCTTGAAATTATTCGAATTGTTGTCTACCGGCGAGAAACATACCGGCGAGCGATGAGATTCAGGCAACGTCTCTAATACAGCGGGCTTATTACTTGCCCATTTGATCAGATCAAATGAACCTATTTTAAGTAAGTCAATTAGTTCGCGAGATAATTCCTTTGCCAAAGGTATATCGGGAACTGAATAAACATAATCATCCATATAAAACTGAGTTTCTATTAATTTAGAAGCCTCAGGGAAGCGGTCACTATGCTCACCCGCTAAATGACGTAAAGTGCGCATAGCTAAATACGGACTGGGCTTTAATCCGAAAGGTAAATGCTTGAAACTAAAGGTGCGTACCTGTTCGGTTTTATTGAAACGAAATAAAATTCGTAAGTATTTCCTATGGTGCTCATTTACACCTACCCTCAAAAACATCTGTTTAATGTCTGCGGTCATAGCTACCGGGAACGTGCGAAAATCAAGTAATAATAAAAATAAATCGGCCTGTAAATTAGGTCCGACATGCAAAATATCATTGAGTGACAACCCTGAGTGAGTTTTCGCACTAGCGTCTAAGACCACCCGAATGGTGTCCTTATCCGGCCTAATAACGGCGTGATGCGGCATGTAGTAGCCTTCCTCAGTTAATTCATTATCAGGTACCTCAGCCAAGTAACCCTGAGCTATATAATCGGCGATGGTCTTATTATAATTTTCGCGTAGGGTAGGTACTTGAGCAAATTTTCGCTCGAGCGCAAGCAGACGGCGATGAGCCACTCCGCGAGAATTGCCTAGCTCAGAAGGGTCTCGTGAGAAAGGTAAATCGATAAAATATCTACCGTCCCTAAATAAAACTGAAGAATTAAAACTATTTTCGCATTCCAAGTCTTCTGGACTGATGATTCGTTGTGTTGGGATTTCCTCTAATTCGAAAAATTTTTGCAAACTCGAATCAATATCAGTAAGCGAGGTAAATGACGAAGAGGTAGGTTTCGTATCATTTAGACATGGAATGTCCCCCATGAGTACGTAACCGAAACTAGTCAATATGGCGGGCGGTGCGCGATTACCCGAATCGACCCTATCTCCCAAGTAAATATACGGAAATAGTTGAACACCAAGAACTAAATCAATTTCTCCCGGTAAATTCCAGGTTAAATCGGCAAGCGGTAAATTATTCAAGTAGGACAAATCATCATTTATTTTAATGTAATTAGAGGGTAGTTTGTCCGTAATGCAGTCAACTACCAGCGCATGAATATAATATCTATTGTTAGGATTAATTCGAGACTCAATTGTAAAATGAATAAATCCATGTACGGGTCGCGTGGTCATACCAACACCTTGCAACGACGAATTACACAACTTAATAACCGGAATGTTCAAGCGCTTACAACAATCCATGGTAATCAAATTATTTTGAGATCCGTTATCAATCAAACATCTAAGCGTCATTCGATTTTTATCTCGATTATTACAATGCGCGTATACTTGAGCGGTAGCTAGCAGTATAGTGTAATTATGTGGATGGCTACCGGACGTCAAGGCAATCGATTGCGTCTTGGCTAGTGTGTCATCTTTTTCAGCGGCCGGGATTCGAACCGGCTGCGCCGCGGGCGCGGACCGCTTCTTGCTCGAGGAATCCGTATTATTATCATTTGAAAAATGCAATAACGAATGATGTTGCTTTTTACAATACTTGCAAACATTACGCGATTTACATTTGGTTATGGAATGAGATAGGCTCAGACAGTTCACACAACCACGTTTCGATTTAATAAAGTCAAACCGGGCTTGCGGTGATTCTAAGTTTTTAAAATGTAAACAATTAAACAGCGGATGCCTATCTTCATTGCACAAAGGACACATTGAAGCCGTCTCGGAAACCGGTTCGTTACTCGCGATGAAAGCTTTAGAATTACTAACACTAGCTCTTGCGCGCGGCTCGACTTGTGAATTATTTTTATTCGACCTTTCAAGTACTTTGACATAATCCTGCATAAATGAGATTAATTCTAGGTAGGAAGGGAATTCCTTCTTGCTTACGCTATTTTCAAATTGCTGTATTGTTTGCGAATCAAGCTTTCGCAACCCACAATATAATAGAATAAAATCTAATAAGTCAGGTATGTTTAATTGTTTCAATGCCGCTACAGACGCCGAATATTTTTCTATATAGTTATTCAAACTGGTAGCATTACCGGTGCAACCTTTAATATTAAAAATGTTATTAAGGTAATGCTCACCTAAACTGCGATTGTCCTGATACTTTTTTACAAGACTATCCCAAAGTATCCTATAGGTATCCCCCGATGGAACAATACCTGCCGTTATTTTTAACGCATCGTGCGTTAAATTGCTTATTAGGTATTGTACGCGCTGTGCATCCGTGAGATCGGCATTAAGGTGCACATTACTACGAAATATCTCAAAAAATATTGGCCAGTTCTCTGTCTTTCCGTCAAAGGTACGTATGGGAATTGGCGGCAAGTGTATCTTAGATTTTTTATTATCGGCTGTAGATGCCGTTGTATTATTTGACCTAATGAGATTCCGCTTGTATTTGATCGTGGAATATAAGTCCTCAATAGAGCTCAAGCTGGAATAGTCTGGCGGGGTACCATCAATTGTAAATTTTACCTCATTAATTTCATCAACTATTTCTTCAAATCTGTTGTATTGCTCAGTAACGGATTCAGATTGCGAAAGGAATAGTTCATTAGAACGGGAATCATAATTGGAAATATTTTTGCATAATATATATATCCGATTAATTCGTTCGAAAATCGCTTCTTTTTTAGCCGTTAGCTGTAATAGCTTGCTTTGAAGTTTAGCAGTAGGCATTTTAAAATTAGAATTGGATTAGGTACTAAATAATTTAATTTGATATTAAATAAAATAACATGAAAATTTTGCTTAAATGCGAAATTTATAATGCGGGTAGAAAATTTCTATATTAATCAATATAAAAATTATTATTAAATGCGGAATTTAATAAACGCGGTTGGGAAATTGTATGCACTAAGTAGGTATGTAGCTGATAACCTATCCTAGGTTCGAAGGGACCATTAAATGGGGTGGCAATGTGTAGGATAATTGCCCCCCTTTTCGCGGTATGCAGAACAATTACGATGAATACGTGGAGTGCGTATCGATCCAACTTGTCTATCCGAAGCAATCCCTAAGGAACAATATGGGCACACTACAACACTTAGGTACACGGGTAAAGAGAAGTCACTTACCGCGCGCTGCTCCTTTGGTGATTTGTTGGTGGCCACCAACTGGTCCAGGTGTCGGGATGCTTGTAACACTTGCACTATAATAATGCTCGTGATGCGGTGAGCTGCTGAGACCTCCAATTAATACGAATGTCGAAGCGAGACTGGTGCGGTCGAGAGGTGGCGCGCGCGGCACTGCCAATCTCTCTTTCTCGAAATACCCGCATACCATGTTATCGCAAGTACCCTCATATTCCCTAAGTTTCGCTCGGACAAACTATAGGATCGATAAGCACCCGCCACAACAGCGAGTGTTATATTTTTTGGCAATTTAATGTTAGAAATATCAACGTCATGGTTCGGTAAAGTACTGGTTATTTCTTTAATAACAAATGCATTGACTAATGTGCTAAATGCATTTATACGCGATTGTATCTTAATATTACAACGCTGTAACGCTTCAAATGATATATTATTAATACCGGTCACACATACCGAGTTTATACTCTCACTTTGAATGCCTAAATTATCCATTAAACTTTGACTAATAAAAGATGACTGGCTCCCACAATCTAGCAGGCAGCGAACTTCCAAAGTCTTACTATTATGAGTAGAAGATACTTTAATAACTGCAGTTGATAGCAGAATTTCATTTGCCACACAAGTTGATAATGATATTGGCGTAGAAACTAATTGCTTACTTTCTGCATTTGGTTTTTCAAAATGCAGAAGTGAATTGTGTTTCTTTTTACACATTTTACATGGTCTGGAGTAACACTGGGGAGCCAAGTGCCCGCTACGGAGACAATTAATACAATACTTATGTTGGACTATCATATTAAATCTGTCTGCCGGTGACATAGCTATGTTCCTCCCACTTGATACATGAATTGCTATCTAATTTTGCAGCAAATAAGAAAATAATTAGTGTATCCCAATTATCGGTTTTTTCATCTAATGTGTTTAAAGCTCTCAAATGCTTAGCAATATGATCTGCGAGCGAACGCAAAGACTTTTCATCGCTAGTTACGGTAACCTCAAACAAGGACTTAAGGTGACTACACACTAACTTACCCTTGTTATTATAACGATCACACAAAAGTTTCCAAGCGATTTCGTAATTACGGCTGGATATTTCTAGGGATGCTATAACAGAGGCTGCCGAATCGGTTAATTAACTCTTTAGGTATTGGTACTTGTTTATACTTGCTATGGACTCATTATTATGAATCAAAGAAGAATACGTGTCGTGAAATTCTAACCACTTCGAAATGTCACCATCAAAATTAGGGATTTTAATCAGAGGTAACTTAACATGCGTATTACATATTGATGAACTAGAACTTGAACCTTGTGCATCAGAATCAATAATAGTGTTTATTAACTCTTGAGCCTCAGCAATTGACCTATAGAATCTAGTCTCAGTATATTCCCGTTCTGATTCATTTTCGGGATTTTCTTGCTTAACCTCTATGCTCGTTTGTATGAGATCATACTCTTCAAACATGTTTTCTATCTTTTTCAATCGGGTTTTAATCTCAAGTTTAATTTTAGAACTAATACTTTGCTGTTGTACACCATCTAAATATTTTTCAAAAGTTGTGAGTCTTCCCTTAAGTGATGACCGTTTACATTTAAGATCTTTTATTTCTTGGACCAATTTCTCATCTGTACCAGTCATCGCAACGAAAAGCAAATAAATTCAAATGTATAAATACCTTATTTTGAATCGCACTAAATAGTCGGAACTCGAGCAAGCTAAACGGGAATAGGAAAAACTATATAAGAAGTGGAATGGGCAAAACTCCCTGTAAGAAGCCGACTAGACTAGTCAAGCCCTTGATTCCAAAATCCGGTGTCCGCCGTTGCCGTTCCTGTAGTCGTCACAATGCCATCCAGACGTCAATCAAAATGTCCGTCTTCGTTTCTTAGATTGCAAATTCGTGTACTGCACCTCCGCGCAGTAATATATCACGGTCGCCAAAAACTGTTAAGGATCTTGATGAATAACTCATACTATCGAAATAAACAGTTTTAATAACTAAAATAATGAAGAGTATAAATTTTGGTATGTTGAAGACGTGAACCAAAGAGAATACAAAAATAAAAGAACGATTGACAGCTGTAGTAAAAAATGTCGTTCGTAGTGGCCAGTGCCTACTACAATTGTTTGCATAAACAAATGCATTGCAAAATATCTTCAAACAACCCTTTTGATATCAAAGTAATACAGCTGAAAACGATAGTAAACAAAATATTCCGTACAAAGAACTATGAAATTCGATATGTAAATACTTTATTTTTTAAGAAACCATCAAATAATCGAGCAATAGGAAAATATAATAAATTCTTTCACACTCTTATCTAGGGACACAGGAAATCCCATCAAGGGAACATACTCAAGGACGTGCTCAAACGTTTCTCCCTACCTCCTCTATTTCCCGTATTTTATTTTTCCCGTCGCCGCGCTACTATTACCGCTATCCTTGCGATGGATATAGCCGGAAATATATAACCCAGCTATTGTGCTCAGTATTCGCATACTGTATTATGCGAGTCAAGGTATGGTTTAGTTTTGAGAAACCCTTTATTAGAATATTGGACAGTAGGAAAAATAATATGGCGTGGCGGTAGAGCGTTCTATCAAGAGATCACGCATTCGATTCATTCTCAGTGCAAGTATTTGTACCTATGCATAAATTTGAATAAAAATATTTACAGCGTTTTATTTGGTGTTGTTTGCACGTTGGAATGTGGGGTCCGCTATCATATATTTTGACTTATCTTGGCTTTTATGGAAGCCTAATCACAAAAGAAAGCCTGCGCAAGAGCCATGTCATTAATCAGCTGAAATACCCAAGACGACTTTGTCTTGGGCTCGCAGTTTTTGTGCTAGCGGGCAAGCGAGTATTTATTGTGTCCTATCTGCTATACCATTTTGTACATCTAAACTGAAAATTGTTTAAATTGGAATTGTGATGACGTAACGGATTTCACTTGCATTCCGGCGATTTGCGGTCATGTACAAATAGGATTATTTCAGTACTATTCGCCACTGGCGCACGTCACCTAAATCTGCATTGACAGCTCTCGGTTGAATAAGAGGATTGACAGCCATTTTGTTATCTAATATATAAAATTCTTCTGTCACGGGGTGCGTAATCGAACTCCTCCGAAACGGCTCGACCGATTTTGATGAAATTTTTTGTGCTTATCCGGTATCTATGAGAATCGGCCAACATCTATTTTTCATCCCCCTAAGTGATAAGGGTGCAGCGGGAACGGGATTTGAATACCACGCGGGTCGAAAATATGGCGGTACGAAGTTCGCCGGGGCAGCTAGTTATTTAATAATAAAAGGTATTGTTATACAGTATTTTATTGAATCTCAATTAATTGTAATTTTGTTGTGTTAATATTGACGGACCCTTTGTGGCCTTTTGTGAGTTATTTTTTCTGCTGAAAGAACTGATTAAGTATTTTGTGGTTGCCGTAATTATGATAATACATACATATACCCACGCCTGTAAATTAGTTTTAAGCTAGAAGGTTTGCTGGTTGTACTGTACCAGTTAAAATTACACTGTTCAAGGCGTATTGCCAGACATTCTACACCGGCAGCCTCTGGTTCAACCACACTCATAGAGCAGTCAACACGCTGCGTGTACAGTACAATAACACTTTCAGGATGCTGTTGAGGCTCCCACCTTACTGCAGTGCGTCTGGTATGTTCGCGGATGCGCATACCGATGACTTTCACGCTCTGATGCGCATGAAAATAGCTTCATTGCTACGTAGGGTCAGGGGGAGCACCAACAGCATTCTGGGAGTGTTTGCGGAGAGGATGGATGGGCCTGCCTTTGGTAGATTCATCAAGCTACATGTGGCTTGATGAATCTATCAAGTGATGCGGCACATCTGTGGATACCTACCTACCTTATAATGTATTACTAACATAGACATTAGGAATAAGTATGTACTAACAAAATATGGGCCTTTGTTGTCTGCAATAAAAGATTTTTATTTTTATTTTTATTTATTTATTTATTTATAAATCCCTGAAGTGGTAAGCAGAGGTATATTAACACCCACATTTCGCCAACAGATTTTCGGTCCCACGTAATAGGGGCCGGGCCTATTGCCGTAAAGCGGGCACTTAGTCATGGGCTGTATGTATAGTATACCTACTATCGGATGGAGAACAGTCCTTCCCATAGTCGCCTTCTACGACATGCACTGGCAGAGATGAGGTCGCCCTATTCTACTCCTCCGGGCCCAACACGGCAACGATGATAATATGACTAAACAAAATTTTAGTTCGAGTAGTTTAGTTTTGTAACAACAAAATCGGCACTTTTTAAAGATTTTTAAGCTATTGCATAGCTTCTATCGCGGGCCTTGAGCGTGGAGACCGAATCCAGAAATTCCGTAACGAAAAATGGTAACACCCCCAACTCCGAGCTCGCACGAATCGATCCGAGCTGCTCCGAAGTAGCTTCGCTTAACGTAAGTAATTATAATTGCATAAGTTCTTAGTTTTCAAATTCAAATTCAAATTCAGACTCAGACTCAGACTCAGAACTCAGAACCAGAACTCGGAACTCGGAACTCGGAACTCGGAACTCGGAACTCGGAACTCAGAAATCAAAATCAAATTCAAATTCAAATTACTATTTAATATAATTGCATAAGTTCATAAAAAATGCTATGCAATAGCTTTACCGCGGCAGTCCCCGAGTGCCACACGTCTTTTTTTTGTTTAAAACAATTCGCAAGTACCAAACGGAAAGTAAAGAAAAACAAAAAAATCCGGCGACCCTTTCACTACAATACACATCAAGCAACTTTGAAATCTAACCTCGATTCGTTTCAGCCATGTCACATAATGGAGTTATCTATAAATGTCAACACTACACGGTACGAAACGGGATATCCAGAAAATGGATTCGCTCTAACAAATGGAGGACTTTATTAGATTTCGGTTGCCCAACCCCGCAGCGCAGCCACTATCATCGGGCGGTACGTAAAATTATTGATAATCTATCAATCTCAATAGAAGTAGGTACGAATACTACGAATGCTCCGACCGAGTACCTACACATCCAACAAATTTATGTAAGGCGGATAGATTTGTTTATAGTTTTGAGGGCAAGGAGATAAATATTAACTTTAGAAGAGGTATGGTATAAGTAAGGGAATTCCGGTTCCATTTTGAAATGGTAGACTCTCCTGTGTTGAGAGGTTAGGGTCGGTAATTTTATACTTGAGCGAAACTTCCGGTATATAGGTATCGCATCAAGCCAGCCGTATACTTAATGGCCAATTTTATCCATTCCATGTCCATTGGCCAAAACTCACTTTGCACAAATTATGGATGAAATTCATGAAATATGTCAATAGTAATGGAGGACAGACGACCTCATTAAGGCCACGGGAACGCGCTGGATGCGAGCCGCTTCCTACTGGTCCTATTGGAGATCTATAGGGGAAGCCTATGTCCAGCAGTGGACTTCCTATGGCTGAAATGATGATGAATGATGATGATGATGATAGCAATCTAATGGCAGTATATAGTAATGTGTATGTAAAATGGAGGGAATTAACCAAACGAGACATTAAAATAATAATAAATTGTATATTATTAGTTTAAGTTTTAATTAATTTAATTTTTTTTAGTACTGTAAATTTTATTTTATTTTATTTGAATTGTCCCTATCTTTTAAATTATAATAATAAATAAATAATAAGCTAGGTAGGTATAGATATGTTGCTAGGAAAAAACAAGGCTAATTAATCTACTTTTAGGCGGGCATGTGTGCAGACATGTACCAATCAGTGAGTGCGAACGAGAATAAAGTATTACTTCTGACATAACGGTAACTACACTTTATATAGCATTACGATAACCTATCTGCCTCATTTTAATGCATATGGCCTGAGATCATAGTTATTAAGTGAAAGTTTAAGCCGGAAGAAGGCAGACCATAAGCTCCGAGTACACCTCGACCTCGGATTCAATCAGGAAAATGAGTCTACATGATGATGAGGTATAGAGTGTTCACTTTACTTTTGTCTTTTTAACATAGCCAATGAGGTTTGTGGTTTATGTTTATGAGATGAGAAAATGTAAAGAAGTAAAAGATTCCACGGTTTACTCTTGAGTTATATAGTAGGTAGCAATATAACAAACGAGTATTTCTTTTACAAACCGCAATTCGCTGAGCGCGTGCCTGTCTGTGCCAACGAACTTAATGTGAAAACATTTCTTGGAGTCAACTGTTTTGATGTGAGCGGGTTGAAAAACAAAGGCATTTTCTGTTTATAAATTAAATGAAAACACCAAAGCCATGCAAATAACCAGACTAGCAGTTGTGTATCACAGTATGTGAGTTTCCTGTATGTAGGTATATGACTGTGAAATGAAATGCCAGTGTGTAATTAATTTACAAACACAATTTAATTTAATTTACAATTAAAATCCTTGTAAAAGTGAGTTACCTACCTAGCTTATTTCATAACTACACCATAATATCCTATTTTTATCACATTACTGTCCATCCCAAGGTTGCCTGGAAGAAATCGCTTTAAGCGATAAGGCCGCCCATTGTACATTCAACTATATAAATTGTTACCTACTTGACATACTGTAAATCTATTGGTGTACAATAAAGAATTATCTATCTATCTATCTATCTAAAATCTTTCGTTTGTAAGTTTTTATGTTCCTATTGATCCTTTTTCTATATATGCTTAGGTAGTGTAAAACGTTTAGAAATAATAAGATTCAAATTTTTTCATTTCAATTTACAAATATATCTGCCACTCTTGCCTATCAGAGAACGATTAAAATAAAGCTTTATTGTTTGGCACAGAGTTAGCAAATAATAATATAATATCTTTATTAGTGATCTACGGTAATCGGATTATTTTATTGTCACGACTTCATTTCTAACAAAGTAGTGCGAAAAACATTAAGCATTATGCATTAACCCACTTACTCCTGAAAAACTTTTTTCGTACAATAGATTTGAAATTTCGTATACGTAGTATACAAGTCATTAAAATTACATAAAAAATAATGAAAAAAATATTTGACTTCAGGGAAAGTCGGAAAATGCCGTGTCTCAAACGACGCAGTAGGAGAATTCACTACCATGATCTTCTATTAAATTGATTTCAGTTGGCTGCCCGATTAATCAGGAAATAGATAAATTAAAGCTATATAAGCCAAATAAAGTATGTTTTTCATAGATTTTTATGAAAATACTACATATTAGAGATAGAGAACCAAGTGCGCGCTAATATCCCGAGGATTCGATTGACCTTGGCTGTCCGTCTTAGCGAACCCTATGCATTGTGTGGTGATTAATTCTCATTCCACTATATAGATAGGTACACGTGGATTATGACACGCCACCACCCAGGGCCTGTGTCTGTTAGGGCAATGACTAGCCTGAACCATCGTCCTCAGGCAAGCGCCCTTGGAGACTGTTTTGTAATACGGCGCTGAATAGGATTAGCGAATCTTTACCATACTTTTTTCACCATCTTTTGGCAGTCATTACTACTTCGCAATATGCTGTTGTGGTTTTCCACGTTCCGTCACTGCTAATCATGGCTAACGCTTGGATCAGCAGCATGAGGCTTTCTGCTCCAATGGCTGTTACGAGGTGACGCTAATACTTCAGGTGGTCACTCGTATCAGTGAGCGAAGGGGAGGGTCCATGGAGTAACCCCAGCCGTAGTAGAACCTGGGTGTTGCCTCCTGGACTATATGATGCAGGACCTCAATGACAACAGTCCTTTCATCATCATCATCATCATTTCAGCCATAGGAAGTCCACTGCTGGACATAGGCCTCCCCTATAGATCTCCAATAGGACCGGTTGGAAGCGTCTCGCATCCAGCGCGTTCCCGCGGCCTTTATGAGGTCGTCTGTCCACCTTGTGGGTGGATGTCCCACGCTGCGCTTGCCGATACGTGGCCTCCACTCGAGGACTTTTCGACCCCATCGGTCATCAGTCCTCCGTGCTATGTGCCCTGCCCACTGCCATTTCAACTTGCTAATCCGCTGGGCTATGTCGGTAACCTTGGTTCTTCTACGGATCTCCTCATTTCTGATTCGATCTCGCAGAGAGACTCCGAGCATAGCCCTCTCCATAGCTCGTTGGGCTACTTTGAGCTTACTCATAAGGCCCATAGTGAGGGACCACGTTTCAGTGCCATAAGTCATCACTGGTAACACACACTGGTCGAAAACCTTCGACTTGAGACACTGAGGTATGTCGGACGAGAAGACATTGCGTAATTTTCCGAACGCTGCCCAGCCGAGTTGGATTCGGCGATTGACCTCTTTCTTGAAGTTGGACCTACCTAACTGGACTACTTGTCCTAGGTAGACGTACGAGTCAACAACTTCAAGAACCGAGCTCTCAACAGATATCGGGGTAGGTACAACATGGGCATTGCACATCACCTTTGTCTTGTCCATGTTCATTTTAAGACCCACCTGTTGAGAAACTCGGTTGAGGCCTTCGAGCATCGTGTTGAGATCTTCCATCGATTCTGCCATGACTACAATATCGTCGGCAAACCGGAGGTGAGTGATGTATTCGCCATTAATATTGATGCCGAATCCTTTCCATTCCAGGAGCTTGAAGGCATTCTCCAAAGTGGCCGTAAACAGTTTCGGAGATATCACGTCTCCCTGTCTTACGCCTCTTTTCAAAGGGATCGCCCTCGAACTCTGTTCCTGTACTCGAACCGACATGGTGGCGTTATTATACAAACACTTCAACACTTCGATGTACCGATAGTCAATACGGCACCGCTGGAGAGACTCAAGCACAGCCCATGTCTCGACCGAATCAAAGGCTTTCTCATAGTCCACAAACGCTAAGCAAAGTGGTAAATTATACTCTTCGGTCTTCTGTATAATTTGCCGCAGCGTATGGATGTGGTCTATGGTACTGTAGCCTCTACGGAAACCGGCTTGTTCGGGAGGCTGGAAGTCATCAAGCCTGCGCTCGAGACGGTTCGTAATGACCCTTGAAAACAGCTTGTAAACATGGCTCAGAAGCGAGATGGGTCTGTAATTCTTCAGTAAGGTATTGTCACCTTTCTTAAAGAACAGCACCACCACGCCTCTGTTCCACGCTTCTGGCGTTATGCCCTCGAGGACGACGGTGTTAAAAAGCCTCTGAAGGACTTTAAGTACCGGTGTTCCACCCGCTTTCAGAAGCTCTGAAGTGATTCCGTCGTCACCCGGTGCCTTGTTATTCTTAAGCTGATTTAGGGCCATTCTAATCTCGTACAGGCTGATGTCCGGGATATCCTCGGTGAAGTGTCGGGTCAACTTGGCTCTTGGGTCGGTCGCCATGTTGCCAGCAGGATTAGCGACCGAAGCGTATAGCTGTCCATAGAACCTTTCGATCTCCTCCAAAACCTCAGCCTTGGTCGACGCTATACTGCCATCTTCCCTCTTCAGCTTAGTCATTTGGCTTTGCCCAACAGACAGATTTCTTGCGAACACTTTGGAGCCTTTGTTCCGCTCGATTGTCTCTTTAATATGTTCAGTATTAAAGAGACGTATGTCGTGTCGCAGAGATTTGGAAATCTGTCTGTTGAGCTGCCTATATGACTCTGCATCATCGGAAGACTGCAGTCGAAGTGAGCGTCGTTTAGCCATGAGTTTTTGGGTGTGATCGGAGAGTTTCTGAGGTCTATTTGAACGGCGGGGTCTAAAGTGCTTAGAGCCCACCGTTTGGACAGTTTCTACGAGCCTGTTGTTTATCTCGTCCACCGACGCAAAGTTCTCTAGGCAATCAAAGCGACTTGAAAGCTCAAGCTGAAAGTTCTCGGGGTTTTGGATTTGGACACGAGTAGGTCGGAGTGTAGACTTCATCAGGCGGGACCTTTCGAGTTTAACGTTAATACCCAATGTGCCTCTTACGATTCTGTGATCACTACCGGTTTTCACCCTGTGGATCACGGAGACATCACTGAATATTCGTTTCTCGTTGGTCATGATGAAGTCTATCTCATTCCTCGTGGAATCATCAGGGCTCATCCAGGTCCATTTCCTGTGCGGCGGCTTCTGAAAGAAAGAGTTCATCATGAAGAGTCCCTCTTTCTCCAGAAAGGCAGCCAGCCTCTGTCCCCGCGGGTTCCGTTGTCCATATCCAAATTGCCCTACTCTCAACTCATCATCGCTTTTCTTACCCAACTTTGCGTTGAAATCTCCCATAACAACAGTGAAGTGGGTCTTAGACGTATGTATGGCCCTACTTACGTCCTCATACATAGTCTCCACTTCATCATCTGGGCGTTTCGAGGTCGGTGCGTACACCTGAATGACCTTCAGCGAATACCTCTTGGATATTCTGAGTATTAGGTATACAACCCTGCTCGACACACTTTCGATGGTAATGATGTTGTTAATGAGGGATCTGTGAACGAGAAAACCGACACCACCTTGCGACTGCTGGTCGCCTTCCCGGTGGTAGAGCAGGTTGCCGGATCCTAGGGTTATCGTGTCCTCGCCCTCTCTACGGACTTCAGACAACCCCACAATATCCCAGCGCAACTTACTCAACTCTTCTTCCAGCTCCGCAAGCCTCTCGTCAGTCCTCATCGTGCGTACGTTGTGCGTTACCAGGGCCAGTCGTCGTTTGGGGTGGTAGCCGGATCTATGCCGGGGATTCTTAGCACCCCCTGCTCCGCCGTTACCCTGGCCGCTACCGGAGCCAGGTCTAGCGGAGCTGCCGGGGACTAGGGGCCTGGTCCTATTTGTGCCTGTCATAGGGGGAGTTTGCCCATAATCGCCACGCTGGGCAGGCGTGTTGGCAATCGCAGGACGTAGCTTCGCGGCGAGGATGCTGCTGCCCATCCTCGCCCTGTGCCATTTTAGCTACGCCGATTTGATATGGTTATACCGCCATTGGTCGGTTCCGCTGTACCTCAGTCGGCTCCTACGACACCTGGTACTAGAGGGGGGTACTATTCTACTCTGCCGGTACCCCACGGCTAACCTTTAGCCTCTGGAAACAGGTTCTAAAGTCTGCACGTTAGATTTTAGTTGATGTTCTGAACTGGGATTCAGGGAAATACTGAAGTAGGTAACTCAAAATCTGGTGAAATGGTAGTTATATAGCCTGGTACTTTCTTTTCAGCATTTTGATTTAGATTCTTCAATTACCTCGTTGTTTTTGTAATTGTTTATTATGACTGAGTATACACTACGCATGGTAGTACATTCTCCTACTGCTTCTTTTACGGAACAGGTAAAATAATTGAGGTATAGAAAATGAAATTCTATAAAATCAATTAATTTTTCTATGCATTCATAATATATACGAATTAAAGGTTTGTAATTATATCACATATATATTAAAAACAGAATGTACCATTACATTAACTTACCTTGAATTACTGGTTGAAAAATCAAGGAAACTCAAACTTAATTTACACAAAAAAAATTAAGTCTCGATATTGGTTATCATTTTTAATTGTTAGGCTAAGCCCTGGACCATTAATTGAGATGTTAAAAAATACGTCAAACTATTCTTGTAAAGTGCAATATTTTTTTAAAGTAGGTGTGTCTTTTAGGCCGCGGTAGGAGAATGTGGGTTAAATGTATATACAACAGTAATTTTAAAATACAACACGCAGCACTTTCACGTGGCTTTTAAAGCAAGACAGAGTTTAGGAAAGTTCCTCAATAATCTTTCCTGAACATCCCACAACGACTAACTTAGCCACTCATGAGAGGGATTAAATGTAAGAGACTTTGGTGGACAACAAATAGTAACTATATTGCAAAAACTAAAAACCCGACTGCAATAATTTCCACCTCTAACCCGCTCAAGGGAACTCGTAACACATAATCCTTCATACTATGGCTTCACCATTTGCGAAGCCGTTTCGTAATCAGCAGGTGTAACAAATTGCAAGTGACTAATTGGATCTAGAAAATCTTGATACATTATGGCTAAGGAAGTAAATAGGCATAAAACATACACCCACACATGTAAAGGAGTATACTTATTCTATTGGTCGTATGTACATACACTTCTCCATATTAACATAGCGAAACGAATGAAAGAGGTCGTTAAACTATGATAATATCTACCAAATACAATCATACTGTTTCGACATTCATGTCAATAAAATTACTCAAATATTGCTTGAAAAACCTTCTCGGTATTGGAAATCCAATTATATTCTCGTACCTTTCACATTGATGAAGCATTGTTATTAAAATGTCCATTATAATTATGAATTTCATTTGTAGAATAATTTAATGAAGACATTTAATGTTTTCAAATTGATTGTGAGAGGAAGTTATGCTTCTTCAAAATTGAAGTTAAAAACCATGGAATATATTTTGATCTGTGAACAATCTATATCGCTTATATGCCTTTGCCTTTAAACCATCGATATGTATGTATGTCCATCGTCCGTTTTTATGCGCAAGAAGTGTATATGACTCGTAACTACTATACGACTAAACAGATATTCATGAATAAAAAAATGATAGATTCGTCTTTATTTTACGAGTATCACTGGGTACATTAATATTATGAAAGACGGCGGCTTTTTGGCACCAAATAGAACATCATTTCACAAAGCACTCCAGTCGGGCTTTTTTACATTCATGCTATAGAAAAAAAAATGCTAAAAAATATAAATCTTTATAGGTCACCTCCTACACTTAATATACATATATTGCAGTGCCGTTTTATCAATTTACCAAGTTGTCCGCTTATCGAGAAGCACTTTCAACGGCCTTTTTATGATTTTAATATCACATAAAAGTGAAGAGAGGTCCCCAACTACCAATATCGTTATATGCGAAGCGAGAAACGACCCCTAGACAAACGGATTAAGGGCCCAACATCACCATCGCCTATACTCAATAAAGTCCAATCATTTTTCATTCCAGAAATAAAATATCAGGAAAATGTAAAAAGGTCACAATGTTAAAAATTTTCTTAAAAAGAGGTTTGATCTTTTGTAACAAAGTGTGTCCCTTGTTTGGTTTTTGATGAAGTTAATAGGATTAACTTTGTTTTCAAAACGTTTAACGATTTGTTTGTTTTCGTTGTAAAGTCTTTATATCTCTTTATTGATTATGTAGAACTAGACGACGCAATTTATTGTAAAACCTAGCAAGTATTAATAAAAATATTAAATTAGAAATGTTGTTTTACCACTGGCAGGAGAAGTAATTGTTATTCCGTTTACATAATTGTGTCGTAACTGTATTTTACCAGCTTTACAGTAAAATTAGTCAAAAATATTGCAGTTACGATACTATACGTAAGCGGTGGTGGTACTCAGTATATTATAAAAAACGGAAATGGAAGGATAAATGTTTACAATTATGATTTTGCTAATGAGTGAGAATGTGACTGGGAATACGAAATTAGAAAACATCTGTTGATGTTGAGGTTGGTCAAATGCAGTTACAATACTTTACGTACCGTCATCCTCACAAACTTACACAAAACATAAGGATGTGGGACAGTAAGATTAAATTGTCCAAACTATTATTGTAACCATCTTGACAGATTCGAATAATTATTGTGAATTGTATAGCAGGATGATTCTCGTGTAAAGAATTATCGTGTTTTCCCATAGACTATTTGTTTTTCCGATAAGAAATTCTCGGTAGCATCAAATTCAATACTTAATTAAATACCGTTATTATTCTCTCACTACCAGCCTAATCGTACTCTTGGCATCCGTTCCTTCTAATAACAAACATTAACAAAGCGCTGAACAACGCATATCCACTTCCAGCAAATAAATAAACCTACGTCATAGTACATGAGTCTTGACCTAGCCGGGCCAACAGCCTGCGGAACTATTTCTGTACGGTATTTTTAGAAATGGGAGATGCGGAAAGTATTATTATTAAAACTGATCCGCATAGGAATGCAGGAGTCATCTTCGCTGGTGCAGCCACAATATGTGGCGACTACGTAGGTAGCAAATGTCCGGCTATTTTGCGTCCGCCGCGGATGGTAGGAGGGCTAGACTCAAGGTCGCTTCGGCCTTATTACAAAACACGGACTAAGTCTGGTTTAAACCCGAGTCCAAGCTTAACTTTAGACCATGGTTTAAATTTCTCCTTACGAAAGCTGAATAATCCGTAGACTACTTAGTACCATAATATGAAGGAAGGAAGGAACATACTTAACATCATATTGGCCGTTTTTTGACCCACCTTCGTTATTTGAGGTAATTTTAAAGCAATTAGTTTGCTAAACTAAACAAATTATAATAAATTGGAAAAAGCGAAATCAATTCTCGGGCGGGACTCGAACCCGCGATCTTTCCCTTACAGGGGGAACGCTCTGACCACTGAGCCACCGAGCTTCGCCCGAGAGTGATCCAATCTTTCCAATACATCCATCTTACGGCGATGGTGGGAGTAATCTACCGATATTCGTACCGAACGATGTAACGAACGGTCTTCCATCCAAAACCTGACCCAGTCAATATTGCTTAACCTCGTAATGAAAAGAACGGTCACCCATCCAAAACCCGACCCAGCCAATGTTGCAACCCAGATGTTATGTGATACTAACCGGCTTACCTCAAAAAAATGGCAAGTTTTACATACTATAAGGTTCACGCAGGTTTATCTTTAGACCAGAGATAGTCCTTGGTTCAGTACTAAAATGCTTTTTTTAATCCAATTTTCCTTAAACCATGGTCTAAATACGAAGAAGTTAGTCCGTGTTTTGTAATAAGGCCGAAGGACTGCTGGCTTGATGATATGCGTGTCATTGATTTCACTGCCATGGATGTTTAAGATTGTGCGAAGTGGAGGAGTAAAAACTAGAAAGGCGGACTCTGAACTCCGAGGTGAGAGCCTCGGATGCGACTGGGAGTAACACGAAGACGATGATCAGTCAGTAAGTAAAACGACGAACAAAGAATCGATTTTTACAATTCAATCATCATCATGAGGAGTTATCTCGGTTGTGCCCAATATTTGTAACTCTTCTATCCATCAAGGATTTGGCTTAATTTAACTTTTGTGCAAGCAAATGCCGTTTGACCACCCAACTCAAAAAGAAAGCCGCCGCTAGCAGAGCCTTACTCGTTAGTCTGCAGGTGTACCGGCTAATAGGCGAGATTGATTTGGGACCCGAGGGCCTAGGTAGGAGGAGTTCGGGTCCTTCAAAGCTTATAACCAACAATACTCAATAATATAGGAATTTTATAGTAAATAGTTTCACTTCGCTTACGAACTAACAAATAAACTTCGCAAATAGTTCCAATTTTATTTGAAGCGCTGTTTTCAGGAAATTCAATAAGTTTGTGCAAACCAGTGTGAGAGTAACGCGACGCAGAACACGAGTTTCGATGTCAAAACTTTGTACAATAGCTTCCTAGAATTTGGTTTCATTCGGTTATGATTATGTTCGTAAATTGAATCAAAAGCTTTACGTTTATGATTGTTATTACAATAATTATATTATCCGTGCTATTTCTATAGTTCTAGTAATAAATTGACAAATCAATCAGAAATAATGTTATTATAGAGGTGAAAATAGATTTAACGTGAAAAGGTTACAGTGATCGTGACATACAGTGATAGTCTTTTATAGTCTTTTACTTTTTAACCCCCGACGAAAAAAAAGAGGGGTGTTATAAGTTTGACGTGTGTGTGTGTGTGTGTGTGTGTGTGTGTGTGTGTGTGTGTGTGTGTGTGTGTGTGTGTGTGTGTGTGTGTGTGTGTGTGTGTGTGTGTGTGTCAGTCTGTCTGTGGCATCGTAGCTCCCAAACGGCTCAAAAAGAACCTATAAAATTTAAAATAATAACTATTACATTATAACCTACCCTAAGTAGGTACCCTTTTGTCATTTGTCTCGTCGGGGACCGGCGTCTGACCGTCAGGGGGGTATAGAGCATACCAAGGTACTTAGCGGTTTCCCGACGAGAAAAATTACAAAAGGGGCAATAATTAGGGTAGGTCACAATGTAATAGTTATTATTTTACATTTTATAGGTTAATATAAGCAGCCAATTAAGCTAAATTGGTTAGGAGTGGGTTCAAATTCGTAGTGTAGTGAGGATCTGTAGGATTTGAACCCGGAACCTCTCGATCATAAGGTCCACTCTTTAACCACTAAGCTACCGACGCTTACAGAGACAGTTAGGTACTTTTCAGTTCTAATATTAGTAGGTAAAGTGCCTAAGTAATACGAGTAAGTACGCGTAGCGTGGACTAAATTATTTGATATCCCCTGAAAAACTTACGTATACGGTATGTACACGTACCTATATTATATTAAGAGAATATGTGTGTCAGTTGTTAATTTGAAGATTCTTTGACAACCGAGTGTCAGATTTTGTTTTTAGGCAACTGTCAAAGAGAAAATTTTCAGCGCAGGTGTTATCTATACCAGTAACAAATAACGGCGCGGCGTCTATAAAAATAGGGACACGTTGACACGATTAAAACCCAGCTAATGTTTTGTACATTAATCTCTTTGATGATAAATACCTATCTTCTATTTGTGATTTAGAGTGTTATAAGTACATAGAGAGATAAGTGTTATTGGGTTATTGACGGGCCCACGGAGGACAGAATTATCATTTTCCATCTCCATGAGCGGGCCCTCTACACTCAGTATAAGGCCCCAATAGATCTTCGAGGCCTTCAAGCCTAGGCCTCAATTCTGCTAAAGCACAACCACTGTCACACCATTGATTTTAGCCTATAAAGTAATGATGTTAAAGTTTAAAATTAAATGGCTTTTTGTAGAGTGAATGAAATAGTGTAATGAAACTCTTTTCATTTAATTTGGAACTGCAAGTCTATCGAAATAAGGTTTAAAATTTAATGCAATTTTTTGTAGTCTCCGTGGTGTGACAATGGTTGTGCTTTAGCAGAATCGAGGGCCTGATCACTAAAAGTTAATACAACTGACGATCAAAAAAGTTAATACAACTGATGATTTAACGAAGAGGATCTGATGCAGGGTTTATTTTTAGTTAAGCGAGCAGTCGCGAATCCATAAAAGTCTATCTTAACTTTAAATCAATCTTTATGGAAGGCTGGCCATCGCAATCCAGGGTGGAAACCCGTGTGATGGACACTTTTGCGCCAGGAACGGTCAGGGGCGGGTTATTTGATATATTCTGGACTTGACTTATTTGTATTGTGACTTAATGTATAATGTATTGTGATTTCTGAGTTATTAAATTATGAAGCAGTTTCAATTCTGTAAGGAAGAGTATAGAAGGAAAGTAGTAGGAGACCAGAATTTTTTATTCTTCAAAACCAAAATGGCACCAAAACACTGAAAAGTGTAAAATAAATACCTAATTTACAGAATTTATTCCAAAGAAATTATTATAAAATTGGTTTATAAACTGAAAGAGACGCAAACAAACATGGCCTTCATTTTAAAATCGGTAAATAAAAGATAAAATATGACAGAATTATTAAAAGACCCTACAAAATTGTTAAATTTATTTGATGTTTACGATGAAAAATATTTTGAGGAGCTTGGCAATAAACCAAAGTCTTTATTCTGCTGTACATTGTTGCGAAGATTACGACAATTTATCATTCAACTCTTGGATATTAATCTTTGTTATCGCGATAACTGATCAAAATCATGCTTGAAGGTAAGATTTTTAATTACTTAAAGTATATGTACGGGTTTGGGGCACACTCATCTTCGGGGTTCAAACCTGACTGACGAGACCCCGAAGAGAATAACGCGTGAAAATATATAAGTATATTATACTTATATAATATATACGAGTAGGTATATGTATGTATCTAGTAACGTAGGTATAGATATGTATAATTTGCTTATGCAAGTTAAGATTAAAAAATGTTTCGGATACCTATCATCTGAGTAGTAGATATAGATAAATACTGCAGTTATCGTAAACACCTCTACCTACCTCTAACGACTGCGAGTTCAAACAAATTCGTTAGAAAAACGAATCGAATTTATATAAATATCTACGCATTCTACGCCCCAATCGACATTTTTGAGGAAGTACCCATAGTTATACTGTGCAGTGTGCAATGTCTGTATTATGGGTATACAACGCAATATCTACTCTAACCATAAATGTTTATGAGTGAAAATACAATATATGCACCTAAAGTGAAACGCGCCGTAGAGATCTGCAAATAGAATTTGAATTTCACGTTCCCCGCCTTATCTTTATTGTTCTAGCACTTGAAGCTTGCGCTCAAAGGCGGAATCGCAGCGGAAAATACGCTGTGCATGTTTTACTATTTTTAAAATGTATCTATGTTTATTCGAATTTACACATAAACAGTAGATAAGGCTATATATTAGACTACAAATTATAGAATTTGTAATCATGGCAGGACGAAAATGTACATTTACTGGGATGGCAATCCTATTCGACATTAAGCGATGAGCGATGAACGAAAGAAGGAAGGTTTTACTGTCGTAATGATGTTATATAAAAAAAATAATCTCAACCACCACATAACAATATTTAATTAAGCAATTTCAGTTCGTAATCTACATGAATAAAAATACAGAGTCCTGAATGAATTCCACGTTAAATGGTAAAACGAGCCGAACTGTAATTTATTCGGTTGGTTGAACTTGTTCATCGTAATCGTATTTACACTCAGTATAACTTCACGCAAGACACAAAAGACTGTCTTTTCTGGCTAACGTCTAGGTACACGTGTACAGAATTTGATTTTATTACCCTTCAGTCATATTAGAAATAAATGTACGAAAGGTAATAAACAGAGATTTATTGCTAACTTACTTATTTTTACCCGACTACGGCAAAGCCAGAGGAGGGTTATGTATGTATGTATGTATGTATGTAGGTTCATCTGTTCCTTTAGAGCTCCTTAACTAGGTACTTATTAGAACTGGAAAAATTTAGAGTATCGATAGATGCGTCTTGGTGGGTCGCTAGTTATAGGCTATATATAAGTGTCACTGAATCTAATGTGGCGCCATCTGGGGGTCAAAAAGTACTGTATAAAAATGCTAAATATGCTGTGTTTGATATAAAATGAAAGGGCTTGATAAGTAAATTTCAAATATGTATACATTATTGACTGTTCGTTGCCACAAAATAATATAAATAAAAAAATAAGTTTATAAACAACAACACGACTACTGAAAAATCACGTTTTGTTACGTCACAAAGTAATAAACAAGAAAATATCAAGGATAGCCGTGGTCGTATACTACCTTTCCCTCGAATGTATATTTTTTTTTTAGAGGAAATGGCATACGACCACAGTTACTGTTATCCTTGATATTTTCTTCTTTAATATTTTTTAGAGTATGATTTTTCAGTAGTTTTAGCTTTAAAACTTATTTCACTTATACAAATTGACTGTTGTACGTAGCAGTAGTATTTACATTGGGTTATAAGTACATAAGTATAATAATATCCATACCTTATATCTTTATACGATTGTATATTTTCCAATGCTAATACCGGTATTAGCAAACAAACATGCTATGAAATTATAGTAAGACAATTTCACAAAATCCATTTAAGAGAGTACAATGAAGCTGATGCATTGATGCGTGACAGTCCATTCATCACACATCCAGTGAAGGAAATAGCACTGGTTAAAGTCGCGCACATCTGTGGGAAATTGCCGTACATTACGATTTTGTTTACACGAAATCACGTAAAGACTGTTCTTGTAAACAAAATCACCGCGAAAATAGAAACGCACGTTCACATATACGTGTAGAACTATGTTTACAAATATTCATATTTATAAAATACCTTGTTGGTGCCGCAGCATAAGTTTGAGCTTATGTCCCGGTGTTCTTAGACCTATAGCTAAGAATACACATTTCCCTTTCCCCTCTTCTTCATCTTCATCCTAGCGTTAATTCCAGTCGCATCCGAAGGTTTCACCTCGGAGACTGGGGTCTGCTTTACCAGTCTAACTGCGGATTTGGATGCACTTCGATATTTTCCATGAAGCGACTGCTCCGTGAAACAACCCAATGGCGATATTTGGCGATATCGAAGCATTGCAATTAGACCAGTTGTTGGACTTTTTTGGGCTACAAATACGCCGTAACGACTGCCGTAGATGTTCATATGGCAACCGGGTGGCTTAACATGCTCTCCGATGCATGGCCAGACCAATGCAAATACCCATATTCATGCATACAAATATTTGCACTGAGCGGGGATCGAAATACTACTACCACGTCAGAGGCACATTCCCATTTCCCCTCTATATAATACAAATCCGATGTCAAGTGTCATATTGACTACAGATCTTCGATATAGCCGGAGAGTTTTTGTGAGGGATAATATCGAGGCTCGAACGTTTCGTACACTGAAAGTCGACTCAGAGTTGAAAAATTACTCGTAGGATGAGAAGGATGACTCTGACGACAGAGCTCACTATTGGTGTGTTTCTGTAGCTCATTAGTCTAAACTTCAGATAGTTTTTAGATTTTTTTTGTTCTGTATAGGCCTGTACTACGATTACGTTTATTCCCGTAAAAAATATTTGTACATCGACAGTCACATACAGCGATTCATCGTAATATAATTAGGTACAGGGTCACGCCATTCACCATTCATCCTCGCATCATTTGTACTTCAAAATATTTTTCTTCCAACGGAATTTTTCCCAAGAAAACGCAAATAACGAGGTGTTTGGGTGTCGCAATGATTCATGAAATTTGTTTTTAATTTTGTGCTAATGAGTTCAGGGTGCCTCGACCGGCGACTGATGGATATTTGATTGATTAGTACAAAAGGCTATGAAACAATGTCTCATTGAGACGGGGTCATTTAAGGTGTTCTTGATTAGAAGCTAATCTTACTGATTGATAATCCGAATTTAGCAACTTTTTTGTTCTCATCGCAAATTAAAGTTTTTCTGGCTATAATATCCCACATTGTAATAGGGTCAGCTTTCCTTACTTTCTAGGGTTCCGTTCCACAAAAGAATAGAGTTGGATCCTTATAGGACCATTTTATTGTTGGTCTGTTCAGACTTTCACCGGTGGTGGTACCTACCAAAAATATTATCAAGTGCTTTTGAAGTTGTTAAAACGCGAAAATTAAGGCAACTCAATCAAAAAATACGTTTTAGACAATTGCAGAAGAATTAAAACCTATAGAGTAGTTGAGTACCGCTACCGCTGAGCAAGAAGCAAGGTCGTAGGTATAGCACAAGTAATAACGGTCAATTTCAAATACATTTTTTCACACATCTTTCCCATAAATCTGTAACCAATTTGTGTCTCCACTCTAGAATTCGATTGTGGTACTCGTACAACCTTCTGCACATGATACATGGTCAAGGTTACTATGATATCAATTCTGGGAACAATATTCATAACTGCAGTTTACGAGAGCACTGTTAAGTTTACCTCGATTTAGTTATGCAAGGAACCCGCAGCGCGCGAGTTCGATTCAAACTTGCTGATTTTCCCTTCTTTCTTTTTATTATTTTAAGAATTATTTCCCAGAACTTTAAATCATAGGTAATTTAGGTTATCTATACAAATAGTTAACCTAAATTGAACTAATTTTGAGAAAATCATGTCGAATACAACTAGACTATCGCAAGATCACAACTAATCTCTGGGAAACAGTGAGAGACAGTAGACATGGCGATGATATTAACAAAAGCAAACAATATTCGCATAGCAGACAAATATGAAGCTTACGCCGTTAATCACAATGTTGGGATACACTTGTCATGAGTGCTGAATACTGCCCTGTTTGATGTTATTTCAGAAGAAATTGTTTATGTATTGAAGATATTATTATTTCATTTAAGAAAATAGATCAAGCATCTCCGATCTTCGTAGCTACTTTGCGATATGAAAAGGTAATACTATAATCTTTACATTAATAGGCAGACCATTTAATTATCTACAACAATGATGGAAGTGTTCCTAAAAGGATCTTCGTGTTTCATGAAATATTTATGTATTAAGTAGCTTCCGTGGTAGAGAATAATTATGTATATATTGTGTACAGATTAATAATAATAATACCTACCTAGATATTATGAATTATAAGTACCTAGGTACTTCTAGCGATTTCCCAGTTGCTAATAAACATATCAAATCATTGCAAAAAATCAATAAGACATTATGACTGGCTCTTAATACTTTGGTATTGAGATTATTTTGAGACTTTGTGTCAAGGTAGATCAGATGCTTACTTTACAGGTTAATAATTATAATACATAAATTATTATGAATCACATTCTGCGACAGAGCCTCCTGCGCTAAGTAGTAGTAACATTATATTGCTATCGTATCGTATTATTAGTAAGCGGTCAAGTAATTCCTGAAATCCCTAGAAGTTTCCTCATTAAATGGAAAAATGCTCAAGTAGTTTTTAAGGGATAATTCAATATCAACCTTATTCCATTAAGATAAAGTTTGATCTGGTCCAAATTGGCTATATTTGATTTTTGTAGACTATAAAAGGAAATATTATCCATACTCATATGGTTATTACATCTCATCACTATCATTAAGAATTAGCATTAGATCAATATTTTTGCAACATTTTCCAATTTGAATTTATCAACACAAGGGACAATAAAACATAATTGAACACTTATAATTTAAGTACTCACCCAGAGGAATGAGGCCACTGTTGAGCATCGACAGCTTAATACTGTTAGGGATGGACACCAAGCTTGTGGACCCTGCGTTCCTGTAGTCCTTCTTCTTCGGTTTTTTCTCCAAGTCATATCTTGGCGTGGAACGTGAGCGGTGTTTCCGTTGGCTGGTCGCCACTGAAGTACCGCGCTGTCCCGTCCGCGTCGACATTGTTTGGCTTACTGAGTGATTCCCTCCCAATTTATATTCAGTCGGATATGAGCGGAAGTATCTGGCTCAATTAATAGCACACCGTCATTTTATATACACAAGAACTTCACACACAAACACTATTTTTTTTAGTTATTGTGGTATAAAAATATGACAATTTTTTTATATTGACTGAAACTAAAGCTACACTATCTATTTATAAGCGTAATTATATATTATTTATATCAAAACATTTACTAGAACTTGGCATTAGGTTTTATTACTAAAATGGCGGTCTTTATTAGGTGATGACACTTTTGGTATCATGAAGGCTTTTTCATTGCGTTTGGATCTGTTCAGCTGGTTAGTCGTCGCCTGGAACAAACGAAAAAGGTACATGTAAGTTACGTGTTAGGTAGGTACATAAATATTATTATAAATTATTATAAGTTGGACCCCTCTTTGCTTATCCCATTTATGTGACTTGTCAGCCACGGCCCACTTGATAGCAAATGTTTACCGTGGCCTATGGGTACAGATGCCCATGCCAGATGCAGATGACATTAGGGGCGTCGTTAGGGGTTGGGAAGTCAGGCGACAGTCGTTGCCATGAGAGAATCATATTATTTATAGAAATGAGCCCTGGGACCTAAGTGAAAACCTCAAATAAATGAGAATAGTGGAATTTTTCAACAGTAGGGTAAAGTCGGGATAGATGCCCCACTTTTTGAAAAAGGCTCGTAATTCTAAAACTATTAATTGTATATGACTAATTTCTATGAATTTTACTAGTTCAATCATTCCTCTTGAATTATTAATTGTTTTCTTTTACCTATCAATTACAGATTTTGAAAAATTTAGCTTTTTGTAGACCCTTAATTTTTAGGATAGATGCCTCACTGTATGGATAGTTGCCCCACCGTGGAAATACTACGAAGGATAGATGCCCTTTACATTGCTTAAACGAAAAATAACACCAAATTTTAGTACCATTTCATATTTTACCTTTATAGAGTTCTGTAAAAAGGGAATAAATAACGAGAATACTGTTATTAAGAAGTAATCAACTAAAATGTTAATTTATTGTTTACTTTTAAATCATAAAAAATAAACATATAAAAATGAAGGCCTCCAAACTGTAAGTTACCCATTGATAAAGTATTTTCTCCATTATGTACTATGAATGCAAGTGTTAAAATATTTTTAATCTTTTGTCCAACTTATGCGGCGGGATAGTTGGCTTATCCCATAGAGCGCACTAAGGGCAACTATCCGCAAAAGTAATTGGGGCAACTATCCTTTTTGATACGGATAGTTGCCTTTTTTAATTTCTAAATAAATAAAAACTATTCGAGAACAAAACGTATTAAATAGTGTAATATAAACTCTAATGCATGCAAAGAAACAAAAAATTTTCTGATTCCTCAATCAGTTATAAAAATATTCAATAGAAAAGACTTAGCAATATAAATGTTTCGACCATCGAGGTATGGCCGCGGGACATTTTCGCTCACACAGAAAAAACGTATACATCTGGACTGATAAGTTTTATGACACTACAGTCTACATGAGATGCTCTTACATTTATAGTAAAGTATTAACGTCACTAACGACCCTAACATATAGAATTTAAAACTGGGGCAACTATCCAACTGGGGCATCTATCCCGACTTTACCCTACCTAAAAGGTAAATCTTGCGAATTTGGGTTTAATTGAGTTGAGTTTAACAAGTATCTAGTGTATTTATAATTTATTTCGCAATAATAAATGGAAGATATTGACAAACGGTTGATATTGCCAACGTAGGAATATATTGAGACAAGGTTAAAATTAGATAATCCTTCATCATCTTTTTTGGTCCAATATCCATTTTCAGTTCAATCAGTTTCAATCGAAATTCCGTTTCTCGTAATTCAATATTGTAATGGTACAGATTCGATATCATATAAATCTAATTTTGATTTCATAAATGACATTTTACGATGTATACCTACTTTAGAAATAAGTATTGGGAACCTATTCTATGGTAAAAAATGGCCTATGTATTCCAGACTTTTTTAACTGCAGCTAATCCTTTCAGCTTTTTGAACTTAATTGAGTAAGAAACATGCAAAACATCTAAGTTATAACATCTTCACAAACGTTCACCTTTATATTATAGTAGGGAAAGGGAATTCTAATGATACTGTCCGAAGTACATACATATACTAACGCCTATAAATCTCTGAAGGGGTAGGCAGAGGTGCATTTACATCCACATCTCGCCAACTAGGGTTTTCAGTCGCACGTAATAGGGGCAAGCCTACTGCCGTATAGCGGGCACTTTGTCTTGGGCTGTATGTTAACTGTCGGATGGAGAACAGTGTCGTAAAAGGCGACTAAGGGACACCCACAGCACGAGATGGGGTGGCCCTATTTTACTCCACCGAGAACCAACACGGCAACTCTCTCTCATCCTAGCGTTAATTCCCGCGACTGGGAATTCCGAAGCTTTTCAGCTCGGAGTCTGGGGTCCGCTTTACCAGTCTTAACTACAGATTTGGCTAGACCTCGATATTTTTTCGTGAAGCGATTGCCATCTGACCTCCACAGCCCAATGATAACATTAGGCGATATCGAAGCTTTGCAGCTAGACCGTTGTTTTTGGATATTTTAGGGCTCCAACTACCCGTAACGACTGCCATAGAAGTTTTTATGGCAACCGGGACCGACGGCTTAACGTGCTCTCCGAGGCACGACCAGACCAATGCAAATACCCATATTTCATGAACACAAATATTTGCACTGAGCGGGGATCGAACCCGCGCCCTCCTGCGGAGCGGTCGCGTTCACTACCGCTACGCCACGGAGGCTGTCAACCAACACGGCAACTGTCCGAAGTATACGCTAATTTAACTCATTTGAAATAAGACCACTTTTTAACGAATTCTGTTGCAAGATATTTGCTATTATTTACATCTCGGTCCGTCGGGCTAAATGTAAATACGTAATACGGATACAGATTCTACCGTTAAAAAGTGGTTTTATTTCAATGAGGGAATTTTAATGTTATCCACATTAGAATTCCCTCGCAGTATTCCCAAAATAACCGATCGAAATTCAAAATCGCTGTAGTATTTGACTGCATAATCATTTCGTTACATTTATGGAACATAATCGAATGCTGAACGACACCAGAATAACAATTCTGAAAGCAATTTTATTCTTGCGAATATTTTCAGTCTTTCTTATCTCTATTAAAAAGAAAACCACAGCGGTATCTCCAGTGAAAGCGTGCCTACCATTTGGCCAAGTATTTTCATCATAATAACTTTTGAACTTTCACATTCCATGATATACAATACAAGACGACCCAACCCGACTTCACCCTTGTTATATTTCAAAAGTCCGCATCCATTTGCCCGCAATTTCTGAGTTTTCAAATAACGTTGGTATGGGAATATGCCAAATCTGTTGAAATTTATATTTACTGGATCTACTGGCCACTGGCACTGGTATAATAGCGTGATAATATAAAGATTTCTTCGGTAAATGGACTATTCAACACAAATGTGTTTTTTAAATTCGAACCAGTAGTTCATGAGATTATCCTTTCAAACAAAGAAACAAACTCTTCATCTTTATGATATTAGTAGGTATAGCTTCTCGTAGCAATACTTTCTAATTAAGTATCTATATTTTTTTAAATTGTTAGGCCTGTGATAAGATAAGATAAGATAAATACTCTTTATTGCACACCAAACATAGGATACATACATAAGATACGTACATGACAGAGAGTTGTACAATGGGCGGTCTTATCGCAAGTCTGCGATCTCTTCCAGACAACCAGTATGGACGGACTATATTGCCAGAACAGGTAGTTTTAGGTGTACACAAGACATTAATACTTAATATTATCTATTACCTACTTAATAAATACCTACATACATAAAAAGTACTAAATATACTACTAATATATACTACAAATACTATAATACAATAAAATATATACTAATAATACTATATATAAATATACAATAACTACATATATAAGGTATGTACTACAAATAAATAAATACTGAGTGCAGATACATATACCATAATTACATAACATACTGTTACTACTTAGTAGTAATCGTGCAGAGAGAATATAAAAACTTAAGACGTTAGGTAGTGTTCTTTAACTAGTCTCTGAAATGTAGACAGCGACTGTGCTTGTCTTATATTTACAGGTAATGCGTTCCACAGTCGTGCAGCTTGTATTGTGAAGGACTTATCAGAGAAGCTTGTAGAATGCGGCACTATTGCCAGGGTTAAATTTTCAGTGGATCGCAAATGTCTGGTGTTATTATCGCTCAGAAATCGGAAACGCTTTTTTAGATATAGAGGAGTAGTCGGGTTAAACAAAATATTAAAAAGAAGAGAGAGTATATGAGTATTCCGGCGAAGGCGGATTGGTAACCACTTGAGTTTTTTACGAAATTCGGAAACATGATCATATTTGCGCAAGCCAAATATGAATCGTATACAGAAGTTTTGGAGTCGCTCAAGTTTATCAAGTTGGTCCTCATTAAGATCAAGATAGCTGACATCGGCATAGTCCAGGATGGGGAGAAGTACGGATTGCGCTAGCGCAATCTTGGTAGCGGTTGGAAGGAAGTTACGTAATCTCCTCAGTGAACCACCGGTGGCGAATATTTTGCGACTGATGTTTTGCATCTGAGCTGACCATGACAAGGTCTTGTCGAGATAAATGCCCAAGTTCTTGACTGTATCGCTTATGGGGATGATAGTACCGTCAAAGTTAATTTGGGGCAGTGCCGACCAGTCAATTTTCGGCAACAGTCTTGAGCTGCCAATTACGGTGACCTGAGTCTTACTGGGATTAATCCTGAGTCCAAACATAGCAGTCCAAGCACTAAGGTTAGCGAGATCGGTATTAATAGTGGCAATACCCCGTGACAGTCCGTCTACATCTGTCTGATAGTAGATTTGCAAATCATCTGCATACAGGTGGTAGGACGAGAGAAGTTGATTAGAGATAGAATTAATAAATAATGAAAAGAGCAAAGGAGATAAAACGCCACCCTGCGGCACACCCGCAACGGTGTCAGACCAAGAGGAATTGATATCGTCCAATCGGATCCGCTGCCGGCGACCAGACAGGTAAATACGAAAAAAGTCAATAGCCGATGGAGATATGTTGAGAGAGCTCAATATGGCAAGGAGAATGTCGAAATCCACAGTGTTGAACGCGTTGCTAAAATCAAGTAAACAGAGTATTGTGAGATTTCCATTCTCCATACCGAATCTTATGTCATCGGTGATGTTGATAAGGGAGGTAGTGGTGCTGTGCCCCGGACGGAATCCGGATTGAAACGGATTAAGTAGATTATTTTTGCGGATAAATGCACTAAGCTGGTTTTGTATGAGACGTTCGAGGACTTTAGATAGGAAAGGTAGGATCGAAATAGGACGGTAATCGGTAAAGGATGTAGGTTTAGAGGTTTTGGGTAACGGGATGATTTGAGCATCCTTCCACGTTGTAGGAAATGTACCTTTGGCAATTGAGTGGTTCATTATGTGAGTGATAACGGGCAGAATGTCGCCAAGGATGGGGAGCACCATCTTACGGCTAATAGAATCAGAGCCAACTGCATTCGATGAAATAGATAGAATGCTCTTCTCAACATCACAAACGGACAACTGACTAAAGACAAAAGGAGAGTAGTCAGGGGTTGGAAGCGATGAGAGATGATTAAGGGTGTTAATTTTAGCTGTCCCGCTGAAATTAGACGAAGCAGAGAAATGCTGGTTAAGTGCATTAACATCAAGACGTGTTGGGAGTAATTCCTGCCGTTGCTTTCCAACCCCTAGCGATCTAAGAAATTTCCAGACTTTAGTTGGGTCCCTGTTTTGTACCGAATTATGGACATGTTGGCGTTGTGCATTCCTACACACCTTGTTGCAGTGATTGCGTATCGTCAAATAGTTCTCTTTGTTACGGTCAGTAGGTTTCATTTTGTACTTAAATTTAGCTGCCCCTTTTTTGGTGATCAGTTTTTTTATGTCATCCGTGAGCCACGGAGCGGGATGGTGTTTCAGCTTTACAGCTCGAATGGGCGCGTGAGTATCATAGAGCGCTATTAGGTTGTTATTGAACATATCAACCTTCTCGTCCAGGGACTCTGAGGTTAATAAGGGTGCCCAATCAATCTTCCCTGCATCTTGTCGAAGTAGATCAATATTCAGGGCTCCAAAATTACGCTGCATCAATGTTTTCGACTTTACCTTGGGTGGGCAGATTTTATACGAGAGATAAAGAAGATGATGATAGGAAAACACATCCGCTGATAACTGCCCATATTTAGCAACATGGTCCGACGATGAGACGAACAAGAGATCAAGAAGAGATGGTGCGCAGTCAGGAAAAAAATGGGTGGCATTAAGAGGGGGAACATAGAGATTGGTAGATTCTACAATAGAAAGAAGAGAGGACGAGCGAGAGTCTTTTTTCAACAAACATGTATTAAAGTCACCCATAATAATGGTGTGAAGTCACCCATAATAATGGTGTGCCTACTTCCCCGAAGGTACAGACGGAGAAAATAGGTATTTTAGGCGTTAATTATTACCTTTCCTTAATTTTATTTATTTATTTATTTATATATATTTTTTCAGGTTATAATACAAAAAAGAAGCCAGTCTAACCATATAAATAATCTTATTTGTAACAGATTAAATGTGGTATTTTGTGAATTCCCTCAAAGAGTAACTTGCGGATATACTTATCAAAATAGTGATATCATAGCATAGATTGTTAGTTACAAAGTCCAAGTCGTAAAATTGTATGGATTTGATTATTTGCCAATTTGGATATACGTATTAAGGTATCTAAGGTATGAATGTAAGTAGTTAGAGAGTACCTGGTGCATCAAATACATTCCGTTTGAATGACGCATGGGTCAGTTGTAGAAAGACTCATTCATTCATATTATTTTAACCTTGAATTGTGTACAAGAACAGAAAATGTTGTTTAAATGTAACGAAGCTCATGATGACGCTTATATTGCCACCAGTGACCATTCTAGCAAAAGACCGTATGAAAATTGTTTCAGTAGTTTTTGCGTCCTACGCGTTGGACGTAAAACCTATTGAATGGACAAATAGACGAGAATTGTCAAAAAACTATTTGTGTTCAGTCCGTTTTCCGTTAATATAACATAACTCAAGTTTTCTTCAATTTAAAGATGGAGATTGTAAGTGCGAACGTCGAAAACAAGTATTATCTGCCCTGCCCCTCTAGACAAGTGGCAATTCGTTGCTCGGCGTATCATGGAATAGAATGACGAATGTATAGGATTTGACGTTTTTAACATTCGTTGACGCCTGTCATATAGGTACGTCAAATCCCATACATTTGGCATTTTATTCCACAAAATGACGGCCGACGAATTGCCAATACTTGTCTAGAGGGGCTGTGGTATTATTTACTTACTTCTTGGACGTGCACTTTGGCAATTCGCAAGAAGAGTAACGGTAGCGATAAACTAGAAGTCGCGCAATGGGCAATATAAATCAATGGCTATGAATAGGAGTAAAACTTGGAGTTTTTTTGGAGGACAAAATCATAATGCGATTGTGCAACAGAATAGAGCTCGCAGAACAGGTAAATTGAAGTGGCAATGGACTGGTCACATCTGCAGAAGGAGCGATGGCCGTTAAAGCAAGCTAATCGATCAACGGAGAGAAGGACGTCCTAAGGCCCGATGGGCTGAAAAGATAGCCAGGATATAGCTTGTAAAGTAAGGTCTAGTAGCAATAAGCTACAATTACTAGTTAGTTAATGGGTTATATTTTCGCGTATGAGACTCTTTGTTCTGTCTCAATTCAATTCATTTATTTCAACATAATATATCATAGTTATTTATAACTTATTGAAGTCAATTTCATTCTACATTACCTAGGTTTATCATCGCTTACTAGGTGCTAGTGGAAAAGAAACGGCGCCACAAGCTCCACTGCGGTGTCTTAATTATATTATTCAGTATAATATGCGTGCCTAATACCAAAATCTATAGGTAAATTAAAGTGTATTCGCTACTCACCGAGATCAAAACACCCCAATCTTACCACTGTATTGAAGTAAAACTAATCTCACGGGGTCACTTGAAGGTTAATTACTTCCAAGTTTGCGCACGATTCGTGTCTCCGAAGGTTTAGTTAACATATAAATTACTTGTTTTAATCTAGACAGCTTAAAATAGATAGTGATGTTACCGATTGCTGTGATTTCTAGAATGTGGTTTATTCTTGTGTGAATTTAGTTTATAAATTGTTAATGACTTTAAGCGTTAATGAATTTGATAGTTTAGTAGGTGCATAATTTGTAGATGATATGCCGAAAGCTATGAAATATTTATACAAAAATATTTTCTAATATAAAGTTACCGAACGTATCTAAGTTACGCTTTATAACATCGCCCTCCAGACAAGTGGCAATTCGTCGGCCGGCGTTTGGTAGAATAGAATGCCAAATGTATGGGATTTGAAGTATATGACAGGCGTCAACGAATGTCAAAAACGTCAAATCCTATACATTCGTCATTCTATTCCATCATAAGCTGAGCAACGAATTGAAACTTGTCTAGGGGGGCAGGTATATTCCACTGAAACTCCCGTCAAAATCAGCGAAGCTGTTGCAAAGATTCAAGTCAAAGAAATAGAAATACAGATAGTAGATAGATAATGCCTTTGCATTAAGTTCGCCTTTGTAATGTAAATTGTCATTTTTATGTGTATAAAGTTAGATAAAATAATTATGCATTTAGTGAAAAGCTGTGCTTTTCATAAGACATACAAACAATTTTATTATTGAACAAACTTGAATACAAAAAGATTTGAATGGTATTTTAAAGCATTTATTGCGCTTACTATTCACTATCTTTTTCTATCTAAATATATTTAAAAGATGATCATAAAACCTGCTGAAAAATATTCTATGCCCAAATATAAACCAGCTACAACTGCAAATGTCCCTCCTCACTCGAATATTTCCCGAGCAACAAACGTGTTGACTCCCGTGTATTCAATAGTTTCCAAACTGATAACTTTCCTCATTTTCCTGTCGCTACGGAATGTCAGGTCACCGAAATTTTATCGCAAATACACTTGTATGTCAACCAACGACCGATTTGCGCTGACGTATGGCACAAAATGCACTTAAGAATGTAACGTGAATTGCATGAATGAGAAAATGTGACCATAAATACCAAAAAAAAAAAAATAATATGTTTATTCAGGATTGTGGGGATAGAGCTCAACTTTTTATATACCCGCAATCCTGACTTAATTTTACGGATTTCACTCGAGTACTTCTACGGTTGTGTATGAGATCAAACTGTTGAAATAAAATGACACACAAATATGCTGAGATTATTATATTATTGAATTCTGGAATCTGCACTCCGCAAATAGCGCTCTGAATACTTCGAAACGCAAATATTCATGAGAAATAGGGAAGAAAGTTGATTACCGAGTGCATGACAAAACTTTTCGATTCTCAGTCACAACTCTAATAATAAATCGATTCGAGGAATCGTCGTTACGGATCTTGGTTGAGTTGAATTTTGAAGCGGTGACGTGTAAAGCGCTCGTGTTTATGAATGAATTTGAAAATGGAATATTTTATTTTTTAATTTTAAATTATAGTTTTTTATGAATGGCAGGCTGTTTTTAGTATCACTGTTGACTGTTAAAAACGTACGTAGTTTTGTAACTGCTGAAAAATTGGCAAGAAAACGTTTGACGTACGAGAGAAAGTATTTCATTCAAGATAATATGAATACTGATGTACTAACATTTTAGTATAAAAATAGTTCATATTTCACTTATGAAATCATCATCCACTTTTCGTGTAGTTACTAGATATTTGCAAAATATATTTATTTCTGGAATTAGTTCATGTTTAACTGCCTGACTAACCTACTCCTCCCTTCCATGATTCTGTTTATCGTAGCTTTTACAGGACTGACTGCCCCCGCCTAGAAGAACTAAATTGGAAATTGGATAAACAATAAAAACAGAAATAGGAGAGACTAACCCGATCCAAAGTGCAAGCTTTGAATGTAACCACGATTAGCACTCTAATGAAGAAGAAAATTTTAAGAACACTGAAATAAATATAAGGAAAATGAGAAATTTGTATAGCAACACCTACACTTCAAATGATCTATTAATAGCAACACTATCCACACTATTATTATGGCCACAACAATAATATTTAGCATCATGAGCGTCTTAATGCCAGGAAATGACGTCACTCAGTAACGCGCGAATGTGTGGGTGAGAGTTTACATGTGTGGGTGTGGAATTCCGACGCGACATAAAACTTTTATTATTTTCCAATAACAAAACAATTATTATGAGCAAGGCGATATGAATAGACTGCCTGCATAAAACTTTATGGAATGTTTTATTACCATTTTATATATTATTATCTTCTCTTGAACTGATGCTGTATGAGAAATTTTATTTTTAAATATTTGAATTAATAATAAAATTTAATAAAATTTTAACCACTCATTTATATCGAAATAAATAATATTAACAGTTTATTTTGTGGCTTATCTGCATCTGCAAATTTTGCCGATAAATTGATTTTACATAAAATACAGTACAAAAAGTCGCGTTATGCCTTCGCAGTTATGCATCAAAACTTTGTATACTTAATCTCTGTAGTGTTGCGTACCTTAGAGTATACATTGCTATAGAGCGTGCCTTACAAGTATGAACTGCTATCACGGGTATGAACAGTACCGAGGCTCCTGGCTCAACCTCAATGAGTAGCAAAACAATACCCGTCAAAATGACTTCGCAAATAATATTTAATTCGATATGTTAAATCAAAATTTTATACAATATCGTATATTTGCAGTAATAATTACGCAAAAATACCGCAAAATGACGCCATTTTTTTGTATTTTGGCTTTAATTTTATCCATGCATATCAAATCGAACAAAAAACTTCATAACAACAAACTACATTAACAAGTGCATCTATTGATATTTTTGGTAATGCATGAAACGTCACTGTAAGTGCACTATACCATCGCAAAGTATCTGCTAACACTCGGCGCCAAAGACCTGAATGATAGGCGCGCTCTATATTTATAATGTATACTCTAAGGTTGCGTACCCTTTCATCCTCGCGTCAACCCCGAACCTTGTCAATTTTTTTTTTATAATAAGGCGTCATTTATACGGGGAGAGTTTCTCGCGCGTTTCGGTTCGATAATCGTACGCGACTATCGCTAGCAATAATCGCCATACCATTATCGTATTAAAGCGTTTACACACAGGCAAACACTAAATTCTCGCCTATACCAGGCCTCCGTCACTCGCCCGTAGCTGCGGAGATAAGCACCTACGATGCGCCAAACCCCTGAGTTGTTATAGCAGTGGGGGCCGGCGCGCGACGGCGAGCACACGCGTGACGTAATTTGCGTATTGTGATCGCATCATATTGGGATCGCAATACAAATATGTCGAAATTTACAATTAAAGAACTCTAAATTCTCTTTTTTTAAATTAGAAGACCGTAAAATGTAAGTTTTTACTATTTTTATGCACAGATTACATTTTGATGAATTAGTACCACCAAAGCCATTACGTTCTAGTTGACACCTTCGTATTATTTATGTAGGTAGTTAAATACCTAAATCGTCGTGAACCTACGACATTGGTACTTACCTATTATAGGCCTACCTATAATAATGAGTTCGTAAGAGCTAAAAATTGTTCTGTAGGCACTGTAGGTACTTATTTGGAAACAAGTATGTATTTATGTCGTGCTGGTATTTTAATGACTACCTAGTTTATTTAATTTGTATTAGCACCGTACCTACTACATGATGAATGATGATCATCGAAAGATTTATATCGGTGAACGCCGTAGAAAATTTACTGAACATGATACTATTGCAAAAAGGTATTAACTTGCATAAAATGTACTTATTTCATCGTTTCATTCAAAGTTTCGTTTCAGCCAAGGTCAAGGCACAGCAAACGTGGCCGCCGGCGCCTCCTTCTGCGAGCAAGTAATGCTCGTGAAGGAGGCGGCGAAGCGGGAGCGAAGGAGAATAGCAGTCCTTGCGGCCCGCGAAGAGCGGAGGAGAATCGCAAACCGCGCGGCCCGCGACGAGCGGTGGCAACTCGGGCGTCGGAGGTCGCAGAATGACCTCCGTCCCCCATGAGCGCGGGCCTGGGGGTAACGGGTGGAGCCTGTCACCCTAGCAGAAGCAGGCCGCGGCGGCGCACACTGGGGCGTCGTATATGGCGGTCGTACCCAAAACTCAAATTATACCAGAATTTTTTTTAAATTTTTTTTTGTTTTTAAAATAAGTGATTATGAGTGAATCTTAATAAAAACGACTTGTGAGTAATCGTCATGTCTATAATTCTTGTTCCAACATATTTAGTAGGTACATCAGAATCAAAACATTTTTTTTCATTAATGGGTAATTTGCGGTTAATGGTTATAACTAGATCGGAAGAAACAAATAAACGATTAATTATGTCTGTAAGGTTGTTCGTTCTTGAACTTATCCTAGCAAAATGTTCTCTGTAGGACTTAAAGTCTTTATTTCGGGTCCCTTGAGCCTCCTCACTCAACATTCCTATGGGGTCCATTACACGGTAGGTTTTGCCATGGTTTAACCATCAATCACGCCGTGATTGACCAATAACATTTAACGTCTAATAACCGATTGATCAATAATATTCATGATTGACGGCATGATGCATGACGCTTGCATGAGCGTGTAATGGACCCCTTATGGGTCGGGTTATCACTCGTCAGTTTCCTCAATATGTCAGTTTCTCTAACCGGTCAGTTTCCTTATTCGTCAGTTGTAAATAATTCGTTAATTGGTTTAGTTAGGTTCAGAGTACCTAACTATGAATTTAGATTCAAAAGCCTGTTGCGGAATTATTAAATATCGAGCCTTAATAAAACAAAACATCATCTCATCTTCAGAAACCTGTCATATCTCCGACTTTATTCAATGTTTATTTAAATAAAAATAGTTTTTATATTGTTGTATTGTTTATGTTATAATGTAAACAGAATAAATATATTATTAAAAAATGTTGATTGCGCTCAATCAATCGCAGAGATGCACCAAAATGACTAACAAGGTCCACTTTAAATATTTTTATCGGGTAGACGGCTAACTTTTCATTGAACGAAATATCACCAACAGATGTCGTAATACCCTACCTACGTACAAAATAAAAATCATACCAAAATACCTTCATTTAAAATTTTGGGTTTTGGGTACGACCGCCATACACGACGCCCCATTGTGCGGCGGCGGCGGCACGCATTGTGTGCCTCCCCGTACCCGGGGGCGAGTTGGGGACTCTGTGGTCCCCACACCGGAAGAGGGCCAGATCGAGAGCTGATATGGTCCTGGGTCGGCCGGGGTGCGAGGGATATGGCTATGACAATCTCACCTCCGGCAACTGACGGCCCACAGACATAACCTCCTCCTCCGGCTCCGGCGGGGGAGTATCCGTGGGGATTTTTCGCACGATAAAAAAAAAGGCACAGCGAACGTGTGTTCGGCTGTGTTCGACTAGGTTCGGCTGTACTCGTACCTCAGTCGCCCACACTCATCGCTGCATTTTGAGGCGAACAATTTATCATTATTTTATTATTATAACACCCAGCCATTTTTGCGTCGGGGGTTACAAAATGAATAGTGATTGTAAACATTTTATCGGATTGTTTTATTTTATTTTCTGACAAGGTAACAACCCTAACACTCAAGTTGGCGGCGTTGGATATTCGGAACAATGGGCGATTCCAAGAAAATATCGTAGGTTAATATAACGGCGGCTTTCGTCAATAATAAAGGAGTGCAACTTCTGTACGTAGTACTATTACTTATTCTGTGCCTATACGATTTATATCATACAAGAATCGCAAGTGACATATCGTCTATGTCAAAATATGATTATTGCTTGAAAATATGTTTAGACGGACACTGTCAATATTCAATTGCGAGGAAACTGATCCCCCAGGGTATCAAATACGGGGTCATCATCTGCATATAGACGTATTCTCCTGATTGCATCCGTGGCCAAGATGACCTCGGAGCTCGGATACGGGGTATCCAACCGGAATAACTCGGCAATTCTTGCCAGGCGTGGACGAGCGTACGGCAATTGTTTCTGCGAATAATTTAGGCGAAGCAACTTTTTTTTTGTATAGGTAGGTATATCGATAATCGTATCTTGCGGGCAAGAAACTATTTCCGTCTAAATGACGTCTTAGCTTATCTCAGTGAGAAGTCAATAAGTATTCGAAAAAAAAAAACATCAGATTAAAGGAGTCGACAGTGAACTGAATAGCATCGCTGAGCTCATGATCTCTTCCAGAGGCATACGTGAGCTGTTTACACGACTAAGGAAATTACATTACAGCATACTTTTATCTCGAATATGTTATGAATATCTTATAAAGGCTGTGTGTAGTGTTTCCTCTGTCACTAATTTGAATATGGAACACGAATGCGATAATGTTGCAAATAAATTAAGCACAAAGTAGAAAAATAACTATTGTTTTCTATATTATTCTACATACAAAACTAAATAATATAAATGACAACGGTAATTTAGACTAATGTTTAAATTTTTTTTATACCCTTATGTCGCAAAAAGCATACGGCCCACCTAATGTAAAGTGGTTACCATGGCCTATGGACAAGTGCAACACCAGGGGAGTCACACTCGTGCTGCCGACCCTGTAAGAATGTATGTTGTTGTCACGCTGAAACGGTAGAACTAATCTGGTTAAAATTTGGTGCAGGGATAGGTAACGTTATTCCAGACTATTATCTATTCTACTATCTAGCTACTATCATCACTGGAATATTAGCAGTTGGTAGTTCCCATGGGTTGCAGAAACGGGATCAGAATTGCATGTGGGTAACAATATAAAGTCAAATATGATATATTTGAACCTAGCTTAGAAAGACGCTAAGAGCTAACCAATTGAGAAGACGGCAAGGGAAAACCATAGGTCCGAGGCAGTTATTTTATCGGAATCGGGACGTTCAAGACGACAAAATGTCTACGATATCTGAGTTATTGGCAGGATAAGCAGTTGGTCCCTGGAGCGAAACCCCCAGCTGTCCCTAAAGGTCTTGACCGTCTTCATTGTCCACCAAACCGATTGACACAAATTAAGTAATTAACTAACTTTAAAATAAATTTTATTTACATAAGTTTATAGGTATTATAATGACTAGCTGACTTGTAGTTGGCTGCATAATGAGAACCTTTTAATAAAAGCTATAGCACATCTTGTTCAGTCAGTGTTAGGAATGAAAGTGCCTCAAATTCGGTTTTTAGTCAATGTTTCGTAAGAACATAGAACTTTGCGTGCTATAACATGCAACTACAAGTAGTTACCTACCTGTGAACCATTTGGAAGAAAGTATCGGAACGCTAGGAAAACGCGCATCCGTTGCGTATTTCTGAAGATCGAAACGTGCAGACAACAAGACGCGACTTAGTTTTATAATAAGATGAAGATATTTCATGTAACAAGAAAATAGACTGTCATTTTCTACCTGAGAGATAATGAAATAAACAAAACGACTTTTTTATAATTTAGTATTCTACAAACAAGCTACATCTAAAACCATTACCCTATATATTGTTAGCCATTAATAAGATCACCACGAGCCGTGAAGGAAGACATCATAAATTTTAGCGGACGGAACGGGAATCCAGCTACCGTCGCATCGCATTATGTCAAACATAAACAGATTTTCTATTCGTCACTGTTCAAAAATAAAACAGTGATTCATGAAAAATTATGATATACTTGCCAATATTCGTATTCAGTTTGACAAGCTGTAGAAAATGGAGTATCTAAAATAGCCTCATATATATTTTCATCATCATTCTCATAGCAATTTCTCGGTTCCGATCAAAGTTTGCACTTTGGGGCTCGAGGTTTGCTTATTATTTTTGATTGCGACTACTGTCAGACCGCCTGAGTTCCGATCCTTAGAGGCAAATCTACGCTAGAGCTTTGTCCGTTGTTTAGTAGTTATCAATTTTATTATTAAGGATATGCATGCAAGTCAATATGAGACCTTTCTTAGCTCAGAAAATTGGCATTGCCCGTCGAAATGGTTAATGCCACTGTTTCTGCACACACTGTCGGTGGGGCCATCACCATGAGTGGAAATTTTAATTCCTAAACCCACAGTATTAATATAAATTGATATACCTAATCTAAACAAAACCACAAAGCGTAAACCACTCATTCATCTTTATGAGAACTAGAATGGGAATACAAAAAGAAATCATTTCTGATCGACGTGCTGCTTGTTGAATGAACAAGTGAATGAGTAAACAGTTGACTGAGTCATGCTCGTTATTGAATGATCAGGATGAGTTCCCTCAAGGGCGGCTGTTCTTAGGAAATAAATCATGCTTGAGGAGAATCATATTGATGAATGGTTGGAAGATTATTGGCCGGCCAAATTAGTTTCTTTTAATTACTGAAAAATGCTGAATGATATAAAAATTATACGAAAACACTATTAACCACACATGACAATGTGTGATCTACTGCGAATATATGCAATTTAGCTTATGGAATAGCGTAAATACGAATAATTGCTTTTACAAATATTATCCTTTTCAAATAAATAGCAAAAGTAATTAATAAAATTACTGAAACTTCAAAACAGTCGTGTAAGTACAATATGAGAATCTAATCAAATTTTGAAATTATTAGTATGCGCACTTTTTCTGTAGATTCATATTGGAAACCGGCCTTAGAATATTCGAAATATTTTTCAATTGAAAATACTGATATCAAAGTAATTCTTAAGCTTGGCTTACAATAGAAGTAAGTGGGCGATAAATTAATTTAAAAAGAACTCAATAACGTCATCTTCAAACGGTAGGAAAATGAAAGAATTTCTAAGATATAAACGTTTTATGACAGACATTGAATGAAAACGACCTACGATTTCATCATTAAAAAATGCTAAATTATAATTATGAAATCGAATATCAAAGCTTTCAGACCAACATTATAAATTAGACAAGGAAATCTTAGAAAAATCTTGTCCTTTCATCATAAAAGACTACTGTTACTTATGGCAATGAGCTTATCCTTAAAACAGAGCCTTTGCAACAACTACTGAATGTAATCCAGGCGAACAATAAAGAACTACAATGGATACGGGATAAAAAATGGAAGCTACTTTTATCCAATTTCGTTCATTGTAACAGGAACTGGGGGATAATCTTTTGCGCGATACTAATATGATTACTACACTGAATTTTGGCGCGAATGTTATTGTATTCGTTAAAATGAATGAGACAGATAATCGTATTATGTTATTTTCATCTCGTTTGGAGAGATGGTAGTCGGTTACCGGAGGCTACAAATGATGAGTGATAATGTTCTAGACAACCCAAAAGAAGTATAATTAGCTCTATACCATCATCATCATTTCTGCCTTTCCTTCTCTCAACTTTTTGAAATCCGTGTATGTTACTCCAGGTCATGTTCTTTTCCTCACGTTTTATTTGCGGACCTCTGTCCCTGGGATGGTGCCTATCCTTACAATTAATTTGAAATTCAGTTACCAAAATCTGTGTTCGGAATTTAATCCTAGTGTTAATTCCATTCAGACGACGAGCTTATATTCTGTAAGTGATTTTGCGTGTCATTGACGAACAAAACAGATACAATTAAGATTAATTATAGCTGCAAATTAGAGACAATTCAGAGACGTATTTGTAAAAAGATTTAACTCAAAGAGCTCAAGTTACTAAAGAAATTAGCTGAGATGCGAAAACGTTTAACGAGACTGCAGATAATATTATCAAGATCCGAAATCCAGATTAAGCTTTAGCGTTTAGTAGTTTGATTTTTAAATTCCACGTTCGGCTATTCATAACAGGATTCTGCCGACTTTGATAATGGTGAATTGGATTGATAAGCAGGATTGCTTTATAACTTTTAAAGGGAAAGAAATGAGCAGGTTTATTTTTTATTAGCAGTAAATGAGTACCATGAATTCAGGCATAAATCAAATACTTATTGCGTAGCCGTTCATAATGCAGGCCTAGTTGTGTGCATGTAACCTTATGATACAAATAAGAAGTACCAAATCATAAAATTGAATTACTTGATCTTGTGAAACGACCCTTAGAATTCTCGTGTAGCTACAATCATACGCCGTAAGTAAGGGCTAATCCTCACATTTATATCTTTATCGCTGTAAACGTCGTCTAGCGAACGAGCTGGAATAATCTGGAATTTGCATTGTTTCACTCAATGTGAATATTTAACGTTCATCGTATTTTACTTACAACTATACGCATGACGTAATTTTGTGTAAATACTTTTTTGGTGGTGTTAAATATGCTCTCATGAATTGTATTCTATTTATCAGTTAATGTAATGAATATTTTTGATCAAGGAATTCCAGAGTGTATAGAACCTCTCCAAGATCTTCGGACGTAAGTAATACATCAGCTGACGGAAAGAACGAGGCTCGTCAATCAGTCAAGATTCTTGGAATTGGGGGTCTGAGAGGCTATAAAGCACAATACCTATAAAGCGCAATAATATGACGACGGAACTAAAACGTAAACTATGAAATTTCTAGGTACTAGCAAAATCGTCTAATTATTATTTAAATGTTCATATCATATATGTTTTAACGAATCTTACACATTATTTTCGAATATACTATTAATTATAGACCAATCTACAGTTTCAAACATAATAAACGCTATAATCACAACACTAAAGCCAGTAGTTTAAGTAGGTACCTTTACCTGGCATAATTACTGTGAGGTAACGCCTCCAGCCCAGATTAAAATCGAGATTGACTTTGAAACACAATTTGATGTGAAATCACGGTGACACTCCGTAAAGGGGTCTTTATCTGTAATGAATTTTGTGAGGCGGGAAAGTCTATGGGTTTATTAATTTTGAGTGAAAAGTTAATTGCGTTCAGTGTGCTATGAATTCTAAACATTTGTTTTATAGAGAACTATTTCAGTTTTATACAATTTTTAAGCAATATATGTATGCTAATTTTTCCTATTTTAAACCTGAAAAAAGTTCAGCCGTATCACAGTTATACTGGAAAGCCGACCCCAATTGTTTTGGGAAAAGGCTCAGGGAATGTTAAGTTTGGAAAAATGCAAAATTCAGGACAATATTATTTGAAATCGGGACTAATCCCTTTCTATCAAAAACAATGACAGTGAAAGAGTTTTTGAAACCCGTTCCAGTAATTTTTGAGAATCAAAGAATCATTAATTATATTATATTATCGCCCCCTATTACGTGGGACCGAAAATGATAGTCGGCGAAATGTGGGTGATAATACACCTCTACCTACCCCTTCTGGGAATTACAGGCGTGAGTATATGTATGTATGTATGTATATAGAAATCTATATAATACAGTCCATATAGTACGGCATTAGAATTGCACACTAGTTTCTGAATACGTTTCCTGCCGTCTCAGTACTCGCAGCAATTTAACACGACTTTCCACTCACACATTTTGCATTTTATAGTACGAGATACCTACCGTTAGAACTAACTGCATTATTATCGACATCAACGGTCTAAGTTAGAGGCAGTAGTGAAAGTTAAAAAAAAAAAAAAATATTACAATAAACTACCTAAGTCTACTGCATGTCATCATCATGTTAACCTTATTCGCAGTCGCATCCGAGGCCCAAGGCTTAGTAGAAGAAATACTTCTTAGAACACCTATATAGGATTAACTCCTTTTGTTTTAGTCCATTTTGGTTTTTACGGTAGCGAATGTGATACACACTAACTACTTCACGGACTATCGTCAACAAGGATACATGTCTCTCGGTATTTAATCGGATTCACTTCGTGGACTGTGCGCAAAATTAGCACAACCTAATTCCGCCAAGCCCCTTCCAACATTAGACGACCAGACGCATAGCATCTTGCCACAGATACACTATGGACCTTCCACTTATACATACCAAACGATTCGGTGCTACGTTTATCATGTGCCTAAGAATGGAATGCTTTGCCCGAATCTGTGCTTCCGGATAGCTATAACTTGGGTCTCTTCAAGACTAGAGTGTATAGGTTACTTCTAGATAAGTGTGCTTCACCGTTGGCCAGATGAGATAGTGGTCAAATGCGAGCAATAAAAAAGGACATAAGTTTTTTATCCAGAAAAAATACACATAAAGAAACACACGTTCGAAATGAATAGAAAGTGAAAATAAAGGACTTCTAAGCATTGACAGAATACAGTAAAGCTGTTCTATCACACGCGTATATAATAAAAGAGAGGAAAGTTAATATTTCTAGACAGGGGCTACTTCAATATCACTGCCTCCCTTCGTCACGTAGTGACGGCTGGCGGTGTAGACGAATATATGTGCATATGAGACTGTTATGTTCTTACATTATAGTTGTATTACGTATGTGGCTAGAATATTGTATGAATTCTCGGTAAAGTACTCAAGGCTTCCCGATATTGCAATGTAGTGAATGTGTGGTGAATTCTATGCTATTCTTAAAAATATTTCACCATAAACGAATTAAGTTGAAAACTTAACTTCACTGTAATCATTTCATTTAAGACGGCTAGTCATCATAGACGGAGTCATAATAAAAGGACTCTACTATACATATTTAGGATTTACTTCCTCTACATATCTGATCATTGCATTATACATTATTCCGACCGAACCGCGAAGAATCACGAAAAGCAATCGTGTTGGATCTCACAAGTGGGCTATATTTCTTAATACAGACACGGACCTCTGGGGAAATACCCGCCATAGCGTAACTTGTAAACCCTTTGTGATATAAGAACTTATTTACGTTTATTGATTGTTGTGTTCCGGGATAAAAAAGGTCTTTATTACAAGCGGTTACCGTGAAATTAGAGCTTCTCTAAGCTGAAATTACGCGCCCTGCCACCTCCTTTATGAACAAAAGGAAATTGACGATCTGTTTTCGGATTTGTAGGTCAAGTAGTCCTAATTTAACAGAACGTGGGAGCGAGCGGTTGTCTTGTTCTATATTATATGTCAGCGCTAGTCCATACACAGAGCGTACTCGTATTTATTACGTGATTAGTCGACCGCAAGGTTCGTATACATGTCAATCAATGAATCAATTAGACTACTTCTTGCAATTCACTGCTGGACATAGGCCTCCCCCAGTGTGCACCACGTTTGCCAATCCTCCGCCTCCCGCATCCAGTCTGTCCCAGCCACCGTTTTCAGATCGTCAGTCTATCTGGTCAGGTTGCATCCCACCTTCTGTTTTTCTTCTCGCGGTCTCCGCTCTAGGAATCGTCTACTCCCACGGCCATCAGTCCTTCCACAGATGTGGCCAGCCCATTGCCACTTCAGCTTAATTATTCTGCGAGCTATGCCGTACACATGTCATAGTTCACGAAACAATCGAAGTTCTTTGAGCGTCTGTGGGCACTTGGAAAAACGTGCACTTGTACAAGTCTAGACTAAACTTGTGCAAGTATACTGGAACGTGTGTAGCTACCATTAGTATAGACAAGCTATACTACAATACTTCGGAGTACTTTGTATATATGTAGTAGCTATAATTTGTACTCTGCTCAAGGATCATTATCATTAGCCTTCGAGATTAATAGCGCCAAGTCAGTTAACCTCTCGGGTAACAGGCTGTACACAGAATATAATCAACCCAGTAATCGACACTTACGTCACCAACAGAGAGTGATTAAAACATAATTATTAACACTTAAACTAGATTATATAGAGATAGTAATACACGTCCGAACCTATTAATTATTCACGCCTGTAGTATATTCTCAAGGCATAAGTAGAAGCATATTTTATGAAAATTCTACACAGCACTATTTGGACATTAGTAGGTACCCTTACCACAGGTTATTTAGCTTTTATTATGGGTTTAGAATGAGGATAAACATATCAAAATACGGAGGAGGATCGGCAAACGTGGCGCATATTGAGAGAGACCTATGTCCAGCAGTGGACTGCAATAGGCTAATTGATTGATTGATTTATATTAAAATACAGTTTTTTTTTGCGAAAGACTTGGGCTTTAATGGTCGATACAGCTTTGCCTGGTTAGCAAGTGAGGGAGACTTGGGCTCTAAAGCTATTCGTGAGGACCCCAAAAACCCAGTACCTACGTGGTACATACTCTTATAAATATCTACACGATTAACTATAAAATGGATACGTAACGTACACAGAGTTTAATTAAGCCAGTATTCGATTTTATACGTCAGCAACAGATAGTAATTAAATCGGTGATGACGTATTACTTAACAGAATAAATACAGATAAAAATGTATACTCTGGCGGAAAATTTTGCTTTTATAACGTTAGGTATATTAAGTTAAATGTATAGGATCCGTTTTGGAGATATAAATGGACCGTTGATATCGTAATAACGTGGTATTAACGGCCCTATTGGAGCAGATTATGGCACATAGGTACCAGGTTTAGTTACCTATCGTGCTGAGAGCTACATAACCACGCGATTTTCTTGATTCTTTTGTAATGACTAAATGCTGTAAAAGATTGCAAACATATTATTAAAGCAGCTATTGTATTGTATTAGGAGTAGAATATCGGAAGAAGCGTAAAAGTCCGTCTAGAATAGAAATATAAACCTTTATTTATACTAAGCACAGTGTGTGAGCTGTTACATAATAATGGTTCTCTGTTCACATGTTAATGGTTCTCAGAATCTCTCTTTTCACAAAGGGTCGGCAGCATGAGAGTGACTCCCCTGGTGTTGCATTCGTCCATATGCCACAGTAACCAGTTTCCATCAGGTTGGGCCGTGTGCTTGTCTGCGACCTAAGTGATAAAAAAATGGTGTCTTAAACGGGCGATGTGTTTCGCCCAGTTTTGGTAGGTATTCAAAAAGATTACTAATTAACTTTAAGTAACATAATTAAGTTACGAGTATAAACCAAGTATAAACTGTCATTATCATCATTAATGGCAGAAGAGGAAGCTAGTAAAGTATGTAAGGATAGATGACGGGTTGTCATCTGCCTACGTCGGAGGGAAACCTTTATAGATCGTTCTCTGTATCGTACATCGGAGTGGCAGTTTGATATCTTTATAGAGTAGTTAAAACCAGTTACTGAAGCAAGACCACCAAATTTAAAACCGAGCCGGCCACCAAATCTAAAACTGAGCCGGCTACCAAATCTAAACTCGTATATGAATTTTTGGTTCTCAAACCAAAAACTTATTAGGAAATTTAATTTTTGAAAGTGTCTAAAAGTGAAAAGACATGATGACTGGTAAATGTAATGTAACGGATTGTAAATACAGCGATTACAAAACTAAGTTGTGGTTTAATTTAATCCCAAGATGGAGCCCTAATTGCTACGAGCACCACAGTAGGCACCTACAATGTCCAACCAAAAAAGGGAAACTTGTTTGGCAGTTTGGTTAGTTTTGAGTTTACATTCGGCTAAATTGCTTGTTCACTAATTGGGTTGTTAGGTTTGCTAATTTCTGTACATAGCTAGGAGGTAGCTCAGGGTTATTCTCGTGCTACCACACTACCCACTCAACTATGACAGGATGAAGTGCTTCCACGGTGCATCTCCAGCTGGTACGAAAAATGGGTTTTTACTAAGAATATTAGTAACTGAAATTACTGCTATTCTCCCTAACCCCTCGTGCTTCGCAAAATTGTTTGTTTTAGGTGGGGGTCACGTCGGTAGTATAATGGCCGGGATTCGGTCACAGGGCCTCTTGATCGTATTATGCTAACCGACAATACCGATATCCGACACTTACAATCGCATATCGTCCATGATGGCTGTATGGTTGATGCACTGTAAAGCGCCATTACCATTGACTCTAGTACAAATCTGTTAACTAGGTGATACTGGGTCCGAATAGGGTTCGGTAAAAACCTACCCAAGACAGACTGTTGAATCCTTCAGCTTAGCCCGTACTACAGCCACGTTTGTTGAAGGTGTACCAGCTAGCAGATGACGTTGGCTTAGGCCATGAGCATGTTAGTTGGACCCTATACACTCATTCACTGAAAACAGCTACCACTTAATGAGCTCAAGGTCTGCGTTTTAGTCACTAACGCTGTGAGGACATATAATTTATTCTAATATAGACAAGATCTCGTTAACTATAAAAAGCTTGGCTTCAAAGAGAGACAAGCAAAAAGATATCCAATTAGCCTTGTAGGGCGGCCACGAGAATGGATATAAAAAATTCAAGCCTTCGTTTCGACGGAACTTTGAGTAAGAGGATGCGGAAAAACTATGTTTGTTGGTTGGAAGCCAAAGTTACACCACCAACAATATTTTCATGCCTGCTTTCAGTAAAATTTGATCGACGTGGAAGCAAATTTTAATAGAATTTGTGTGAAGACTTTCAATTTTATGGAAGAAGCACCATATAGGCATATAGGCATGCAATGTATAAAGTAGGTAGTTATAAAGAACTGAAATATGAAGAGTCAAGAGACATCGATTGTCCAAAAACCTTTTATATAAATCCACCGATTTTGTGTGCCTCTGAACTGTCCTTTTTTCAAGATATCACAAACCTGAAGCTTGTATGAAATGCAAAATAGTATTATCTACATAGCTAATGTCGATATTAATCGAGAACTTTTCACTATTCGGTTTGTATAGACCCACTTGTACTGGTTAGTTAAGTTTAGGTATAGTCGGGTGATATCTAGGAACATCGCAAGAAGTCTTTCGATGTCTCCAGGGATACTATATCGCGCAACAAATGCCACCTAGTGGACATGCGATTTAATAACACACTGTATTAATTGACTACTTAAAAAGCATTTTCACAAATGAATAAACTGCTGACCACAAAACCATTTTTTCAATACCACTTGAATTAATTTGTCATAATATTTAACATTTACACCGTAAAATTAACTTCAGCACGCTTCATTACACTCGTAATAGGTTGTGAACACACACCACAATCGTTAGTCAGAACATCAAAGTGCTCCTGTAATCATTATACTCGCATGAAACACAAAATTCAGGGGTCAAGAATTCCATTAAGCCAGTAGTACTAGCAACATCACTGTAAAGGGTACATTTTTTACCGCGTCCGTGTCGGTGCGGTCGCTCGGTTGCGTTTTACTTTAATATTAAAAGGCCCTGAGATAATTGAAATCCTCCACGCCTACCCACTGAAGGGGATAATGAAGCTGTTACTCTGGTTCACCCTCTAAAAGGCTTAGGTTAGTCTTTCCGTCTTATTAATTGAAAATTGCCTTTTGAAAATGAATACAAAATAATTTAATATTTAAAATCAATGTGTACAAATTTATGAAAACAATTAATCCTTTGTTCGCAACTGTTCCTTTAAGCAACATTTGTGATGAATTAATTAAACGGTGATTTTGAATTGAGCTTGGTTTTTTGGTGTTTTTGTTTTTGTTCCAGTTCTAATTGTAAAATAATTACGTTTCGGTTCCGTTCTTCATAGGCATACTATTAATTTTATAATACTTGAGTACCTATAAGTTTTTAACGATTTTGCCAGTATTCTACAAAGAAAAAGAATAAAAGAAAACAATTTTAAACTAATTTTAGAATTTTCCCTTCGTCCTTATTTAGCAATTTCAAAAACCTTGCCATGAGCTCTGCGACTTGCTATCGAGGGGCCCATCTGCGGTCTCTTGTGACAAATTTTGAGAACGGTACTGTTGGTTTGTGTCAAACTGTTGGGTACTTCTGAATTTAAAGTAATGAGTTTGCGCATTTGAAACTGACACCCACACCGCATTCATTCCAGTAGTCTTATTTTTTAATCTGTTACACTATACCGAACCAAAATACTTACATAAAATGTACGAGAAATGATTTATTGAATTTACTTATAGATTCGACACCGACCGTTGGGTTCACCCGGTTCACCCAATCTCGCCTTCAACCCAATTCATGTCATGCAGTAAAAAAAACTGTACGCACGGCAGGCGAGGGTTGAACAAGTCATGTAATTTATTACTAAAACGTTTTCGCATACACCAAATGTAATATGACGACATTTTACTTAATATTGTTCGCAAAAAAATCTGGTGTATTCAATAACTTTGGTATGGATGTAAGAGGAATTTAAATGGCAGATACAGTTGACTTACGGTTTAATAAAAAGGATTGTGTTTTTCACTTTTCTTTCTTGTAGTATTGATGAATTTATTTTAATTATTCATTTAGGTGATAGAACTTTGAAAAAGAATTAGGTAGAGGAAGAAAGAAGCTATTACTGCTTAAAATCATAAATTTGGTAGCAAATGAAAAAAAACATCAAAAGTAAGTCCTATAGAGTCCAAAAATGCATATTTTGCTGAACTACCAGTCTCTATAAAAGTATGAATTTATGGAACTATCAAACAATATATAATATGCCTTTCTAGTCAATTTCAATTAAAACGACAAGTAAAACTCATCGGACATCGGTGGTCGGACGTACTGCGCAAGGTCTACCGCCAAGAGAATGAAGATTGAACATGTGGAATTACGTTACTGTAAGGTTAGGGATACACAGAGAGATCGCACCTATAGGGAATGATTATGTTACATTCAATAACGTCACATCGTATAAACAATAGTACCATTGCGAGTGTTGCATAATAGCGAGTGTTGAAATATTTTAAAAAGCCCTCATAATTTTTGTACATTTTATTTATTATTTTCTTAAGGAAAAATCAATGAAATTTAAATAAAAACAAATATAACTAGGGGTGATTTTATAGCTACATAGAATATAATTACAAATATTTGGAATGATACGAATATTCCCTATTCTACTCGTAATCGTAATCTACGATCACATACAACAAACTGCGTATCATTGGTATTGCGAATACTAATTTAACAATGAAATCAAACAATAATCTAACAATAACAGTACCTACACTAAAAAAACATACATGCATCAGTCATTTGTATACTGTGAATACGGATTTATTGAATTGAACCGAAAGACGATTACTTTTTATGAAAAATGTGTGAGCAGAGGAAAGGAAGCGCATTAGTCAAGTGCTATTTTGTCAAATGATCAATATTTTGTACCCTGTTATTTCAGAACATGAGACGAAATTTTCCTAAAATCCATTAAACTATTGCAGTGTGTACAAAATATATAAATAACAACATTTACTCACAAAATTTTGGCACATATTGACGAATTCGAATACAAGGACCATCCTTCTCTTCCCGTGGGAGCATTACAAGGTGACTAAGGGATAGAGTTGTTTGTTATCCGAGAGAATTCCAAGTCTTTATTGTGTAGTAAAGCGGTACGGAGTCATGGGATTGAATCGAAAATGGCAGTATTACTTATCTGTCTTCTTAGGTCTGATTCAATAATGCTACGTTTTCAATATACGTGACTTCAATTCGATAAGAAAGAAAACTATACAAGTTTATTAAAACAAAACCTACCTCATCAATCGATCAGAATTAGTACTAATTTGATTCGTTTTCAATTAGATTTGAATACTTTACGCATCTTAAAATCGTATTTTTTTGGCCTGGGGCCTAATTAAAAAAAAAAAGCGATTTTAAGATGCATTATGTTGCCCCATGCATTATGTTGTTCTGGAGAGAGTAACATTATTTTTCCAAATAATCGTATTGGAGCTCATTGAAACACTTGCTATGAAAATATAGCTCTGAGGTAGAAGCTGACTAGGCAACAAGTGAATCAGCGTTCTGATATTGCAAGCTTATTATATCTATAATACAATTTTACTTTTATTTAATTGATTTCAAGTATCTAATCAATATAATAAAGGCCTTTAAAAGTTGAAATACTTTGATCAATTACATTAAAGTAAAATGTATATGACGAATATAAATGAGACCGCTATGAAGAGACTCATTTTCAGCAATTAGTCTCCACAAAGTTACCCATCAAATTCAACGTTGTTTCATGTTTGAGTCAATTTAAATATCAAAAATTACATTTCAAGTTTCATAATAAATTATAAGTGACTATAACTTTTGGAAGTATTACTTCAATTTTAATGGGTTAGTACTCGTATTATTAGGTACCGAGTACCGAGTAACCCGATACTTGATGATAACGTATGGCCATTGACCATCACGACGAAAGTGTTTCAATGGGATGATTCGATCTGATAACAACCCATGGAACAATTTTTATATTTACACTATTGTCAAATAATTAAAATACCAGCCGTAATGCTTTCTGTTCTCAAAATAATTAAGAAATTGATACAGCTAATTAAGGTAAACACAACAACATTGATTCTAAGGCGAAAAGAAGTTTGCCGGGTCAGCTATTAATGAATAAAACCAACAAATGGCTGAGTGTACAACCATCTCAATTCTGCTAGATTGAAGCTTTTTGATGGATTATAAGAGAAAAGTCCCGCATCGCTACCCACGGAAATTAGTTTTCCCAACTTACACTCGTATGTACTGTCAATGTGTGTATGAGTTAGTGTTTGTGCAAAATACACTCACATACATACCGATCCAGTATCCAGAGGTACACTCACATGTGTGTGTGTGTATGGATTGAACGCAATAGAATGTCCAGCATTGACACAGCCTGGAAGCTTTTTTGATGGACCATGTTTTATATCTATAAAGAATAATGCTTAGAGGTAATTTAGGATAAAACATTGAATCCTTTGGTCGTTCAATCACCATCAATCTGATGAAGGCTATAGGATATACCAACCCAAATTGAGCCAATGGCCTATTTGATTAATGAGTTTACTCTTTTGTTTTATGCACAGAATACAGAATGTTATTTTGCTTTCTTATATTATATTTTTTAATAATCGATATGATAATTGCACAACTGCTCTACACAGATGTCAAAGATTGCTATTATTATAAGTTACGAATCACAGTTCATTTCTACAATTTTATTATGGTTCAGATTTTTGGTTTAGAAAATAAATCTGACTCACTGAAATAAAACTATTGTAGCAAATTCTATCGGAATTTCTTACGAGTATTACATTTTTTTTTAAATATCTCGAAACATAACTCACCCAAACATAACTCACTGATTCACAATTTAGTAATAGTAATCCATACTAATATTATAAATGCGAAAGTATCCCTGTTTGTCTGTCTGTTACGCTTTCACGCTTAAACATCTAAACCGATTTTGATGAAATTTGGTATAGGGATAGATTAGAGCTTGAGAAAGGACATAGGCTATGTTTGGTCGCGATAACTGACATCTACGCGGGCGGAGCCGTGGGCAACAGCTAGTAGCTCGTGTTCACTTAGTCAACACTGAGCATTTAAAAACATAATCTAACACGCTATACCTACTACACGTGTACCTATGTTTCGGCGTGTTTCCCCCGTCCGCTTGCCGTTGTCACGTCAATGCAGGCTCCATTTCCTTTGTGGTGCAAACGAACGATAAATAGAACATTGTAAATGTTTGCACGCACATTGTACAAAGCTTGTGGAACAAATATTTGGTATGACCAGCTTTCCTATCAAATCTTTATTTGGAAATACAAGAATCTTTATTTGCCATTAAAGGTCATATAGGAAAGTATATAATGTGTACCTATAAATAACGATGAAACTAAGATGTTCTAATATTTTTATAGATCATTTATGCTCCTGTCTTGCTCTTTCGTTTATACAGTTACAATAGGTATGATACTTTTTTACAATTCCATTTTACAAATTGTTGTGCATATTTATTTAGGTACACTACTAGTCTACTAACTACTTGTCTAGTAGGTTCTATGCATCATATTTCTTTGTTGAAATCTATATTTGATTGCGAATTGATGCCCTAGAACGAAGCTACATTGGATACAGGCAAGTTTAGTGCTATTTGATAAGCAACAAGGTACACAGAATGTAGTTTGAAAATGGAACAGAAAAAGTGCTTCAAATCTCTATTTGATTTGAAACTACTGGTATCCCTCGGGACATGTATCTTGGATCTAAAATGTGCTCGGAATGTGCTCTATACGCGCAGTACACGTTTGTCGGGTGTCTTTTAAGGATAACACGGGGTGTTACGGCGGTGAATGAGCTCAAATTCACCAAGTGTAGATTATTAAAAAAACAAGCCGCGCGCGCCAGATCTTCGTTTGTCTCGCGACTTAGGTCTAAGTTAAATGGCTCGGTCTCGAGGGTAAGGCAAAGGAAGAGTTCGTACACTGTTACACAGTAACGTCATAAAAGTGACGTGATTGATAATACATTTACCTAAACGTAACAATGCTTAAGGCCAATCACGTTAAGATATGTGGAACATCCTAACATTATTGGGGAATACAATTAATAACGTAATCTAGATTCTTGCGATATCTGTGTTTGGTACATTGTGTATTAAGGTGCGGCTATGACGACACACTGTCTGCGATAATAACGGTGTACGCAGTTGTTTGAAGGAATACTGAATGCAATGTCACAATAACCGATCGGCTACATTCTATCATCGCACCGCACGCTACAAGCCACAAGCAACGTGTGAGAGAATTCATCCTCACACATTGCGACCGGAAATAGTACGCTCAGACAGGTTTGAAAGGAACTTTATCCGATGCACGCTTAAGCTGTGGGATGAGCTCTCTCTCGTGATTTTTCCAAGCGACTACAATATGGGATTCTTCAAGAAGGGCATTAGAAGTTTCTTATAGGGTCGGCAGTGCGATTGTGACGCCCCTGGTATTGGACAGGTCCATAGGCTACGGTAACCACTTTCCACTTCGGGTCGTGTGTTTAGCTGCCACCTACAGCTGGGTCCACATTTTGTATCATTTACGATCACCGTATCGATATTATATCAGTGATACGCGTATCATCACCCGTCCACATATGCGATTATGATACGCGTCGCCGATACGGATACGGTGATCGGATCGTGCAAATGATACAAATGAGGTCCACATTTTAGTGGTATAAAAAAATAACAACGTGTGCGATTATTGAGTGATAATAACGAGCTTGAGTGGTTTAGGCTTAATGACTTGATTATCCTCAGAAATATTGATAGGTATAAATTTTAGTACTGTAAGGATCCCTTTCCCCAGAGATGTGATATGCTACGTTACTATAGATGCGTTTGATATCCACCAATCATATTCATTTGTCCACAAAGCATATATTATGACTGGTGGAAAGGGGTATAGTTTAACTATATTTCTATATAGAAAAATGCGTGCTATGGATGTGCGCTATGGACGGAGAATATATTCAAATTTTCAATATTTATAGGGAGTTTCATAGTACATCTTACTCGCTACGCTACATAGCAACACAGTGGAAATAGTCGCAGTTTCATAGTTTAGCTTCTACATCCTCGTAGCATAGCTGCATGGCACATCTCTGGTGGAAAAGGAGCCTTAATCTCCTGATTATTCTTTTTTTTTTTTTTTAATTTTTTTAATTAAAAAAAAAAATATTATTCTCTTAAGACGTATAATATTATGCCTTTTGTTTCACAAATACTGGTTTTATAAAGTTAGTTCAAGTATAAAGTTTAATTCGAGCATTGTTAAGCAATAGGTATGGTGTTTACTACTGGGTTTCTTGATATTAATATCGGATGAAATGATTTACAATATTATAGTTCTACTAGCTTTATGCTTCCACGTGTAAATATTCAAAACGTTATATCATACGTTTGCAGTACAAAGCATTTGGACATTAACAGGCATTAAAGTTTAATGGAGGATAAAGCTAAGTAAACACGCTAAATTGTACCTGAATCGTGTCACATTATACGTGAATATATTATATGGTACACGGCGACATGCTACACTGCGCTATCTAGATTGATCAAAGTGAGCTAACTGGCTTGTTATAAATGGTTTTAGAATGCAGATAAACATACTTAGATAGGTGAATATATAGATGAAGTATGGGCTAGTCCACATAGCTCCAATAATTTCCCTCAAAATCTATCTGCACTGTACTAATCCGGGTTTTGATTTGGTACAGAAAGTCACGCGTCAGAAAGAATAGTGAGTTTGGATAAGATGAAAGATCGGCTTGCTTCGGTTTCATAGAGCGTTGTATACGTTGTATTGATACATAGAATCATTGATTTATATAATTACTAGTAATAGTGAAAACAGCTCGTGTTTAATAAAAGATTAAAACAGTAGCTTTGGTTTTAACTACTCTAAAAAGGTGCTAAAAATACAATCACCGTAAGAAACATTGCATTTTCAACAAAGGAGCAGATACACAGTCTTGGGCATAAGTAATAATTGTTTATCACCTCTGTTATAGAATACATACAAGGATACGAACGAAAGCAGCGAAATACAATTCACTCGGGGAGCAGCTTCGATAGAAGCAATCCGAGATTGAAGGTGCTATTGGTAAAATAACTGACTATCTCATCGGATTGCTTGCCGCATCGGTGCTTGTTTTGATATGAAAAAACAAGGTTCATAAGCCACCTCGTAGATATGAAACGAAAATACTAACAATGTGAAATGTTTTTTTTTTTAATCGCTGGATTTCAATTACGATTTGGTTTGTTCCCTTTTATCTCTCACTCCTTTTATGTCGCTGTGAAAGTAATTGTGACTTACACTGGCTTTTACAAATGCGATTACTATCTGCCCCCCCAGACAAGTAGCAATTCGTTGGCCGGTGTATTAAAACGGGTCGGGTATGGCAGCCGCTCCTATGAACGGGTAGAAAAATGGACCTCGGGCCAAAGAGAACTGCCATCTGACCTCCCAACCTCGACAGGAAAGCCTGCCGCAGAGCTTCGTTCGTTAATCAACAGAAGAACCGGCGTTAGCTTGAGACCCGAAGATCTTGGCCCCATATACTCCATTCATTTATCATCATCATCAAATATTTATATTAGAACAAATTTAGATTTAACTGTTACAGTAAATAAGTTGCAATTTGTTCAAAGCGAAATATGTTCACTTATACTTTTATTGTATATAATAACTTCGATGTTAAATATATATTCAAATACGGATATGGAGGCAACAGTGCGGAATAACGGTGCTGTCGTAATGAGATTCGGTTCAAGCGAGCGTGTTACGTAAAGCTACGTACCATAAAGGTTCACTATTGACATCAGACTTACTAGGTACACATAAGAAAAGAACATTTTTTAAAACATACATACAGTTATGCTTGTTATCCCAGAAGGTTAAGCAGAAGTGAATTAACATCAAATTTTCATCAGTAAACCCACGAAAATGATAAACATAACGCTGAAACATTCTTTGAACCTTTATTTCCCGATTCGGTTGGGGTCGAAGTTCTGTAGTTAGACTAGTCGGACTTTTGAGAGCTTTCATTATCCGTAACGACTGATATAGATGTTCGTATGGCAACCGGGACCGACGGTTTAACGTGCTCTCAGAGACACGACCAAACTAATGCAAATACACATATTCATGCAAACAACTATTTACACTGAGCAGAAATCGAACCCGCTCCTCCTGCGTAGCAGCCGGGTTCAGTACCGCCACGACACAGACGCTGTCCTAAACTAAAATACAAACATTGCAAGTTAAAGCAACAAAATAAAATAATCCTTACTTAGTCTATATTTTATGATTTCCACATAAAACTCCAGTTCCCTATCCTTTCAATACTAAATCAATCTAGACATTTGTATCTTCGAAGCTTAGTCGAACTCGTTTCAATAATAAACAAATCCTTCGTACATCTAGATCTCGACGTATATAAACTTCAAACGAGACGTGGGCTTTCAGATAAAATCGCCGAGTCGACCCAAAAACACTACCCACCCACATCACATATTGCTTAAGCACAAAAACATGAATATTGTAACAATGATCTTCACTTTACTACGATAATATTATGTTTGGAACCTTTTTCAAGAATATACTTCCCTTTTCAAGTACACTTGGTAACAAAAGTAGCTTAACAAATTTCTTATTTAGGTATATTCAAATTCAAATATATGGCGATAAGTACAATATCATCACTTCACTTCACTGCATATTATAAAATAAAGTTGCTGTCACTGTCTGTCCGTCCCTGTGTATGCTTAAATCTTCAAAACTACGCAACGGATTTTGAAGCGGTTTTTTTAATAGATAGAGTGATTCAAGAGGAAGGGTTATATATGTATAATACATGCATAATATTGTAGAGAAACACTGATAAATCCGGATCAGAATACGACGCGGGTGGAAAATATGGCGATATGTACGAAGTTCGCCGTGTCAGCTAGTTAATTATAAATTAACCATTGTTAGCGTCGAGGCATACTATACAATTTATTTTAATAAATATTATTGATCATCTTAAGGTTGATTTACATCAGACGAGCGAATACTCGTTCGGTGGGTTCTATCGCCTCTACGTCATATTATTTCAGTGTAAATAGTAACAGAACATTCGTTCGTTGTTCTTTCTTATGTAAACACTGAAAATAAGGTTTCGTTTACACTAAAATATTATTAAGAGAGAATGCTAAGCTCTTACTTGTTCTAGCTCTAGCTTTATGTACGTTTGGCCTAAATCCACCTTTAGATCTTAATTTAGGAAGCTTCATGCTCTGCGAGTTACAAACTACCTATATATTAATTCCCTATGTATTCCAATCGAAAAAAGATTTATGAATTTTTATTTTAGTGCTGTATTGCAACTTTTGTCTTTGTCTGAGTACCTACCCGTAGTTCTTCAAATTATAGTTCTCTCCTTTCTAGTACAAGTGAAGATAATTTAGTTTACTACATCGCGTCGTAAAGAAAATTTGTCTCGCGTACAAATGGTAATGCAGTCTTGCTTTTACATTGTACAATGTTTTGTATCTTGAAGTTTTATTCAAATAAATGACGTTTTATTGTCTTGCAAGCTGGATGTTCAACAAGATATAAAATATTGAGAAGAATATTTAAATATATAACAGCCATTTTAAATACACTCTTTACTTAAAATATTTCAAAACATCCGCTTTAGCCGCGTTCATAACCATGTTTTGAAACCAGTTTCGAAAGAAGAAGAATATTACTTCTTACGAAAATGGTTTCGATAAAAGAATAATGTTCCTTCTTTCGAAACTCTAAAAAAGAATTCTTTTGATGAAAATAAGGAAAACAATTTACTGTCCATTTACAGTTAGTTACACTGGTTAGCATACTAAATGCTTTAAAACATAACAAATAATCAAATTTCACAGATACTATACAAATAAAACGAATTAATCCACCGGAGGACATCTCACCCCTGACAAACGTGCTCACCCATGTTACATTTAAATTCAAAGCTTCAAATGTCATCAAATATCAAAATTACACAAAACTAATTACACAAATTGCTTCGGATGTAAATGGCTTATGTCACCTGTAATTTTATACTTCGCATAAATGAATAAGGAATCTAGTGAGGGAACGTGTTTTGTTTACACATACAACCCACAAATACTTTTAAGTTTTATCAGATAGGGTAGGCAGAGGCGTATTTGGCGTAGTAGGTAGTTGAGAGTGGACTGTTAAGTTAAAGGTCGCATTTTCGGTTTTCGATTCGAACCCTTAGGAATGGGAATGAATGTAAACATTTATATGGGTGTTTCTTTCAAATGTATGAAGTATCAAGTATGTTCAACCACCTCCTAAACCTATATTACAAAGTATTAGATTATTATTATAATTATTATTTTCCCAACTTTTTTGGTCGTCGTTGATATAACCATTAACTGCAGTTTGGGTATGAAATGAACACACAAATATTATTGCATAATAAACAAAATATTATTAACTAGCTGACTAGCATACATAGGGACGGACAGACAGCGACAGCGACTTTGTTTTATAATTTTATGTAGTGATGTCTACCTTGCATGGAGCATTCTACTAGCAATAATAAATTCTTTTGTTCTTAATTATTCAATTCTTGATAAAAATCTTACACGAAAACTTCATAGAGTTATTTCATAACACATTATCGTATAAGCTTTTTTGACGAATAACCAAATTTCATCCATCTATCTACATATAGACGGGTAATAAATTATGTGGGAGCTACATATCGACCTGTCGGCGGATGACTGCTGCGATAAACGGATAACACTGTTACATATTCACTATTGAAACTCGTCTGCGCACTGAAGCGAAACCTGATTGGAAACCGACCCACATATCTGTATAAAAGAGTGTATGGTTGCAACTGTTAGTTTTATTATGGAGTGATTCTGTTAACTCGACTTCACTCAGTTTCAAAATCTGTGAAACATTCGTTTTAACATTTCAAAAACAACATACACGAGTGGTTGGTACATACATACATGGGTGGTCCTAAGGTTATCATTATCATATTATTTTCCTGGGACTAGAGCATGAATGCCCCCAATATTAAGGGTTGCTACAGTCCCCTTCTCTAAATTTTCGCCATTTGTCAATGGCAAACGATAAATAACTGTTCACAAGAAATGATTCAAACAAAATATAATATTCTCTCAAAACACTAAAACGTCACCCGGGTCCTTTAAGCAACCAATGAGGCCGTATCCTGAGATTTTGCCTTCAGAATACCATCAGGCGAGGTGGGTGGTACATCAGGTCAACAACAACCTACGTGTAGTAGGTAGCAAAAAATGTAAAACTATGCAAATATTATGGGTTACTGTAAAATAAACATGATTCTTTGAACAGGATACCTCCATATTTTACCTTACTTTATAACAATTCCTCCTACACACGTGTGATCCATAAATCAACAAGTAGGTATTAGGTAATCTGTAGCGTGATCAATCAATGTACTACTGAAAATCGCAAAATGTGACGTCACGTAGCAGTAATCCGTGGGAATACGCAGTTATCGGCTTGAAGAACAGGACATGTCATATTCCATTTAAAACAATGCAAATCAGACCATAACCACCTGCTAAAGTATGCAGCATACCCATCTACCTGTACACCGGAGGACCTAATGAGTGCCTCCAAGAACGCGAATCAGATAGCAGCATACTGGGAAAATAGAATTTGAGAGTAGAAGCGCCGTGTTAAATGTCTACTATCCGATTCTATAGATATTTAAAAGAATACAAAAGATACTCGAAAGAGGGCAGTTCGATATATGTAGGTACCTACTCCTAAAAATTTTCACGGTTAACCGCCAGTATTCCAGTTCCTCCGTGATCATGATGACTGCAACAGCCACCGAAATATCGAAAACTCTAAACGATACATGGTAAATACCCTGATACCTATCTCTAACAAAATAATAATCTAATTACCTATCTATTTGTATTTCTTAACACTCTTAATTTGATTAACAATATTGTAACAAGGTCCCCGCAACATTTATGCAGCGGGGGAACTCCTGAGGGGTTCCTTTGGAGTGCATTATCCTTGGGTGATGCACTCTGGTGGGGCCTACCTAACAAAAAAAAAAAAAAAATAACAAAATAATAATATTCGACTTTAAATTGAAATTCGCTGGTAAGGAATAATGGAATACCTACCTACTTACAGTGAATTTAATTTTTGTCTACAAATTAATTTTATCTAATTATTCTGTAGGTTCGTAATAAACTATTCATAGAGATAGGAGTGACACAAACCAGTTTATAACGTAATTATAGAGCCCTAAGTCCTAACTTTCTGAATAAGACATAAATATTATATAATAATAATATATAATATGCCTAACCTCTGAGGTATTACTATTAGAATTATCGGGATATTTACCATGTATTGTTTCGAGTATTCGGATACTCGAAACAATGGCGCAATAGCGCCGAAATATCGGTATTTCGGCGCTATTGCAAGCACTATGATCACGGAGGAACTGGAGGTAAACGGTGAAAATATCGGATACTCGAAACAATCCATGGTAAATATCCCGATATTTCTAATAGTAATGTGAACGACCATGAAAGTTCAAATACTCTGAGGTATTGAGAGGTAACAGCCCTCCATCTATATGAGTCTTAATATGAGTCTTCTTCATGCTAACGTTAGTCGCAGTTTGGGGTTTGTCCTACCAGTCTAACTTTGGATTTGGCTAAGCTTCGATATTTTTCGTGAAGCTACTGCCATGAGTCTAAATATTTTAAGAAATTTCACAAAAAGCTTGTGTATTTTTTGTGTGTGTATAAACTTTAGATAGATAAATACAAATGATTAATATATATAAACCGACAGTGTAAACCTTTGAGAATGCCGTGAGGTGAAACCGATTAGGTTGAGAAATGAAATAAAGTGGAAAAGTACAATAAAATAAAATTGTGTTATTCAATATATGTATCAAGTTCCACCAAGTGCAGTATAAACAAATGAATATTTAAATATCTAAGTACTTCAACTTTATCCCTCAATTTAAGTACAAGATATAGGGCACAGCTGTATCACTGTCTGAATCGGAACCATCTAACTTTTAAAGTAGCTCATCCCTGTAGAACTCATCAGCTAAAATAACTTTGTTTTGTGTTTCTGCAACGAGTCCCTGAAACTCTATGATCTAATTTTGTTCTCCAATTACATTTACGCTTATTAATTCTGTACAGTAAAATAACGCAATTATGCTTCTACCCTATAAATAATGTAAATGTAAAGATGTTGGATCGTTTGTTACTCAATCACGTTGAAAAAGCTGAACAGATGTAGTCACGAACGGATAACTATACCTACTTATATTATAAAATTAGTTATCGCAAAGGATCACAAGATGTCTAATTTTGAATAAATTTTGCAATAATTGTTATAATTAATAAAAATTAAGACCTGGAATTTCTTACCTCACGTGTTTCCCTCTTCCTACAGTCCCGGGTCCTTTATGCGGAGCGTGAAAGTGATGAGACCATCAAGCTGAGTGCCACTATTGTACATGGCACGTGTCTGTAATGGTGACCCTCTTTTCCGAGACTTTGCCTTTAGTATATCATCAGGCGAGGTGAAGTCAAATTGACGTGTCCTATATTAAAAAAAATTAATGACCATAAGAAATACAGCCAATATATGAATCCGTCCATGACAAGAAAACCGACATTTGAAAAAATGTCACTCTCACAAATAAGTGAATAAACTTGACTTTTTCCTTATATTGCGAGTAGCTTTTGAATTGAAATAACTTCGTCTTATTACATTGTACGGAGACTTAAAGAAATATTTCAACATCTTTCTAGCGTTATTGTTGTAAAACCGAGTCGGCATTTAGTCTAAATAAAATTTCTTGGATCAAATCACTGGCTGTTTCGACGAAATGGAAGATTTTTAAATTTAATTTTATATAATCACAAATATGAGCTTAAGAGTGGATTGCTCAATCGTTTGAGCATCACTAAAATGCACGGATTTTGATGGATTAAAACACTTGAAGTGTTTTAGTTTTACAATCGTTCTTCTTTTTGAACAAAAATTCAATACATCATCATCGATCATCATAAGATAGGATTAGACTTACATGGAACATGACGATCACAGTTTCAACTTTATTGTTTTTACATACTACTTAAATGGCAGAAAAGCTCGTGCTGCCGACCTTGTAAAAACAACAAGTTTCTGTGCAGTCAGTGCAGAAGACAAAGCAGAACAATGATCTTCCCACTATTCACATAATTCTATTATGTAGTAGTTTTTAACACGACTTCCTACACCAAGAAGAACTGACAGTCCACTCTATGATAACCTGGACCGGCTTACAGGTTAGATTGGCTGGCTCCACCCCAAAGATTTTGGTGGGGCCCTACACACCCAAAGCTTAAAATGTTTTCAATTCATACTGTATATTGCAACTGCTTTTTCAACATTGTAAACACCATGTCAGCAATTCTGTCATTATTGTGTATTCAGTTTTATTGATAATTCAGTTCACAGCCTGTCATCGTTTATTCAATCAACATCAATTAATTAATTTAATTACTTGTTATAAACTGTTGGGTCAATAGAGGGTGTGTGGTGACAAACCATACATCTACTGTAATAAATATAACCCTAGCTGCCTCATAAATAACGCGCGTGACGCCTTGGTGTTGCAAACATCTCTATATACGCTATAACTACTTTCTCTGATGACCTTTGTGTAGATTTTGACATTGTTGTAATTAAAAAAAGATTTTATAAATGGAATACTTTTTTAACAGATTATTTTGCGATTTATTTTATAATAAGTTTAAATCTAAACGTCCCCGAGACTACGGCTGCTGATAAGCAATCGGAACGTTGAAAAACAATAAATTGTGGCAGAAAGCCCTTAATAAATATTTCTAATGAATACGGAATACTGTTTCACAGCTTGAGTTATATTTTCCTGATATTAAAGATATTCTTCAAGTAAACACTAGAGATTTGATCAACCTGAAACTTTAGGTATTAAAAGTACCAAATGAACTGCCCAAATGCCCTCGATTCTGCAAAAGCACAACCACTGTCATACCACAGAGACTAAAAAATGGCATTAAATTTTAGACCTTATTTCGATGGGCTAACAGTCAAAAATTAAATGGAAAGAGTTTCTTTACACTCTTTAATTCATTCTACAAAAAGCTATTTAACTTAAAACTTTAACCGCATGACTTTAAAGCCTTTGATTTTATCAAATGGAATATTCTCACAGTCTCTGTGGTGTGACTGTGGTTGTGCTTTAGCAGAATCGAGGCTCTGTAAACACGTAAAGCGTTATTATAATAGTGCCAACGCTATTGTAATATGATATGTATTGTATAGTATATACATACTGTATTGGCCGGGGTGCGAGGGATATATCTAAGATAACTTCACCTCTGGCAACCGACGGCCCACAATCGGCGTGCGTTTTAGTCGGTTCGAGTCCAACATAACCTTTCCCACCGGCTCCGGGATTCCGTGGGGATTATTCACAGGATACAAAAAGTATACATACTGAGACTCTCTCCGAATACAAATTCCACCTCAGTAAATTTATACATTCATCTAACTTCACAAGATAAGGTTAGATAGGCTGATTTATGTACAAACCACGTAAAAAAGAAATAAAAAGCAATGACTTGGCTTCAATGTCACACATAATAAACAAAGCCTCCATCCACATGTATTATACGGCGGTCTTTCAACGTATTACCCATATTGTTCACACGACTGCTTTTCCTTATAAAAATAAACGTAAGTATATCGCTCTATACAGATCGCAATTTTTGAGCGAGATTGTACGCACCAATGCTTTGATAAGCAAGGAAACGCGTTTCATAAATACAATTAGTATAATATAAATAATAATAAATTCGGCCAAGTGCGAGTCGGACTCGCCCATGAAGGGTTCCGTAGTAGCAAAGGCGAAAATTGCGGTTTATGACGTATTAAAAAAAACTACTGACTGGATCTCGTTCGAACCAATTTTTAGTGGAAGTTTTTCCATGGCAGTTTACATCATATATTTTTTTTAGATTTATCATTCTCTTATTTTAGAAGTTAGAGAGGGGGGACACACATTTTTCCACTTTGGAAGTGTCTCTCGCGCAAACTATTCAGTTTAGAAAAAAAATATGTTATAAACCTCAATAGCATTTTCAAAGACCTATCTATAGATACCCCACACGTATGGGTTTGATGAAAAAAAAATATTTTGAGTTTCAGTTCTAAGTATGGGGACCCCCAATATTTAAAGCTTTTTTTTTATTTTTGTGTGAAATTCTAAATGCGGTTCACAGAATACATCTTCTTACCAAGTTTCAACAGCATAGGCCTTATAGTTTCGGAGAAAAGTAGCTGTGACATACGGACGACGGACAGACAGACAGACAGACAGACAGACAGACGGACAGACATGACGAATCTATAAGGGTTCCGTTTTTTGCCATTTGGCTACGGAACCCTAAAAATGGTTGACTGCCTTGTGGCGTAGTGGTAGTGAACGCGGCCGCTACGCAGGAGGCGCGGGTTCGACCCCGCTCGGTGCAAATATTTGTGTTCATGAAATATGGGTATTTGCATTGGTCTGGTCGCGCCTCGGAGAGCACGTTAAGCCGTCGGTCCCGGTTGCCATAAGAACATCTATGGCAGTCGTTACGGGTAGTTGGAGCCCTAAAAAATCCAAAAACAACGGTCTAGCTGCAAAGCTTCGATATCGCCTAATGTTATCATTGGGCTGTGGAGGTCAGATGGCAATCGCTTCACGAAAAAATATCGAGGTCTAGCCAATTCTGTAGTTAAGACTGGTAAAGCGGGCCTCAGACTCCGAGCTGAAAAAAGCTTCGGATGCGACTGGGAATTAACGCTCGGAGGAAGAAGAATCTATGCTTGGTGAATTTGAACTCGTCCACCGCCGTACACCCCATGCTGTCCTCAAAATACACCTTAGAAACGTGTACTGCGCGTATAGAGCACATTTTGAGCACAGTTTAGGTCCAAGATATACGTCCCGAGCAATACAGGGCAGGGGCAAGATTTATGTGGACCCGCGTTTAGAAGTACGTGCCAGATTGTGTTATAAATAAGACCGAGATGAAACTCCTGGGTTATTGCCCTCCCGATTGATCGATATCCCACACTATATAACGTGCCGACTGTGCTGAGTAACGGACAACGTTATATTGATTAATGGTGCTAGGATGTCTGCCTTAATTTCCAGTTGATACCAAAGGAAAAAATCACACATAGAGGAAAAAAAAATAGGTATCGATATATGTACCACAGAAGTTTAAGAGAATTAATTGGATGTATTTATTGGATGTATTATCTGTATAAAACAATTAATTGGATGTATTTATTGGATGTATTATCTGTATAATACACACTGGGATATCTACCATGTTTGTTATGCTTTTCGATACATATTAATTTATACCAGTGCGTTAATTCCCGGTAATATTCTTGTATATCATGGAATGCGAGAGTTAATATCTACATTATTGTCAACTGAATAATTATGTTCTAGTGGATTTTAAGTAAAATATGATATGATTATTGTTTTCGAAATATTGGTTCATTTTAATAATCATTACGCAACACCCATTGAAATATGTTTGCCACTATATTATAGTGCCACAAAACGTGCAAATCATGTTTTGCGCAATATGTGCAATGAATATTGAATACAAAATGGTATTTCAGTTATTCTTCTAATTTAATAATGTTTTTAAAATGTAATAATGTTAAATTGTAATAACATACAACACACACAGTATAGGTCCCCAATTATATTTTAAGCAGGTAGCGGATGATAATGAGTTTGTTTTAACATTATCCATCATCGATCGACCGATGTAAACTTTGATATAAATTATAAATTTACGTAAAGTTTAAGATCTCTTTTTTTCCATGCGAATTGGATAAGTAAGACTAGAAACAACTTAATCCATGGGTGTTTCGTCAGATCTGCTAGTTTGGCTAGGGAACCAGGTATGCCTAAGGTATGTTAGAAAGGAGATCCCGCTGCCGAAAGGGGTTCGCGACCGGTAGAGAAGAGTGCGGCACGACAAGTCGGTAACCTGACTTTTTTTTATCGTGTGAAAAATCCCCACGAATACCCCTCCGCCGGCGCCGGAGGAGCAGGTTATGTCGGACTTGAACCGACTAAAACGCATGCCATTTGTGGGCCGTTGGTAGCCGGAGGTTAGGTAGTCGTAGACATATCCCTCGCACCCCGGCCCATCCAGGGCCATATCTTTCGATCCGGCCCTCTTCCGGTGTGGGGACCACCGAGTCCCCAACTCGCCCCGGGTTAACCTGAATTGCTTCTTCTAACTAAGGCAAAGTTTTAACCGTCAGCGCACGGCCTGCGACGTTTGGTACCTTCGATATAACGAACGTTCAACAAAGGCTCCCCGCTTTTCTTTCTTTTCTTTCTCACCCTTTTGTTATTGACCACCTTGAATTAAAGTCCCCTTCTCTTGACATGTTCAGAATAATACTCACAAGGCAAGTCGCCTTTACAAAAAACGAGGAGTCTAGTATCTTCATCTTGATTTCCATTCAAGCATGGGTATGTTTTATTCCAACATCTAGTTTTAAATATTATTTCTTGTTAGTGTAATTTACGTGAGTTGATCCCAAATGAATAGCCATTGAGATAGTTTCTCATTCCATCGTATACTTAGATGCAATCAGAGACAGTGCCCCTTAATAGATGGTGGTTGACCTTTCGCAAAGTGGGTCACTTGAGTGTATATTTCTGTAAATAAATCCATATTATATAATATCTATATAGTATATACTTGCCTTGGCATTCTGCTCCTAAAATCATATTGAATGTGAAACTTTTGAAAATGTTTGAATGTTTCAATCACGCTCAACGGGTGAACGGCCCGTTAGTTTAATAACATATCTGAAAATGTGTGTAAATTAATAGTAGGTACAGTACTAAGTGTATTGAAAATTCACACGATAATTCTCTCAACAACACTTAAGTACATTGAACTTCAAGCAAATACATATATCAGAAACATAATATTTCAATGACAATGGCAGCCTAACAGCGTACCGACGCAGAACCACATTGTCTCGCCGGAAAACGTTGCTTTACATGTCTTCCGGACCCGAGGCAAATGGGCGGAGCCAGTCAACGTTGCCAGACGTTGCCCTTCTTAGCCCAGGAGTTCCGAGTAAATTAAGTGTCGTGAAAAATAATAATGTTCTTTTTTTGCTTGAATAAGTTTATTTGCTTTGGTTGCTTGAATAAGTTTATTTGCTTTGGTTTGGATGTTTTTATTCTACTTCCTACTAATTTTTTAAACTGTATACAGTGCAACCTTGATATAACGACCCTCGATACAGCAAATTTCTCGATTTAACGATTTTTTCTGAATCCCCTTGAATTGTCCATAAGAGTCAATGTAAAATATTATACCTCTACATTGCGAACATTTTTTGCGCACTGCCTCATTATAACGAATTGTCAACTAGCCAAAAATTTTTAAATGCCTCTAGGTAACGAATTTTGTCACCCGAAACCTTTATATAACGTACGCATCAATACATGACTCTTGAATTTCATTGTATGTGGTACATGTCACGACTTGTTTCGACCCATTTTTTTCGTAAAACAGGAATGGATGGATACCTACTTTTACGGATTTTACTGCATTTAATTTTGATATTAAATTTAACCTAAGGGAAATAAGTTGTTACAGCTACCTATTTTTTTACCTCTATATAACGAATTTTAGACCTAAACAAACCTCAGATTATCAAAGTACTTGATATAACGAATATTACCCTGTTCCCTTCCGATTCGTTATACTGAGGTTGCACTGTATCTTCTTATTCTTATTCTTCAGCTGTATGATATTAGTATTAGATGAGAAAGTTTTTTTTTATTATTACACTTATTACACTTATTGTGATCAAAACTATTTGTTACTCGCGGCTCCACTCGCATGGTAGTTTGATCCCGTTTCTGTAACTTATGACATGGGAACACGACTTTCAATTCTAAAAGTATGACTGTACTACCAGGGATAATATTTGAAAATGAAAGTAAACTATTACTATAATAGCAAACGGGCAATATTTTCATAAAGTTTCGCATTTTCACGAAATTATATAACCATTAAAAATTTACTCCTTGGTGAAATTTAACGGTTGTTAATATTTACGTTAAACGTTGTTTTGTATCAAATTGTTTATCGAAACTATGTATTTTATGGTTAAAGTTTACTCATATTTATAATTTTTTACAGCTGCTTCGATGAAAATTAATTTTTTAACAGATAAACATTCAGAAATTTTAAAAAGAATCTTAATAAAAACAGGGCCATGTATAATGAGGTATTCTAGAACCCATTATTACAGGATCTGGTTCAAATCTAGAGTATTTATTGATTTATTTAGTCTTTTATTTCTGTGGGTTGATTGATTTCACATGATTGATCTTCCCATAGCGTTGATCACCAAACGTACAGACGACCAAAGCTTTATAGCTTTGGTCGTCTGTACGTTTGGTGATCAATGTAATGTATGTAAAAATATAAGCTTATGCTTATATTTTTACATACACCCTCTCATGAAAAAGCGTATACCTACTTACCTATTGCCTTTGCCGTGTACATTAAGCACCATTAAGTCTTGCGATTCCTTGCCAGTTCACGTGTTTCCCTCCTCCTACAGTCCCGGGTCCTTAAAGCGGGGCGTGAAAAAGCAACTGATGAGGCCGTCAAGCTGAGTGCCACCATTGTAACATGATACGTGTCTGTAATGGTGACCCTCTTTTCAGAGACTTTGCCTTCAGCTTACTATCAGGCGTGGCGAAGTCAAATTGACGTGTCCTATATAAAAAAAAACATACTGACAGAATTGAAACTAAGTATCTCATATAAGTGTGAAGAGTTATAAGCTTTCCCTGAAAGATCGTAAAACTACGCTAACACCCCTAAGTTTGGTAAAAGGCTTAAGAATTACGTCCACAGGCAAACTAAAGCCGACTTTTACTAGTTAAGTCACTGCTGCTGACTTATGTTGTCCGACTGAATATTGTTTCTTAAAGAAGTCTTTGCTAAAAAAGTTGGTTCATTAATACTGCGAATTTATAGGAACTAGGAAACTTTTTATGAACTTCTCTACCTATATTGTTTTAGCTCAGTTCTTGTACTAATAGAATCTACTGTTAGACTAGATCTTAAAATATTCAACTGTAAATATACAGTACTAGCCTTCCGTCCGCGTGGATCTCTTATCTTCGGTTCTACTGACCGATTGCAATTAAACAAAAGTAAAATTTTAAGCCTGACCAAGACCTTTTTAACAAAAAAAACTGCCTCCAAATCCGTTTAGTAGTACATCGCGAACAAACATCTCCAATGTAATTATATTATAATGATATTATGTAGATAATGTTGTTAACTATACTCGCTATAACTATAAATATACACTAAAAGCATAGTAATAATTTTAAATAATTGGCAAGTCGCCCATTGTGACCACTGCGTCTTTGTTTGTCGTTTATGGTACTGAACGATATTACGAGTACATATTGGAATGTAACATTGATGTTGGGCAATGACTTGGAGAAGAAGAAATGTAATAATAATGTACTAGCTGATGTCCAATTTTGTTCCCATTCCCGCTGCCCATGGGAACTTATCAAGTAACGAAAACGTATCAAGAGAACGAAGCATTGCGGTTGGCATGCTTCACACACACACACAAAGGTTCACAGCAGGCGGCCAATCGCAAGGCTTCATTTACTCGATATGTTTATGTAAGAATACGAATATTTTTCGTGCTCGAAACACAAGTGTTAGTAAAGCGAAATGTCCCGAAATCACAAAAACTATAGTATGTGTTTACATTACACCGCGATAGTTTGAAAATAACAATTGTAATAGGTTTCCACGGCGCTCGATTAACCACACATTTAGCATCATAGGCTCCTTCTACTATACATACACAGATTCTATATTCGAATTCAAGACTTTCTACAGAATCGCAGTGAATCCAATCAGTTTCTAAGCGCACTTTTTTCATCAGAAAGACAAAATCATTTGTGACACATGAATAATTCCGTAAGTGGTTCTGTGTACCAATTTTGTTTCTGTAAGCTCAAATAGAGTGAAGTAATATTTTACAGGAAAAATATTACCTTACTTTGGTCGTAACTCTCTATATAAACGCCACGAAAGTGTTTTTTTTATTTACTCACACCTGTGTACAGAGGTGAGGCACAAAATGTTTTATTTTTATTTATTGCATTTCAATATTACCTAATGGTCTAAAAAATGAAGGTCTATAAATGCCAATAATTCTAATGTCTTCAGTTCAACGTTATATAGATGTAAGTAATCATCCTCATCGGGATGGTGAATCCATTACCATGTATTGTTTAGAGTTTCCGATATTTCAGCGCTGTTGCAAGCACCATGATTACAGAGGAACTGCTGGTAAACGGTGAATAAGTTTTTAGAAGTAAATATATCGATCTACCCTCTTTCGAGTTCTCTTGCTACGCATATGAGCACTACCATTGGTTTCACTCTCACTACAAACTCGAACTCGATCTCAATCACGTTCGATCACGATCGTACGATCGATATATTTACTCCTGAAGACTTTTTCACTGTTTACCGCCAATACTCCAGTTCCTCCGTGATCATGGTACTACCAAAATATAGAAAACTGAGTGATCATTGATCCTTAGACTGGTCTCGCTAGTATAGCCTAACCTCAAAATTTGCTTAACTACTCGACTACCACTTAGCCGAGCGTCAACATGAGCCCTATTTGTTTAACTATCTAGCTTCAAAGATGATATTTTACACACCATTTAAAAAAACTCAAGCATACATGAGATCGAATTGGCATCCATGTTTTGGCAAAGATTGCCCAATCTTTATTGCACGGCAAAGCAAAGAGTTTATGTGTTATATAAGCTGCGATATTACGTCATATTTCTCCCATAAACAAGATGAACGTCTAACATTTCAGTTCAAAGTAGGATATTCCGAATATTTCAAAATACCCCCGTGAGGATCGGTCTCGAACATTTATATTTCATAAGAAAACTTTGATACTGCGTACTTTTGGAGAATAATTTTATGTCATTTATGTTATCCCAATTCTTACATAGAGAAGTAGTAACTTTACATTTCAGATCGTTAAAACTATCAGGCGTCTTAATTTTAATACCTAGAATGATTTTACAGTGAGACAGTAAAAGTATAATTGTAATAAGTGAGGAGGGTGTTAAGCGTAGCAGACCTACGAAGCGTAGCGAGCGTAGCAAGTGTAGCAATCGTAGCAGAAGTAACTTCAATAATTGCTACGTCTTGTAACTTAAAATAATACCCAACTGCATAACTTAGTGAATTTGCATGCACGTGTATTTATTACATTTCATTTCAATGATATATTTTTTGTGGGTTGTGAAAGTCAGTCACGCAGTCACTTTATAGTAAATATCGAAGTTCAGCCGTTTCATAGCTCCTATAGGCTGACAGCCGACATCGACTTAGTTGAGAAAATCCTTAAAGGTTGATTGTCCTCTTAAACTTAAACCAAACCTACTTAGCCTTACATAATATCATATAATCACTTTCCATCACTTACATAACAAACAACAGTCACAAGTATTTTGCCACAACGGTCAAACATTAACATCACTTCCTTTCCCCATATTAACCCACTTAATGGCAACTTTTACAGCGGCTCGTCCCAATTACCCATCGTTTCTTCCGCGCGAGTGGCTCGCGGGGAATTAGCGAGCAGTCGATGGGTTGGAATCGGTACAATAGCTCTGTCCTCGTGGACAGATTTTATTCATATAAAAAATCCAGTTCGATTTTCGAATTTTGAATTTACATGGGGTATAACATTGATTTAAATGGTTACTTATAATCTCTTTGGGGTATAATCTCAGTTACACTTACTTATAAGTACAGTCAGTGACAAAATACTTTAGCGTTAAAGATTTTCATCACACTAATATTACAAACACAAGCCCCCGGTTGACCTTGGGTCATCTACGGTTTTAAGATGGCCTCTTTGGGTTAAAGCCCCATCGAATCTCAAAATGTTGGGAGGGAGAGCCTCCCCTGAAGTTTTGAATATAAGGTTAACATCAGCGTCATGTAGGTAATATAGAAAAATATAATGATGTAGTAATTACCGATTAGTGTGCCGAAAATGAAATAGAAACTGAATACCTTCATTTCGCCAATCCAAAACCCATCTCCTTACCCTGAAACAAAACAAAACGGCCATTAATCCAAGCAATCTTCAAAGTTTCAATGAAAATACATTTCCATCAACGCCAACATACTTTAAATAACTTTAAGTCGATCAAAGAAAGAAACCTATTCAAATGTAAAAGCCGTTTTAAATGGAGCAACCGATTCCAATAAAGCCGATATAATTGAAATTTAGACAAATTAAAATTCATTGTCAAGTTGCAAACCTTAACCAAAAATTGATATTGGTGGCGATTCTATTTTTACCATTACTTTAGTTATACATCAATGGTTTTTACAATTTTTTTACTGTGTATAAAGGCTGTGTATGTAACCGCGGTAGCCTAGTGGTATGGGTAATGGACTGCTGAGACGAGGTCTCGGGTTCGATCCCAGGTTTACCGTGGCACACACCAATGACTTTTCGATGCTTTTCGAAGTTATGTGTGTATTTATCACAGGTTTATAAGTGCCCGATTAATGGCAATAGACTCGCCACCTATTACATTGGGACCTAAACGTAAACGGCGAAATGTGGGTGCTAGCACCTCTGCCTACCCTTTCGGGGATATAGGCGTGAATTTATGTATGTATGTGTAAAGGCTCATTTAGACGGGGAGAGTTTCTCACACGTTTTTTGATACGAGAAATCGTACGCGACTATCACTAGTTATAATCGCCATACCATGATCGTATCAAAGTGTTTACACACAGACAAACACTAAATGCTCGCCTACGATTATATCATACGAAATTTCGAGAGATTGACATATCCTATATATATAAAAAAATACGAGATTGGCAAGTGATATATTGCCTATGTCAAAATATGATTATTGCTTGAAAATTCTGTTGCACGCAACGCCTCTGGTGTTGCATACGTCTACAGGCCATGGCAACGTCTGGGCCGTGTGCTTGTTCGTCAGCTAAGTGTTATAAACAAATCTTTTAGTACAAAAAGAACTTATTCTTTTTCTTTTTATATGCGAATGCTCTTGAAAAATCAATTTGTGCGGTATTGGTCGAAACTCAATAAGAGAAGTGAGGGTGGTTCAATCGCGGGGCTATCCTACTCGCCTCAAGAGCGGACGGAGGCCGTTCGTCAATCGCCACGGCTCAATGAACTCGTTATTGCTTTGTAGGATAACCTCCTCTTGTTTTATGTACGAAGGCTTTACGTAAAATATGGTACGATATATTGCACATTAATTACGGTGGGAATATTGTAGACCGTTGAGAAACGAGCGAACGATTAATGGCTACAGTGACTTCGATACTGGCTGCGAGGAATAAATAATTGATATCAATTTAAGACCACAGGACCACAGGAAAATCAATACGCTACTTTTGGTTGCTTACATATATATTATATAGTTGAGTTCACAAAAAGGTAAATTTATAAGTATACAGATTGATGTTTAAAAATAACTTTGAATAGAATAGAAATAAACTTTATTGTACACCAAACAAAAAGAAAAGTATACCGATGCCTAACAGCCAAAAAGGGATAAGCGACATATTTTGGGATTTTGAGTTATATACATAGTCAGAATCGTAATTTTTTTCTGCGTCGTTTGATCCGGGTTACGTGTTTGTTAGCGATTTTTTTATGTCGTTTAAGCAATTGTAAAATTATAGATATGAGACTTTTTTTTTTTATATAAACGACCAAAATTTTGACGAGATATTTTTTTTGGTGGTTGATCTACAAAATATCGGAGAATAACGAACCTATGCTTTTTGGACTTTCTGTAATATTCTAATGATCTACCTTTAACCTATTTCGCCTGGAAATAAAAATGGAGATATATGGGTTTATGATAATTTGCCTCTACATAATTATTCATTGACATCCGTTTAAAACTTTCTGGCAATTTTTTTTAAACATATTATAGTCATTTACTACATTTTGTCCCTGCAAGTACTTAATAATATTTTGTCGCTTATCCTTTTTAGCCCTCCCGATATTTAAAGAATTTTGGCGTATTGTGTCGTTTAGTCAATCTAAAATAATTGAAATTGGCGGTTGTTGGTATCATTCTCTCGAAAAAAATGACCCAAGCCGGGTGACATCTGGGCAAGCGCCACGTGCGCATGCGAGCCATTTTAGCACGATGTAAAAATGTATAGATAATTCACAATTTCTAGAAAGTAAAACATCTCATATCATTTCGAAAATCAGCCTTTTCTATAACGAACATTTATCTTGATTTGATATTAAGGTAACTATTATTATTTGAGTTGTAATAGTTTTGAGTCTATTCGAAATCGAATATGATCTCGGCGAATATATGATATAAGAAATTGTTAATTAGAAAGTGCCATTTTTAGTCAATTATAGACTGAGCTGATTAATAAAATTATATAGTTTTATTATTTAAACGTCTCGGGTGAACCTGAAATATATTCTCCTTCAAATATACTTTTAACTAAAAAGTACATAGAAACACATAATAGTCTAATTATCGTAGTTTCTTATAAAAATACTTGATACCTACAATTTTCCATTCAGTGAATTTTCATTCGATAGCTGGTTATACCACATTTCCACAATTTTATTTCTTAAGAAAATACACTTGCGCTATTTTTCCTCAATTTAAATAAAACATGAGGTGAGGTTACATCATTTTTTGATAGAAGCTAATAATTTTTGTATTTAATTTACGACATTTTTGCTGTTTGTAAAATTAAGACCATTTGGGGTAACCGACAGATACTACTATTTCTAGCCTGAATTTCAAAAAACTAACAACGCGAGTCAATAGAAAGTGCAATAAATGCTACAAATATAGATTTTCAGCCTTTCGGAACCTATACATCTTTTGTTATGAATTTTTTTCGTTTATTTTCAACTTTAAATCACTCTCCTGTAAAATTTGTAAAGTGGCGGTTATCCCTTTTCGGCCGTTAGCCATCGATACATAAAATAAATGGCAATTAATTAATAAGAACTAATTTTTGCGTCCCATTCCAAATTCGAAAATCATTCTCGCCTCATTCAGGAACCGTGACGCAATTGTTATTTTTAAAAACTTATCTTACATACACAGAAGTCATTGGATGGCTCTCAGAGATACTTATATGAAGGCATTTTATAAAACATTCACGAAAACGTATCTATTAAACATTTTTACCGAGCCTTTACGAAGACTTAAAGAGATTAAAAGAAGAATTATGGAAATCGGGGTAGTGGCCGCAGGGAAAACGTGTACCCACATAAAATAGAAAGAAACACACGTTGAATTAAGAACTTCCTCGTTTTCTAAGGCGAGGCGGTTAGAAAGGAATCCTAACCTCAAATAAAACGCATAGCTGGTATTATCATATAAATACGTAATATAGGTACGAGGTAGTAACAACAACGCAGAGACATGAAAGTTAAATATAAAAAGTTGAGAAAACTCATTTCAAACATTGTTCCTACAGACAAAGAAATAATAAATATTATTAAATAATGTTCCTGAAATGAAAGGAGTGCAGTTCTTATTTCTTCAGACATTGGAAAGAATATACATACCTACATACATTACCTGGAGGGTTAGGCAGAGGTGAATTAACACCCACATTTCACCAATCATTGTATTAGGTCCCACGTAATAGGAGGTGAGCCTATTGCCGTTTTCCGGGCACTATTGTTGACTCGAGTCATGTATAGGCTGAGTCTGGACTGTATAATATATCTGTCTGATGTTAAATATACCGTCAAGTTATATACTTGTAGTATAAATACAATAAGAATTTTGGTTTCGATAAGTGTTTGAAAATAAAAGAAATAGAAATAAATATTCTAGGATACAAAGCGTTATCTAGAAATGAAGTAAGCATAGCTTAACTAACTTTTATTGTGCATACTTAGATAATTTTTTGTTGAATGCATTCAGATTACACCTAAAAAGAAGTTAGTATTAGAAAGAAGAAAAATTCGTAAGTTTTGTAACTGTTTAAGACTTTCAATCAGTCATCTGTGAATTATTCTTTTCTGTTACATTCTCAATACAAACATTTATCTTATTATTTTAACCTTTCATATCATGATCATGACGATGGTGATGATAAATTCGATATCTGTAATATCGAATTTATTATCAGTTGCATGTTCGGCTTTCTATCAAAATTCTCTGAGCCTTTTTCCCAACTCGGTTAGGGTGTGCCTTAGTCACACCCTAACCGAGTCAGTAGTAACAGGACTTCAATATTTTCCGTGGAGTGATTGTCATTTGATCTCCACTTCTTCTTCAAAACGTTAATTCCCAGTCGCATCCGAAGCTTTCACCTCGGAGTCTGGGATCCGCTGTTTTAACTGCGGATTTGGCTAGACCTCGATATTTTCCGTGAAGCGACTGCCATCTGACCTCCACAACCCAATGGTGACATTAGGAAATATCGAAGCATTGCAGATAGACCGTTGTTGTTGAACTTCAGACCAATGCAGCAATGTATAGGCACACTCATATATACAAATATTTGCACTGAGCGGAATCGAACCCCCACCCCCTGGGTAGTAGTCGCGATCAGTACTACGCCACAGCATTGTTGGGTTTCAATATCACAAGCTAAATGAACAATTCGCCTGTTAAAATTTAAAACACTATCTAATTGGCAGTTATTAAATTAACATAGTGATGAAAAACACACAAGAGTAGAAAAACGTTATGTAAGGCTCGTCTCACACCTTACGTCAACGACATAGGGGTTTGCCTTCATGAACAATTCAAGCTACGTTACATCTCATTTACTCAGCCTCGTTGGGAGCTAGATCATTTATTATTTCTTAGGGATTTCTGGGGCTTAATAAATCTAGATTACTAACATTATACCCTTGGATAAATAAATAAATAAATAAATAAATATTGTAGGACATTCTACACAACGCTATCTAGACCCAAAGTAAGCATAGCTTAACTAGCTTGTGTTATGGGTTCTAGAATGCGGATAAACATACTTAGATACATTTTTTTTTGTAAATACATACATATTATACATAGAAACACCCAGACCAATGCAAATATTCATATTCATGCACACAAATATTTGCACTGAGCGGGGATCGAACCCGCACCTCCTGCGTAGCGGCCGCGTTCACTACCGCTACGCCACGGAGGCAGTCACGGATAGATGTAGGTAGACGTATTCGCCAACAATGTTCTATTATGTATAATTTATCTTTGTTTATACGGACTAATAAGAAAACTTGGAGGAGGTAGGACACGGTGGTATAACAACCTCGTGTTTTGTTTACGACGGTGAGTAGGGTAGCCTGCACTCATTGGAGAGGTTTTGTGCTGTCAGTGGGAAGACCAATTTTATCCTGCTTGTCGTATTCGCTGACGGCACAGATTCTCCCTGTTCTTAAAAGGTCGGCAGCACGAGTGTAACTGCCCTGATGTTGCACTCGTCCGAAGGTCACGGTAACCACTTTCCATCAGTTGGGCCGTATGCTTGTCTGCGATCTAAGGTATAAAAAAACCAAGATCATGGCCGGGTGGTGTGTTTGGGTTTATTAAGATCTACTCTATTGCGGTCAAGCCAAAAAAAAAGCAGCAAGTCGATACACCTCCTAACGGACAATGCGGGTGAGGCTATGATGCAGGCCTTTCTCTCGCGGTTGACCTAGCAGATGTTAATGACGGTTGAGCAATCAGCTAGCAGATGTACAGACTTAGAGGTGAACTTGATTTGGCCCGTACGTCTTAGGGAGGCTCTTATCATTGTTATCATTTATTTCGTGTATCTTAATCCTAGTACAGACCTAACAGACGATTGCTAAAAGAAAAAAAATCTAAAAGTATATAAACAAAAAAAGTAAAAAGTTTGAACGTTAACCCTCGATTCAATAGGGAATTGTACAAAGGTGGAAATGTAATACAAACGGGTGATAACAAACATCGACCTCGCGAACTGATACGATCTGTTTATTTATTTGCTGATAATTCCATGTTCGAAACTTGGTAAATAGCAAATATGTAGTTACCTGCTTTGCTTCACATGTTGGCGAACAAAATGGGTTTAAGCCTTCTCTATAAAGCTCATACGTGGATGAAGAAAATATATTGTCTAGTAAATCTTAAAAAAGTAAGATTATCACAACTTTTTTAAAGATTTGTAAATGGGTCAATCTGAAGAAGTCGTAAGATTTTCAATTAAGCAGTATTTGTCTGTGAAAATAATAAAAGTTCGTCCTCAATAAGGGTGGGCGAATAAAAATTCTAGGTGTTCTAAAAACTTTGCAAGAGCCGACGACGACGGTTCCACGCTGTATAATTTGAAATGTGAGTCAAAAGAATTTCACAGACATTAGTAAGTATTCATTATCTGCCATTTACTTCCAGTCTACACTTAAAAAAGAGAGCCTATTGTCGTATATCAGGCACTTTTCTCACTCCTTGTTGCTCTGAGTATTGCTTAATATAAAATTTAAATCACACTATCAAAGGTAAAAGTAAATTCCACTAATATAATAAATGTGAAATCTTATGAGAATTAATGATTGTGTGGAATATTCATAATCTTTCCCGTAAAAGTGGCAGAACGAATTTGAGTGCGTAAAATTTACAACACAATTATGTTTATTATATTTACAAATTGAAAGCACATAAGGTATCTACTTATTATCACGGGAATATTTCACATCTTATCTATTAAAATCGACTATGCATTCGGAAAGAAATAAGAATTCAATGCAGAGTAGGTATATTTAATCTGCAATAATGCTGACAAAGAAACTGCCAATGATCTTAAAACTTCAGATTAAAACTTGGATTTAAATCTACTTAAGAAAAGATTAATTCGAATTTTTCATCAATGTCTCCGATTTGTTATAAGATACATTTTAAAAATTGAAATTAAATTTATAATTTCACATTTTGTTCATTCCACTTATATTTACTTTTTTACAATTTGTTCTACACTATAACAACACCTTCTAGTCTAATGAACACTATGAAAATCAAGAATAACAACTATGGTCTGGTTTGTGTGGTTCGTTAATAAACCTGTTCCTCAATATTCAGTCGGTTGTCATGCAAATGTCTTCCTCATCGTTATTCCCTTTGTAGACCAACGTCTGAACCACTTGTTAAATGCATGCACTTCATTTGAAAATTTAATCGCCGGCAAGCGAAGGCCAATGAAATAAGACTGAGTAAGAAAATTTTAATAACAAAAGCTTTTAAAGTTATTTTCTTTTGGCCTGATCTGAATTTATAATATATTTAAGCGTCGTTTGGCTAAGGTTTTACACGGTACTGACAATTATATATATTCAGCAAAAAAACAGTGTGGTTGTTTCTTGTAAATAGTCGTGTGTTTAATGTGTATACGAATAACGGCAATTGTTCCTTATCTCCCTTTAGGTACCGAGTGTTGTCACTAAATTTTGGATGTTAATAATAAAAATGTGACTTGATTTTGTTATCATCAAGTTTATAAGATTGCCTGAGCAATACTTGGGATATTTATCACTACCTAATAATAGTAATACATTATGAGTTTGATTCTACGAATAGGTACACAAAATGTTATAGCTCTTGTATATATGTTTCCAATAATGTTAGACACGCAATATAACACTAAGCTTAACTAGACGAATCCTAAAATATACTTTCAATATAATTCTGTGAGTCTTAAGCTAATATTCTCGCAAAACAGTTTCAATTTCAAAGCCAACAAAATCGATTCGGCAGAGCATAAAATACGAGTGCTAATTAACTTGGGACTCTCATTAAATTGCACGTTTCGGACGAAAACTTGCGATAACAATTAAGAAGTGAATGTTGTCGGTTTGTCAGTGTCTTGCTGTTAACGACACAAAGGCCCAAGGCGGGGCATTTCATATAACAATTTCTTTTTTCTTTTGGACAACATCGTACCGTAGAATAATAAGGTTTGTTTGTAGTATTCATGACTACTGAAATTATATGATGCTGTTTACATGCATGAGTATATACAGGGCGTCCCACGGCGATGCCACATGGAGGGCAAGTACCTTAAATCCTTAAGTTGGCGCATTTTACTTAAAGGAGACATCATTTTATTTTTAAAAAGAAACAAAACTGCATTCAAAGATTTTTTAAAATTCGCTTGCTACACCCGGTAATCGAACCGACTAAAATCCGAAAAAGTAACATCCTGTATTTTTATGGCATCAATCGATAGTGTCAATCAAAAGGATCAAATCTCTCTAAGAAACATGGTAAATTAAATGAAAGGAAGTCCTTGAAACCTAAACTTATAAATTCAATTTGGCAAAATAAAACACTAACTCAAAGTTCATCCATCCATCTGATACCATATTAACAATGAAATTCCATATTTAAATCACTTTTCTTTTTTTATCGTGTGGAGACCGCTGCTGGTCAGCAGTAGTATTTAGGTATGTCGAACTCAAACCGACTAAAACCGCACGCCGCGCCGTCTCAATTGACAGGTTATAAGTTGATCCAATAGGGCAATTCACTCGCCATCTTCGTTGCCCAGGGTACACCGCGTGCAGGTTTCTAATCAAGCACCTAAAAATTACTACCTACCCTACCTACATAACCTCATGCAGTTACCCAATAAAGTTACATTCTAAACAGGTAACAAAGTTCATTCATTCAGTATGTACTTATTTTACCAAATAAATTTCATCAAAGATATCTCTAGTGTTGACCTTATAAGATACCTTATCTGATGGTTTCTGGAGTAAAAGTGCTGTGTCTGTTTGCATTGATTTATAAGTTAAGATTTTGTGAACTTCCTTTCATTTAATTTTCCATGTTTTTTAGAGAGATTTGATCCTTTTGATTGACACTATCGATTGATGCAGCGGTCTCCACACGATAAAAAAAGAAAAGTGATTTAAATATGGAATTTCATTGTTAATATGGTATCAGATGGATGGATGAACTTTGAGTTAGTGTTTTATTTTGCCAAATTGAATTTATAAGTTAAGGTTTCAAGGACTTCCTTTCATTTAATTTACCATGTTTCTTAGAGAGATTTGATCCTTTTGATTGACACTATCGATTGAAGCCATAAAAATACAGGGTGTTACTTTTTCGGATTTTAGTCGGTTCGATTACCGGGTGTGGCAAGCGAATTTTAAAAATCTTTGAATGCAGTTTTGTTTCTTTTTAAAAATAAAATGATGTCTCCTTTAAGAAAAATGAGCCAACTTAAGGATTTAAGGTACTTGCCCTCCATGTGGCATCGCCGTGGGACGCCCTGTATATTATATACGAGTATAAGTATGTAGAATCCGTTAACAAGTGGTTTTATTTCAATAATAATCTTTATTGACATATTGACATTTAAAAACTGTGGCGTAGCGGTAGTGAACGCGGCTGCTACGCAGGAGGCGCGGGTTCGATCCCCGCTCAGTGCAAATATTTGTATGCATGAATATGTATATTTGCATTGGTCTGGGTGTTTTCTATGTATAATTATGTATGTATTTACAAAAAAAAAATATCTAAGTATGTTTATCCACATCCTAGAACCCATAACACAAGCTAGCTAAGCTATGCTTACTTTGGGTCTAGATAGCGTTGTGTAGAATGTCCTACAATATTTATTATTATTTATTATTTATTATTGTACAAGTTATTAAGGATTCGCTGACTCCTGCGCTAGTTGAAACTGTGTTGCAGGAGATAGAGTCTTCCCCTCATGTTGATTGATCACAATTACAATTTTTACGTCAGTGAAGAGACAAAAAAAAAAGAAAAAGAAGCATTAAACTTGGGACTATTTTATCAGTACATGCCTAATAACTTGTTCAAACATTCATATACTTAGTACCTTCATGTTGATTGATATTGTATTATATTTTCTAAGTGAAGTCATAGTTCTGATATAAACCTTTATCGTAGCGGCTTTCACAAAATCAAAATGCAATTTATTTTGGTAGTGCTTCCAATTTATCGATATACATACGACCTTTCAGGGTACTCAACGATCTCTGTCCACTGCCTCTTCAATGAGTCATCGAGTGATTCAAGTACCATTGGAGTGTGGAGAGAAATTCTATGGGCAGCCGTTGAAATACTGACTAGTATTTTTCAATAACATCCAAATTTAATAACGTTGTTTGAAAGAGTGAGTAAAATGAAAATTGATTCGATGCCTGTGTATGATACTGCGTGTTAAAAGGGCGACATGCTCTAATGCTCTATTGAAAATTACTTACAACGTTGATAGCTGTGAAAATCGGGGAGCAAATATAATCTTTATAAATCATGTAAAAATATACCAAGTCCTGTCAAAACCCTTAATATTTATCATTCGTAAATTTACGAAAAGGCTCTTTTCAGTTCGTATTGTTATGATAGGTAATTACGAAATCCTACAACGCGGGTGGTCCGACACGCACTTGTTTGGTTTCTACATTAAATTCCTCGTTAGGTAGGTAGGTATAGTTATATTCGCAAATAAAATGACGTCACCGATTACCAATTGACATGGCAACGACGAGGTTTTGCCGCATGAAGCAATAGCGTGACGTCAATATTTAATTCATGAGAAGTAAGCACAGTCATGGATACTGGTGCCTTTTAGTATAATGAATTATGTAATAGGTAGGTACTATTCATACTAGTTCATTTTGCAGATAGTACAAAGAAATTAGAATGAAACAACGAAAAAAAATCTCAGTAGCAATTTGCTTTCGGAATTAATTGAGAGAGATCACTGACAGTCTACATTTGGTTTTGCGTGGTATTCGGTTCGTTGCGTTATCCGCCATTTTGATTTAAGGGCGAACTTTCGTTTACTGAATAATTCGTTTATTTTTACAGGGATTTCCCTGTAATACAGAAGTGGTTGAGTAAATTTGGTTTAATTTTTTTTTAGTATCGATATTTTTCGATTTGTACCTCAAAAGTTTTATTCAATAAGGCGGATTATATTCGCCATTGCAATTTATTTATAAAAGTTTGGTAACACTGATTTTCTGTAACATACGGTTCACTGAATAATTTTAGTTCAACCTGACGTGCGTCAGTCATTTATTAGAAACATGACACTGGACAAAAGCCATCTGTGGCCTTACCATAAACCTTAAAACAGGTCAATAATTGAACTGCTATCATTCTACCATCTGCAAATGTCACTTTGTAATGTCATATGTAAATATATAGGACTACAAAGGGATTACAAAGTGACATTTGCAGTTGGTAGAATGACAGCAGTTCAATTATTGACCTGTTTTAAGAGTTCATGGTATGGGCCCTGAGTGTGCTAACATATTGTGTTCACACGACAATGTTCAATATTAGTTAATAAATATTCACACTACGACAGAAACAGTTCAGTGTCCCGTTTATGAATTTGCGAGGTCAGCCAGGAGGTACGATCGCAATCAAGGCTGCTAGATCAAAATCGGTATGATTTATCTGTATTGTAATACTGTAGTGACCACAGGGTTAATATTACAAGCCTTTAACTATAGCAAATGTATATCAACCTATCTGCTCAGCATCCAGCATTCGTGGAATGAACTCCCTGCTGTGGTTTTCCCAAGCGACTACAATATGGGGTTCTTCAAGAAGGGTATTAGAAGGTTTGTTCAGGATCGGCAGCACGAGTGAAGCTCTCCTGGTTTTGCATCGTTCCATATGCCACGATGACCACTTTCCATCAGGTGGGCCGTGTGCTTGTCTGTCACGTAATCGGTATAAAAAATCTACCTGCTAGCACAGATTAATAAATAGTTACTCTGCTAGCGTCATTCGCTTAATTTATAAAATAACATGATGGTATGACGCAAATCGCCAAAGCAAAGATGTATAAACACTTAACTTAAACACCCGCATTTCCTCAACTGTGAATTTTGGTCCCCCGTCACTAAATCACTAAGACGCTTTCTACGACACCCAGATGAAGAATTTCCGAACGAAATAAATGTACAGAAAATCCAATTAATACGCCATCCTTATAAGAATAAGTAAGTAGGTACCAGAAGTAAAATGTCACCTTCTAACTTAATATGCTGTAGTAGGAAGTCGAGAAAAGGACGTAAGTCAACTTCTACTTAAATATATACTCGTAGGAGTCGTAGGTACAATTCCTGGATAGATAGAGAAAAAACTTTTATATTGATTGACAATAAAACTTATTGACAGTATCTACATCAATACAAACTAAACCGTAAGCAAAAACTAGTATACAACAATATTCAAGTACGAGTATTCCCCGAAGGTGCTAAAGTTATTGTTATGATATGAGTACCTACAGGTCGACTCGTTCCGATTTTCTCGTTATTATGAACGTCACGACCGCAATATCGTTATCTAAGTTGGTCCCGGGAGTAATACAACAAAGAACAAAAGAAATTCGAGGAATCAGGAGAGATCTCTGGACTATTATGTATTAGCTTTTGTATAACTTAATTAAATTGTTGGTATCAAGATCTTTCAGGTCGTTTCTCACGATTTCGAATTTCCCAAGAATGTTTTAAATCATTTTAGATTAAATTCTATGTAAAATAGGCGATCAGTTAATTTTTGTCGGCAATATAATAACTGAATATACAGGGTTTATGTGAAAAGCGCCCGAAAATTGAATGATTTCTTGAACCATTTTCTGAGCATTATTGCGTGAAAAATGCTTATAAAAGAATTTTTTCTGCAATATTTTTTAAATTACTACCTCATACCCTATACTTGTAATCCATACAAAAATTGTGGTTTATGGTCACATTCGTCTGATACAGCTGGAGCGATACTCGTAATAATTTCTTTTTTGTAAAATAAATAAAAATAAGTTTGGGAATAGGTTTGGGAATATAATGCATCTGCACACTGCATATTTGATGTAATTCAGTACAAAATCCTTATTCTTTAATATTGTCTGTTTTAGATATGAAGGAGAGTTTTAAGGGAATTCAGCTATGTAGAGACAAAATAAGATGAGAACATTATGGACTTATGTTCAAAACCCAAAATACACCGGTACCTAATGTTCAACGGAAATGTAATGATCTTATGCTTTATGCTTAGCTATTTGCGATGAAATTATAGAAATTACCACTGTTTCGTTCATTCACTTCTTTTTAGAACGAAAAAATCACAGGGTTTTCGAATGTAAGGATGTTTTATAATGTTTCTGTAGAATAAGAAAAAACACAATACTTACCTATAAAATGAATATTTAGGTTCCCTTTCAATGGTTTTAATAACTATTAAACCTAAGAACTTTAAAGCCTATAACAAAATAGGTATTGGTTAAAATTCTAACTGCGAATTGTGGTGTAATCGAAATATCGCAAAAAATAACACTGCAGCAAAAGTAATTCACTCGATGTTTTCAAATATTATTTATAAAAGTTTGTTATTCTATTTTACCGATATAAATCGTGAATCAAAAATATTTACCGGAAGAACAGCATCGAGCAAATCGATTCAAAATGAATTCTAAAATCCAAACGCTTTGATGTCCCTATACGAGGCCACAAAAACATTTTTGCAACGCTGGTGCTGACACCGAAGCACGAGCGGTGATGCCCGTGTCACCAAAGTTTATTTTGTATGCTTTTTAAATTGATGCATACTTGATAGCCATGCCCACATAAGGCTTGTGTATACTGAGTTTTCCCAGAAGGGAGAGGAAATTGCTTTTAAAGAATATTTACAGCATGTGTTGTAGTTTGTTTAGTTGGAACAAGCAAGTTGTATGCTGTATAATAACTGTAGGAGGCTATGTTGTTTGAACATGTCTAGAATGAATTTATTACGACCTGGATTTTACTAACCTCCTATGCTTCGTTCGTCGCACTGGTCTATGCTAGACCTACTGTACAGAAGTGGAAATCATAAGAAATGTACCTATATAAAGTAGGTAGGTATTATTGCTCCACGTTAAAAACATCGGGCGACGTGTTTTGTGTTAGTACTTACAGTGAATACTCTCCAGGAACAATTCCAGCTTTGCATGTTTGACTCTTTAGGTAAGTCACTTAATTTTCGGTGTAAATCCAGCAATGCAATGTAAGTAACCACTCGCTTTAGTTTTGGTTAGTACCTAGCTACTTTAAAATGTAGCATAAACAAATTATAGTGAAAAGTATTCTTGTAACTTGATGAAAACAAAATCTAGGATCACAGTTTTTCATTCCAATTAAATAAACTTCGAGATACCTACTCTCAAAATCGAACTACGTTTAACAGCTAAAAGAGCAAAGAAATCAGTACAAAAAAGAGGAAGGTGGAAGCCACAGATTTATATACATAAATGTAATCTAGAAATCACCACAAATCTTAATTCAAAAATTCAAAATTCGAAGTAAACGCAAAATATTTCAGCGAAGGTTTGCTAGGACAAGATTAAGGGATTCAGCGGAGCGGTTCAAACCGGTTGTTTATTTTATGAGCCTTACGCACCCGCCACCCGCCAGGTATTTAATGTCTTTGTTCAATGCTATGCGAGCTCGCAAGGGTTGCTCGTATTGTGAGCTGGTGAACTGTTCATAAATGGGCACGTTGTGGCGGTAACGGGGTGTAAGTGGTGAATCGTATGTTCTTGAGGGAGGACATTGTGTTAAGTAGACGCGTAATTTATATTACGTGCCTTTATAAGTACCTGTATGTCTTTTGGTATGAGAATGTCAGCTATAAAGTTTATTTATTTATTTAATACTTCCTGGAGAGATCAAGTAGATGGGTAGATAACTTTTTATTGTAAGTAGGTTTGTACCTACTTACAACTTACTTACTTACTTCCTTACAACAACGTACTTACTTACATTGTTGTAAAGGGCATCTATCCCACAATATTAAGGCATCTATCCTTCTTAGTATTTTCATAGTGGGGTAACTATACATAGGTATAGCGAGGCATCTATCTTCAAAAAAAGGGATCTACAAAAAGCAAAATTTTGCAACATCTTTAATTTATTTGTAAAAAACTAAGAATAATTCAGCATAAATGATTAAACTTAAATCATAGAAATTATTCATATAAAATTAATAGTTTCAGAATAAGGAGGCTATTTTAAAAAGTGGGGCATCTATCCCAAATTTACCCTACACCAAAAAAACTACTGTAATATAGTCAACTATCAAAAACACAGATCCGAAGTTGCAGATTGAAGTTTCAGTCAGTCGGTACCATGAAACGTGTTGACCCCGAAATCGGGCCCAATACCGGCACGTGACATAATAATATATCCTTCAAACTTAACCCTACCGTAAAAAATCAAAACTCAATGGTTATAAATAAAACTTACGTCGTTCGTTCGTGTCTCGTGCGGGTTTGAATTTTTTTTTTATAAGAGTCACGACATCAGCAGGATTGTTAAAGTTTCTGGAATGAGGATCATATTTACATACTATATCAATAATGTTACACTGGTGGGCTACAACTGAACAGCCTTAAAAGAAGCTTTTTCAAGTTCAAAGGTCTTGTTGGTTGCCGAAGGTGAGATTGTCGTCTTAGACGTATCCCTCGCACCCCGACCGACCCAAGGCCATCCCTCTCGATCTGGCCCTCTTCAGGTGTGGGGACCACAGAGTACCCAACAACGTTTCAGTAGCAAAGATTCAAATGCAAAAAATAATAAATATTTATTCAACATAGTTAGGTGTTATTTTGACGAAACTACATATTATATAAAACCTCTTTTTATGACACTATCCCTGGCCGCCACTACCTGGTAAAACAACCTCAACATTGAATCTCTAAGCGAACGGCTTACAAAAAGTTACTTAAAGAGGCACTAACAAAACTCTGCGAGAGTTTTCACATTTTATAGCTCTCTGGGCGTTATCAAAAGGAGTCCCAGCAATATTCTAGAGAATTCATGATCTGTCGCGGGTTGCCACGGCATTATCTAATACTTAACAAAAACTTTGCTCATGAACACTCAACTCGAGAGTTGAGACGACATCGTTAGTGTTTTATATACTTAGTTAATTAGGTACTACTTCACTTTACTCTTAAACTAAATGTTTAATCGCCAACACATCGCCAACTAACCTGAAGATAGAAAATACCGACTAAACCACTAACACATGGATTATGACCAGATTGAATCTATCATCACAAATCAGTTTAGCTAACTACTAACAATCAAACACTGCCCCACCATTCTAACAACACTTAAACTAACCACATATACGCAAGACACACACACTTTAAAGGCTGTATACCCTCACAAACACACACACTAACATCGAACACAATAGGCTCATTATATTGCGTTGTTTATGTATTACTTTATATTTATGTTACCATTTAACCGATTCCACAAGGTGCAACCTGTAATGTGGAAGGAACTGGCTCCTGAGATACAGGTTACGACCTAGTTCGGGAGACAGAGACTGTATGTAATTGTGTAACTGAAGGATACAATAAATTTATTTTATTTTATTTTATTTATTGGTTCAATAATATCAAGGATAACATATCAACTTACATATATTTATTTTTGCCAATACGTACACATGTTTATAAAAAATAAAATAAAAAAGAAGCATCCAAACCAATGCCAACATATTCATGCAAATTGCAAACTCGCCTACATAAAATATTTTTAGTAACTGTGCAATAACATAAAATACCATTTTATAAATCGAAGCGTTCGTCCACTACGAGTTATTAGAGAAAAATATTTAGAATTTTCAGAAACCAAACTTTATGTTTCTTATTGCTATTTACCATTAAAAAGTAAATTCACCAAAATACAGACAAAAACCTACCAAGGAGTTAAGAAATATATTTTGAATTTGGAACAAGTTCGTACTGGCTGCCTGCTCGGAATATAGCTCAATTTAAATTAGGAACATAAAATCCCGGCAATTTTAATTTAATTGTCTGTGAAAATTTCATTTAGTTTGTTCTTGTTTTAGTAATATATCAATGGTTGTTGTTATTTCAAATTGAGTTATTTTCGTAATGAATAAATAAATTTATAGTAGATAATTTCAGCCCTTAATATCTTGGGATAGGTACCTAAATACTTTTACTGTAAAAAAACAAAATAATATTCAATCTGAGGTTCACTTTTTAAATAGGTACTTCTACCATTTCAACACATTAAACAAAACTAAACGATCCTTGACGCACTGAAGCTTGTATTTTGTGCTAAGAACCAGGATGAGAATCAAACCAAGCATTGATATTCAGAGGTCGTTTGAAGTTTGAATGGCTATCCGGCAGGAAATCTAGAAAGCTACCCTCACAAAACATTGATCGCTTTCTGAATGAGGCGTCTGACTACAACTTTCTGGACATAAAAGTAAGGACTTCGTACCTTTACCCGCAAACATACTTACGTAAAACTTTATCAAGTTTACCTTTAGTATTTTTATGACTTCTATGTGGTAGATAATCTGTTCCAACAAAAACTGTAAAATGGTTCTTGTTCCGTACTGCCAGTCCAGTGGTCAATCTATATGTAGGTACTAATATTATAAAGTTGTGAATTTGTTTGTTTGGTTGGTTGGTTGGACGCGCTAATCTCAGGAACTGTTGGTTCGAATTGAAAAATTTTTTTTGTGTTGAATAGCCCGTTGTCGAGAAAGTTTATAGGCTAAATATTATAACGTTATTACTCAAGAAAATGGAACAGTAACCATAAATGTCAACAAATCCGGCAAATTCCCATACATTATTTAAATATTAATAAACTGCGGGCATATTATATATTTTAAAGAGGTGATAGGGAGTCTCAAAGTATATGCCATAGGCGAATTCGGGGCTGACCAGCTAGTATCTTTATAAATACCGTTGAATTGTAATGAATTCTGAAAGTCAATAATTTCATCGATTCAAGAACACTCTTAAAACTGATTTGTTGGTTGTGTAAGCAAAAATGGACGTATGGAAATAGATAATATTATAAATGCGAAAGTAACTCTGTCTGTTTGTCTATTACGCTTTCACGCCTAAACCACTGAACCGATTTTGATGAAATATGGAACAGAGATAGATTAGACCTTGAGAAAGGACATAGGCTATATTTAGTCGCGATAACGGACATCCATGCGGGCCGAGCCGTGGGCAAAAACTAGTTATAAATCATCATCATCATCATTTCAGCCATAGGAAGTCCACTGCTGGACATAGGCCTCCCCTATAGATCTCCAATAGGACCGGTTGGTAATTATAAATATTGGCAAAAAAAAAAGATACCATTAGGTGCGATGATGATCAGAACTGGTATACACAAGCATATTTTCCATGACTCATAAAACTCATTTTTAAGTTGAATTGCGAAGAAATATCTGTTTTCGTCTGTATTTGGCATATAAATCACTTTAAACTTGCTGAACTAAAGATTTTTCCAGACAATAATAAACTTCTTATTCAACTTTTCCACCGTATTGCCAAGAACCTGCCAAACAGTTATCTAATCAAACCTCATCCATAATAATATATACAAAAGTTTAGTCAGGCCTACTTTGTATTTGTACAACAAACAGATTGGAAAGAACTGATGCCGGTGATTGTATAGTCAACGCCAGAAGTGATTGCTCAGATTTAATTTCTGTTTTTATTGATAGGTTCACTGAAATGGACACACATCTATACTATTATATAATTGTAAAGTGGTCGTGTCTGTACATTAGAGGTATTAAAAAAAAAATACTTGGGTTATGTTATATTAACGATACCTAGATACTGAACACGAAAATATTTTTTTTGAATTTCCTGTCTGTTTGTCTGTTTGTCCGCAATGGACGCAAAAACTACTGGACGGATTTTGATGTGTTTTTTTTTGTTAGAAAGGGCTTACTCAGACTTAAAATCTTACGTTTGTTTAATTGCAATCGGTTGAGTAGAACCGAAGATATGAGCAAAGGTCGCGTTAACCTAGATGCACGCGGGCGGAGCCGCGGGCGGAAGGCTAGTTATAATATAATTACGTAACTTAACATCTGAAACCTTAAGTAACAGTAATTAGTATTATGTGAAGGTGAACACTGCGTGCACGTCTAAAGAAGATGGGTAATGGGTACATCGTTTCACTATCACTGAGCGCAAAAATTATGAAAGATGCAGTAGTTAGTATTACACGTGTTCATACATACATACATACATAAACTCACGCCTATATCCCCGAAGGGGTAGGCAGAGGTGCTAGCACCCACATTTCGCCGTTTATGTTTAGGTCCCAATGTAATAGGTGGCGAGCCTATTGCGAACACGTGTTCATTCGAGTAATATTTCAGGGAGCGATTAGATTTGGTCAAATCGGAAATATGAATAAAAATTATTAGTTATTACAAGTAACCAACCTGATAATAGAACCCATTAAGAGGCAAAAAATCAAACCGAGTCACTTTTTTTTTTTATAAAAAAGGTCATTACAAATGAGTCAGCCGAATTGTGAGTACATGTTAGGACCGAGTAAAATGTATGGCTAGTCGGTACGCCCCCCTCCCCCACCATCACCATTCCGCTTTCCCCGCACGATTGCTCTATGTAGACGGCTTCGTCGACCGACTGTATGAATTCGTTAGCTTGTGGCGAAGTGGGAAATTGTTACAGATATTACTTAAATAAGAACAGCGAATTGGCATTAATTTAAACCTTCACAAATCGTGTTTTCGCATATATCACTCAACTAACCGTTCGTATCTACACTTCTTTGCTGAAATACGCATAAGGGAATAATACCGCAATCAATGCTTGAGGCTATAAAAGCCTTTCTGTACGTTAGGCACTCAAGTGTAAAGATGAGGTATGGTTCCTATGAAGCGGTCGCTCTGCTTATAAAGATAATAACATATTGAAATTGAACTAAATATTTTACAGTATACTGTGTACCTACACTCAGACTAAAAGAATAACATAGACGCATAAAGTATTACTAAAGTGGTACCATTTACCTCACACTCTTTGTGTGCACGCACGGGTGCGAGCGAGATGGTACAATTTTAGTATTACTTTTTGCGACTTCACTCTATTAGTTTAGTTCTATGTGTTATACGTCTACGTCTATATTAATATTTTAGTTTAAGTGTGTATTTACTATTGAAACCGATTTGGCTAAAATTTGGAACATGGATAGACTATATTCTGGAATAATAAAGGCTGTTTTTATACCGGGAATTTATTCCCATGTGTTGTGAAAGCGTGATCAAAATTCCTCGCGGGAACCAGCTAGTTGTACAGTCAGCATCAGAAAGATCTTGACCACCAGTTTTTTAATATTAATTTTTATTGATCAGAACAATCAGTCAACAAGAAGCGAGGAATATCAAGAGTATTAGTTAGGATCATTTTGAGTTCTTTGCTAGTCAAGATCGATCTAATGCTGTTTGCACATAAAAACGTGATAGACATCTACAAGATGTTACATATCCTACGCAACAATAAACGATTCACGCCCTGACATCGCAACCACCCACGCTGCTGTATCCCTGGAGGGTAGACAGAGATGAATTATACGCCTACATTATGTTCTATTTTTGATCAAGGACGCCTATAATAGTCTGTTGGACATTACAAGTTGATTATATGAAAAAAGAGATATTGTTTTATTTTTAGTAGCCTAAGGATTTTAAGTGCTGCTTCCGGCTGCATCTGAGGACTTCGTCTCGGAACTATTCGGCATACGTTCAGAATCCATTTACGAAAGAGCTATGTTATGTCGTCTCCTACGTAAATTATCGTAAATTGCATTTGACCACTTGCATGGTAAAGTTGGTCAAATGCAGTCACAAGTCACAACTTACGGCTCTTTACTGTCAAAATAAAAGTGTTCTTAGTTACATATATGAAAAGATCGCTGCGATGAGAACGAACCTCACCCTCGTTCCACTTTTGCATAATTTTAACAGTTACCCAAAAAATATTTTACCTACTGCCTTTACTTGTACAAAGATTTTCATGTTGTGCCCGTAACCCGCGAGGGATTCGGCTCAAACGACCTTGCTCGATTTATTCATAACAAACCTTCAAATCATATAGAATACAATAAAATGCTACAGATATTTTTTTACTGTGAACGCATTGTGAATTTACTAAGTTTATTCAGTAACGTACGAATATACGATCAAAGTACTGAATAGATATCTGATAGTGAATACGGATACAATTGAAGGTAGATATGTTTTTTAAACGCTTTGATTTCTTTATTCAATCGAAGCAACGAACGCTTGGAACATCTGTGTCACTGAATGAAAAATGGAAAAGAATGGGAAGTTCTATCACTAGCCGTATAAGTATGACAAATCTCTAAGCCTAGGTATATTAAGTGAGATTGTAGTAATACATATCGTTCGGAAACGAAACAATATTGGAATACCTACGTATACTATTCTTGTGATTTTTTTTTCTTAAGACAAGTGTTCCTCTATTGGTTAGATCACAACCATAACCATTATAAAATTTTGATGCAAATATGAGTCACGAATTTAGGGAGAAAAACTGTTTTCAAAGTATTAATTACTCAAATCGGTCACCAATATCTACAAAACAAAAAAAAAGTTACAAAAAGCTTTTAAAAACAAGCTTTGCTTTAAAAAAAATCTGTTGTACTAAAACGAAAATTTGTGCAAGGTATTTCAAAAGTTTGTATCGCGCTAGTTCTTTCTCTGTTTTCTGTTTGTGATACAAGCTTTTGAAATCAGCACAACTCTTGCATAAAATACAGCAATATTTTATGCAAGAGTTCAACATTTTGTACGAGGTAGCAACCTCGTACAAAATGTTGAATAGTATATTACAACATCTTCCATCCATATTAATTTTTAATTTGAGGTTTGAACCCGGCTTACACGATGACTTTTGCTAATCTTTTTAATATCATCAGTGACGTTTTGATTGATAGGCTCTCATAATATCAGTGCGGTAATATAAAAAAGACGACTAACGCATAGACGCATCTCCTTAATAACCATTACACGTCCAAAGATTGCACGTCTCGCCTTGGCATGCAGCAATAAAGTCGTAGACATAAGGGGAGAAAAGATTAATTTATCTACGAGCTATATAATAATATCTCCGCCATAAACGTCCCCATTTGTGGGTATTAACATCCAGGCGCGTCGGCCATGCAAGGTCAATAGTCGGCACGGAACTATGATACCCAATAATATAGCGAACCTAGCACGTGGCGATATATGTAATAAGATAATGGACTAATTTTGACATTGTGTAAAGGTTGCCTTTCATATAAATAAACCTTTTTAGATAGATTGTTATATTTTTTTACAATAGAGAAAAACTTTTTGAACTTTACAAGAAAGAAAAAGAAAAGAAACAAGAAAGAAAATCTTTTAAATAGATAGATAAATTATTATTTACAATAAAGAATTATTTATCTATCTGCCTGTCAAGGTTGATTTGACCGATAGACTTCTGTAGGACAAGTAGGGATCATGCATACCTACAGTTTAACGTACTTATATCAACTGTAACGAACATATATTTTGATGTTAGAAATAAGGTAATAAATGACATTATTGTTATCACTAAATAACGTTATCATAATAATTTTTAAACTCTCGCGTTCCATGAAAATTATCGTACCTACACCATGATACTAAGATCACCTTAATTTCCGTTGATATTATTATATAACACTAGCTGTTGCCCGCGGCTCCGCCCGCGTGGAATTCTGGTCCCGTTCATCGCTGATATATAGCCTATATGTTAATCCAGGGTATAACCTATATACATACCAAATTTCAACCAAATCGGTCCAGCCGTTTATGCGTGAAAGAGTAACAAACATCCACACATCCACACATCCATTCTCACAAACTTTCACATTTATAATATTAGTAGGATTATCATAATCACTCTTCTTCCTCTTAGCGTTAATTCCCAGTCGTATCCGAAGCTTTCAGCTCGGAGTCTGGGGTCCGCTTTTACCAGTCATAGCTACAGATTTGGCTAGACCTCGATATTATAATCACTAAATACTCATACCTACTCTTAAATAGTTTAATTTCTATATCTTAAGGATGAAATAATTATTTTTTTGAAAAGAACACTAGTTTCATTTAGTTAATAATTCAAATAATCGTAAGTCATATAAAAGCTCTTTCTAACAACATGGTTGTTAACAATAACGTAAAATAACAATTTGTCGTGTATTTTATCACAAAAGCGTCTACCAAGCGGGAGTAAAGGAGTTATGGACTTTACTGTACTTTACTGAATTTAATTATTAGTTGAGAACCAATCAAGAACCTGCTGGAGCAAAGTATTCAATTCATAACAATTTCAACGTTAAGTACCTATAGAAAAATTAAGGATTTATTCACAACAAAAACATGGCCATGCTAGGTTTACAGTAGGTAAAATAGCTTCTCTTACGCCCGTAGCACATCTCCGCCGTTTCGCGGCGGACAGCGGAACTGCTAGTTGAGTTTCGCTGTGTCCAAGTGTAGCTGGAGCAGCGGAACATGAGCGGAACTTGACACTTGTTATCTAATATGGAGCGCGTACCCGAATCTAACTGGTCCGTGTAGAACGCATGCGCCAACTACCTGACTTCTGATTGCTCCGTTCAACATGATAACGTCTTTTTCGCATGCGCGAACTTGATACCGTGCGTCAAGAACTTTCAAAATCAACAGGGCCGAAATTGGGTAATTGGCTGTCTAGTTAAATTATTAGTTACTTTATGGTGAGTGATAGGGAAAGGAGATGTTCACTCTTTGTATGGACAATGGGGACACTAATTTGCACAAATATAATATATATAAATTAGTTTTATATTTAAATTATGGCCTAGAATCAGTCGGGGAGTGCGTAATAGGAGGCGTGCGGTTTTGAGTAGGTGCGATGGCCGACCGGAGTGGTATTTGAAGGGACTACCGAAAAAAAGTAGGAGCGTGATCAGAATTCGACGTGTGTGGAGCCGTGGGCAGCAGTTATGTATAATACTAGCAGTTGCCCGCGGCTCCGCCCGCGTGGAATTCGGATTCCGTTCCCACTTTTTTTTCGTGCTAAAGTTCCCTCGGATATGGTCAGGAGTGATTGTCGAACTGAACTGAACTCTGAACCACTAAAAACGCATGCCGTCGCGGGTCTTTATTTGCTAGCCTATGTTACTCCCATTATTGAAATCAGTCAACAACAAACAAAAAAAAACAAGAAAAGGACTTTCCTCTTTAGAATATTAGTGTACCTAGATGTAGGTAATACCATCCTGTACAAAAAACTGTAGACGGCGAAAAAATAATCAAAGTAAAACTTTTTTACTGATCTTGATTCATTTGGAATTTAAAAGACCCCTAATGCGGCCCTGCAATTTACGTGTTACGTAAAATTGTCACGTGACAACACTGACAAAATAGCGGACGAAGCGCGGAGGTGTGAACGGCATAAGCGAAACTGCGCGGCGAAAGAGATAGAAGATAGGTAAATCTATGCATTAGAACATGCCGTTTCGCTAGAGTTTCGCTCCTCGTACAACTGACAGAACATGGCGAAACAACCGCGGTTCCGCTATACGCGGTTTCGCGGCGGAGATGTGCTACAGGCGTAAAGAATACTCGGAGATTTTTGCACTATCGATAAACGTTTTACGAGAACTTTATACGATCACTTATGCAGAAAATTGGAACACTTTGAAGTGCTAAAGCCTCATTGGTTATTAAAAATATATGCAGTCTTTTAAATTGGAAAAGATTTTTGCACAATTACCTTTTCGACTAAATTGATTTGGATCTGAGTCTGAGCACTCCATCATAATAACCGTGAGTTCTCTCTCTCACTCCCTCACTTCCTTTGCAGTGGATAGAACTTTTTTAAGAGAGATAGTCTTGGGAGCCAAACATTTAGTAACACATTGTTTATAGCATTCAAGTGGCAAGTGGTTAAACTCTTACCATAAGTAGCACCCTTTATCATTCTTTGTATTTAATCCACTATTTATAACACAAAAATGATTTCCGCTAATGTCCGTTAAAGAATTTAAAACCACCCAACCTCTAAACCGCTTTCATTAATAAGGCAATCGTGAATAGCTTTAGGTCATTAAAATAAATTGGTTCATGTAGGTGAGGAAACGGAATCACTATTCCATGCGAGCGAAACTACAAAAAACTGCTGATGGTGTATATATAAAAAGGTTATTCGAGCGGTTTTGAGCGGTATTTACATGATTTGATTCAAAACTTTCCTGTAACATCTCTATTACTCCCGACACGCACGCAGCCGTAGTTTGTAAAACTTTCACAACACAAGTAATGTGTTCTTATACACACAATGTAGATATAGCCGTGATACAACGTATTAGACCCGGATTAAGGGTTGATTGCACGCGAACCCTTTAGAACCTTTATGCTAATTCAATTGTACCTGTTATAATTGGTACAAAGTGTGTTGAAAGTTTCAACAGAAAGTGGTCCAGAACCAAAACAGAATTTATAGTTTAAAGTAATAAAATATTAAAAACACATGCTTAGAAGGTAAGAACTCTAAATAATATGAACTATGCGGCACAATGAGATACTTTACTATATTATGCATAAAAGCTTGACTCAATTCAATTGAACTCGGGCGCTAAAGTTTTTTTAATAAGTATAATGTACTAGCGACCGGAGTATCGGTTCCACCCGAAGATAAAATTCGTAAAAAAGTCCTGTAAACAGATTGTTCGCGATGAACCCAAAAATTTCCTGAACTGATTTTGATGCGGTTAATCGCAATTAACAACATCACACAGCTTTAGCTATTTGTCTATATTGACGTTGGACCGATCGTGTTTGATTTTGAGGTTTGGTTTTGCCTCAACTTCGTTTTTATAGCCTAAAAGCGTTTCCTACGCCAGAAATTATATTTATTTATAGTCTACTCTATAAAATCTTTATTGTTTAAAAGGAATTCCAACACTGCCATCATAAAAAAAGTAATACCCCTGTTGACTGTACTCACTGCCGGAACATATTATTATTATAGGTACAGAGTGTTACACTATCGATCTGATCTTTGATTTTACGTTATTTGGCGTTCATGTATAATAGAGGTAGAATATTTCGATTTTTAATGCTGTACAATTGAGAAAAATAAAAGGAAAATCCGATTGAAACAACGTAAACCACAAAGTATACAGTCGTCTTCAGTAGCCTAACAAACAAGTTTCCGATCAATATAGCTCTAAAACCTTACAAAAAATAAACATGAAAATGATATAGGTACTTGTTATACTATTTTTCGCGTCTTTTAATTTTCCCATTATTACCCGATGATAATAATGGTGATAGCTTAGAGTATACATTGCTATAGAGTGCGCCTGACAAGTATAAACTGCTATCACGGGTACCTACGAACAGTACCGAGGCTCCTGGCTCAACCTCAATCAGTAGCAAAACAATACACGTCAAAATGAGTTCACAAATAATATTTTCGATATGTTAAATCTAAATTTTATACAACATCGTATATTTGTAGTAATAATTGTTTTTTTAATACGCAAAATGACGCCATTTTTTTTCTGTATTCTGGCTTGTAATTTTACCCATGCATATCAACTACATTAATAAGTGCATCTATTGATATTTTCGGTAATGCATGAAACATCACTATAGGTGCGCTATACCATACGCAAAGTAACTAATAACAGCGCCAAAGACCTGAGTGATACGCGCGCTCTATTGTATAATGTATACTCGTACTCTAAGGATGATAGTAATAAAAAATTGGTACCTCTGGGTATAACAGCGCTTATCAACCACAATAACTACTAACTACATGGTGAAGCACTCTTTAATAACTTAGTGAGTAGTTTGTAGAAGAAAACGTAACGAGAAAAAATTAAAAGGTAATAAAAGACATGCCCATGTCCCAAATTAATTCGAATAACTGGTAACAATTTGCAAGCTTCGCAGCTTTGTTTAAAATGCTACAAAACAAAATGCTGTAATAGTTTTCTAGTCGAGCACTTAATCTTTAAATGAGAATCCTGTTTTGTCCAACCGCTTTTGAAACAAAAAGCATAATAATGGTTAAACCAAAAAGTCAGTGCGATATTGCCATTGGTAAACTGTAATCATAAATAGACCTGATACCTTTTGTGTTTTAAAATAATAGTGCTGTGCTCATTAAGATAATTGACGAAAATGCTATAAGCTTCTTCTTTAATTTAATTATTCTAAATAGATTTAAAATTGCAAATACTTCGTTCAATGTAAACTAAAATGTAGGAATGATAAAGTTAAGCAAATAGTAGTGCTATTTATACACATTATACACAATGTAAATTAAAAACCTAAAACTAAAACCATAAAATGAAAAGATGGCACTGTAAAGTAATAAATAATGTATACCACAGCCTTAATCTCGGTTTTAGTAGGTACTACAGTTACTACAATGATGCATAAAAGTCCTAAAAGATACAATTTTATATGGTCGTAAAGGAACACAGCCCCAGCCGTTTGGGGTTAGCACTCTGTAGTTAATACTACATAGGCTAACAGCAACAGCTGTTAGCCTATGTAGTATAGCTTAAAATTATGAGTTCATCCGGTCAAATCAAATCAAATAATGTGTACCTCCTATAAATAGCACTACTATTTACTATTAGAACTATCGGAATATTTACCATGTATTGTTTGGAGTTGCCGATAATGTGAACGACCATGAAAGTTTAAATACCTATATAAGCACTACTATTTGCTTAACTTTCCTATTTTTTTAAGCTTTTAACTATTCAACTGGTATATAATAAATTAATAAAAATAATATTCTACGACATTCTATTTACACAGCACTATCTAGACCCATAGTACGCTAGTACTATTATCTGTTCTGTGCCTAAAGTAAGTATAGCTGAACTAGCTTGTGTGTATAAACGTACTACTACTTTGTTTTTGTACGATAAACGTCAAAACATCCAGACCAATGCAAATATACAATTTAAACAGTTTGCAATGAGCGGGAATTGAATTCACGCCCCCTGAGAATATCAACAGTAAACAGTTTTGAATTATCCTCATTATCATCGTTTTCACGATAGTCCCGTTCGCATCCAAGACCCTCACCTCGGAGTACCTACAGAGTTCGCTTGCACTGGTCCTCGCACGGTCTTAGGCATCCATGCCAGTTGGACCAGTAGCACGCATGTCATCGTCTACGACATCAAGCCAGCACTTGAGTCTACTCACCTTCAGGGACTCGGTGGAAGCGTCATGATCAGACATTTTGTTACCCACATATAGACTAAAGGAATCATTCCATTGTGGAAAAACTGTTTCTGTTTGTAACAAAATTAAATGATTATTTGTGTTCTCTGCAACATAATCCAATGATTATGTGATTCTTAAGTAGTTGTGACCGGGAAAGTTTGATTCAGAGAACAATATTTTGTTTGACATCATGAAATTTTAAATAACATTACAGAGTTTTAATTTATCTAGGTACATCTGAATATTTCTGAAAGGATTTCGTAAATAAAAAAGCGGTATTTAAAAGCGTAGCGCAAAATATACACAAATTGATCCTAAATAATGATGGGCTAGCTTATTGCCGTCAACTGAAATCTTTTTGGGATTAAAATATGGAAAAAATATGATTACGTTGAAAGGTTTTCCGGTAGGGAAAGATTATTGGCGAAAAATAACAATGAACTGAATCTTCTCATTCATTATATCTGATGTAATGTAAAATGTAATAACAATTCCTCTACGTACCAATTCGGATACATACAGTCATAAGTACCCAAATGGCTACACAGTCCGCTCTCCTACGCTTTCTCCTCGTGAAATTGCTTAGCTAGCTTTTACGAAGCTTTTACGAAAGTGACTACCATCTGACCTCCCAAAGATGTTATGAAAGCCTGCGCCAGAGTCTCATTCGTATCAACTTGCAAGTGAGGATATCGAGGTCCAGTACAAACCCAACCCTATTTACCCATTTACCTATACCTATAACTTTAGCCAAAACCTACTAGAGTTATTGTAAAATTGTGTTTAACAAAAAAAAAACCTATCGAATTGAGAACCTCCTCCTTTTTGAAGTTGGTTAAAAATATGTTAGTCCTTACGACAATTTCAACCACAAGCAACTCTGCATCCCATAAATTTGCATACTCGTAAAGTCGCACTCGAGTTTCATGTGTCTTCTTTAATGTAATCAAATATATTGCTGGCTTCAAACAAACAGACTTTTAAGCAGTTTTACTTAAATAATTCATTTGAGGCTGGCGTATTATAGATACTCACGGCTGTAGTTTGCAAACTAGAACGACCGATTTGGAGCTGCCGGAATAGGAAAATATAAGCCAAATATTGCCGTACCGTAGATGTTTATTGTCAAATAATATCGTGTTATTTCTACCATGTTACTGGGATGAACTAAGTTTTGGTTAAGTGGTAACCGAATGGCTCTGCTAGCTAGGTCGGTGTTAGGATGGGTGACCATAAGGAGTTAAAAGGAGAGCTGTATATTATTATCAGGTAGTAGTACCCGTGACCTCGTATGTATGCATCTGGGTGGTTTTTTTTTTATGTTGCGATTCAAGTCTGTAATCGTTCGATTAAAAGTCGAACGTCATTCTACTACTGTCGTTAATTAGTTTGTTTATTGATAATGCCGGCTGAATTTTTGTTACATCCTGTTTAGAAATAGCCCACATACGAATTAAAACAATCCGCACGATTTAGATAAACATAGTGATTTGGAAAAATAAACAAAATGATTAATATTGCCCGTGAATGTGTTCTGAGATCCGTTTGCTATTTGTTTATTGTTTACAAGTGATTAACATTTCAAAACTACATTTTGAATTATAAAATTAATATTTATTTTTTTTACTTAAAATATAGCAGATAAGATACCCTTTTCCCAAAAATCGAATTTACGGCATTGTAACACTACGTGTGTTATAATAACGCCGTATTTATAAACGAGCTTTTGTATTAAAATTATAATAGGTTGCCGGCTATTAAGTAAAGAAAAGAATAAAACTGAATGCAAACTCAATAGAAAATACCCTCACGTATCAGGGTACAATAGTGATGTAAGGCGTAGTATCGTACTAATAAATAGGTTTTACAAGCTTCCGTTCTCTTCACTTTCATATATTAATTTATAAGCGCAAATTCATTAACGTTTTCTTTTTCCTACGTTTTTAATTGAATATGGGATACGTGCTCTTAACGACATTTTATTACTAAAATGTAATTAAATTCTAAACGACAACAAGACCTAAAGTGAAACAAATCCAATGAAAGTAAATGCATAGAATAAATGGCTGCTATATTTCAAAATGTACGGTGGGATTTTATACATATTACTCGGCTGTCTACTTTTCTTGAAAATATTTAATTTATTTTTATTAAATATTTAATTGTGTATGCATGTCAGCATACACAATTATGACATTATTATTTCGATAGAACTTAATAAAAATAAATATTCTTACATCTGCGCAGTCATGTAAGAAAACAGATCTGATGATGGTTTCATAAACCTACCCTTAAACAACCAGTATTGCAAATACGACTCCATGGTTCTTAAATTGAAAAGGTTCCACAAGATGCTTTCAAAATTTTCAGTTTACAAAAATAAGTATGTCCAGTAAATTCGAGATCTCCGTGGTAAAATACAAACACTTTTTCGAATTCTGAGATACTAATGTAAAGCTGTTTGCATACTTTCCGCCGGCGCTGTCCGAAAGTGCCATTAGCGGGCATAAACGAACAAGCAGGATCAACCTACTACGCCATTTATTTCTTTGGCACTTTTTAAATAAGTAAATTCAATATTAGATGTCCCGGAAATAGTAATGCTTGTTCACAAGGACACCCTTAACCTTAAACTTTGCCTAGTAAAATCAGAGGGAATGCAAAACGTCTAGTTAAATTAAATTCATGAAATCTAACAGAACATCTGCAGCTTCTTTGAAATTCAGACCAAAACTATATCTTACAAAGGAAGGAGGTATATCAATATGACTTAAATTAATTATAACTCGAGTAAGCTTGAATCAACAGTGACCCACGTTAACTGAACACTGGAAAGCTAAAACCTCTTAGAGCCGCAACGAATTGAATCTAAATTGAATTATAAGAGGATATTGTACCAAGCCCGAGCTATCTCCAACATACTTACCAAGTTATACAGTTATATGAATATCTACCAGTTACTCCTTGGTAACTTAAATTGAATATAACTAGTGTTATCCGATTAGCCAAAATTTTACCATAGCACGGAACAGAAAATAGTATAACTTGGAACACGTATCTTGGACCTAAATCGCGAAATAAATGAGACCCTGGCGCACGCGGATTGTTCTGTAATAATCTATGCTTGGTGAATTTAACCTCATCCACCGCAGAAGCACCCCGTGCTATCCTCAAAAGACACCCAAGAAACGTGTACAGCGCGTAAAGAGCATATTTTGTGCACAGCATTTTAGGTCCAAGATATAATGTCCCGTGCAATACTGACAGTTTGTGTGAAACGTGAGCCAAGGTGGGAAAAAACAGTTTCGATTTTCTCTTATTGAACTCTAAAGGTCGTCAAAAGGTATCAATTTTATAAAAAATAGTTGACATGAGAGAAAAATACCCGAAGTTTTCGTTGGAAATGAATACAGAACTAAGTAGCAGATAGAATTATACTTAGGTACGTTTGCAGCTATGGGAGCCTTATTTCCTTTTGTCTTTTTGATACTTCTGTCCTTCAATACTTTTTCCCTTCCAATGCGGGCCGCAAGGGTAAACGTTTGTGGGTCATAGTAAATGCTTGCTATCAGATGGACCGTGTGTTTGTTTGCTTTAAAAAAAACTTGATAGATGGGCATGGCATCATCTGCTTCGAGTATTGTGACTTTATTCCCCAAAAGATCATAGTTGTTTCATGCAATATGTTTCTGAGTGATATCTTGTAATACAGTACTGTGGACTGTATTTCTCGATTCTCTTCAACAATTTAAGTAAGAAAAAGATTCACGTGACTAAAACGACGTCATAATATGTCATAACTAGAAGTGACTCCTGAAACACGAGTCTAAAACATGCTGTGGCTGTGACTATCATAAACGAATACTGATTTATTATTATTTAGAACGAAGTCACATTATCTTACGACATAATAATTAGGATAACCGAGCACTCCAGTGATCCGGGAAATCTTTTTTCACTCCTGAACACCTTGAATTTTGTTAGACCATTTCAATTGTTCGCTGCCCGCTTCCCCAATAATTGTATTAAACCATTTGACCGGTTTGAAGTTTTCGTACTATGAGAAGCCTTAAAAATATTTTGCAATATTTTTTCAATAAAAAGCAAAAGGATTTTATCAACAGAAATGTAAAAGGATTACGCTTTTATTCAACCCAGACAATATAATACACAAAAAATATTGGAATAAATATTTCGAGACATCACTTTCTTCAATTTCAGTAATTATTTTTCGTACCTACTGTCTGTACGGAAAATAATCTCCACTTGAAAACGCTTTATGCCTATTATTAGAATTTTCTTGTCGTAACAACCGAGTACCTTTTTCGTATTCATCTTGTAGGTACTTATGGATATAGCAAACTGTAGTGAGTTAGATACATTTGAAGTTCAAAAAGAACGTTACATATCTGAATAAAACCGCCTTAATATGATTTCTAGTTCAAAACACAATATTAGTTCTATTACCTTCAAAAGCATCGATCAATTTTATATAAGTACGTCTCCACACTCTCCTCTCGCGATTATTGTAACGCTTTAGGCGTAACAATAATTTCCCCTTAGGTGCGTTACGATAATAATTATTATTACGCGGAATAATACATTAAATGTATTTAGTAGGTATATCAATATTGTACATTTTGCGTTTGTTTGAGTATTAGAGAGGAAACTCCTCAGCTAGATAATTGCTACCTCGTCACTCTTAGTTTCCTTATCAATATGTTAATTAAGCAATGTTTCAATTAAGCCTCAAACAATACGTACGCATGTAGAATGCGTATGCATTGTCTTCATTAGTATCTTACGTATGGTACACTACCTCATGCATATAATTTAGTTCTATATAAATCAGTGAGCGTGCCAATATTAGTTTAAGTTTACGACGTTGGTTTAGCTAATTAGAAACTAAATACATAATCATTTTTAGTCTGCATAAAAATGAGTTTAGTATTTTATCTGAATAGAGTACAGTAACCAAATGTAAGGACTCGCAGCGGCGTGACTCAAATTCTTATCCAGGTACCACATTCGGAATGAAAAAATAAAAGTTTTAAGTTTTGAGAACACACTAGCACTAAATTCCAACGTATAGTTTTTGTTATGATTGTACCCTATAACACTCAGGAGATAAATACCTTTCATTTGAGACCAAACACATCGAAATCCATCCAGCCGTTAGGCCTTTAGAGGGGGACAAAGAAAACTACTTACCTACCTACATACGCGCGTAAAACTTTACATTAACAAAAGAAAATATTCATATTCCCGTTCAATGAACATAGATAGAAATATTGCAGGTACAGAATTTCCCAGCACATAACTGACCCAGTTCGACCATGGAATAAGTTTGCTTGTTAGAATATCGAAGTCCTTACCTTGCCTTCCATACCTATATTTAACTTTATCCTCGTTACGTTCCACCTTCCCCTTTGTATGTGACAATGATACTACCTACTGATGTTGCAAACACGTAAGAATTTCTCTCAGGTGCCAAGTATTCTTATTTACCAAGTAAAAAAAATAACTCTTTAAACGATGAGTTCGATTGAAGTGATTAAACGCATGGCTAACTTCCTTTTAATATTCCCAGGCCATTTATTTGTGACGAGATTATTTTGACTGTCGCCATTTTAGGTAAGACTTTATAGTTATCAATGCGTATAAATGTATTATAAAATAATTTATATAATTCATTTTATAATTCATATACGCTCAATAATATTTGACATTAAAATTGAAAAATATATATATATATTTTGTGAAATCTGCCATGATCGGCTTGTCCGATACTACGCTTGACGATTGTTACAGTAAATAGTTATTTGTTATACAAGAGTGCAAAGTTGGTTTTTAACCGCGTGCTCAGTTTTGATGACCGAGCAAGCGAAAGTGATTCACAAATTATAATCTTGAGCGTTAGCGAGGGAATCAAAAGAGCACAAGGTGAAAAATCTTTGCACTCGAGTGCAACACGTAACTTTTCATCCCACCTCAGCGAGGAAATATTGAAATGTTTCTCCTTCCTAGCGTTAATAGTCGCATCCGAAGCTTTCACCTTGGAGTCCGGGGTCCGCTTTACCAGTCTTAGCTGCGGATTTGGCTGGACCTCGATATTTTCCGTGAAGCGACTGCCATCTGACCTCCACAACCCAATGGTAACATTAGGCGATATCGAAGCATTGCAGCTAGACCGTTGTTGATGAACTTTTTAAGGCTCCAACTAGGTACCCGTAACGACTGCTATAGATGGTCGTATGGCATCCGTCACCGACGGCTTAACGTGCTCTCCAAGGCACGACTAGACCAATGCAAATACCCATTTTCATGCATAAAAAATATTTGCACTGAGCGGGGATCGAACCCAGTAATGGTAGTGAACGCGGCCGCTACGCAGGAGGCACCTGCGTAGCGGCCGCGTTCACTACCACTACGCCACGGAGGCTATATAATATGTGTATTAATACTAATAATAAAATACAAAAAAAATAAAAATTCAACAACAATGTTCAACAATATGACGTGAAAAAAATTGATGCGCGCAAACCAAATTTAAAAAAAAAAGTACACCAAGGAGGTTCCGAGTCTGAGTTTTTCATAAATTAAAAAAAAGTTGTATGATAAATTCGGCACCATAGAGGTAGAAGTAAATTAAATAGGTTTAATGATGTTTTGAGTTCACAAACCTAGTACACACGATGTTCTAAATTCAAATTTACTTTATCCTCTAGAGCAAGGGTGCCCAACCCTAGGCACGCGGGCCACAAGGTGGCCCGCGGACGAATTTCGGGTGGCACGCGCAAGCCACTGCGAGAGGAGCAAAAAAAAAGCTTGTACAAAAGCAATTGCTATCTATGTATAATATGTATGTATTTACAAAAAAAAATGTATCTAAGTATGTTTATCCGCATTCTAGAACCCATAACACAAGCTAGTTTAGCTATGCTTACTTTGGGTCTAGATAGCGTTGTGTAGAATGTCCTACAATATTTATTTATTTATTTATTTAATTGCATTAGTCGCAGTCGCAAATGCTATGCTATTTTTCTTTTCACTCAAATCTATCGAGTATTCATCAAAATGATATTATCTCTTCATATCATAACTAAAAAGTTTAAAATAATTTTATTTTATTTTATTTTTATGATTTTGATTGTATTGATAGTTTGGTATTATAATAAACTTAATATTGTACTAGTGCACTTTGTTATTATACTAATTTTTGTACTTAGTTACATTCCATATTATTGAGTTATAATTTATACGCGAAAAATGTAGTAAAATAGGAGCTGTCACTGGCGTGGAACGGATCCGGCGGCTGGGTCTGAGGTGACTCTGTACAAAACTGAGGCCATGTTCTCTCATAGGCCTCGGCGTGCACCACCGGAGGAATCCAACCTCACAGTGGGAGACACTCTCATCGGCATCAGGCCCCAGATGACATATCTGGGGCTCGTGTTCGACGGCCCAGATATCGGGGAGCGTCTCCGAAGTCTGGCTCCCAAATTAAGATGCACAGCTAACGCTCTGGCGTGGCTGCTGTTCAACCTGGGGGAGCCAGAGCAGAGCAGGAGGCAGATGCTGCGGGAATCGTACGTTCCATTGCCCTATACGGGTGTCCCGTGTGAGCGGATGCCCTGAAGTCTAGGCACGTGCACCTACCGCGTGCATAGCAAGAGACGATGGCCATCAAGGCCATCAGGGGTTACTGCACGATATCCTATGACGCGGCGAGTTTTCTTACCGGATCTCGGAGAGCGAGGCTATGACAAACATGGCGAGTCACCGGCAATTAATCTTGACATCGCCAAAGCTTTTATAGAGTCTGCCACAAATCGCTTCTTTCCAAGCTACCAGCCTTTGGTTTGCCTCTCAGACAGTGCGACTGGGTGGTTAGCTTCCTGCAGGAGCGCCAACTTCGTAGTTCTTGCAGGTAAATGCTGGCGTGCCGCAGTGGTCTGTCTTATCACCCATTTTCTCTCTTCTACATATCAACGATATTCTGACCACCCGGCAGCATTCATTGCTATGCAGACGATAGCATCTTACACGGGAGTTATCATGGGCATACTGCGGCCGATTAGTCTGATATAGTCTGAGCGCGGGAAAAAAAGCAGCTTCTTGTCACTGAGCTCGACCGGATCCTTAATCATATTTCCCAATAGGGCTCTCTGAGAACCTGGTCGAGTTCAATGCCAACAAGACAGGCATGTGCATTTACAGCAAAGGTATCTTTTTTCCTTCCCTCTGTGGCGTGGGTACTGCCACTGCGGGACAATCTCAGTAATCTCGGTATGGATGTTCGCTGCCTACTGAACAACAAAAATGATATTGAGAGTATCATCAAACAGCCTCGCGTAAACTTGGAGTCCTGAACAAAGTGAGATGTTTTAACACGCCGGAGCAGCGGTGTCTTCTGTCTCCTGCGTGGAATACTGCTCGCATCTCTGGGATGGCTTCGCAAAGTACTTACTTGATACACTCGACAGGTTCCAGTGTCGTGCGGTCTGCATTATTGGGAATCCTGAGATCACGAACACCCTCGAGCCTCTGCAGATGCGTAGAGTTGTGCATACTTGGCAGTATTTTAATTTTACCGTCTCTGCTATGGTGAATGTTCTAATGAGCTTTTCCAATTAATCTCACCCTATCCTTTCCTACACAGAACAACGCGTGCAGGACATAAATGTCACCCGCATACGGTGCAAAATATTCAGTGACTCCTTCCTCTGCCGTACCATTAACTCCTGGAATTCCTTACCAGTTTCCCTCTTCCTACAAGTCCCGGATCCTTTAAGCGGGGCGCGAAAAAGCATCTAATGAGGCCGACAAGCTGAGTGCCACCATTGTAACACGATACTTACGTGTCTATAATGGTGACCCTCTTTTCCGAGACTGCATCCAGCTTACTTACTTACTTACTTCCAGCTGGGGACGCCGTTGGCCGGGCGGGTGATCCGCCCTTTGGTGTGGGCCACTTCACCCATTTCCCCTGTGTCTCCTCCGTAGAGGATTTGGGGTTATCCGGCTATCACGGCGTATCGTCGAACCTACCTGTTTCCTTGCAAAAACTAACGATCTGTCCCACCTTCAGATCGCCGATGTCTTCTGTTTCCAACTTGTCCGTTCCCGTTATTTCCCATCTTTTTAGTGAGTACATAGGGCATTCAGCCAGCAGGTGGAAGCTGGTTTCCTCGGCCTCCATGCACTCCGGGCATGTGGGATCAGTCTTTACTCCTATTAGTGTCAGGTGCCTATTCAGTCGGCAGTGCCCTGTGATCACTTCTATAGCAAGCCTCATGTTTCCCCTTGATAGTGACATCAGTTGGCTTGTCCTTTTCTTGTCCATGCTTTTTATGAAAATCTTCGATTGTCTCATGACGGGCGAGGATTTCCATCTCTGGTTAGTCTCTGCCACGATGCTTTGGCTGATGACACCTTTGGTTATTTTGTGGGCGATTGGCAGCCTGGGTTCAGGGCCCACTTGGTCTTCATCAGCTCCTTTTCTGGCCAGTTCGTCAGCTGTTTCGTTGCCCGTATTGCCTTCATGGCCGGGTACCCAGGCGAGCGTTATATCTGTTGTACTGGCCAGTCTTTCCAATACCTTTTTACATTCCTTCACTACCGCTGAGGTGGTTTCGATCTTGCCTAGCGCCCTCAGCGCTGCTTGGCTGTCGCTGTATATGGTTACCTTCCCTGTGTTCAGGTGTTTGGTCATATCTGCACACTCCATAATGGCAAAGATCTCCGCTTGAAAAACACTTGCAAACTTACCTAATGATATTGACTTGTTTATCTCTGTACCGTCTTCGCATTTAATATGCACTCCGGAGCCAGAGAGCTTTGTCGATTCTTTTCTGGAGCCGTCTGTGTAGCAGATGGTGCCATCTGTATTAATTTCCCAGTCAGCTCTTTGTCCTATGTGAATTCTGTATTTCTTATCGAATGTCCTCTCTTTATTGATTAAATCGTTGTTCGAGAGGATCATTGATAGTTTGTCTTCATAGCCCTGGCTGATCTTAGCATGGCCCTTGTCGAATGTATTTGCAGTCCAGAGGCCAGTGCTTTTCAGTTTGAACCAATGTTCCACTGCTTTCTTTTTTACTTCCAGATCTAGGGGGTTTAATCCCAGTATTATTTCTAGCGCGGCAGTGGGTGTTGTTCTCATTGCACCCGTGATCAGTAATGCCGCCAGTCTTTGGACTTTGTCTAGTTCTTGTTTGTTACTCCCTAAGTTGGCTTTATGCCACCATGCTAGGGCACCATGCAGGATCCTTGGCAATATGATTGCTTTGTAGATCCATAGTACAATGGCTGGTTTCATTCCCCAGCTTCTTCCAATAGCTCTTTTGCATTGCATCATGGCCATTTTGGCCCTTGAGCATGCATTGCTTATATGGGTCTTGAATGTCAGTTTGCTGTCCAGTGTTACGCCCAGGTATTTGACCTCCTTCACCACTTCGAGGTCCTTACCATCCAGTCGTATTGGTTCAGCTCGTCCTAGTTTCCTTTTATTAGTGAATATTACTAGTTTGGTTTTGTCAGGATTCAGGTTTAGGCCTTTGCTCCTACACCATTCTAGTGCTTTGTTTAGCCCCCTGTTCATGATGTTGCACATGACACTGAGAACTTTTCCTGTTATCAGAAGCACTCCATCATCAGAATAAACCTGTGTGTAAATGTGCATCCTATTTATCTTGTTTACTAGTTCGTCTATTAGTAGACACCATAGCAGGGGTGATAGACATCCTCCTTGGGGGAAGCCTCTCCTTGCAATCACCGTGCGTGTTGTGCCTGCAATTTCAGCTTGTATCAGTCGCTGGTTTAGCATGGTTTTGACCCATCCTGATATGTCTTTGTTTATTCCTTCGCGATTTAGGGTTTCTGCAATCGAGGCTGAGGTAGCCTTATCGAAGGCGCCCTCAACGTCAAAGAAGCATCCTAATGCGTATTCTGTGTTGCTAATCGATCTCTGTATTCTGTTGACCAGGTTATGCAGGGCTGTCTCAATCGACTTGCCTTCCATGTATGCATGTTGGTTCTGGTGTAACGGAGATCCACTTGTTGCCACTTGTTCTCTTATTAATCTATCTAATATCTTTTCCATTGTCTTGAGTAGGAATGAGGATAGGCTTATGCATCTGAAGGCTTTGGCCTCTTGATACGACGCCTTGCCGGGCTTAGGTATGAATACCGCCCTTACCTCCCTCCATTTTTTGGGGATGTAGTTCAGTCTGATGCTGCTGTTGTACAGAGCCAGAAGGTCATCTCCTATGTACTTTATGGCTTTCTGTAGCATTCCCGGGAAGATTTGATCTGGTCCAGCGGCCTTGTAGGGCTGGAACGATCCGATGCTCCAGAGTAGATGCTCTTTGGTGATCAGTGTTTTCTCCCCGGTGTGATTTGGGGTGTCTGCTGCGACGTTAATGTCTGCGCTTGTGTACTCCTCACATTCTGGAAAATGGGTGTCCAGCATGATTTCCAGTATTCTTGCCGGGTCAGATATTAGTTCGTTCCCTTTTCTTATGCTACCTAGTTTGCAGATATCAGTTTTGGGGAACATTTTAGCGAGTCTTGCTGCATCGGGGTATTTCTCTACTCCCTCGCAAAAGGCTTTCCAGCTATCCCTGTTCTCCCTTCTGCATTCTTTTTTGAATGTGTTTCTTTCGCTCCTATATATGATCCAGCTTCCCTCGTCGCCCTTCCTGAGGGCATTTCGTAGGGCTCGCCTTGTCTTTTTCCTTTTCTTCTCCAGTTCTTTTGTCCACCATGGCTGACCTTTGCCTGGCTTGATCTCCTTGAGTGGGCACGCCTTATGGTATGCCCCCCTAAGGGCTTCGTCCAGTCGGTTGGCCACTCTTTCTATATCTTCTGTGTCATTCAGCGAGTTTTGATCGACTCGGCCCCACTTCTTGATGTGGTTTTCAAATATCGACAAGTCGGTTTTCCTCGCGTTTCTTGTCAAGGTCTTCTCGATTTCGGCGCTCAGATAGAACGATATCCGTCTGTGGTCTGATTTCGAGTCTCTTTCGTCCACTTTATCATAGCATCCAGCTTACCAGCAGGCGAGGTGAAGTCCAATTGACGTTATAAAAAAAGTTCTTTCGGTGCCATATCGTTACCGAAAAAAGGCGCGGGAACGGGGACACGAACCCGAGCCGTGAAGGGCACACCGTAGTAGCGGCGATAAGACCCATCATGGGGGAAAGCTAGAGAGGCCGCCATGTAGCCTCTCTAGCCACTCCTCCATCCTGCAGGTTATGCAGGATGCGGGCACGGATGCTTCGGGGTTTTTCTGCGTCGGATCCGGTAAGAGCCAACCACCGAATGCCATCGTTATAACGCGGGAGACGCCATCACCGTAGGAGTGAGAGTTCTCTCCCTTGCCATCTTGCTCACGGCAATAGTACGCTGCGCGAGCGCGTGGGCTGCCGCCCCTCTTTTTGTGAGCAAGTAATATTCCAAAAGGAGACGGCGGGGTAGGAACGGAGGGGATTCGCAGCCCGTGACGAGCGTAGGGGACGCGGGCGTCGGAGGTGCAGAACAGGCCTCTGTCTCCCTCATGAGCATGGGCCTGAGGGTGGTGACGGGTGGAGCCGCCTGCACCTCCCCATTCCCAGGGGCTAGATGGGGATGCGATGGTCCCAATACCCGAAGAGAGCCGGCTCGAGAGAGATGGGCAAGAGATCAGCCAATTTCATCTTCCGAAACCTGGGGGGGGGGGGGGAGGGGTTGTGGATGTAGTAAAAAGATGTACTGGCCCGCCAAAAATGTCCAAATCGTAAGTTTGGCCCGACAGCTAAAAAGGTTGGGCACCCTTGCTCTAGAGGATAAAAACGACTTTTACGCTCAGTTATCGAAGAGCAAAAGTACTCTTTCCGAGATGGTGGGATGAAAAACATACTTAATTTTTAGTGGTTTGACATTCCCACGGTTACATCATAGTATGAGAGCTTGGATCATTAACTTCAGTGCCATCAGCGTACTGAATGAGATGTACATCATTAGACGCGCCTTTAATTGGAGAACACGAAATGGCTATGCTGCAAAGTCAAAAACCTGGTGGTGATACCAAAAATCAATTTTGAAAATGCTAAAAAAATCGGTACCTAACATAGAAAGATTACCAATTTTCGTTTGTTCCTGGAAATAGAGGAGATTTAGGACTATCTGATAGTGTAGTGCTGCAAGCCTCCATAACTGGCCTTGCCAGAGGCAGCAGCTTGCAAAGTGCCGCCTGAAAACAGGTATCTGGTACGATCGAATTACCAAATAAAACCGGGCTCATCTGAAAGATCATCAAATTCTAAGTATGAAAAACTGGTGCTGCAAATCTTAAACCCTGGCGAAGGTGGTTGCAGCAGCGATTGAAGTACGCGAGTTGCGCGACTCGGTTTGGTATATTCACATTAGTACGATCGAGTTACCAAAAAAAACAGGGCTCATCTGAAAGATCATCAAATTCTGCGTAAGAAAAACCGGTGCTGCAAATTTTAAACACTGGTGAAGGTGGTTGCAGCAGCGTTTGAAGATATCGCATTGCGCGACTCGATTTTGTAGGTATTTCCATATTAGTACGATCGAATGACCAAATAAAAGCGGGCTCATCTGAAAGATTATCAAATTCTGAGTATGAAAAACCAGTGCTGCAAATCTTAAACACTGGTGAAGGTGGTTGCAGCAGCGTTTGAAGATCAATCAAATCACGATCACGATCACGATCTCCAATCGCTGCTGCAACCACCTTCGCCAGTGTTTAAGATTTGCAGCACCGGTTTTTCCTACACAGAATTTGATGATCTTTCAGATGAGCCCTGTTTTTTTTTTGGTAACTCGATCGTACTAATGTGAAAATACCAAACCGAGTTGCGCAACTCGTGATCTTCAATCGCTGCTGCAACCACCTTCGCCAGTATTTAAGATTTGCAGCACCGGTTTTTCCTACACAGAATTTGATGATCTTTCAGATAAGCCCTGTTTTTTTTTTGGTAACTCGATAGTATAAATGTGAAAATACCAAACCGAGACGTGCAACTCGCGATCTTCAATCGCTGCTGCAACCACCTTCGCCAGGGTTTAAGATTTGCAGCACCGGTTTTACCTACACAGAATTTGATGATCTTTCAGATGAGCCCTGTTTTTTTTTGGTAACTCGATCGTATAAATGTGAAAATACCAAACCGAGACGTGCAACTTGCGATCTTCAATCGCTGCTGCAACCACCTTCGCCAGGGTTTAAGATTTGCAGCACTGGTTTTTCATACTCAGAATTTGATGATCTTTCAGATGAGCCCGGTTTTATTTGGTAATTCGATCGTACCTGATACCTGTTTTCAGGCGGCACTTTGCAAGCTGCTGCCTCTGACAAGGCCAGTTATGGAGGCTTGCAGCACTGCACTATCATATAGTCCTAAATCTCCTCTATTTCCAGGAACAAACGAAAATTGGTAATCTTTCTATATTAGGTACCGATTTTTTTAGCTTTTTCAAAATTGGTTTTTGGTATCACCACCAGGTTTTTGACTTTGCAGCATAGCCATTTCGTGTTCTCCAATTAAAGGCGCGTCTAATGATGTACATCTCATTCAGTACGCTGATGGCACTGGAGTTAATGATCTTAGCTCTCATACTATCAGCCCTGGCTACTATAGTTTATTTAATTGTACATGTTATAATGAAACAAAAGTTTAAAGAATAAATAAAACGTGTATTATCTCCCTAATTGAATGAATCAAGTCATTAAATTAAGGAGATATTTTTTTACTTTTAATAAATCAGACAATCATTAAGTACGAATTGAAGAGCAAATTGATTGCTCCCAAGCGTTTGAACTGAATCAATATGAGTGCGAGCTTCCAATTGAAGTTTGGAGCTAGCCCGGAGCCATTCTGTGTAAATGTTCACGAAATTATACCGCTTTACTCTCGCGTCCAACAATACTCGTACGAACTGGATCCTCATAAAGCCTTCAGTTTGTTTGTACTCTGAATAAATCACACTAATTGGTGTTAATAAGCGCTGGTTTTATCAATATAGGTATATATAGCGTTAATACGTGCGGCTTACCCTATAAATAGTTTTAAGGTTGTGACCCCGAACAATAAAAAAATAATATTCTTGCTTTTAATTATTCTGCAGATGTATTTTTCTGCACGTGTTCTGTAATAGCTATAATATTTTGCTTTACTTATGAATAAATAAAACAGTTCTATCAGTAAATTCGTACATCATTTTTAATTCTCACTATCTTAAACTGACCAAAATTCTGTAATATAAATAAGTAATTAAAAACAGTAGGTAAATACAATTTTGAGGATATATCAAGTGCTAGTGGCTCTAAGTATCTGATTGAGGATCCAATCTAGAACTTCGAGACTCAAGTCTGACTCAACTGTAGCACAGATTACTAAATAGTTACTACTGTAGACTGATACTGGGAAAAGCACGACTCGACTCAGTCTGAATATATTTTTCTTTCACCGAATATTTTTTATTTTAACCTTTTTAATAAAACCAGTAAAGCAAGCCATGAATTTAACTCCAAAGTGCCAATTACGTTACACATTCGTAAACATTGAATGTTGAGAAAAAGTTGAACGAAAAGCATACTTACAGAGGTATGAAAAATTACTCCAACATAAATTCTTTGATATTCCTGTCCAACGATTTCATATTTGAAACGAGCGACAGCCATAAATGTTAAAAGTATTTCAAACATGATTTACGAAGCCACTAGAGAGTGGAGGATGCTACATAATGTAAGTATGCTGGTAGAGATTGGAAAAAAGTGCTACGTAACTGCTAAGCCAAATCCAAACTTTATAAAATATTCGGTTCGATTCCTCATCATCTGCATATAGACGCATTCTCCTGATTGCATCCGTGGCCAAGATGACCTCGGAGCTCAGGGTCCGCCTTCCGGCTCTTCCTCCTCCACTTCGCACGATCTTGGGCGTCCATAGTAGTGAGACGGTTCGATTCCTGGCCTCCACTATCAACGTGAACACACTCCTAACACAACCGTACCTAATTCTGTTTCAAACTTGTTTTGGTATTAGTTTTATTAGTATCTACCTGTTCGTTCCGAACAGAATATTATTATGATAAAAAGAAATACCACGTGCTATTCGATAAATGGTAGATCGGAATAGATTAAGTAAGGGGATTGGGTAATCTAGTATGGACAGTGGCGTTCTTAATTTTTTCAGCGGCCATAATTAATTTTGATACCACTTCATTGTACTGTGTTAAACACACGTACAAATGTGATTATTTTCATTGTAAGTAATATCGGAGCTGCGATATACAGGGTGGAACATTTCGACTTTACCTTGAAGGAAAGTACCCTCATACTAAAGATAGCGAATTTGACTTAAAGGAAACTTTACTTTATTTTTTAAAAGAAACAAAACTGCATTCAAAGACTTTTGAAAATGCCACACCCGGTAGTCGAACCGACTAATATTTTACAAAACCTTCTTTTTCATGGACTTCCTTTTATTTAATTTACCAAGTTTGTTAGAGAGATTTGATCCCTATGATCGACCCTATCGATTGATGTAATAAAAATACAGGGTGTTATTTTTTCGAATTGTAGTCGGTTCGATTATAAGGCGTGGCAAACGATTTTTCAGCATTCCTTAAATGCAGTGCGGTTTCTTTTTTAAAAACACACTAAACTGTATTCAAAGTTTTCTGAAAATGCCACACACGGTAGTCGAACCGGGTACGAGTACCTACACTTACTACCGGAGATAGTTAATTTCATTCAAAGGAAACACTCTCTTATTTAAAAAAGAATACAAAGCTGCATTTAAGGAATTTCGAAAGATCGCTTGCCACGCCCTGTAATCGAACCGACTAAAATTCTAAAAAATAACACCCTATATTTTTATTGCATCAATCGATAGGGTTGATCATAAGGATCTAATCTCTCTAACAAACTTGGTAAATTAAATGAAAGGAAATCCATGAAATAGAAGATTTAGAAAGATTTTATTCGGTTCGACTACTAGGTGTGGCATTTTCAGAAAACTTTGAATACAGTTTACTGTGTTTTTGAAAAAGAAACAGCTCTGCATTGAAGGAATGCTGAAAAATCATTTGCCACGCCTCATAATCGAACCGACTACAATTTGAAAAAATAACACCCTGTATTTTTATTGCATCAATCGATAGGGTCAATTATAAGGATCAAATCTCTTTAACAAACTTAGTAAATTAAATAAAAGGAAATCCATGAAATAGAAGATCTAGATAGATTTTTGTCGGTTCGACTATCGGGTGTGGCATTTTCGGAAAACTTTGAATACAGTTTAGTATGTTTTTAAAAAAGAAATAGAACTGCATTTAAGGAATGCTGAAAAATCGTTTGCCCCGCCCTATAATCGAACAATTCGAAAAAATAACACCCTATATTTTTATTGCATCAATCGATAGGGTCGATCATAAGGATCAAATCTCTCTAACAAACTTGGTAAATTAAATAAAAGGAAATCCATGAAATAGAAGATTTAAGAAGATTTAGGAAGATTTTAGTCGGTTCGACTACCGGGTGTGGCATTTTCAGAAAACTTTGCATACAGTTTAGTATGTTTTTAAAAAAGAAACAGAACTGCATTTGAGGAATGCTGAAAACTCGTTTACCACGCCTTATAATCGAACCGACTACAATTCGAAAAAATAACACCCTGTATTTTTATTACATCAATCTATAGGGTCGATCATAAGGTTCAAATCTCTCTAACAGACTTGGTAAATTAAGTAAAAGGAAATCTATGAAATAGAAGGTTATAGGAAGATTTTAGTCGGTTCGACTACCGGGTGTGGCATTTTCAGAAAACTATGAATGCAGTTTTGATTCTTTTTAAAAATAAGGGAGTGTTTCTTTTCAGTGGAATTCGCTATCTTCAGTATTTAGAGTACTTACATCTAAGTAAAGTTGAAAAATACCACCCTGTATAGCTAAGTCCCGATATAGTTTAGAGAAGTTTGTCCATAGTAACTTTTGATCACTTTATACTGTACTTTCATATTATACCAATTTCATTGATGGCCGCTCAATTCCGACACGACGCCAACATTACCCAACCCCCTTTAGGGGTTAATGGAAGAAAACTAATAGTTTGGTTAAGTAGGTACTAGTAATTCTGCAAAAAAATACCATCTTCGTTGAGTCAATCCTTTCCTGCGGTACTAAACACCACAGGAAAGGATTGACTCACTACCCCATCATCAATCTATTTTTATCATTGGTTATAGGCAGAATAAAAAACTGTAAAGGATTAATTACATAAAATATTTTGTATTTAGTTTAAGTACTAAGTAATTCCAGCCTCAATATCATACCTTACAACTTCAGACTACAAAATTAATGAACTGTCTGTTTAAACAGAGCTTAGTTTGACTGTGTATATCATGGGAAATAACTATCATGTTTGAACAAGCATCGCACTCAAGATTCTATAATTCTAATTTCTGTGTTTATAAGACGATTGACTTCGCATCTCTCAAGCCTTTATGGCAAATAATATTATCTTTCCAAAGGATAAGACAGACATGTATTGTGTATTATGTGATATATTTATGTAGTATTGTATGCAGTAGTTTGACAAGGTGGCACAGAATTTAACACTGAATTTACGTTCCATATATGCATACATATTTAGATAGAGATAGATAATACTTTATTGTACACCAATAGATTTACAGTAGAGACAAGTAGGTATCATGTATACAGTTTAATGTGTACATTAAATCGCTCCCAGCGATCCGGCCTTATCGTTGGGAGCGATTTCTTCCAGGCAACTTTGGGATGGACAGTGATGAGACAACACAAAAGATAGGGTGTAGTTATAGTACAGTAGTAGTAGTAGAAATAATTATATACATGAGCATATTTATGCATGAGTGAGCGTGAGCCCACTGATATGTATATTTTAATTAAAGTAACATGCTGATACTCACACCTATACCTATAATATTATATCCCCAAAAGTGTGAGGTGTTATCACAATCAACCCAACTTTCTTTCGTACCACATAATATGGCAAGAAGAAAGTGTTAACAACCAGTCTCTGTTTCCAATATACAAATAACAACTCAAATTCCATTCTATTTCAAGACTGCCTCAAACACGACATCACGCTCTCTCTAACTGTAACTATATGGTAGTCGACTGCCAAGGACGTCGCCAGGCTTACAGATGTCGTTAATCACGGAAAGCGTTTTACAAGGCTGCTGGTGACAGCTAGATGTTACTGGAAAATGTCCGGCTGCTAGCCACACGGTAGTATGTTCATCTATCAGCTTTTGTAGACCGTACAATGAACGTAGAAATTATGTAAGGGTGACACGCATATTGTCTGAACGGAAATAGAAAAATAGTGAAGAAGTTGGTCAAAAGAGCCCCGTGAGCTCTCGTTGCCACATTTTTCTGATATTTTTTTTAAAGACTTAATAAAAAATCATGATAAATATAATGCCTCTGTCTCCCGTAACATACCTACATTATCTGAGTATAAAAATAAAACAAAGAGGCCTCCACATTTGCTTTCCCGTCGAAATTAACGTCAAATAATTTTAGACATACTGAATGACACTGATAACAGAAAGCGAAGTGAAATATTATAACAGCATAACTGGATTAACATACTTTTCAACTCGGAAAAACGAGCTGGTACCCCGGGGAAACAATTCATATTCCACGCCTCGCGAAACTTCGAACAGAATCTCGTTACGAAAACTTACCCAAACACAAACAAAAATGACTGGCTTATTCATAATATTAGCATATTTAGTTCATTTTATGCAGTAGCTTAACAACCTTATACACTTCCTGTAGGAGATAGAGACATTTATTTTAATATTGTTTAAGGATGACGTTTAATACTACGAGTAGTGTCAGGGTTGGCACACGTCAGGGTCGCCAATGTTGGTTGCCAATGTTTGAGGCCAACCGGTCAGGGCTCTGGGATAATCTTTTATAGGGTGTATCCGATTCCCCGGGTACGATGGCCATTATAACGAAATAGGTACCATGCGGTTTTAGTAGGTTCGAGCCCGTCTCATCAATAACTCCTATGAGATGAATTCCCATGGGGTTTCCGCGTGTTAAAAAAGGTATAGTACACGTCAAAATTTTGGGGGTACGTACTTGTCATTATTTTTATACAATTATCAGGATTACAATCATGCATTTAAAGGCTAGATAAAGAGCAGCCGCAAGCGGCATGCATGAAAACAATTATGTAAATAAAAAAAGGGAAAAATATAAGTACTCTAGGATTTAGTAAAAACTGCTATCTTATCCTGTGGCAATATTTCTCGTTACAAATGAGAATAGCGGGTCAAAGATTTAATCTCAATATAATATAAGTAATGGATACGGAGTACCTACATACATTTTCGTAACAATTTTTGCTGTGTTTATCTGTAGATGGAATCTACACTTTAAAATTTTTCACATCATATTCACGGACGATGCCACCCCTATATGTAACTGCTGCTAGTAGCAACGTTGTGACCTAATTGGATCTGTCTATTTAAACACAATATTCCTACAGTTAATTACAAAGGGACTGCTGTACAGTTTAATATAAATTTTAATTAAAATATGCGTTTTATCGTACTGATTCCCATATTCGTATAGATACTATCGACAGTCACGCTCAGGATTTGCTAAACTCTAACACATAAAAGTATGTCTATCTTAATCTTTACATAAAAAAATATATTTAATTATGTTTATACCCATTCTAGAACCCATAACACAAGCCATTTAAGTTAAGCTCACTTTGGGTCTACATAGCGTAGTGTAGAATATTCTAGAATATTATTACTTAATTATTATTCAGGCACAATCCAACTTCAAGTCGGGAGCTAAGGTTAGTAGGTATATTACACATACATACAGTCACTCCTCTTTCCTAGTAGGGTAGGCAGAGACCACAGTTCTCCGCTTGCTGCTATTTTGGCATACATATTTCGCTTCTTCTTCTGATTTGAATTGATTTGACCCTGACTTCTTTTTCTTCTATCAATATTTCATAAATACCTACTCGCCGGATCCGGGTACTCTTGACATGTCCTTTCTTTAGAATGTCTTTGATCTGATTGACATTCGTATGTCTAGATCGACCCCTATCGGGTTGCCCATTCAACCTCGCTTCATAAATCTGTTTCGTAGATAACAATATCAATATATTATGAAAATAAGTGATTGAGTATACGATGACTGACTGATGAGGGTAGCATTGTTCTCAACATTATGAAGCTGTTTCTACGACATATAAAACCTTTTAAAAAGCTCTATGTATTCTCGTGATTCCATTACTTTTCATTGTTCCAACAAACTCAATTTTCGTAGAGTTCTCAAACGTATCCAGCTCACCATCAATGTAATAAAGATTTTGACAGAGTAACTTTGAACACAAATTTTATACTTCCTATGTGTGTGTGTGAGTGTGTGAGTTATTTAAGTCTGTTCAAAAACAAACAAAATTATTATATTATTACTTGCATTTCGGTTCGGCTTTGTGTAACTCATACCTATATTAAAAAAAAAATTGAAATGCATTCAGTTTTTTATTCGTTTCTTTTTCATAATAAGGTTTAGACAACGATTGAACACATGCTAAGCCATGTTATTTCAGCCCAAACGTCATCCCAATCCGTTCAGCCGTTATTACGTAATTGAGTAATAAACATTCCAATCTAAAATTTAGATAATATTGATATTTGGTAGGATATCGTTTAACCTCTATACTCTACAGAGTTGAAGATTAAATAGACATGTCGTGAACACTGAACTGCAAACAATATGCATCCAGCACATTGTCAATGCTATTGTTCACTGAAATTGGCTCCTCTCTCTATTCTCTCCTAGGATGTTGACATGTGAATTGTTATTTTAACTACGTGGTAGTGCTGATAATTAAGGAACATGAAAAGGTTAAATGGTGTTAATCTTCTACATCCTGGGATCGACATCCAGGGATCAATCTGAGATAAAAACTGGGAAGATATTATCACTTATTAAAAGTAACTGTGTTTTAAACATTTTTGTACGGAATCTAAAAATATACATATTCTCATTACATATTGTACATAAATATTGCTAACGCTCGTATGTCCTTAATGGAGCAGGCAAAAGTTGTTCAGTCTCACTTTACTGAAGAATTATCAAACTTAAGTATTATAACTAAGTGCTTTATACGATGTTTCAATAAACGAGTTAATCCTATGGACTTCTGGCGCAATTCACCCGAACTTTGGTGTGAGAACTCACCCTTAAATCTTTTAGCCTTATGCCTGACCCCCGACCTTTAGCCTTAATTAAATGTTAGAGGTTAGTTACCAATACCAAAATAAACATGATACTTGAAGCAAAATCCGGATAGTGATACCCTCGTTTACATTTACCTACCGTATACATAAGTCTTATTCAATATTCAGAATAATTGATTGCAATCAAATGTCACCGTGATATGACGACATGATTATTTTTTATTGCCAACAGAGAATAAAACTGAAAAATATATGATTATATTAAGGCCCCGAATCAGATTAGCATCGAAAAATCGGTATTTTCGAAACCGTTTTTCTTTTTAACTATAAAACCTAAAGATCTGGAATTTACATTCCTGCATACTACAGGACATACAGAGTAACTTCACCTTTTCATAAATTCAATAAAAAAGGAGGAAATAGTTGAAAAGAGGCTCTGAACATCACTCTTATGAAACCAAATATTGTCTACAATATGTATCCAAATAATCTAAAATTTCAGATATATGTTAAATGAGTGTATTAGCATGACGTGACCTTCTTATTTTGTAATCGTCTCCTATAAAATTATCTATTAAAATTAGTTTTACTGATTTTTACGGCTGAAAAACGAGCGAATGACCTTGAGCATTTGTATGGTCAAAGTCATTCGCGTATGTAATCACCTTAAAATAAAGATCTAGTTTCAAGCCTGACAAATCTGATATCCTAGATCCTGTTCCTCAGTAATCATGGCGCTTGCAACAATGCCGAAATATCGGGAATTCAAAACAATACAATATGATAATATCCCAATATCTCTAATAGTAATGACATCCTAGACTTATAAATTCAATTAAACATGCATAAAAATCCTTTATAAATCCGTGATGCTTTAATCGACACCTAGACAAACGATGCACAAGCAAACTGATTTGGCCATTGTTAAAAATAAATCTTTCGAATGATTGGTGAAATGTGAGTGTTGATTCACTTATAAAAAGGCGTGATTAGGTATATGTCCTATGTATGTATGTCAATCAATCAATTAGCCTACTGCAGTCCACTGCTGGACATAGGCCTCATGTATGTATGTATGTAAGTTCAATTTGTATGGGAATCGAATATCTCCTGTTCAATTTATTCGAAGAATAAAGGGTGCTTCCAAAAAAATTACTATAACTTCATAAGGTTAAATTGAAGCTTTCATAAAAGTCTTCAAGTAGAATTACACCGTTAAAGAACTCTTAAAAACACGTTGACTTGAGAACTAAACGAGGTTGGTTAATAAATCAGTACTCAGATCTTGATTATAGAGTGCTCGTTTCTTAACGAGGGAATTCCACTTTGGCTAATTTAGTTAATTGCTAACTAGGTGAACGTTTGTTTTAGTTCATTAACTAATTAAAACACGAATTCGAAAAAGTACCATCTAAGAATTTCTATTCCCAAGCGTATGAGATTGGTCTTAATACAAGGTAACAAAGTTAATTAACAGGAAGTAAAAGAAAATGCCGTTTTAAAATGCTGGTTACTGCGAATTGAATGGCGTGGTAGTTGAGTGTTCGACTGTTGAGTTAGATATCGTAGGTTCGATTCCCGCTTTTTCGTCCCAGCGTTGATTCCCAGTCGCATCCGAAGCTTTCACCTCGGAGTCTGGGGTCCGCTGTACTGTCTGAACTGCGGATTTGGCTAGACCTCGATATATTCCGTGAAGCGACTGCCATCTGACCTCCACAACCCAGTGGTGACACTAAGGATATCGAAGCATTGCAGCTAGACCGTTGTTGTTGGACTTTTGAGGGCTCCAACTACCCGTAACGACTGCCATAGATGTTCGTATGGCAACCGGGACCGACGGCTTACCGTGCACGACCAAAACATGCATACATATTCATGCATACAAATATTTACACACACTGAGCGGGGATCGAACCCGCGCCTCCTGCGTTCACTACCGCTACGCCACGGATAGGTGACTGTTCCCAAGGATGTGCAAATATTGTATGCAACAATGTTTGCTTTGGTCTACATGCTTTTGTTCGGCATTCTATAGTGCACTACACATTGCTCCTTCCGACCCGCCAACGCTGATCGGATTTATTTTCATTGGGTGAACCCACAGATTTATAATGCTGAAAGTTTTCAAGCTTGACTGCACTGGCTAGCAGGTGAAGTTAGTTTCAACTCCGTAGATCAGTATCTGCTCGCTATATGTAGGTACTTTGCGTGAACAACAATATAAAAATAAATTACGTATGTATTGTTTATAAGAATTTTGGAGAGGTGCCATTTGCAGAATATTCTCGCAGGTGCTATTCAATTCGGCTGGGTGCTCTTAGTAGACTATACCATCTGGACGTGACCCCGATACACTCATTCTCTTGTCTTAGGGATATTTCACTAAAATTGTGATTACCAGTAACGAAAGGTTTAAATTGAACCATTTTTGTTCACAAAGAATACTTCTTTGGGATTTTAGAATAAAACATTGAATACTTTGGTCGTTCAATCACCATCAATCTGATAAATATACCTACCCAACCCAAATTGAGCCAATAGCCTATTTGATTAATGAGTTTACTCTTTTTTGTTTTTATTTGGATACAGAATTACACATCTATACACACCACCCTCCCGTTCGTCTTCACAAGTCTCTGGGTCTTGTGTTGGCAGGTCGACAGTTACGGTATGTAGATAGCTTAACTTGAATTTCATCTTTTTGAGCGGTGAAAGTAACCTTAATTTCACTATAATCAGACTTCAAAAACCTGTAAGTATGCTTCGCAAAAACGCTGACAGTTTTACGCCATAGATCTTAAGGTATGGAGTATTATGAATTATTTATAACGGACGTTATGCTTTTCATTAATGAAGATTCATTGAAACCGTTTTCACAATTTGGTTTTATGACTCTTCCATTATGAAAATAATATTCACAAGAAATAAATTTATGGGAAATTTAGCTGTATTCTTAATCAACAGTATAAATATCTATCAATTCATATAATATTGCAATAAATGAAATTTACTTTTTGTAATATTGTTAAACATAATTTTATCTTATTATATTTTATCCGAGTGAAGCAGAGGGAAACTAAGTAAGTTTTTATAATTTCTATTACAGAAACTGAGTAGCTTTCTAGTAAATCCAGTCCCATAAACTTAGCCATACTCAGAAACTGATGTTTTTTTTATGACGAGGACAAAATTTACGAACCAAAAAAGAAGGAAACAATAAAACATGAGTATAACAGGCTAGTAAAAAGTATTCCCAATAAATTTTAACCCAACCGAAAAGACTTTAACCAAAGTTACGACGAGTGTGAAAGCCTACGTAATGTGCAATGTACGAGTCTGTTTGCAAGGCAACAGATGTTTCGAATAGTTTTAAGCCCGAAAACTCTTCAACTACGTTGTTTATTGAGTGCCGTTCTACAAAAATAAAAGATTACATAAATCTGACAAAAAGCATGTGCTCTCGGGCAATTTTTACTTCGTTCGTTTTAGTTGACGTTAGTTCGTAATGACTACTGATTTGAGCAGGATGTTTTTATAGTAAATTTTAGAGTAAATATTTCAGTAACGTTACTATTTTTACAGTTTTTATGGGACAAGTTATCATATACCTAATAAGTAATGTTTTGTTTATTATTTCTTGTACTGTGTTAAGCTACTTTTGCAGGGATGCACGTTAAATAAGGATAATAGCTTTGTACTTCTTCAAATTTATACATTTTTTCAAAGCTATATTATTATGCGTCTGCTCTTTTTCGAATGTCTCTGTTTATATCTTAAAGTATATTGTTCTCTTGTTTAGGATCAAAACAGTAATGACTTTTAAAGACTATATACTTTTAGTCTCCTATTGAGATAATTATGTCTTTAAAAGATGGAAAAATAGTGGAATGCTTGTTTTGAGCAAGTTACGTAATTCCTAGTTTGCGAACGTTAGTAGAATTGTACAGGTATTGGACTTGTGGTTATGAGGTTGTGGTTTCATAACTCTATCCAGGACACAACCACCGCAAAGCTATTCCTAACATATGCGATTGCATGCAGGTTAATGAGGTGCTGTCATTAACCTGTAAGTCTTGGTATTAATAGTCTGTCTTTGTAACGTAGACTAGGATTGCAAATCAATCATAAAAATGATAAGAGCAGTAATCTAGAGCCAAAATATGTAACTGACTCAAACCTATATATACCCATTCTGCAGTTATGCTACCAGTCACATTCTCTGAAATTTTCGAAAAATGTCAACGTAAAGTGAAAGAATGCTGGAAGAGGCCTTCGGTATTCTTAACAATAATTGAACAAATAAATGAAATTGAGATTACTTTTATTCTCGCTTTCAACAATTCCAAACAAATAAGTTACTCAAATAACCTCACACAGTAGTGGCCATTTCCAATTTCGACTCACAATCGCAAATAACATCCGTAACTCAGTGGTAACTGCAGTAAAACCGCGCTAGTTTCAAATGATTCTTTACATTGACAAATGTGAAACAGTATTAGCCGGCATTTTGTAACTGTACACCCAGTAAATCGTCAGAACCCGTTACAAATTGGTTTCGGTCTAACGTATATAACTGCGGACCTAGTTGTCCACAAATGAGAAGACTAAATTGTTGAAGCAAATAGTATAAACCGCAAACCTTAGAAACGGTTTCCAGAGAATTCGGCTGTTAAACAAAGAGAGTACTTTGTTTGATTGAGTTAGTTTGTGCTACAAGATGTTATATTTTTTTTTTAACACTTTTTATATAGGACATGTCAATTTGAATTCAACATACTTATTGGTTATCTGAAGGCAAAGTCTTGGGAAAGAGAGTCACCATTTCAGAAACGTACCATGTTGCAATGGAGGCACCCAGCTTGACGGCCTGATCAGATGCTTTTTGACGCCATTACTTTCTATTTGTTAAGCACCATAATATATGTTTATTTAGGCCAAATGCGTTTTATAGTACCTACTAATAGTCTGAAAATTCGGTTCACAACTAATTTCGGATATTTATATGTTTTTACTACTAACAGTTTATCTATGTGCCAAATTTCAACTAAATTCGTTCAATATGTTCGTTAGAATGAATAACAAACAAACTTTCAAACTTTTATGTGTATAATATTAGTCGCCTAATCATGTTTATAAAATTGGAAATGTCATGTCAATATATGTTTGTTTGATGTTCGAGGTTCAAATATAAAACACGATCTATGTAGATGACTTTTCTTTTTTCAAAGCAAATCGTTAGAAATATTGGCAAATTGTTTTACTTCACTGGGATATCGTGAGCCGGAAATAGAACTACGAATAAATCTGGGTAAAATATCCGGGTACCGGTTGTTAATACATAAAAGTAGAATTACTGGTAAAAATGCTTTAGGCACTTGTCCCACCCCGCCGGCGAGAAAACGAGTAAACTATCAACTATTTTCTCGCTTAAGAAACGTACAATAGATATACCTACATTCCGTGTAAACAAAAGAGATGCATATACAAATAGTTGATCGCTGACTGTTCACACCGCCGCCGGTGAGTACTCGCTTGTTTGTCGCTGAGCGACAAGAGCGATGAAAAATAACACTCGGTATATCAGCGATACTCGCTAAGTTGTTCAGCGATACTCGCTAAGCGATTACAACACGCCGAGAGAGAGCAACCAGCGATCATTTTTCTACAACCTGAACCTGAAGCTTGGCTACCGCGAGCGAGTATTGCGAGTAATCGCTTACCTCACTCGCACACTCGCTTAAAGCCGAGAACACTCGATATCGGAACTACGCACTCACTCCTCGCTGCTCGCCAACTCGTTTGTAGCTTCAGCTCTACTCATTACTCGTTCATCGTTCTCGGTGAGACAACTCGAGTTTGGTTTATCAATTGGACTGCAACCTGCCTCGATTTTGGATGGAATTCAAAAAGTATAGGCCACTATAGATGCCATCAATTTCAAAATGGTGGTCCTTAGTTTGACAGCCTCAATATACAAATCAATTTTTTACTCCAGCTTAAAAAATCCAGGATTACTTATACCCACATATGAAGGAAATCCGTAATGATGGTAAAGCATTCCCTCTTTGTCGTGCTACAAAACACATATAAGATGTCCAAACACGGCAACGATACACGGCACACCTCGCGCAGCATGCGACACTATATTTGTACGACAGATACAATATTGCCACGTAATAAGTTTTTTTTTATACCACTTAGTTGGCAGACAAGCACACGGCCTACCTGATGGGTAGCGGTCACCGTGACCTATGGACGTATGCAACACCAGGGGCGTCACACTCGCGCTGCCGACCTTGAAGAAACCTTCTAATTTCTTGAAGAACCCCATATTGTAGTCGCTTGATACGTTATTGAGTAAAGTTAAACAAGTCTCACAGTAGACGGCAAATTTACGTCCTGTAAATGCCGCATTTTTGCCGCACACCTTGTTTGTGATATTTGAATACATACGGATTCCATTAGCGTTCCATTCTTTCCTAAAAATAATTTTATTTTTCGCCACTGCTCCTCACTACTACGAAAATTAATTAGATGTAATCAAATTTCAAAAGATAATGTAATAAAGTGCTGAAACAGATAATTAGAATACGTATCACCTTCCTCCTAAAATTAGTACCTAATCTAATCTAAGATTACTTACGCTCGACTTGGTCGAAGAATATTCAGTGGAAGATCTTATTAATCAATACATAACTTACGACAAAATCAAACCGACTGCAGATAAGGCCTCGAATCTTGTTTATATCATCTCATGCATGTAAATAACTTAATTGGACAAAAGGTCTGCCAGAGTGCCCGTTCAGATAAATTAATCAAATTGGATGTGCCTTCCTAATGAACGTACACAACCAAGACTTATCTTAATCTTGACTGAGGTTGTTATTCCGTCAAATATGAATAGCAAGTTACGAATGACGGAAAAGTTGTGGCAATTTAGGGATATTTTTATAGTTGAACAATAGGTTTAACTATAATGTAAATTAATATGTGAATAGGAGTATAAATTATACCATTGCTGTTGTGTTTAAGAGATAAGCATAGCATTCCTTTTACCAACTCTGGTTGACACCTTTTTGGAGAATGTAAATTGAAAATTAATAGATAGTTCTATTTTAAAATCGATTAGCCATTAGTAACTGAAAGATCCTTTCATTATATTTTTTGGTCAAGTAGGAAATAGAATTATACAAATGATTTTGTGACAGTACAAAATTTCTTTAGCAAAAAATTATGAATGTGTAAATTACTTCAGCGTACTCATACACAATTTTGCATACCTACACGGCTTACTTTTTTCAGAATTAAGTACTCACTCACTGCTAGTATGTAAGTAGTCCCTGAATCGATCACTAAATCTCCTCCGCGATTTATGCAGTTAAAACCAATACAAATAACTACCACTATAACGCGAGATGGAGTTACAAATTGGTAACAAGGGAGAAAAGTTTTCACGTCCCTCACATGTAAGTAGTTTAATGTGACATAAGCTGAGCTTGTAATTCAAAATCGGTCGTTTAGGGACCATCAGTTAATTGGAGGCTGTCGAGGATTACGCCCCGTTCTGATTAGGATAAATTGGTGCGCCATTGTGAATTGCGGGCACTTTGTAAATTTTACTGGGAGTGTCTGTGATAAATACGATTGTTTAAATTTCATTTTTGGGGCAAATTCTTTCTAACAATAAATTAACTATTTTGTAAGAAAATGAATAAAAAAAATGAGAATAACTCTAGGAAAAAGCAAGAGATATACCTACTTAATGTTTTCTGCAATAATTTCATATGTATGAGTAATTATTTGTAGTTCATTGTTTATTATTATTGATTGTTCTTTATAAAAATACTACAAAGCATATTTAAATTGATTTGACCATGCGACAGCATAATTACCTATAGCAGCTGAAAGCATGAAAGGCCTTTGAATCGAGAGGCAATCATTCAGCTAAATATGCTTTCACTTCAAAACACCATCTTATCTGTGTATAATGACGTCCTGATATAATTCGAGAACTGATGAAAAGTAGGGTAGAGTATTTTAGATTTTTTTATTAAATTAACTCAAATAGATCGATTTTAGTGTATTTGAAATTAGCAGAGCAATTATTAAAGCGTTTTCTAATACCAACTTTGCCATAACGCAACTACGAGTACATGTAAAAAATATCCTAGGAAATGTAGGTATGTTTATTTGTAGAATCTAGAAATAAAACGCCTGAAATACAGGTCTAAAATTATGATCAGACTATTGACAGCACACATCTCAAAAGTCATTAGCAAAATGCGTCTAATATTTATCTACGATTTTGCTCTCAACAGTTTTGCAGGTGTAGGTACAAAAATATAAAATGACTCACTGTTCTTCATTACTTACCTACTACCTTTCATAGACTTTTGCTCGAGTTCTAAAATCAAGGAGGTTCTTAAATTAGATATTTATATTTTTATGTATGTTTGCGCATGACTCTCTCATATACCTAATAGCAGGGCACAAGACTACACAGTAAAATTGTGAATCTACCAGTCGCGAAAGACCGCACTGTTTACTATTGTATAAACTCCACTGTGTTTTGATAATCTAATTTTAGTTATGAAGTTAAATAGTGACAACATGGCTTTCAAAATAATTATTCAGTAACATGTATTGTCTTGATGGAGACACACAGCGCATAATCACTCGTGACTGTACGTAACCGCGTAATAATAAAATTATTTCATCATACTGTATTCAACATAGAGGTTCGGGGAAACTAAGTTCCTAAAACAATAGATTGACATTCGCAAATTCTAAGAATTCCGAAGACAATGTGTTCCAAACTTTCTGAGAAATTTCATATTAAGGCAAACTAATACTGAGTTGAAGTTCGCGATTCGATTACGGGATTATTACGTGTATCTTTTAATCAAATAATAACATACATAATTTAATTAAGTATGTTGCATATTACGATACAGTTGTGCTCACAAGCCTGTACCAGTGCTGTGTTACCAATAACTGTAAGGTCCGTTTAGAACGACACTTAGTCCTGAATATCGATTTATCTGAGGATAGTAGCCTTAGCATGGTGGCCATCGATAAAATGGAGCCATGGCTGCGACCAATGAAATCGCTGAAAAAATGCTTATGAAATATTAGTGCGCTTATAACTCCATCTCTTCCCATGGTTGGGAACTAAGGGATAGATATATAGCCAAAATATGCGAAACATAAAAAATGAGAAGTGGATCCTGGGCTCCGAATTAAAAGCCTCGAATTCAACTAGGGCCTTCACTAAGATGACGATGATAATTATGATGATGAACATTATCTACTGAATTAGAATCCACATTGTAGGAAATCATAAGTGCAAAAGGCCGTCCTTTTAGTAGGTAATGTAAGTAGGTTGTTGATTAACACAGACTAAGTTAATTTTCACTAAATTGGGCAAAGTTTTGAGTAGTTCAACCAGAACAATGGCCATTGAGTGTGTATTCAACCTTAATAGAGGCTTTTGATGATACGAACATCAAGTTGTACCGGGTTCAACTAAACGGAGGTTTAATCTTGTGTTCAAGTAGTCTTTTTGAGACGTGTGCGAAATGTGTGTATTTTCAATCAACTTAAAAAGGATATGCCTCTGTGGCGTAGCGGTAGTGAACGCGGCTGCTACGCAGGAGGTGCGGGTTCGATCCCCGCTCAGTGCCAATATTTGTATGCATGAATATAAATATTTGCATTGGTCTGGGTGTTTCTATGTATAATATGTATGTATTTACAAAAAAAAAAAGTATCTAAGTATGTATATCCGCATTCTAGATTCCATAACACAAGCTAATTAAGCTTACCATGGGTCTAGAAAGCGTTGTGTAGAATGTTGTGGAATATTTATTTATTTATTTATTTATTTATTATTATTATTATATAGATATGAATTGAACAAGTATTGATGTAATCCACTTGTTGATAGCAAAAAACTGTGAGGCCTTCTACATAATAAACTAGCTGACCCGGCGAACTTCGTTCCGCCATATTTTCCGCCCGCGTGGTATTATCTCTAAATTTATCAGTGTTTCTCTACAATATTATACATTACTATTAGAACTATCGGGATATTTATCATGTATTGTTTGGAGTTTCCTATATTTCGGCGCTGTTGCAAGCACCATGATCACGGAGGAACTGTAGTACTGGCGGTAAACGGTGAAAAAGTTTTTAGGAGCACATATATCGATCTACCCTCTTTCGAGTTCTTTTGCTACGCGTATGGACACTACCACTGGTTTCACTCTCACTACAAACTCGAACTCGATCTCGATCACGTTCACGACACACTATGCTTACTGTATCCACTCGCGATTTTGTTTTGGCTTGCTCCCGGTTGTTTTTACATAAACGGACCACTGGATGCCAGACGTTCGGCAGTTCTGCAGACTCCAAACAAAACATGGTAAATATCCCGATAGTTCTAATAGTAATGTGAACGACCATGAAAGTTTAAATACCAATATTATACATGTATTATACATATAAACCTTTCTCTTGAATCACTCTATCTATTAAAAAAACCGCTTCAAAATCCGTTGCGTAGTTTTGATGAAGTATGTAATATTTCGCGGGCTTCAAACCAGAGGGGCGTATAAGCAATACCCCTAGTTTTCAGGAGACACAAAAAACTTAATAAGTTTTTTGTCTGTCTATCGATTTAATTGAAAATTTGCATATGTCTATGAAAGTACTTCTTTATTTATCTGAAATGCTTTATTTTCATTTAAGTATTTAAAATCTCGAATTATTGCACTTACTTCTATTTGGCTCGATAATTTTAGGCAAACTGTATGTAATTTTTTCGCATAAAATACCTGTAATGGATGGACGTATAGTACAAAACTTTTTTATGCAATGCGATATTAAAACAATTTCTGAATTTAGTACAAGTATCATAAAAATGTTATTTAACAGTATTTTTTAAATATTTAGATCCACTCTTTCTACTATTTTTGAAGATTATACGTCCATGTGGCATGTTGAAATATAACAAGGTTTTGTTCCAAGAGAGACGTATAGACCTGTTTAGGATTAATTGTTAGGGTAGTGAAATTAAACAATATACTCAAAATTAGTTTAAAATAATATAATAAAATTCTTTGGTGCCTAATCAGCCTTCGCGAATTGTAGAGATCTTAGACAGTATGGATCTGGTCCACGGTATACTATAGCCTTTTTGAAACCCGGCTTGCTCAGGTGGCTGGAACTCGTCGAGCTTACCCGCGAGGCGATTTGTGACGACTCTCGAGAACAACTTGTAGACATGGCTCAAGAGTGAGATGGGTCTATAATTCTTCAGCAAGGTCTTATCACCTTTTTTGAAGAACAGTACCACCGCACTCCCGCTCCATGCCCTAGGTGTTAGCCCTTGCTAGATGACGAAAATAAAGAGACTCGCTAGCTCTTTCAAGATTGGAGCGCCACCTGCTTTCAATAGCTCAGTAGTAATTCCGTCAACACCAGGGCACTTGTTGTTCTTCAGTTGCCTGCTCGCACCGCTCGAAATCTGGTATCTCCTCGATGTAATGGCGTGTAAGTGGGGCTCTGTGGTCATCTTGTGTCTCGTCGGTTCGTTCATCCGCGATGCATATAGCTGTCCATAGAATTTCTCGATCTCTTCGAGTATTCTCGGACGTTAAGGTAATCGTTTTGCCATCCCCAGTTTTAAGTTTCGTCAGATGGGACCTTCCCAACTGCTGAGCGAACACTTTTGACCCCCTATTTCACTCGATTGCCTCCTGGATGGTGCGAGTGTTGGAGCGTCGGAGTTCGCGTCGTATCAGCTTTTTGATTTGTTGGTTTAAGGCTCTCCCATCTGACGAAGACGACTGTGTGGTTGGTTGTTAACGCCTCTTTCTCATGAGTTCGAGAGTCTCAGGAGAGAGCTTGGACTCTTTTCCGGGAAACAACTTTCGAGACACTTCCTGCAATGTTTTGACCACTATGTCGGCCTTCTCGTCAATGCCGCTGGAGGTTTCCAGCATTGCGAAAAGATTTTTGAAGTTCTAGTTGGAACTTTTCGGACCCTAGACCTACTTGGAGCGGCGTGGGTCGGAGGGTTCATCTTATCATTCGGAATCTCTAAGTATGTGCTTACTGTCCGTTATGAAAAAGTCTATCTCGTTCCTTATCGGAGAGTTCCGACGTTGCCAAGTCCACTTCCTGCTGTGCAATTCACTAAGCAAGAGCAAGATCTCCAATGACGTGACCCAATCCGACCAATGACAATCTCTATCGAGCACAACGTTGCGACTTGCATCGTTGTGCTCGCTTAGCGAATTGAAGTGCTGTGGGGTTTTTTCTTAAAGAAGCTATTCAATAAGAAGAGCCCCTGTGACTCGAGAAAGCTGACTAGCATTTGCCTTAGCAATATCCTAATATACCGCCTCGGCAGTTTCGTTGGGGTGAGACGAGGTCGGCGCATACCTGTATCACCTGCAGAGAACGACTGTTAGTGATGTTCAGGATAAGGTACGCTACCCGGTTCGATACATAGCCAACTTCAACAACGCTGTTGATGAGGTCCTTTTTTGCCAGAAAGCCGACGCCTCCCTGGGAGAGCTGATCACCTTCTCTAAAGTAGAACAGGTTGCCTGACTCAAGGGTTGTCGTGTCCTCCCCCTTTCTTCGGATCTCTGACAGTCTCAATATGTGCCAGTTTATGCGACCTAGTTCCACCTCGAGTTCGGCGAGGTGCTCGTGCAGCCGTAGTGTACTGCAGTTATAAGCTGCCAGCAGTAGTTGGTTTCGGTAGCCTCCCGTCACCCGGTGATTCTTAGCACCCCTCGCCCCGCCGTTACCCGAACCGCTACCATGGCTGGGAATAGCGGGACCATCGGGAACTGGGGGCCTTTTATTTTGGCGTCTGTGCATACTGAGGGTGTCTAGCGTCATGAAAAACTACTATTGCGTAGTAGTTTTTCATGATAGTAAACAAGATTCGAATAATTCGAATACTTGGTTTCAAAATTCGAATTTATAAATTAGCCCGAAAATTCGAATACTTCGAATTTCGAAGTATTCGAATTGCAATCCCTAGTCGTGTCCATCGTCCACTCCATACGACCGCCGCCGGCAGCCAATTGCACACTGCGCGGGTGGAGTGACAGATTATGTAACATGTTGTATAACTTGTGTTTTATAACACGTCCACATTATCTAACATTGTTTTATAACTTTGCAACATTGTACTAACTTCAGTGTCTACATTACTGAAACATGTTATATAACATTGTTTTATAACATGTTATGCTATATAATTTGTACGCACCTTTACAGGCGATTTAAACAAAATTCAGTAGACGTATGTACGTACGTCTGAATGGCACGGCAATATAATGATAGATCACATGAAAATCGTATGCATTATTCGGCAGTTTCGGCACTCGTGGTTACGGCCGCGGTACGTCTTTCTGGCATGAAAATAATATCGGACTTTTGTCATACGTCTAAAAGTATTTTATTAATATCTTTAAAAGATTATTACTGATACGAAAATTATAGAGCAGGTGTATCGATAAAATTGTAAAAGAATGACGTAATAAAAAAAAATGCATTTTTTTTATACGCCCCTCTGGCTTGAAGCCCGCGATTTGTATTTCAATCGGAAAAGTCAACATCCAGAGCGGTATTCAAAAAACAACAGGGTTCGGTTGTTAGAGGGGAAAATTAATCCTAAATTAATTTAGTTTTCATTTTACAGGACTACATGACTAACAACGAAATGTTCACTACAAAATCCTAAGGACTGTAGATTTTTTATTATTATCATCATATGACTGACATACTTTATTAATCTTTTACTAACAAACTATGGATGTAATATCTGAAAGAAAGAATACTAAATTAAATTAAATTAACCATCACGATTAATGATAATAATAAAAAATCTCATGTACCAACATATTTTCTATCTAATATAGTTATGATGTGCAAGTTATAAATGATTTGTTTCTAACAAAATAAAAATACAAGATAGAGTAAACGATGATGTCAGTGCTAGGGTAAAGAAGCCTTCTAAAATATGATATCAAGCAAAAGGCTTCTTTCCAATGATTTTCTGGAGAAACCAAAGTAGCCCGTAATGTTGGATAAACGCCTTCGACCCTAATTTGAAGTATTTTTCCTTGGTATAACTGAAACCGGATAGTCTAATCAACATTGAAAGAAAAAGGTCGAGAACCACCAATCATTAAGTCAAATTACAGGCTTCTCTAGAAACCGTGATTAAGATTTTGCTTTGATTAAATCGGTTAATCTCACCCGCCATTTTCAGAACTAGGATATCGAATTTTCGTATTATACATAGGCTTTATATTTTAGAATGCTTTGGACATTTGATAGCTAAAGTATCCAAATTGGCCGCCTCATTATTGAGTTAAAGCAAGGGTGCCCAACCTTTTTAGCTGTCGGGCCAAACTTACGATTTGGAAATTTTTGGCGGGCCAGTGCATCTTTTTACTACTTACCCCCCCCCCCCCTCCCCAGGTTTCGGAAGATGAAATTGGCTGATCTCTTTTCGAGCTGGCTCTCTTCGGGTATGGGGACCACCATGTCCCTATCTAGCCTTTGGGAGTGGGGAAGTGCAAGCAGCTCCACCCGTCACCACCCTCAGGCCCATGCTCATGAGGGACAGAGACTGTTCTGCACTTCCGACGCCCACGTCCCCTACGCTCGTCGCGGGCTGTGCGGGGTGCGAATCTCCTCCGTTCCTACCCCGCCGTCTCCTTTTGGAGTATTACTTGCTCACAGAAGGAGGAACTCTCACTCCTAGGGTGATGGCGTCTCCCGCGTCATAACGATGGCATTCGGAGGTTGGCTCTTACCGGATCCGACGCAGAAAATCCCCGAAGTATCCGTGCCCGTTGATAACCTGCAGGATGGAGGAGTGGCTAGAGAGGCTACATGGCGGCCTCTCTAGCTTTCCCCCATGATGGGTCTTATCGCCGCTACTACGGTGTGCCTTTCACGGCTCGGCTTCGTGTCCCCGTTCCCGCGCTATTTTTGGTAACGATATGGGACCGTTTTTTTATATATATGGGACAAGTCAATTTGACTTCACCTTGCCTGAAGGTAAGCTGAAGGCAGTCTCGGAAAAGAGGGTCGCCATTATAGACACGTAGGTATCATGTTACGATGGTGGCACTCAGCTTGTCGGCCTCATCAGATGCTTTATCGCACCCCGCTTAAAGCATCCGGGACTGTAGGAAGAGGGAATCTGGTAAGGAATTCCAGGAGTTAATGGTACGGCAGAGGAAGGAGTCCCGAATATTTTGCACCGTATGACTTTTATGTCCTGCACGCGTTGTTCTGTGTAAAAAAGGATAGGGTGGAATTAATTGGAAAAGCTCATCAGAACATTCACCATAGCAGAGACGGTAAAATACTGCCAAGGATGCAGTACTATACGCATCTGCAGAGGCTCGAGGGTGTTCATGATCTCAGGATTCCCAATAATGCGGACCGCACGACACTGGAACCTGTCGAGTGTATCAAGTAAGTACTTTGCGAAGCCATCCCAGAGATGCGAGCAGTATTCCACGCAGGAGACAGAAGACACCGCTGCTCTGGCGTGTTAAAACATCTCACTTTGTTCAGGACTCCGAGTTTACGCGAGGCTGTTTTGATGATACTCTCAATATAATTTTTGTGGTTCAGTAGGCAGTGAACATCCATACCGAGAATACTGAGACTGTCCCGCAGTGGCAGTGGCGTGGGAGAGCGAAAGAAAAAAGATACCTGTGCTGTAAATGCACATGCCTGTATCTTGTTGGCATTGAACTCGACCAGGTTCTCAGGCCCTATTGGGAAATATGATTCAGGATCCGGTCGAGTTCAGTAACAAGAAGCTGCTTTTTTTCCCGCGATATCAGACTGCTCGGCCGCAGTATACCCATCATAACTCCCGTGTAAGATGCTATCGTCTGCATAGCAATGAATGCTGCCGGTGGTCAGAATATCGTTTATATGTAGAAGAAAGAGAATGGGTGATAAGACAGACCACTGCGGCACGCCAGCATTTACTTGCAAGAACTACGAAGTTCGTCCATCACAAAGGACGCGAATATGACGCTCCTGCAGGAAGCTAACCACCCAGTCGCACAGTCTGAGAGGCAGACCAAAGGCTGGTAGCTTGGAAAGAAACGATTTGTGGCAGACTCTATAAAAGCTTTGGCGATGTCAAGATTAATTGCCGGTGACTCGCCATGTTTGTCCATAGCCTCGCTGTCCGAGATCCGGCAAGAAAACTCGCCGCGTCATAGGATATCGTGCGGTAACCCCTGATGGCCTTGATGGCCATCGTCTGTTGCGGTGCACGCGGTACTCACACGGGACACCCGTATAGGGCAATGGAGCGTACGATTCCCCCAGCCATCTGCCTCCTGCTCTGCTCTGGCTCCCTCATGTTGGACAGCAGCCACACCAGAGCGTTAGCTGTGCCTCTTAATTTGGGAGCCAGACTTCGGAGACGCTCCCCGATATATGGGCCGTCGAACACGAGCCCCAGATATGTCACTTGGGACCTGATGCCGATGAGAGTGTCTCCCACTGTGAGGCTGGATCAACAGTTTTATTATTATTTAAAAGCACTTCATCTTGCCTATAAAAGCCACTATTATACTAAAAAGTTTGAAGGTCGCGATATAAGTATGCTATTTTTCGCCCCGGTACCCTTAAATCCGGAATTTATTGTAGGACAGAAATACATGGCATGGAAAAGAATTTCAAGTCTTCAAAGATACTACAGTACAGCCGATAAAGGAGATACGGTTGCACTTTTTTTATGTAAAGGTGCAACCGTATGTTCTTTGTCGGCTGTACACTGTACATGCTGATACCGGCAGGGAGGGTGTTTATGTGAGAACGCGCAATGCACCTGATGAATCTGTTATGTCGACTCTAGCTGTGAATAAGACATCAGACCTACTTATCGTATCTTTACTGGTTTATCTGGTTGTCTGGAAGAGATCGCAGATCTGCGATAAGACCGCCCATTGTACAACTCTCTATCACATTAAATCACTGTATGTATCCTATGTTTGTTGTGCAATAAAGCGTATTTATCTTATCTTATCTTATCTTTATTTATATGAAAAGAATAGATCAACATAATGTACAACAAAATAGCTAACGTATGTTTCCCTCTTCCTACAGTCTCGAGTCCTTTTAGCGGGGCGTGAAAAAGGATCTCATGAGGCCGTCAAGTTAAGTGCCACTATTGTAACATGGTACATGTTATAATGACGACCCTCTCTTCTGAGACTTTGCCTTCAGCTTTCAGCCTTTGCATTACCACCAGGCGAGGTGAAGTCAAGTTGATGTCATCATTATCCTCCTTCCCTCATTGGGATAAGGGAAGGAGGATACATATGTGCTTTTTCCATTCATCAATATTTGCAGTCATCTCAACATTCAATCCCCTTATTAACCATATCATCTTTCACACAGTCCATACACCTCCTTTTAGGTCTTCCTCTCCCCTTGTAGCCATCCACTTCCATAGTTAAATGCCTTCCTTACAATATTACTTTGCTCCCTACGCATTACATGTTCGAACCAGGACAATCGATTTCCTCGTAGCGTCTCCGTGATTGAACTCAAATTGACGTGTCCTACATTAAAAAAAAATACTATATTATAACATTTATTCTTTTAACCCATCGTATAATAACAATGTCACGTAGAGACCATCAGTTTTAATTTAGGTTTAGAATTAACTCGTTTACAAACATTTTAATTACACATGCACAACGTCACCCAGCAAATTCGAATATAAAAAGTACCCAACATTACAAAATGTGATTAATTGTTCTGCGGACTACGAATTTGTTAAAAACTGTGTCGTGTCAAGAGTGAAAATCTCAGCTAAGCCGTTATTATATTGTGTAATGTCGATGACAATGTAGTACTGAATAATAAATTCAGTTCAATTCTTTATAATTGTTTCTTCGTTTTTATAACTTTTCAAACAATAAAAACTGAGCTCTCCGTTTCTAATAATTTTAATCAGTCAATTTTAAACCGTGAGAATAATATAATTTATTTTTTTTAAAAGGGCCTCTACATTTTGACTTCGGCCTGACGCACACCTTCCTAAGGCCTGAGATCCCTATGGATCTCAGGCCTTAGGACTATTATTCCCGAGAGTTATGGAAGTGAGATTATTATTATCCTTCCCTTTTCCATGTCACTTAAATCCAATACACTTAAAGTATCATATATCCTAGATACGTTATATCAACGGTTAAGTCAATCTACATATAATAATAATAATAATAATAATAATCTTTATTTCATAATTGTTGTACAGTATTTTACATGGGTTCTTAATCTATCGTGCGTTGATACATTGTGCATGTGTAGTTATTTTAGGTATGAATTTAATAATAATATTTGTGCATTTAAGTGTCTTACATAGGTCTTTATTTAGGGATATTATCTAACTTGTGCCTGAACTAGGTAATCCTGTATTTCAGGCGTCAAGTGCAATTTATTGATACTTCTCAAATACTATTACAGATACAACTATTTACTAAGAAATATACTAACTAATATAAGAAATATACTATGCTAAAGTGCCCCACTACTACTAAACAAGTTAACCCTAAGTTAACTGTTTATTTCAAAACAGACAATAACTCCTCTGTGTCATCGTAGGACAAACTTTGGAGGACATTCTTTACAACTTGCTTGCAACACACATAATTTAGAGAATATATGTTTGCTATAGCGTTTATTCTTTTGTACAGAAGTGGTCCTAAAAACAAATAAAATTTGCCCGTGTACTCGTGTTTTATCGCAATCCTTTCAGTGCATACAATATCTTTACGCCTTTTGTTAGTAATATTGGTGCTGTAGGGCAGCGCTGCGTGCTATTTTAGTATTGTACTCAATATAAATAGCTGGCGGACTGTTAGTACTTCGCAGGATTTGTATAGGAGATCGGTGGGAGATAAGAAAGAGCGGAACGTTGCTACCTTGAGGATCGCTCTCTGAGCTCGCTCGACGGGCAGTAGCAATGTCTTACCCACTCCTCCCCAAGATGTTATGCAATATGTTAATATTGACTGACAAAGGGCATAGTAGACTTGCTTAATCAATTTTAGTTCGCTAATATATCTTATTTTTTTTAAATACAAATATTAATTTGCGTAGTCGTTTAATTAATGTTTCGCTATGTTCTTTAAACGACAGGGTTTCATCTATTACAATGCCCAGATATTTTATCTTGTCTGTTATAGCTATAACCGGGCACGTACATTTATTACCGCTATCATTGGGTTCTCCACAATGATGCGCGTAAAGCAAGTGGTTGGGCCGGGTTAGAGACGGTCTTTTGCGCATCGAGAAAGTAACGTATTTAGTTTTATCAGCATTTAGTGTTAGTAGGTTATATTGAAGCCATTTGTTTACAATGTTAAATCCTCGCTGCGCACGCCCGTACACATCTGATTCTGTCTCAGCAGAAAAAAGGAGGGCAGTGTCGTCCGCGTATGATATGATCGTGCCGTGTTCTAGATTTATATTACATAGTTCGTTTATATAAACTAAGAACAGTGTGCTTCCTAACACGCTTCCCTGTGGAATGCCAAATGAGGTGTTCTCCATGTCTTCACTGATTACACTCCCGATCTTTACGCATTGGGTACGTTCCTGTAAATAGCTTTTAAGGAGTTCCAGCTGTAGGCCTCTAATTCCCATATTGTCAAGTTTGCTCAACAGTTTGGGAATAGATACCGTATCATACGCTTTGGCAAGGTCCAGAAATATTCCTACTGTACGATTACCCTTATCAAGCTCTTGCGCTATGTAATCCGTCAGATGATGCACAGCATCGGCTGTAGACCTATTTGCTCTAAATCCAAATTGTGTATTTGATAAAATCGAATTAACTTCCAAATATTTTATCAACCTACTGTTTATTATTTTCTCGAGTATTTTTGAGATAGCAGGGAGTATGGAAATCGGTCTGTAATTTGTTACTTGGTCTTTCCCTCCAGACTTATATACTGGGACAACCACCGCTTTCTTAAGGCACTTAGGGAAAACGCCTGTCGCCAAACATTTTTGGAGGATGTTAGTTAATGGCTGTACCAGTATATGCCTGCATTTTTTTAGGATTTTATTGGATATTAGATCCCAGCCAATAGCACACTCATCCTTTAAGTTCGAGATTATCCTCTCAACCTCTTTTTCGTCAGTGTCCAATAGCACAAAAGATGACAGGGTAGTCTTATTCGGGAAGGATGGGTTTGTAGGTAATAGCGTTTTTGCTTGCGTTTGCTGTGCGAGTCGCTTACCTACATTAATAAAGAACTTATTTACTATGTTAGCAGATTCTACGTGTGATGGATGGGTGTTTAATAAACTTGAAAGCGATTCTTTTTGTTTCTTAGTGTATGTTACCTTCTTAATATGTTGCCAGATCTTTTTACTATTCGACCCCGCCTTTTCCAGCTCTTTTTTGTCATGATTAATTTTGACTTTTCTTAACAAATCATTGCAAAAATTCCGGTATCTCTTATAAGATACCTGTAACGTTAAATTATCAGGGTTATGTTTACATTTCAAGTGAAGCTGATCCCTGTGTCTCATACAGCGGATGAGACCTGGTGTAATCCACGGTTTTATGTTGCGGTTTTTGTTATGCAATCGTATTACTCTTGTATTTTTCTGTATTGCATTCTTTACATTTTCGATAAAGTAATGCATGCAAAATTGCGCGTCATCAGAATAGTAAACTGGGTTATAATCGATGCCTCGTAAATCGTGTTCAAGCTTATCCATGTTTAATTTGGTGACTAAGCTAGTTTTTTCTCTCTTAGGTAATTTGCAACTTAGGGTTAGTAGGGCAGCGTTATGATCGGTTATAGTGGAATTGATGACAAATACGTGTGCGGGATATTGTGTTTTTAACATGATATGATCAAGGCAAGACCCACTTGCTTGACGCGTGATAAAAGAGTGCGTGGTGAATAAGCCATGAAATGAGCAGAGGTTGAGATAATGCAGGGCATCCTCCTTCACGTCCTGCTGTCCTTGTAGGATGTTTATGTTTATGTCTCCAGTTAATATTATGTTTTTATAGGAAGACAGATCTTGTAAGATGTTATTTAATGAGTTGATAAATTTATACTTATCGCTAAAAGCAGGAGGCCTGTATATTGCTAGTATTACCAAGTCTGTTCCTATTTTTATTAATAATCTATTACACTCATGCATAATTGGTTCTTGTACAGTTGCATTTATTTCACTTTTTATGTATACTACTATCCCATCATTCTGATTATATATTGTATTAGTTCTGTACATGTTATATCCTGGTATTACTGGTATGTTATATGGTAGAGATATCCTACATTCCGTCAAGACAATGACGTCCAGATTCATATCTATTCTATGCTGTAAAGTTAGGAAACCATCTATGTTCTTAAAGACACTACGTATGTTTTGGGTTATTATGGTTAATGGGTTATTGCACGATTTCAGATATTGTTTGCACTCTTCTGCCTCACACGTCCTAGACTCGGATACAGAGAAGCTATCTATGTCGTTAATTAAATTATGAGTCATTGCTCCGAAACTACTTAAACTATAAAACAAAAAGTCAGTAAAAAAAAATGGGTTAGGGGCGCTCTTAGGCGCCTTCATAATCAATAGAATTCATATACCTTTTTTCGGCCATTACTTTCGCCGGACAATCCGGCGCTCCCGTGGCATGATTGCTCGGCTTCTTGAATCGTAGGCACGTCGCGCATTTTGCTTCTTCTGTCTTCTTTGTGCAGTCCTTCGTCGGGTGCCCTTGCTCTCCACACTGCCCGCATGTGTACGTCGTCTCTCTGCATGTTTTTGCTGCATGGCCATACTGTTGACACTTGAAGCATCGTGTAACCAGCGTAAAGTCTCTAACAGGGCAAGACGACCAGTTCACAAATACCCTTTCTTTGTTGATAAGGACTTTACGAATGCTTGCTGGTACTTCTAATATATAGTTGCAGGTCTCTGCGTCCCTCTTACCCGATTTATGGCTGAGCCTAATCGAGGCTAGGAACGCTTCTAGGCTGCAATCCTGTATCTTATCGCTCAGGTTCTGGTGGAATAAGCAGGTAAAGACTTCTTTTTCTTGCATGCTAGCAGGTACCCCGATAATTATGACCCTCGGCTTCCTTTTCATCTGGTCGTCTACGGTAAGGTCTGAGTTAGCTAGCTGGGCTGATCGCTTTATTTTCTCGACGTCTCCCTTTGTGTCTGTGCTAATTATCACGCCACCGTTTTTTGTCTTGCGCAAACCTCTAACCTGCAGTTTTAGTTCTTCAGGGCGGATGATTTTCTGCACAAGGGACTTGGTCTCTTCGCTTGTCTTAGATTTGTCGTTAGGGTAGATGACCACTGAGCTGAGGCTTGTTCTTGGTATGAATTCGTTGGCCCCCTTTTTTACCATATCGGCGAATGACGTACCTGTTTTGTGCTTATCTGTATCTTCAATGGCCTTTTTTATCTCGCACATTTGCTGCGATATATTTAGTCGCTCCTGTAGGGCTAGGCCAAGAGTATTCATTTGCGCAGTTTTAACTTTTAGGTCCTGGTATAGCACGGCCATTTGGGATGTGCCGTGCGACACCTTTCGGCACAATGTGGCAATCCTTAACTTTTGCTCTGAGTTAAGCTTTCCTCCGTCTGTGGCGATGGTGCAAACCTCGTTTAGGCACTTTTCAATCGTGGTCATCCAGTTCTGTATCTCAGCCGTTGATATTGCTTCCACCTGGGTCAAATTTTGATCCTGCTCAACCACATTAGGATGGGGAGTGGGTGAAGACGGCGGCGGCGTGCGAGCGGTCCTGCTACCCCTGCCAAATGGGCTGCTGTCCATCTTGTTGGTATATCTAATGCCTGTTCTAGTAACAGTACATTATAATCGCTAATACTCGATACAAATTGTTGTACTTTGCATTTGACACACTTTGTAAAGAAGGTCACGAGTCAACAATTTAATGCAATTGTTATATTTTTAATTTTGTTGTCTGCACACGTCTGATCACCGTGAAACGCAAAAGAATAAACAGGGTAAGCTAAACATACAATATATTTCAGGAAACATTATCTAGAGTGTCAGCTTGTTATCACAAGCCTAATGGGTATTTCAAGTAGCCGAAATTACTATGATAGATAAGTTGTACTAAATTATCGATCTAACATAAAATGATTGCCAATATTCTGGTGCATCCACATTGGTATTACTTTTTGTGAAGCAGCGTTTTGTAATAGGTTCATTTACATTTCAGAACCCAGTGAGTTTCAAAACACTGAAGTAGAAGAACAGAGGTGTGTGTACCTACTAGTTAGATGTATTTTTTACATCTTCTAGCTATTAGTTATTTTACAGATTAAAAAATAATTATTAAAACAAATAAATATGAACTCTAAAACAAGAACTCTGCTTATTTCGAATGCAATATTACCTTTTGCAAGAATATTGACTTTAAAAGTTGGACATCGTTACTCAGAACGAGAAACATCAATACCATTTCATAACTGTTTGCAACCGAACGTTACATGAAAACACTTTCGTGTTCTATTCACTGTGTTTCGTAGGGCAATAAGAAATATCTACAGTGTGAATCTACCTATAGAGTTGAATGTATAAATAATTATTCTAGAACATACGGCGCTATATAGACCTAAAGTAAGAATAGCTTAACTAATTTATATAATGGGTTACTTAAATGTTTCTTCTTCTTTTGTATTTTTTCTTTCTTTTATATGCACAGAAACAGACCCAAGCAAATAGACAGATTTTTTTTTTTTTTTTTTTTTTTTTATATAGGACACGACAATTTACACCAATCGGCAATTGAACCTACGACTTCTGACGTAGCAGTCGATTGTTCTGCCGCTACGCTACCGATGCGCGATGTTCTCGTGAATCACGATGATGTCAAAACTAATACGAAGGAGGATCCCATTTGGATTAATTATCCAACGAGTATCCTTATCCGTATCCTTAGCACGACTCCACAAACTATCTAAGCGTCCTATCTAAACCTTCGTACCTAGTTTCAGCGAATTCGAACCAACCGAAGTTTTGGGCCGATTTCAAATTTTGAACGTTGTACAAGTAGGTATCATAGTAGCGAACAAAATGCGTAGCTCAGTTAATAGCAAGCTGTTGGTGGCCCGTCGACCTTGCAGCATCAGAACAAAGGAGAAAACGAAAAAAATGTAAGGAGAATACCCACATTCTGCAAATTTTACTGTATAAAAGGGAGCAAAAACTACGCTTCCGTTGAGTTTTTTCCCTAACTCGGTTGAAATAAGCTTTCAGACTAACTGAAAATGGTAGAATTTTCTGTAAAGTGACTGCCATCGAACTTACACAACTCACTGGCGATATCGGAATTCTGTAGTTACACTAACAACTTCACAAAATGAGCCATACTGCTACTTTATGTTCCGGGTCCTATAGTGCAAATGCGAAGAGACCTTGACTGACTGAAATAATGAGTATGCGAGTATTAATTAATTATTAATGACTATCACTGTAACAGCCAATTATACGTATTTCATATTACCCTGTGATCACCTATGTGCTTAGCATAGTTTCAGATAAGTACATTGAAAAAATATATACGTCGTCAAATTATTGAAACAAACAAATCTGCATCATAAGGTTGACTGGTAGAGAAAGCCTGTGGCAGAAAGTTCACCTATGCTAATTTAAATAAATAATAAATACTAGGTATATAAGGTAGATCTAGTTAGGTAGTGGAAAATTAGCAATCTAATAGAATAGTGAGAGTGTAAATTAATTCTTAAGAGGCCAGCCCTAATAGTACAGTCGAGAAGCGTAGCTAATTAAAATCGAGGCCGGCCGGTCGACCTTCTGTATCTATGTATTTAGTGCTAATACCTACTATCAAAACTGAAACATGATCAAAAGCTAAAAAATGTACCAAAATTGCCTAGGAGAAATTGCCGCAGGTGAGGGATATAAGACGTTGGTACTTTTCTCACAGACTTTACCTGCCCTGCGAATCTGGCTGAAAAGTAATAAACTGGACGTTCATAATTCTAAGTGTTACTTGATGACCTTACATGAATAAATATATTAGACTAGCTGACCCGGCGAACTTTGTACGGCCATATTTTTTAACCCGTTTAAACCGTTTAAACCTTCCCCTGGACATCCACGAATATTTCAAGACTAAAATTAACCAAATCGGTCCAGCCGTTCTCGAGTTTTAGCGAGACTAACGAACAGCAATTGATTTTTATATATAAGAGATTTTGATTTTTAACTTAAAATAAAAAGGGGACTAAACACAAAGCCTTAATTAGTGCACAGTATTACTACTCTGCGTTGTATTATTTTAAACAGAGGTATACATCATATAACAAAGATCTACAAACTCTGGACACAGTGACATTCAATCAGAATGCCACTGTGTCGAGCTTTGTGGTTTTGTTCAATTTCACGTTTGTATTATTTGTAGATATATTGTGTTGATTCTGTTTGTATTTGTGGTTTGACTTGTATTTGGTTATTTTATTTTATTTAAGCTTAGGTAGTCTAAAGAGCAGCCGCTGTACCATTCCTAGTTGGTAGCGGTGGTCCAAAGCTTTGTACCAAAAGGCATTGGGCAAAGGCTCAAAGAGAGTCAACTCTTTGAGCCCCTATGCCCAATGATTGTCGTCAAGTTGCTGTATCCTTTAGATAGTTTTACGGTAGGCCAACTATGATATTTTTTATATCAGCAATTATTGTACTGGCTTCAAGCTTTTATAGCTCGAGATAAATTAAGTCTACTAAGTTTAACATTAGGACTCAAAATACACATTGTATAGCTTGATTTTAATGATGATATCCTAAAATCTGTTACTAAAGAAAAATTACCGCAAAAATCACCATTGAAATAAAGAATGAAGCTAGTTTTTGTGACTATATTGCGCATTTTCACGCTACGGTCCTACGGATCGGAACCGCCGGACACACGTAATATCCGCCAGCAATCAGTACCTAACACCACAGATATGTAGTGGTGTTTGTTTTGTCTCTTTTGCCTCCCTCTCTTACATCATTTGTAAACAAATCAATAATATATAGTTCCATTTAGTGGATCCTGGAATATCTACTTTCTTTTTATCATTCTTGTGGCGTACCTCGGGCCACGTATCTTGGACCAAAATCGCGTGACAAATGAGGCCCGGGTTTGCGCCGATTGTTTTGAAATAAATGTAATAATCTATTTTTGTTGAATTTGTGCTCGTCCACCGCAGTAGCACCCCGTGCTATCCTCAATATACACCCAAGAAACGTGTACCGCGCGTATAGAGCACATTTTGGACACATTTTAAGTCCAAGTTATATGTCCTGAGTACTCCTGAGCAATGGCATATTATTACATTATTTCCCCACCAATGCAAATAGACAATGTTCTACTGCTACATCAGAGCTCATGAGTACGATGCCGAGTCGGACATTTATCCCTAATAATGTATTTTAGTACATTTATCATGTTTGTCTATGTTCTATACTCTACTTCGCTTCTAATCCGGGTGGAGCCTAAAAAAGATCCTGCTTAACTTCAGCAGACCTTGACCATGTTTGTTTTTCCTGCTATCGAAAGGGGGATTACAAATCGAATGTCAGATAGGTTTCCCTCTATACTGAATGTATCTTCAGTATGAAAATCAAAAGCTTTGTTATAGTGGCTAAAACGATAATTAACTCTAAGATAATTAACGATAAGATAAACAACCCTAGTTTTAATTTGTTTACCAACTTCAGATGATTTGAGTAATTATTTTTATTAGATGATTAACGATGATGAATAAATACTTTCTTCAACTTAAAATAAAAAAGAATATTGACTACATCATCATAGTCGATTTAGTTACGAAAAAGCGAAATCAGCTCAGGCACGCACATCATCATCTTAATCTTGTTCCCTATTGCAACTGAGGTTTTCACTCGGATCCCGGGGTCTTCGGCATCCCTGAGAGTGAGACCAAAAGATTCTTATAGCTCCTACACAAATATGTCTCAAACAACTATTTTTGAATGCATTTATTATTAATTCAAATCGAAAATTGAAGTGGTTAGTTCGGCTTTGTATATCATTCACTTCCTTTTATTGAATGGCGCAGTAAATGTTTCATATTTACTGAAAAATATCAATGTAAATGAAAAATGGAAATTCTTTTTTATTTTAAGGGTAGTCAAAAGAGCGAGCCTTGCTCGCCGCTGTTCAAAATGTAGTTGGTATGCAATGTTTGTAATTACTTTTCGTACCTACGTTTGAAGTTCCTGATAGGTTTTCGAGTTATTTTCACTAGGTATTTTGGTTAGTTTCGCTAGGTACCTACTATAACAGGCTTTTTATATTATTCAAGAGTATTTAGTTCAGTAACCGATTGTTAAATTATGCACAAAGTATGATTTATATTTTCTAAATTATTTCATTATTTTAAGTGCGTACTTGCGAATTCTGATTTTAATAAAAAAAATAGGTAGAAGTTGAAAAAGTTAAAATACTGGCAAGATATTTATAAGGCAAAATACAAGGTACTAAGTTTTCCTATCATTTTTAAATTATATTGAATTGAAATTATTATGTTTTGTTTCAAATAGACAATACATTACTCGTAGGTATTGAAATTTTCAGTTTTATACGATTTAGATCCAAGAACTAAAGCGTAAGGATAGATACGCCTTCTGCTTTTTAATTTTTGAATCCAAACGTGTATGCCAGGATCGGGACAACTGTGATTTTTGCTCACGCCAAATACGCCTGGGTTGTATATATTTTGTATATCTAGAAACTCATATAAATGATTTATATTTTTATTAGTAGTATTAATTTAAATTAAATTTTCTGATCGTTTTTGAGACAAATGACACCAAAGGAACCGCAACATATTAACTAGTAGATCATCAATAAATATATCGTAGCTCTATTATGCAGCGAATACCATCCAACTCAAAGTGTACGATAATTTTATTAAAATGTTGTATGTATGATTACCTAAGTTCAAAATGGACACCTATAAGAGGGTAAAGAGGAACTAACTAGAATCGTATCCCAGTTATTTAACCTTGCAACTGACCTTACACAAGCGACAAAGCTGTACGGAGACGCAATTTATATTAATTTGTGGGTAATCACGAAAGAAAATTATGCTTACAGGAAATGTACGTACACAAAATTATACAGGGCGTCCCACGGCGATGCCACATGGAGGGCAAGTACCTTAAATCCTTAAGTTGGCGCATTTTACTTAAAGGAGACATCATTTTATTTTTAAAAAGAAACAAAACTGCATTCAAAGATTTTTAAAAATTCGCTTGCCACACCCGGTAATCGAACCGACTAAAATCCGAAAAAGTAACATCCTGTATTTTTATGGCACCAATCGATAGTGTCAATCAAAAGGGTCAAATCTCTCTAAGAAAGATGGTAAATTAAATGAAAGGAAGTCCTTGAAACCTAAACTTATAAATTCAATTTGGCAAAATAAAACACTAACTCAAAGTTCATCCATCCATCTGATACCATAATATTAACAATGAAATTCAATATTTAAATCACTTTTCTTTTTTTATCGTGTGGAGACCGCTGCTGGTCAGCAGTAGTATTTAGGTATGTCGAACTCAAACCGACTAAAACCGCACGCCGCGCCGTCTCAATTGACAGGTTATAAGTTGATCCAATAGGGCAATTCACTCGCCATCTTCGTTGCCCAGGGTACACCGCGTGCAGGTTTCTAATCAAGCACCTAAAAATTACTACCTACCCTACCTACATAACCTCATGCAGTTACCCAATAAAGTTACATTCTAAACAGGTAACAAAGTTCATTCATTCAGTATGTAGGTACTTATTTCACTAAATAAATTTCATCAAAGATATCTCTAGTGTTGAGCTTATAAGAGGTATCTTATAAGGTCAACTTACACTAGAGATATCTTTCTTGATATCTTCAACTTATAAATCAATGCAAACAGACACAGCACTTTTACTCCAGCTGTGTCTGTTTGCATTGATTTATAAGTTAAGATTTTGTGAACTTCCTTTCATTTAATTTACCATGTTTCTTAGAGAGATTTGACCCTTTTGATTGACACTATCGATTGGTGCCATAAAAATACAGGATGTTACTTTTTCGGATTTTAGTCGGTTCGATTACCGGGTGTGGCAAGCGAATTTTTAAAAATCTTTGAATGCAGTTTAGTTTCTTTTTAAAAATAAAATGATGTCTCCTTTAAGTAAAATGAGCCAACTTAAGGATTTAAGGTACTTGCCCTCCATGTGGCATCGCCGTGGGACGCCCTGTATATTTGTAATGTATGTATGTCTATTGTGTACAAATTGTATTAAATAAGGTAAATGTGTATAAATCTTAATAGTAATTCATCTTTTGCCTGCACCTACCTCAATGTATCTCTGCATCACCCTAAGCACAGATTAATAAATCCCTAAGGTTGACTGGTAGATAATGCCTTTGGCATTAAGTCCGCCTTTGTACAATTTTTATGTGCATAAAGTTTAAAAATAAAATAAATAAATAAAATTATTGTCGATTTACAGTGTACTCTATAATGCTGGCAGACAATTACTGACACCTAACATAATGAATAATTTATGAAATACATTTGGACGGACCGATAAATACGTAATAAATTTTAATGTAAACGTCCACATTGCCGTCATACATTCCTGACCATAACATCTAATTTCAGAACTTTTATAATGTGCAAATTACATTAACGCCTGCTCGTGATAATATTATGTTTAACGTAATTGAAATTACAAATGGCAGACTAGAAGATTGCCAACATTTTTTGACCCCCAAGAACTGCGCCGTGTCGAGACTGGTGTTGGTATCTACCTATATCTCTCTTGATTTGATCTATACGTGGTAGACAGACATAAGTCAAATCTAGAGATATGAAGTCTTTTAAACGTCTATCATAATCGTCCCTCTTCATACCTGAATGTATAGTATAAACATGAGAATAAAAATAGATAAACTTTACGATCTTGTAATGGCTTCAAACAAGCGTACACGTCTTCATCTTTCGTTACGGTGTGTAGGACCGAGAGCGAACATTAACTGTGAATAAAACAAGGTGTCTGAACCTTGACATAAATATATCGCTCTTGTTTTCATACAACTTTCAGAATACGTTTACGAATCGTTCTGCCGAGCTAATACAAATAAATCTCACGGTCCGATACATTAATGAAAATCCTCTCACGCTATTTTCGTAAGATACCCTGAAGCTGAGTACGCTGTCGTATGAGAAAAAATCATATGTCAGCTGCGAGTCACAATGACCAAAATACTGACAACGACTCAAGGTTGAACGCTCGTCTAAAATGGCCGTAAGCTCGACGGATGATTGAGATAAGTCGGTGTGAAAGTTTCCTCTGAGGTATGTGGTACTCACTGGGCGCGACGACCGATGAGCGGCTAGCGGTGACTCACTAACACTATACTGTGCAACACTTCACTATCAGTGGGTCAACGGTTATGTGTACCAGTGGAGAGTTAGTGGCGTGTAAAATTAGCGCGGCAGGGCACTGAGCAGCGATGCGTCGTCGCTGAGCGAGCGGCGGGCGGCGACTGGGGCGTCTCGCCGGCGCCCGCCTAGCCGCCGCCGCCGCCCGCCCCGCGTCTTATCAAACGAATAAAATTTATTTAATGGATAACCGGCCCGATGATGGGAAGCCCATTGAAAATTTCCCGTTTTACGATGCTTTTATTAATGACTTAAATGGTATTTGGCATTTTCTTGCCGGTTCGTTGCACATTTACGATTATCGGGGACGTTTTTACGTAATATAAAGAAATAGTTAATATTAAATGTTGTGTACGCTCGTTTATGGAAGATTGGTAGAGATGTAGTGAATGTAGGTCAAACAGCTTAGTTCTGAGAAGAGACTTAGTAAGCATACCTACATGCATGCAAAGTTTCTAGCATGTTCGGTAGGTACTGAATAATTAAGCGCGTGGAGTAGCGTGTGTATTTAGATTTCGATTGTATCGATGCTGTTGCTATGAGGAGCTTATATTTAAATGAACTTGGCTGAAAGTGTTTGTGCTCAAAGCAAAAGCCGATTAGAAAGCATTAATCGTGAAGTTTATAAGTGTCTGTATGTGACCTAAATGAATTAATGTATTTGAATTTGAGGATTCTTTTTTGATTCAACAGCATAAGGTTTGACTGCTACTTACGTAGAGTCGCGGGCGCGGAATTTCTGTTCAGGGATAATTTTTTGCATTCATTATGTAGGTACATGCTTATTTGCATTAAACTAATTATCTCTATGTACAACATGTACCTATATGTAATCGCAATTAAAACAATAATGGTGTTCCATATATAACCTTTATTAATCGTAAATATAAAGGGACATTTAAAATTCAAGAAGCCAATATGAAACTCAGTATAGCCCAGGTATTGAGCAACAAGTTGTGAATGTACTTGAATAGCGGACCCACTTCAACCGGTAACTACCTACATTTAGGTACCTACTCAAATTTCTAAAGTAATAAGAACTTAGGGGCAGCGTCTCGACCTACAAACTATGTATTTACATTCGTACAAAGGGAGTGCTTTCTGATTGTACTATAAGAAAGGGAATTATCTCTTGGACCTTCTTTGAATAAGAGTTTTCAAATGTTCTCTTCATGCATTGAGTTTTTTTAATGATCAGTTATATTGAGACGGAAGTTACTGATATATGACGCACACTGGATTTGATACTAGACTCTTTACATGTTTATTTCAATCAACCATACCTATCTAATGAAACCACGCATTTTCCTGATTGCATCTGTGACCAAGAGGATCTCGGAGCTGGGGTTCGCATTCCGGCTCTTCTTCCTCTACTTCGCAGGATCTTGGGCGTCCATGGTAGTGAGACCATTTGCAAGCATGTCAGCTTCCACGACGTCAAGCCACGACTTCTTGGGCCTACCCCTTCTACCTGGAGGGGGTAGGCCCAAGAAGTCCTGGCTAATGAAACCACACACATGTGCCTATGTAAACTTAAAATGTTTTATAAAATAGTCAAATAATATACTTAATAAGATTTATCAAACACTCTAAACATCCATGAAAATAGAAGAAGTTCGTGAAGTGTGTGAGGACAAAAGCAGATGGCGGGCTGTAATCTTTACCTGCCCTGGAGGGTGAAATTAGTGACTATGTGTATATTTCTCAAACTTCATAACGTTATATAAAGTAACCAAGCATTTCGTTCGCATTCTGTATCCCACAAAAATATGTAAGTAATATTTCTATTGACAAACGGCTCCAGAAAGACCTTCTTTTATGCAGTAATCGATGGGGAGGGAGGGGGGAGGGGAGCAAAAGCAAGTTTGCACAAATTAATAGATACAGAATGCTGGCTCCAGCGTACGTACTACATTATACTTCAATGACTCCGGATGACATTGAGTTCCGTCGTAATAAATAGGGCAGGCTTTATTAAATTGACATGTTCTTCTATAATAACAAAAGAGCAGAAAAATATTGCACTTCCATATACTTATAAGGATTTACGATGTTTTTTTTTATGCATTGTTATATTGGGTATAACTTGTAATTGTTTTAGCTATATGGTTCTTTTGAACATTTTTTCATAACCGATATATTGCAAATAACTATAAAAATGTTCAGAGCAACATAACAATGCTTGGTAAAAAATTGCCAATTTTATTTGCTTTTGGTAAGTGTTTTTATTGTAGTTAGCTATGACCGGTTTGCATCAGGCCGTACTTATAGGACACCTATGCAACTAGTTATTTAGGTAATCTGTGACCTAAGTAGTATAAAAAATACCTATAGCTTCTCCCTCCGATGGTGAACTTTCTCATTCCTTACGTTATAAAATATGACTAATATAACCACTTATTCTACACGAATAACATGTCAAATTCGCACACTTTAGATCAAAACGGAAAGTGAAACATGGCGGGAAACGTTGACACATTAATATTTCCCTCCATATAATAAAATATAAATTAGGCGGTTGAACGCGACTCAACAAGCCGTTAACAAAACTGGAGTCGTACAGAACTGCCTCGTCAGAATCTTTGGCAGTTTGTGATAAAGAATGGCCATCTACACTTATAGTGCTGACATTTCTTTTAGAGTTTGGATCAGTCTGACTACTAACTGACGGTCCTGTCACTTTTGAAAGGTACAGGACTAGTGAATGCATGGCAGACTTGAATCATGGATAAGGTACAAGAGTAGACAGGATGAAAAAGCTGATAATAGCGTATCAGCTTTTTCATCCTGTATTCGAAACTGATTTTCAGGCGTAAATACTAACTATGGACATAGAATCACACATAATTAGGCCGTGCAGTATTCTATACTAGATAGTAGTGGTACCAGATACCACTACTTATCTATATACGACAGGCGTATTTCACAGTAGGTCATTTTATCGGCAAAATCACGAAAAATATCACCAGGGGGAGGTAGGGGTTTAGTGAAATATCACGTGTATTTTTTTTTTATAACGCGCGATTTTTATCACGGTGCTTAATTTTGTAGCATTCCATAATTATTAAAAAATACATGTGATTTGGACAGCCCCCGTGGCGTAGCGGTAGTGAACGCGGCCGCTACGCAGGAGGCGCGGGTTCGATCCCCGCTCAGTGCAAATATTTGGGTGCATGAAATATGAGTATTTGCATTGGTCTGGTCGTGCCTCGGAGAGCACGTTAAGCCGTCGGTCCCGGTTGCCATAAGAACATCTATGGCAGTCGTTACGGGTAGTTGGAGCCCTAAAAAATCCAAAAACAACGGTCTTGCTGCAAAGCTTCGATATCGCCTAATGTTAACATTGGGTTGTGGAGGTCAGATGACAATCGCTTCACGGAAAATATCGAAGTCTAGCCAAATCCGTAGTTAAGACTGGTAAAGCGGACCCCAGACTCCGAGCTGAAAAGCTTCGGATGCGACTGGAAATTAACGCTAAGAAGAAGGTTCTACACGTGATTTTGGTCTAAAATCTCACCATGTATCGCCATAGGGGAGGGGGATTTTTTTTTCTTAAACTTCACGTGATTAATGGGCAGCCCCTTAGAGTGTAATAAGTATACAAAGAACACCATCATTAACTCCTAAATCCAGTACCTACCTATGTCTATTATAATAATGCCTCATCTTAAGTAGGTACTCCACGTGGCCCCCGCCGAGAGCGGAACCGTCATAACAGTGAGATGATATTCGTGTAATTCTGTCAAGTGCGAACATTTGTAGACATCACAATGAAATATCCCCTGGAGCATCTTTCTTTGTCATATAGATAAGAAAAACGGTCGATTGTGTCTTTGGTAAAAGCGTTGTTATGTGATAAATGTGAGATAATTAACCCGATAATTATGGTGTGATCATAATTTTAATCGTTTACAGGTCTTACAGTAAAAAGCTAGTAATAGTCTTACAGTAAAAAGATAGTTAAATTTACATAGGTAGGTACATACTTTCATTTATTCACGGCTATAATTTCTCGAAGGTGTAGGCAGAGGTCTTCCTCCTAGCGTTAATTCCCAGTCGCATCCGAAGCTTTCAGCTCAGAGTCTGGGGTCCGCTTTGCCAGTCATAGCTACATATTTTGGCTAGACCTCGATATTTTCCGTGAAGCGATTGCCATCTGACCTCCACGACCCAATGTTAACATTAGGCGATATCGAAGCTTTGCAGCTAGACTGTTGTTTTTTTTTTGGACTTTTTAGGGCACCAACTACCCGTAACGACTGCCATAGATGTTCTTATGGCAACCGGGACCGACGGCTTAACGTGCTCTCCGAGGCACGACCAGACCAATGCAAATACCCATATTTTAATGCACACAAATATTTGCACTGAGCGGGGATCGAACCCGCGCCTCCTGCGTAGCGGCCGCGTTCACTACCGCTACGCCACGGAGGCTGTCTGCAGAGGTGTAGTAACACTCACATTTAGTCAACAATGATTTTCGGTCCCATGTAATAAGGGGCGAGTCTATTGTCGTCAAGCGGGCGCTTTGTCTATAGGCTGTATGTTTACTGTCACATGGAGAACAGTTCTATCCCTTAGTGAGCTTCTAGGACACATATAGTGAGCCCTAAAGAGCTATCTCTTTCTGTGGGTGTATCAAATCAATCAATCAATTAGCCTATTGTAGTCCACTACTGGACATAGCCCTCTCCCAATATGCGCCACGTCTGCCGATCCTGTGGGTGTATAACCCGCGCCACATATCTTGGACCTAAATCGTAAGACATAAGAGGTTCTGGCGCCCGCGGATTGCTTTGTAATAGTATATGCTTGGTGAATTTAAGTTTGTCTACCGCAGTAGCATCCCGTGATATCCTCAAAAGACACCCAAGAAATGTGTACTGCGCGTATAGGACACATTTTGAGCACATTTTAGGTCTAAGTTACGTGGCGCGGGAACCTATCTATATATTTTGAAACTTTGTAAGTCAGGACATTTGGATTGTGAAACACTTATTCAAGAATAATATGAACTGTCCCCGTTAACAACGACAATATGGCACGCCTATTGAAGGTCGATAAACAAAATAGCAGGCAAATTGTAGGTTTATCACACCCTGGCCCACCCCTTTCAGGATAAACAACGGGCGTTTTGAGTGAGTACATAGGATGATACCTTATAATATCATCCATCTAAAAATAAGCCTTCGATCCGATGTTGAAAGTTCCGGCGCCTCGCAAAAAGTATGATAAACAACCCTTTCACCCCCTCCCACCTCCCCCTTTATCTAATACATCGTTATACTGTTATCGGAGCTGCGTTGTTTAGATGTTCAATATAAGATATTTAACTATATAACAAGCTTATAATGTGTGTGTTCATAAAGTTTTATACCACAGCCTCAGCTTTCATTTTACGAACTTTTGTTTTACCAATTTATAGTAAACTGTGCCAATAAGGGATTATTTACAGTAAACAAATTTGGAAATGAGGTATTTGCTAAACTTCGTTTGTATTGGAATGGTATGGGACCTTACTATAACCCACGGGGACAAGTTAACCAAACCTGTAAGCAGTGCACCTGCTTTTTGAATGAATGGTCTGTATAGTTAATGTGTACATTTGTGATATTTGCTTTGATTGTATTGTGTGCTGCGGGTCAGAATAAATATATTTTTCTTTCTTTCTTTCTTTTTGACGAACGTGACTTTGGCACAGATTTTCCTATCGGAGCTAGGAAACTAGATGGCACTCACCGTAAGCCTAATTTGATATCTAGGAATACCGAATCGCCAGTATTTTTATGGTATCGAAATATGAACAGAACATCTACGAATTACATCCAAGTAGATATAGCTCGCACTATACACCTTAAACCTAAGTCTCGATAGAAACGAGGCAACTGGCTTGTGCGGATTGTTTTGATATAAACTATGATTATTATGGATTTGAGCTCTTCCACCGCCGTAGCATCTCGTGCTATCCTCAAAAGACACCCAAAAAACTAGACTCGGGGTTAAGATATATGCCGGTAATTATACGTTTCCTTGCACGCTTCTGACCACACCAATGTAGGTACAGTGTATGTACTCGGAATTTAGTTTGTCGCGTCGTGTCGCTGTCGGAAAGAATTATATAATGAGTCCAGTTAAAATCGGTTAGCACGCTCTACGAAATCGAAAAAGTTACTGAGGGCGACCTCAAGTATATAGCCTGCTAACTGTGTGATACTCGATACACTTTATGGGACGAAAAGTTTAAAATTTTCCCCATCCGAAACGAAAACCCACAATCTTTGGTAAGTAAAGTACCGGTGATGACCGATTCCATCGCGTCACGTACTTATCGTAGCACGAAATAGTTGTTCAAGTCAAGTATATTATTATATGGGGAGTCATCAACTGTTTGAAATATCATCGGCAGTGGACAGTATGTCAGTATAATATGATATTAATCGATCTATAATATTTAGGTGACTTTCATAGACAAGTGACAATTCTTTAATACAATAGAATAGGATGACCAATGTATGAAATTTAAATATATATGTTTACGACTGTGATAACTTCAAAATACGTGTCAATCTCACAGGGGAGCTCCCAAGCCTGGGGGGTTGAGTGGCGTAGCGATAGAGCGTACTGTTACAGCGAGAAAAAAAAGGATTTGATTTAATATTCGAATTAGAAATTAAATGAATACAAATTTTATTTGAACCCTTTAGCAGACATCTGTCAGGTCTTAGGTTCGTGAGAAGGTGGTGTCGCCCTTGCCTTCAACTGCACACTGTCTTAAGTATCTAAATAAACAGTTACTCTCAGAAAACATTATACATAACAGTTCACTCGTACGTTACGTGTACGTTAAAATTATCTACTTAGAGAAGATACTATGTGCTAGCTAAGTAAACTTTTCGCGTTAAAGCGGAAGTCGTTTTATTTTCGGCTCTCAGTTAAATAAGCTTTAGCATTATGTGGATTTGGTCTGTCCGATGCTTTTAGCACTACACGAGGATTTTCGACTTTGGATCTGCTGACCCACACTTACGGGTAACAATATAATAGGGTAGTGTTCTTCAAGCCGTTCAGTGTTACGGTAAATTCTGTTGAAACTTGTATGTAATAACAAAGCATGATCTTATGCCGTACTTATTACAATATTCTATTTAGAGGTTGGGCGGATGTAGAAAAAATAGATACTATTTCTAATTTCATGCCTGGATGTCCTTACCGTATCTTATCAGCCCAAAGCCAATCTTACCTGCAAATCGGTACACGTAGTCATTGATCGTCGATCTGGTAGAGGATTTCCTCTGTCGCTTATGTAAAAACCAAATCAGGATAAACAGTAAGAGAACGGATCCCTGGTTCCGCAGTGCTTTGAACCAGGGCTAATGCTGTGACAGTGCTGATGATGTTTTACAGACTACGAGCCCATACGCTCATTATTAGGTTTTAGTACCCATTCCCCGTGATTCACTCCGTGTAATAATTGGCATACCCATACGCCCCGTTTTGAAAGTACACGAAAATACAGTCGGCAGAAAAACCATAGTCAGAATATTCTCTTAAAAGATATTTCTTATTTAAAGAGCTTGAGCGTATTGACATCAGAATCTATTAACGCGTTTAAAGTTACTCAGATATTTTGTAAATTGGCCTTACTTAATGTTTATTAATTATTTTCAGTGTAAGACAAATTGCTTCGCTATTATTTAACTTCAAGGGAATTCTGAGTCATCGTCGCAATTGCCGCAATGCAGGGAAGACATATTGCGATTTTGAAATATAAACTGAACTTTGAATTATATTGCACAATTTTTCTGACATTATTGCTTTTATCACATTATCTTTCGTGGTCTATAAGTATAACTACACTAAGCTTAAACGTTGCGGGTTCAGAGGACTTTATTAATACAGTGCTGCAGCGAAGTTTAATTTAAATTCGTATTAAAATAGAGCAAGAATATTAAATTAGGTAGTGCATGTTATTTATGAATGAAGGTCACAGTTTTTATTTTCTTGCACCTCGGAGTCCGGGGTCCGCTCTTCTATACTTTCTTTCTATAAGCAGTCACCTCCTTGAAAACCAAGGTAAAGCAAATACCTTGGTTTTCAAGGAGGTGACTACCAACTACTATAGGTAAACCAGCTTGTTGTGCGATTGAATTGAGCCTGAAAATCTTGGTGTAAGTGCAAGTCTGCAAGTTTTCGTAGTCTTTTTTCGAATATCAGAGAATTGAATTTTACTAAACAGTAAGTTTAGTAACATACATACATACATACATACAATCACGCCTTTATCCCCGGAAGGTTAGGCAGAGGTAAATTAACACTCACATTTCACCAATCATTGTATCAGGTGCCACGTAATTGGGGGTGAGCCTATTGCCGTTTTTCGGGCAATATTGTTGGCTGGAGCCATGTATAGGCTGAGTCTGGGCTGTATATATTTGTCTGATGTTAAACAGCCCTATCCCTTAGTCGCCTTGTATGACACCGCCTGGGAGGAGATGGGGTGGCCTAAATTCTACTCTGCCGGGAACTTCGCGGCACAGTATTTTAAATGAAACTTTATGCCTCTACCCATATTTAATCGCACAAACTCAATTTACAAGTACTTCTTACATAAAATACAGTTACACCTTTCATGTAATTTACCCAAGAACGTAACATAAATCACAATCTTATCATACAAAAACAACACACAAATCAGTAGAACTAACGATAAAACCTACATCCGAAGTTACGGACCGATGTTTCGGGAAATTAGTAGCCACAATCAAGCCCGTATGCGGTAGGTGACACTTCACTTCGTTTGACCTAAACCCTACGAAAAGAAATTCGCAGTAACATCAAGGTATAGTACTCCGTTTTTGATTTGGCATGTGTAGAAGAGCAGTGACTGTTCGGCTGAGTTCGTGTTGATTCAGTTTAATAAAGCGTTTTTCTCTATTGTACGTCGAGTGGACAGTCTGCACCAGAGCAGGTAAGTTTGACCTGGGCAGCAAAGTTATTGGTGGGGAACAAAAACACTGGTTCGTTCGTGTTTCGTATGGGCCCGAAGTTTCGCATAAAATTTTTATGGTAGCCACCCAGTCAGGGAAGTAACACAGATGATAATGGAAGTCATAAATAAGCTTTTACATGGTTCGCTCGATTGCTCTTAGAATGTATTATTATTAATATCTAAATTACCTATAATCTTAGCTGCGAAATCAGCTCACTGATTATCGTGACATCTTAGGGTTGTTTCCATATTTCAGACATAAGTAAGTCTTAAATATGAATATGTAAACGACCAAAAGATATAGCAATTTACATAAGTACCTATACATAAGTACTCATACATAATCAAGTGAGTATAATTAACGAAAAAGGAGTATAATATCTTTGAAATTACAAATCACCTTAGCTCTAAAAGATTCAGAAAATAGTAAACAATTATTTATTTTTATATATTAACCTAGTGCTCTGAGTTGGGAAACCAACCAACTGGGTTGAGAAAAAGGCTCGGAGGATCATGAGAATGAGACTATAATCTGGAATTGCACATTTTTTAACCTCAGGAATGGGAACAGTATTCCAGCTTGTAATAAAACAAGAATGGAGACATAGGACTACGTTACGTACATGCCACGCTTCTGTAATTTTGAATGCCTAAGTTGTAAAATTTTAATGAGGACCGGACCATGCGTTACTGTGGAGCATACCAGCCTCTATAATGTTCACCCACTGACTCGTAAAACGAGGAATTTATACGATGACCCTAAGGGCTAATAGGTAATAAGTACTTAAATTACTGAATCCCTAATGAACCGGGTTCATTTCGAGCTCGTATCGTTGATTAATATTGTTACGTTAGCGTTGAATTATGTTGATTTTGGGGGTCAAAAATCCTCGTGAACCGTTGCAAAATACTAAAAAATCCAAACCCTTAAGTTCCTAAGCATTTTTAGTTAACTAAAACACGAGTTAAATCGAAAGTTCTGTATTGATATCGGTAAACTTACTCAACACTTGATAAGTTCTTAATTTATAATAAACTAGCTTTTGCCCGCGGTTCCGCCCGCGTGGATGTCGGTTATCGCGACCAAACATAGCCTATGTCCTTTCTCAAGGTCTAATCTACCCCTATACCAAATTTCATCAAAATCGGTTCAGCGGTTTAGTCGTAAAAGCGAGACAGACAGACAGACAGACAGACAGACAGACAGAGTTACTTTCGCATTTATAATATTAGTAGGGATAATAATTACATATTTGTTGTTAATCTTTAAAATATTATCATGGAAAATAGGGTAAGTCGAAATCTCCCGAAACAGTAGACACACGTGGTTAAAATGATCCACTCCGATTTCACTTTGTAGATTCGATGTCACTTGCATCCACTTACCTTATAATTTTCGGCTATGACCTGTGGAACAGCTAATAGATCAAGGTTTTCCTCGGGAACTTTTTCGTAAACACAAACAAAAACATAAATTCGTGATGTAATTTCAACCCATTTTCCCCGTCTCACTAAATAGTACCGAACCCCGTCTCGTGGTTCCACTTACTTGGCATTCAGAGCATGATGGCCCTCAAAATTACTCACTAATGGAACATTTAAATGCAAGGACTACGAGCCCACAACCCGTAGACATTCCCCTTGTGAGGGCTTATTGACTGGAGCTGTTTAACTAAGTTTGTAGGAAGGGTCTTAAGTACACCATAGCCACCATAGGAGATTTTTCTACATTCGAAATAAGAAGAGGTCGTATCTCGGTAAAAAATAATTTGTAATGATTTAATAAATACTTTAAAATTAAATTGCAGGTACAACACAAATTGCCTGTTGCTTCATAGCAAAAAGTCCATCATAAGGTTATCTGTAAGAAATCACAGTCCCCAAAACGACTATTTACTATTTTTAGTAAAATATGATAGGCACCTATTTGTATTACTGGTGTATAATAAAGAGTACGAGTATTCTATGGTATTCTACAAAACAGCAATCGGGTTATTATTTGCCTTTATTTATATAGCACCACGCAACAGGCTCCAATTTCATAAAACCAAGTTTATTGAACAACTTATAAGCATTGAAATTATCTGACACACAAAATGCTAAAACTGGTTTTCCCTTTTTACTTAGGACATTACGAATTAACCGCACAACTAGTTCTGCGTAACCTTTTCGTCGATGATCTTCAATAGTATGAAGGTGCAGTAATTCACCAGATTCGTCGTAAAAAACCCATGATATCAATTTATTGCCTTCGTATAGACCATAACCGAATTTCGCGTTGATAAGTAACTGAAAATACCATTTTGAGGTAGGGTAACGGTGAGGCCACGTCGCATCAACTAGTTCCAGATGTTCTAATGTAATTAGGCCAAAGGATATGCCCCGTGGAAGCCTAAAAATTAAAAAAAATAATTTAATAACTTTCAACATAACCACGTTAAAAAAGATTATATCAGATTTTTTAGTGCTTAGAGTTTATAACAGCCCCCCTAGACAAGTGGTAATTCGTCAGCCGGCGCTTGGTGGAATAGAATGACGAATGTATAGGATTTGACGTTTTTGACGCCTGTCATATACGTCAAATCCCATACATTTGGCATTCTATTCCACTAAACGCCGGCCGAAGAATTGCCACTTGTCTAGAGGGCCAGTACCTATTATAGGTGTACTAGCTGTTCTAACCCGCGTGGAATAGTGATTTTCAGTTCTATCGAGTTGGACTACTGACCTCCCCTACCCTCCAAACGGAGAGAAAGGCCGCCAGAGTCTCGTTCGTCCATCAGCAATCTTGGCGGTGCCCAGTATCAATGGTTTACTGACGTTTATCTATTATTCTATTGGATTCATGTATATTAGTCACTCCTGAACCGGTAACTTAACATAGGTAACCGCGATGGTTTTCCCAAGCGACTACAATATGGGGTTCTTCAAGAAGGGCATTAGAAGGTTTCTTCAGGGTCGGCAGCACGAGTGTGACGCCCCTGGTGTTGCATACGTCCATAGGCCACGGTAACCACTTTCCATAAGGTGGGCCGTGTGCTTGTCTGCCACCTAAGTGGTATAAAAAAAAAAATAACTTTCCATTAATTTAAGATAGTAAAATTTGGAACTATTTTTTTTAAAATAAATATTTTAGGACATTCTAACCAAAGTCACCATAGCTTAACTAGTTTGTGTTATGGGTTCTAAATTGCGGATAAACATACTTAGATAAAAAAAAATTGTAATTATATGCGTGCATAATATTATACTCTTTTTATTATTATATTATATACTATTATACCTTTAGTCGTTAGGTATACCTCCCGCCACATATATATTTTTTTTTTTTCGTGCGAAAAATCCCCACGGATACCTCCCCCGCCGGGGCCGGAGGAGGAGGTTATGTCGGACTCGGTCGCGCCGCCGCCCCGCCACATATCTTGGACTCAAGTCACGAGAGAAATCAGGCTTTGGCGCGTGCGGATTGTTTTCATATAATCTACGATTAGTGTACTTGAGCACGTCCACCGTAACATCACATGCTATACTCAAAAAACACCTTAAAAACACATACTGCGCTATAGCAGGAGTTATAACTTATCTGAAATGACTCAAAGAGATAACAAATGATAAGTACTTACTAGGTACTTACTTGATATCATCTATAATTTCTGGTTTATCAAATACAAACTTTTCTACTGGCAGTAAATCCACTTTAACCTGATTTCCCAGCACCCTTCGTAAACACTCTATCACGTGGTATTCAGTAAACGGTAAAATAATTGATCTCTGCCAGTTAACTATTTTAGTTCTTCTTAAGGCGTCTTCAAGTTTCTCAGTGTTTTCTTGAGGACATTGAATTATGATTTCATAAAGTTGATCCTGAAGAAAAGGTTAAGTACCTAACATTTATAACTTGCAAGATGCTGAATTTCAATCGAGATTCTGCTTACATACATGCATAGATTCAGATCTTCATGGCAGAGGGGTATTAATTGTTTAGGTTCTATGAGAAGTTTAAACGAAATGTTAGAACTAATATACCTAAGGTCATTCCAATTTAAACAGGATTAGTTCCGTCCACTTAAAGAAACACTATTGTAGGAGTAAACAAAAGGTATATTTTACAGCTCAACTGTTGCCTTTTGGGCCGTTTTGAGGTAAAGGTAATAAAATTATAGGTAAGAAACCAACCCTATCGAATTACAATATATTTAGGTGTATATGTGTATAAGATAAATATTGAAGTAAACGGGTACAAGGGGAGAAGCAGACCTAATAGTTTTTATGTTTCGGGACTTATCGCGATTAATTATTATTTGGAACTTACCAACTTACCACGGGTGCTGCAACGCACCCGAAACGTCGGCACAAGTAAGTTCCAAATAATAATTAATCGCGATAAGTCCCGAAACATAAAAACTATGAGTTTACACCGCGATAGTTTAAAAATAACGTAAGCAGACCTAAGTTAGATAAATAGACTGTGTAAAAGATGGTATGGTCAGGCAGGAAATTTTTGTCTAAATTAACTTATGGAGCGTAACGACATACCTTTATATTAACAGCAACCATTCCATTCCAAACATCACCGAAAGGACAATATACTTTAAAACCGTAATCTAAACTATTTTGGATCAAATCTTTCTGAACATCCAGAACCATGTACCCACAAATACCTTGGGGCCAGTCGACCTTGAAAATATTCTGCAATTCACTCCACCTTTCCAACGGCATGTACACCAACGGTTCTTCAGACATTATAAGATACAACCAAAACACACGAGTATTTTGTCAAGCGATGTCAGAGTGTCTGTCTATAAATACACTAGCTATATCGTATCTGTTCGTTTATTATAGTATTATACAATTAACGTTACTATCAGAATACTTATTTTTTATGATACCTATTGGATGAAGTCAGAATGTCAAATGTTTTATTTACATGTTGAATGTACCTAAATTTGTCTCTGATACCGTTATCTAGTGTTAGAACGACGTTATTTAAATAGTGTTATGAAAGCGACGGGTAATATGTACATATTTTAATTTTAAATCATTTTATCAAACTGAATAAAATTACATTTAAATCCACTTTCAAACAAATTATTTCCAATTTATTTAATATTCTCATTGTCTACAACATCCAATAGTGGTACCTATTAGGCCTAACCTGATCTTCGGCCCAAACCAACCTGGCGCAAGCTCTGGCATAGGCTTCCCTCTCTGAGTGAGGTCATAAGGAAATAAGGAAATAAGGTTGTTGTTCAATTACCACTCGAAAACTGTTAGAGCATTTTTCTACCTGATCCGTGACATGCTTAATAATGGCTTATCGGCAGCGGCCACAAGGAGATTACAGGAAAACAACGAAAAGTCAGGATAAGTGGAAATAACAAAATTTATATAAATCGTGTTGAATCAGTTACAAACAGATTTATTTCAATGTGACTCTCAATAATATTATTTGATACTCTATTTTCCTACTGAATGCCCAGACTACAAAATGAGGATTTCAATAAAATCTTAACGCATTTATCGGGTTGACTGAGTTCACGATACGTTTTACAAGCATTCAGACTTATATATTTCTGTCTAACGATTCTCACCTCTACAGGTTTAGAATAGAGTTTATATTACTTTTAAAACTTACAACCTCAATTTTAATCTCTATAAATTATCTGTATCGCTTGTATTGTATAGAAAAAGATAAAAAATATTGTAAAGAAAAAGATAAAAAAAATATCACTTCATACTTGGGTATAATCTAGTTCCACTCTCGTCTTTCTGACTTTTTCTAATTGCTCGTCGCATAAGGTCGTAGGGTGCTGCGTGATATCAAATAGGCTACAAACTTCCTCAAGAAATTTGCTATATATTTTTCAAATGGCATGTCAGATAATACCAGATATTATCTCATTCAAATAAACTAACGAACAAACACTTCAACTTTTAATACAGTGTTATATTTTTTGACCTGCTGAATAACGCACACTGAAACAAAAATACGTTCAACTGCATGTAAATAGTAGGTAATTTTGATAGCATTGTTGATTGTAACATTATATTATACTAGCCTTCCGCCCGCGGCTCCGCCCGCGTGCATGTCGGTTAACGCAACCTTTGCTCATATCTTCGGTTCTACTCAACCGATTGCGATCAAACAAACGTAAGATTTTAAGTCTGAGTAAGCCCTTTCTAACAAAAAAAACCGCATCAGAATCCGTCCACTAGTTTTTGCATCCATCGCGGACAAACAGACAAACAGACAAACAGACAGGAAATTAAAAAAAAAAATATTTTCGTGTTCAGTAGCGTTAACATAAAATAACCCATATTTTTTTTTTTAAATATCTCCAATGTACAGACACGACCACTTTACAATTATATAATAGTATAGGTATAGATAATAATAATAAAGATAGGCTATAATCAGTATTTTTAAAACGACACACACTGATCACGTTTTATAAATGCTTGTGTGTTTCAGTTGTGTCTTTATTTAATTGTAATTGTTTTGTATTGTTATATAAGCATCTTATATTATAATGTCTGAAGAACCGCTAGTGTACATGCCGGTGGAAAGGTGGGGAGAATTGCAGATTGTTTTCAAGTTCGACTGGCCCCGATGTGTCTCTGGGTACCTGGTTCTAGAGAACCAAAGAAGTTTGATTCAAAATAGTTTGGATTACGGTTTTCAAGTGTATTGTCCATTTGGCGACTTGTGGAATGGAATGGTCGCTATTAATGATAAGGTATGTCTTCGCTTGTAACATATCTTTCATCAGCGGTTAAATGTACGTACTTATTGCTAAACCTGTTGGTATTATAAATACTTAATTATTTCTATAAAATTTTGCTCCTTGTATTTATTTGATGTTTACTTTATAATTAGTTGAAGAATTTTAAAATTCCTCTGTATGTTTAAAAGTGGTGAAGATATACAAATTTATTACTTAGTTGGCTTCAGAACGATCAGTTTGGACCTGGAATTTGATTGATTGAATATTATCTTTGCTATACTCTAAATCTCCGCTAACATTATTCCAGGACCAGTATTATGAAGTCATAATTCAATGCCCCCGAGACGATACAGAAAAGCTTGAAGACGCCCTAAGAAGAACCAAAGTAATCAATTGGCAGAAAGACGTAATTTTACCATTTGCTCGAAACGAAGTAATAGACTGTGTCAGAAGGGTGGTAGGATATCACGTTGAAATAGATTATATACCAGTAGAAAAGTTTGTACTTAATGAGCAAGTAATATTTGATGATATTCAGTAAGTATATAACGTAGATACTCTTATCATACATTCGAATGAATCAGAGAAAGTCAAAATAACCTTCTGTAACGATAGAACTTTCAACCAAACCGCTAAGAACATTTTTCTATTCCGAACTTCTGTAGCGATAGAACTTTCAACCCAATAGCCAAAATCATTTTTCTATTTCTAACTTCTGTAACGATAAAACTTTCAACCAAACCGCTAAGAACATTTTTATATTCCTAACTTCTGTAACGATAGAAATTCCAACCCACACTACCCTAGTCAGATTGCTCCGAGTCACGGCATACATAGATATAACCCGCGCCACGTATCTTGGACCTAAATCGTAAGACATACGAGGCTCAGGCACCCGCGGATTGCTTTGTAATTGTCTATGCTTGGTGAAATTGAGTTCGTCTACCGCAGTAGCATCCCGTGCTATTCTCAAAAGACATCCAAGAAATGTGTACTGCGTGTATAGGGCACATTTTGAGCACATTTTAGGTCCAAGATACGTGGCGCGGGTTATACTACCACCGGCACCCCCAGAATTAATACCCTGACTAAAATAAGGTTAGGTACAAAAAATATACGAATATTTTGATCCAAATGTCGATATGAGTTTACGCTGGTATTTTTCATGTATTTCACAATTTCAGGCTTCCACCGGGTATATCCTTTGGCCCAGTGTCATTAGAATACCTGGAACTAATCGAATCAACGTGGCCCCATCGTTACCCTGCATCGCTATGGTACTTCCGATTACTTATCAACGCGAAATTTGGTTATGGTCTATTCGAAGGCAACGAATTGGTGACCTGGATGTTCTTTTGTGAAAATGGTGAATTAAAACACCTGTACACCGTCGAAAATCATCGGAGAAAAGGTTATGCAGAACTGATTGTGAAGTTAATTAGTAATATCCTAAATAAGGAGGGTAGATATGCATTAGCATTTTGTGTGACAGATAATTTTAATTCTATTAAGTTGTTTAATAAACTTGGTTTTACAAAATCCGAGCCTGTTAAGTGGGGCTTTCTAAAAAATAACGAGTGATAAAACGAGTACTGTTTTTTATTTTACTATTTTTAAGATAGAACTACATTATAAATAATATGACTACATAGAAATGTCTAAAATGTGAATTACACAGGAAAGTCGAGCAGACCAGCTATAGACTCACCTAAAGTGGTTAATTAACTGCAGAAAAGGCAAGCGCGATCACAGCCCCCCTATACGAAGTGGCAGTTTGTTGCTTGACGTATGATGCAATAGAATGACAAATGTATAGGATTTGACGTTTTTGACATTCGTTGACGCCTGTCATATACGTCAAATCCCATACATTTGGTATGCTATTCTAACATACGCCGAGCAACGAATTGCCACTTGTCTAGAGGGGCAGATCGAAATCGAATCGATACGATCTAATGCCTTTTCTATGTAATTCACACCATAGACTGCAAACCCTAGAACATAATAATAGGGTTATTATGTGAAGATGAAGTGTGGTCCATAACTATTCACAGTCACAGTCAAACTTGGAAAATGTTTGGCTACTGGTATAGAAAAACCAAAAACCAAAAAAAAAAAAAAACCAGTTACGAAGTTACGATGTTACCAAAGTTAAGTGTTCAGCTGCTACATTGGAGGTTGCAGGTTCGATTCCCTTTTCAAATTATATTATCCCTACTAATCCCTACTAATATTATAAATGCGAAAGTAACTCTGTCTGTCTGTCTGTCTGTCTGTCTGTCTGTCTGTCTGTCTGTCTCGCTTTTACGACTAAACCGCTGAACCGATTTTGATGAAATTTGGTATAGGGGTAGATTAGACCTTGAGAAAGGACATAGGCTATGTTAGGTCGCGATAACCGACATCCACGCGGGTGGAGCCGCGGGCAAAAGCTAGTTTCAAATAATTGTATGAATGTGCTGTATTATTATTTGGGCTGTGTTTCCATGTAAGTAAAATATGTATGCATTTACACTCGAAAATGTTAAGTTATGCTTACTTTGAATCTAGATAGTGTTGTACTGAATATCCTAGAATATTTAGTTATCATTAGGTATTTACTGTTCTAAAATAGTTTTAAGATAGACGAAGCTGTAACTAAAGAATGTAACTATCAGTACATGAAACAGTACATCACTTAAAATAATAAATCAATATTTAGATAGAACTTTATAGAGTAATTCATCTACTATCTTTTAGTGCAATCTTATCAGTTTTCTCTGATATACCTAATATTTTAATAATAGCCAGCTTATTCAAACAGTGTTATACAACATTCACATTAACGATACCTACCTATATAAAATTCATCGGGGTACCTACGTGCCCCAAGTCCTTCGGAGCCCCAGCCAACTTCATCTACAAGCAAATGAGGCTGTAATGAAGGTTTTTCTCTTAGAGGTAGGGGGTCAGGTAGTCGCGCTCGTTAAAATCCTGCATTTTTATTTTCCCTTCATATTCGCCTTTAGGCGCGATTGGTCCAATTCGCGATTGGTCCAATTCGCGATTGGTCCAATTCACCTTATTCGCGATTGGTCTAATTCGCGTTTGGTCCAATTCGCAATTGGTCCAATTCGCGTTTGGTCCAATTTGCAATTGGTCCAATTCGCGTTTAGTCCAATTCTCAATTGGTCCAATGTTATGTAAATTCAAAATTAAACAAAATAACATTTTTTTATGTACGTGTTGTATTTCTATTTGTGTGGTTAAAAAAAAATAACCACGAAGGCTAATGCGGGAGCTCCGCTCCCGCCTTAGCCTTCTAACCTAACCTATCCGAGTCGGGGTGGGCAGTGTCGTGTGGGGACCAACCGCGAATTGGACCAACCGCGAATTGGACCAAATGCAAATTGGACCAAACGCGAATAGGACCAAACGCGAATAGGACATAATTTTGAAAATTGGACCAATCGCGAATTGGACCAATCGCGCCTAAACTGTCTGATGGAAGCAGTACGGTCAATAGTCAGATATTAATTGTTATCCAAAACGTACCCGCAGCAGTAAATGCACGATATTCCTCTTCCTACAGTCCCGGGTCCTTTAAACGGGGTGTGAAAAAGCGTCTGAACCGGCCTTCAAACTGAGTGCCACCATCGTAACATGGTATGTGTCTTTATAGGTGAACCTCTTTTCCGAGACTTTGCCTTCAACTTACCATCTGGCGAGGTGAAGTTAAATTGACATTACCTATATCCTACTTCCTACTTCCTACTATCCTATCCTTCCTACTAATATTATAAATGTGAAATTTTGTGAGAATGGATGTGTGGATGTGTGGATGTGTGGATGTTTGTTACTCTTTCACGCATAAACGGCTGGACCGATTTGGTTGAAATTTGGTATGTATATAGGTTATACCCTGGATTAACATATAGGCTATATATCAGCGATGAACGGGATCAGAATTCCACGCGGGCGGAGCCGCGGGAAACAGCTAGTATAGAATAAATGAATAAGAAATTACCACCTATATTTTTGTCTGTTCTGTTACTGTATCTTGTATCCAGTAACAGCAACCGCCATCCTGTTCCACCGAATATATCAGCCAGCATCCTGTGTGGTCTTGTCTTAGTAACAAAAAAAGGTCAACATCAAATAATATAATGCTGTCATTTTTATATAGCAATATTTAATTCTCATCATCAATGTTCTCAGTGTCTTCAGTACAATGCTAGATAACGTACACGCTCAGACAAAATGACATTCATGCAAGAATATCATGTTTAGCGCGTATTTGAAGCTCTCAATTCATCTTCTGTAATAAATGGTCTTTTGAATTTAAATGGGTATCTTGATAGCATTGTAGCATATATAACCAACCTAGAGATAAGCTACAGTCAGTACATTTAAAAACCGTACCGACGACGCTTGGCAAATGTTAGTGTGTTTTTGATCGCGTCTTATATTGCAATGTCTGAAGAACCGCTGGTGTACATGCCGTTGGAAAGGTGGGGTGAATTGCAGAAAGTTTTCAAGGTCGACTGGCCCCGGTTTATCTCTGCGTACATGGTTCTGGAGAATCAGAGAACTTTGATCCAAAATGGTTTCGATTACGGTTTTAAAGTTTACTGCCCTTTTGGTGACGCATGGAATGGAATGGTCGCTGTTAATGTAAAGGTATATCTTTGCTTGTACCATATCTTTCTTCATCTACTTGATAAACATTAGATTAAGAGATATTTTGAAAATTATTCTTAATATTTTAATCGACTCAATACGATCAATTTTGTATCTGGAACTTGATAACAATTACCTTCGAAGATACTTTTTTTAATAAGCCGTTATTCAGTAACTCGAGCAGCTTTAAACCAGTGCGTTATCATTTTTTTTTTAATTTGACATATTTACAACACGTCATTGCGGATCCGCGTCTGCAGCTGATATCTGCTGGATCAATCTGAACTACTGAATTATTAGATCCAAAATTAAAATCTATTAATAACACTGATGGATGAAGCGAATGTGTAGTCAAAGCATACATTATGTTATTCAATTTTTTGTTTCATGCTTCATCATACATCTTTTAACTGAATCGTAAAGTACTATCTCCTTTCACTTCACCTAATTTTACAACATTATTCCAGGATCAGTTTTATGAAATAATTATTGAATGTCATCCAGACGACACAGAGAAGCTGGAAGATGCCTTAAAAACAACCAAAATAGTCAACTGGCACAGGGAAGTCATTGTACCATTTGCACAAAACCATATAATAGAGTGCGTCAGAAGGGCTGTAGGATATCACGTTAAAATAAATTTGATACCAGTGGAAACGTTTATAGTTAATGAACAATTAATATTTGATGATATTGAGTAAGTACTCAAAATTTTCTTCTTATTACTTGAATATGAATAAGTCGTTATGCTAAATTTTCGTTAACTTACAACAGATATTATAACTTCTGTCAAGATCTTTGTGTACTTGGCGATATTCTGGCATTAAATTAAAGGCACGTTACTAGTTTCTCTAGAAAACTGGTACAATCGTCAGTAGAATAGAATAATCAATGTATGGGACTGACATGTATTTTGACGTTTATGACAGTCATAAACATAATAATTAAGTATGTCAATCACTTGTCTAGATAGGTAGTTCGGCTACAGATAAAAGAAAATTATGGGATGACTTTGTGACAACAAGAAAACGAATTCTAACTAGTTTTTAAAAACCATTTTAACCGGGGCAAAGTTCGTTTAGCTTGCACATAATGATTAAGAATGCTTCCGACCGGCACTGAAAGTTGTTTACAACTGTTTATTTAAATCTTGAGTATCTATTTAATATCCTGTTTATTCACGTTTTAAACTCAAATTCTAAGTACGTGAATTTTCATTCCTTATATTTTGATATTCATTTGAATTACTGTGTTTTTCTTAAATTTCAGGCTCCCACCTGGTATATCTTTTGGTCCTGTTTCATTAGAACATCTAGAACTAGTCGAATCGACGTGGCCCTACCGTCACGCTACATCACAATGGTACTTCCGATTACTTATCAACGCGAAATATGGTTATGGTCTATTCGAAGGCAAAGAATTAGTGACATGGGTATTTTTTAATGAAGTTGGTGAATTAAAACACCTTTACACGGTGAAAAATCATCGACGAAAAGGCTTTGGAGAACTAATTGTGAGGTTAGCTTGCAATATGTTAAATAAAGAAGGCAAACCTGGGTATGCTTTTGCTGTTACAAGTAACTTAAGTAGTTGTAATTTGTTTATGAAACTCGGTTTTGCAAAATCGCTCCCTGTTGCGTGGTTCTATTTAAATAAAAGCGACTAATAAGTAAAACGATTACTGATTTTTTTGTTTTTTTTTTTTGCTATGGTGAAGGATTATGTCATGTTCCGAACTTTGACGCCTCCCTGAAATTTTAAGATTTTTAAAGGTATTGTGCTAAGGTTAGCGTTATTTCATTACTGTACGACGTAACGGGCAAGGCTCTAGTACAGGGGTTGGGAGGAAATCTCTTCCCTCTTTTCTAGGAGAAGCCTACACACAATCAAAAACAATCAACAGATCGTCATCGTCAATCATCAATCTTCAGATCGGGTTCTGAAGTGCAAACTGACTGCAACTGGGAAAAAGCTATGCAGATGATGATGGAAGACTAAATAACGCACGAGAACAACAAAACTGTTACTTCATTCAGTACTATAATAAATGTTATGAGCATTTTGATAGCATTTTTCTTTCTTCTTTCTTTCTTAATTATAATATATGCATATTAATTATAATAAACGTACAAATAGGCTATAACCGGTGTGTTGTGTCCATCGTATCCCAGAGTAACTATGTTCTATTTTAGAATGAATATAAGTTGTACTATTCACACACGCATAGCTATTCATAGTTTTGACAGGTTACGAAGTGGGGGTGACAGAACTAGGTAGTGACTACGATACGCTGTGTGGCAGGCCCACATGATCTGTTGAAGTCTCGAGAAAACGATGTGTCTCTTCCTTCAAATGTGCCTTTGTCTAATTATTTAATACATAATATATTGCGGATAAAATACAAATACAAATCAATAAACTAAGATAACTTAGAGTGCAGTGTTATTATAAGAGTTGTGTAATTGTATGAGTTCATTGACATTATTCAACAGAATAATACAATTGTGTATGGATTGTATCTCTTAGTTGTATTTATAAACGGCCACACTGACACCGCCAGACAAATGCTTGTGTATGCTCGTGTATTTTGGTCGCGTCTTATAGTGTAATGTCTGAAGAACCACTGGTGTTCATGCCGTTGGAAAGGTGGAGTGAGATGCAAAATGTTTTCAAAGTGGATTGGCCACGGGGTATCTCTGGGTACATGGTTCTGGAGAATCAGAGAAATCTGGTCCAAAATGGTTTCGATTACGGTTTTAAAGTATATTGTCCTTTAGGTGACGCGAGGAATGGAATGGTCGCCGTTAATGAAAAGGTATGCCTTTGCTTACCTTAGTTTTTTATCCATTTTCATCTTAGTTATTTAGTTAGTACTTAATGTAAGCAAAGAATATTAAATTTCCCTATTAAAAAGGAAAGTGTCCAAAATGTATAGGTACACTGTTTTTTTCTTGTGTCAGGATCTAATTTTTTCATGTGGAAAATTTCATATCCGATTTGATAACGGTTTATTATATACCTATTTGACAATAATTCTTTTGTAAGCCGTTGTTCGTTAACTCGGACAATTTTAGGCCATAATCCAAACTTTTTAGTTTGACATTCTGTTTATAACATGTCTGGTTCCTTGACCTTTTTACATAAGAAAATAGTTAATTATTTGTTTTTAATTAATTTCTGATCCGCGTCTGTGCTTGATGGTGGATCCAGTTAGCTCAAAAATGTACTGGATCCAGTTAAAGTGTTTAATTACTGGGTCCAAAATTACAATCCCTATAAAGCACAGTGAAATTTCCGTCGCAAATGATCTGCCTTAGGAAGCAACACGACGAGGCTGATACGTTAAACAAAAGTTTCTCTTTCTTCTCCTAATCATAAAACTTCATTTTTTAGAATCTCTATTCAAGTTTAATATTCTCTAATTTCATTATTTTCATACTAAATTATTCCAGGATCAAATATATGAAATCATAATTCAATGTCCTCAAGACACAGAAAAGCTCGAAGACGCTATTGGAAGAACCGAGGTAGTCAACTGGCAGAGAGAAGTCACTATACCCTTTGCTCAATACCATGTTATTGAGTGTGTTCAAAGAGCTCTAGGACATCGCGTTAAAGTAGATTTACTGCCAGCAGTAACGTTTTTACTTAATGAACCAGTATTTTTTGATGATACTAAGTAAGTAATTAAAATTTTCTTCTTATTATCTATCCAAAAATCCTAACAGATTGGGCTAAGAACATTTTTTTCTAATCTTAGATTGTGTAAGAAATCAAAAAGATGACACGTTAGCACTTCTGCGAAGTGATCTAACTATACAAAATAGATTACAGTTAAAACGTAAAGTTTAGTTACAAGAAGAAAGCTAATTTTAACTAGTTTTGATAAATTGACTCCATTTAAACCCTTTCAGCGGGGTAAAGTGCTATTATGCACGTTATGCATAAGAATGGTTTTGAATGGTACTGGACATGCCTTATAAGTTATAGCCTTCTAACTAAACCAAGTCAAAATGATTCGTGTCGGGTTTTAATACATTTAATAAGACCATAAATCCTTTTCATCGTGTATTTTGGCTCATTGTTTCGTTCCATTTGTCAACTTGACTTTACTTTGTTTTAGATTCTAAAGACTAAATTGTATTATGCCTTCCTGAATTTCAAATTCTAACACATGTTTTTTAAATGTTTGTTTTACAATTTCAGGCTTCCACCGGACATATCTTTCGGCCCAGTCACGTTAGAATATCTGGAACAAGTTCAATCGACCTGGCCTTACCATCACGGTACATCGCGTTGGTACTTTCGATTGCTTATCAACGCAAAATGTGGTTATGGTCTATTCAAAGCAGGTCAATTGGTAACGTGGGTATTTCTCAATGAAACTGGTGAACTAAAGCACTTATACACAGTCAAAAATCATCGACAAAAAGGTTTAGCAGAACTAATTCTGAAGTTAATTATCAATATCTTAAATAAAGAGGGTAAACCTGGTTTAGCATTTTGTCGCACAGATAATGTGAATAGTTGTAAATTATTTAAGAAAATAGGGTTTACAAAATCGTTCCCTGCTGCGTGGTGCTATTTAAATAAAAGCGAATAATAATAAATTACGATTACTGTTTTTTATTTACTACAAAGAGATGAAAGTGTGTGTAACCCCACCAAGATATGAGTGAATATTAAAGAACTTGAATGAGTGTCACCTGGAAGTATTTGCATACCAGCTGATAGACTGACTAAGTTTAGACGTATAGCTTTTCTCTCAAGGTGAACCCCACCAAGATATGAGTGAATATTAAAGAACTTGAATGAGTGTCACCTGGAAGTATTTGCATACCAGCTGATAGACTGACTAAGTTTAGACGTATAGCTTTTCTCTCAAGGTGAGGACAAGATGGCAGTTGCAGCCAGGAAAAGGCTAACAAAAGACAGTCTGGAAAACTAATGTCGCGGAATACCAATGACATCATCATTAACATCTTCACATTAGTCTCGGTCAAATAGTCACATTCGAATCCATCACCTTAGAGTTCGGGGTCCTCTACTGGGTAATGTCAATGGCAATGATTATGTAACAGCCTCATCGAGAAGATAACCACGTTTCCATAGTGACGAGAGAAACTAAATAAATGTAAATATTTATAATACTATAGCCTTTGCCCGCGGCTCCGCCCGCGTGGATGTTGGTTATCGCGATAAATTAAAATTGCGACTATAATTTGAGATTTAAACTATCCTATCTCTCAAGTTGGATCGAACTGTACATGGTGTGCGAATTTTATTATAATCGGTTAAGTGGTTTAGGAGTCCATTGAGGACAAACATTGTGACACGAGATTTATATATATTAAGAAGATAAGCCTAACATTTTATTCTAGACTAAGCACACCCAGCCTTTGTAACGAAAAGCAGAAGCTAGACTTAAGAACGTAGCAGATGTCGTATGTGCACTCGCAAAAATTGCATAATATGCTGCTTGTTGAAACGTAGGAAGTGAAACAAAATGTTCGTAGTATTTTAAAACTGCACGCTACCAACCGGTATAAACGGTATGCAGTCGTTGTCTCCGGCAAATGCACTATTGTAGTAGGTATACACTCATTTTTATTATCTTTCTTAGTTCGTTTATCATCTAATTAGTTAGGTTAGTAAGTAGGTACAACTAACTATGGACACATTAATCATATTCACTTTAGATACTACGTTTAGTTTTCCTGTTGAATGTTTGAATACAAAATAAAATGTCAATGACTCATACAGATGAATAAAAACCAGTGTTCATCGTACTATGCGATGAGATGCTTGTGTGAGATTGTTTTACGTTAGTGTTTATAATGTCTGGTCAAGATCCCTTGCAACGTTTACCTGCGGAAAGATTTGACGAACTTCAGGTCGCCTTTAAAACTGATTGGCCTAGAGGTATCAATGGATATGCGGCTTTAGAAATACAGAAACAGTGGGTGAAACAAGGCATCGAGTATGACTTCAAAGTTTATTGCCCTTACGGTGACGTGTACAGCGGAATGGTTGCAGTTAATAAAAAAGTAAGTTTTTCCTTGTTGTGTATGTGATAAAAACTACAATCCCTACTTCCCTACTAATATTATAAATGCGAAAGTAACTCTGTCTGTCTGTCTGTCTGTCTGTCTGTCTGTCTGTCTGTCTCACTTTTACGACTAAACCGCTGAACCGATTTTGATGAAATTTGGTATAGAGGTAGGTTAGACCTTGAGAAAGGACATAGGCTATGTTTGGTCGCGATAACCGACATCCACGCGGGCGGAGCCGCGGGAAAAAGCTAGTGATTTTATAAAATTCAATGTTATCTAAGAGAAAGAAATAGGTAGGTAGGTACAACCTACAAAGAGTATTAAAATGAATGAATAAATATGTATTTAGCGCAGATATCAGATATGAAATTCATTACGTCAATTTAATTTTATTAGTGTTAGTCACAATAAACAGATACGAAGTAATTTATAAACGCAATGGTTTCTACTCCTATCAGATGCATTCAAGGTTAAACGCCAATCTCTCAATAAAATATTTGGTAGATATTACTTATGACTGTGAATGAATTAGTGTTCATATTTTCTAACGGACATAATAGTAGATAATTAATTGACGCGATTTATAAACATATTACTGGTCATCACACTATCGACGTGAACCCACTCCTGACTCAAGCAATTTAGCTTAGCTGGAGCTGTTAGAGGGAGATGAGAGAATATTGGTAATTTCGGTTGCTAATATTCTTTAAAAACCTATTTCACCAGAATACTAAATTTAAAAAAAAATAAGTTTATTAATACTTAGGTACCTACTATTACAATGCGAAAGAAAGATTGGATGGATGGGTGGTTATTACCCTTATTCCGAATCTGACCCGTAAACTTGACCCGGTCACGGGTTAGGTTAGAAACTTGAAGAATTTCTCCCGAACGTAACCCTCTTGACCCGGGTGTGTCGTTCTTATCATAACCCGAATTGCGTTATTAGTAAATCTTTCGCGCAATTAGACTTGGATAGATTAGGTTAGAAGGCAATTAGTCTTCGTGGTTTTTTTTATATAATGTTTTCCAAAAACACAATTCGGGTTATGATAGGAACGACCGTCGGGTCAAGTTAGGAAGAGGGTTACGTTCGGAACAAATATTACGTTTTTTTTTTCAAGTTTCTAACCTAACCCGCGACCGGGTCAGAGTTCTCGGGTCAAGTTCGGAATAAACGGGGTATTATAGATGGATGGGTGTCAGAATTTAGGCTAGGTGACGATTCGGACTGTTTTATTCGAACACTGTTGTCCGTATTAACACTTTATGAATTAAATATTTTTTACTGATGACTCGGACACCACCCGAAAAAGCTGCTTTGTACAGTCAGACAAAAACATGCTTGACTTAAACGAATCCTATGATACCCCACTTTTAGAAATCCATCTAAATATTTGTTCGTCTATCTGGCCAGGTCCGAGTAGAATAATCGAGACAAGATTGACTATACAATAAACAGTGTTATTTTTATTTTGTTATCTTTTGAAATTGTTATAGGATACATTTTACGAAGTAATAATCCAATGTCCGAAGGATGACACCGAGAAACTTGCAGATGCGTTGAGAAAAACAAAAGTTATACATTGGAACAAAGAAGTTGTGGTACCGTATGCGCCACGAAACGTGATTGAGTGTCTTCAGAACACCGTCCAAGATATCGATGTAGAGTTGGACGAACATAGGGGCTTAGATACGTTCATATTAAAGGAATACACGTATGAAGATGTGAGGTAGGTACAGTCCGTAATAAAAGTATATTAATAAACAAAAGTTATGACAGGTTCCAGTTTTGGAATTCGCACAGACAGAGAGTTAGACCTGAAATGGATTCCTGTGGGTGGTAACTCGTACGGATGACTGTAAATCGAGAAATCCTGCATAATTTCGTTAGGTCACTTAAAAAATTCAAAGTGGTACCTAATTCAACATTTATTTGAACTCACTTTGTACAAAACACACGCACAAGCAATTATCTTATTATGTTCTACGGGCTAATTTTGTTTTATTTATCCACAGTCTACCTCAAGGCATCACCTTCGGCCCTGTCACTCTGGAACACCTCGACTTGGTTGACTCAACATGGCCAAATCGTTACGCCACTTCGGCATGGCATTTCAAACTACTGATCAACACTAAATCAGGTTTTGGTCTCTTCTTGGATAATGCTTTGATATCTTGGGTTTTCATGAAAGAAGTCGGTCCATTGCAGCATCTGTATACAATAGAAGAACAAAGAAGAAAAGGTTATGCTGAATTACTGTTAAAACTAGCAAGCAAAATATGGTTGCAAGAAGGTAAACCAGTGTTCGCATTTTGTTTCAAAGACAATATTAGTGCTTGTAAATTTTATAGAAAGCTTGGCTTTGTTCAGGCTGAACAGGTCGCTTGGTGTTACTTGAATAAAAAATGTTAAATGTAGTATGGGAGTTTTTATTTCAACTGCAGTATAAGTTAAAAATACACAAGCATTGGCAATTTAGAAGGCCTCATGAACAAGTTCCCGGGATCGAATCCTGATTTCTAAACTGCCGACGTGAACCCGTGAACTCTTAGCTTAGCTGAAGGGATTAGGGGGAATACCTACTAATAATTTTCATTACTGATATTTTTTGCCAAAAGAAAAGCATAAGAGGGTACACATTGTGTAATTATACTTTTTTTAACTACACAATCCAAAGCATAATGGTAATTGATTTATGAACGAAGAAAGGAAAGGTCTCCATTACTATTATAAAAAGATAACTTTCTGTTGCTTTAACTTCGATTTTATTTCTACTGCGATCAAGCTGGTCTACACACTTGAGGGTTTTTGTAATATTGGAAAGGACATCAGAGTGAAGCATCAGAGTGGCCAACTTCTTATAATTTAAGAAAATATGTAAAACATAGCACTATAAAATCAATTCTAATCGATATCTAGTGCATACATCAACAATACCACTGGTGATAACTGGATATTATTTAGAATGTACCTACTTATCTGGTAGAGTGCCTTACGAAATAGTGGTAGCATCTCGCTAAAGATAAACCTGTGCTCAACATAATCATCAACATAATAACCGCCAGCTAATCTTCTGCCGTAGAAAAGTCGCTATTCCACTATCTTCTAAACATTACTAACCTATGTGAGAGCACGGTAACGGATCATTTTATTTTCAATACTTTCTGATTTTGACATTACTAATTCCTGAAAGGCATGTGACCTACAAATCATTATGTTCTGACCTTAGAGTATCTATCTTACTAGTTCTGACTGATGTTTTTTCAGATTAGTTTTTGAACAGTCACGAGTCTGTCTTATAAAGGACTACTTATGAGCACATCAAAGAAAACCTAACTAGTTGAAAACTCATCGACCGAAACGCCTAATTACGTCCTCCAACATAATGGCATATAATAATTAATTTATCCTACTAACTGTTCATGCTGCCTCTTTCACGCCCCATTTCATCTTTATACTCGTACAAGTTTCTTGTCATGTCAGTCAATGAATTGTCATGATGACGTTATATTAGTAAAGTAAGTATAACATGTTAATAAAGTATAGTATAGTATAAAATATGTAAGAACGTTGTTGTTACGAGAAGTAGGTGCGAGTATAATTTTTTTTCTAATTTATTATTGAATTTTGCTCTAATGTAATACGTAGGCGTCTGTATAATAAGTACTTGTGCATGATAATGTCTGTCCAATATTCATATACCACACAACCTTAATTTAAATAATTTCTACATTTTTTTTCATATACAGGGAAAATATTAAATCAATAACAACCTATAGGTCCTATCTACTATAAATGTTATTATCATCCAAATTTTCGTATAAAGCCTTTTTTTTATACCACTTCGGTGGCAGACAAGCACACGGCCCACCTGATGGAAAGTGGTTACCGTGGCCTATGGACGTATACAACACCAGGGGCGTCACACTCGTGCTGCCGACCCTGAAGAAACCTAAATACTAAATAATACCTAAATAGGTAAATTAATTCCAACTCCCACTAACTAACTAACCACTGTGCAATTGTCAAATTGGTGCGCGATGGCGACTGCGGAGTGTGATATTTTTAATAACTTTCAATTATTCGGGTTTAATATCATGGGGTCAAACGCTACCAATAAAAATGCCCTGCGATAGCAACAAACTGGCCCCTTTTTACTTATGATAGGTCTAAAATACATATCTTCTAATATGTAAAAATGAATACCTAAATATGTTGCTAAGCGCAAATCTCAAGAACGGCTGAACCGATTTCGCTAATTCTTTTTTTAGAATATTCCCTGAAGTAGGAGGATGGTTCTTACGGCGAGAAAAATATAAAAAAGGCGTACGAAGTTCGCGGGGTCAGCTAGTAAAATATAAAATACAATAGCTGACGAAAGGTTGCATTTATTAGCTATCTAGTGGCCTGCACGTTTAAACTGTGGACTGAACTCCGTGCCGTGGTTTCTCCAAGCGACTACAGTATGAGCTTCTTGAAGAAGGGCATAAGAAGGTTCTAACGGGGTCGGCAGTGCGAGTGTGATGCCCATGGTGTTGCATACGTCCATAGGCCACGGTAACCACTTTGCATCAGGTGGGCCGTGTGCTTGCCTGCCACCTAAGTGGTATGAAAAAAATAGCAAACATTGCTCTAGAACTCTAGATAATGATGATAAGAATGGCTTGAGCAATCAATTTCTCTTTATAATCTTTGTTATGTAGGTACGCCACAGTATTTGTACAGTATTGTTGAAAACCTTATTTGCATAATTGTATGTATATGTATGTAAATTACACTCTGGAGAAAAGTTACAGCCTTAATACTCACTCGAAGACAATTAATTGCCAATGCAGCTGTTTTTAGAAGATGATAATGATTGTTTTGTTCTACTTTTGGACTTTACGTCATGTTATGTCGATTTACATCATAGTTTTATGTACTTAGGTACTTACTTATTTTTTTACTTGCTTAAAACTATATATTTGAAATTGTCGCATTTAATTGTTACGTCCATATTGGCAAAATGACCAGCTTTCAGTCGGCTGCAGCCTTTCAAAATGGAATGTTAACCAAATCCCTAATTTATTCCTCGGTAAATAGTCATGCTGATAGTCAATCAGAATGATAATACTAAACCGAAATTTCGGTTCTAAACGAAACCCGAAAGAAAGACATAATAATTATGTAACATTTAGCTACCATGAACACTCAACACCTAATCGTCAACGGAATGGTGACTGAAATTAGCGATATTTTTGTTAAAAGGGCAAATCAGAAGTAAATTACTATAAAACGGTTTAAAAATTCTTAAGGTCTTTTCTCATATTTATACGACTATTGACCTGGGTCCCGGCCAAACCAAAAAGGAAGAGAAAATTAAAAGCCTCGGATGCAGCAGCTGTGAACAGCGCTAAGATGATGAGCAGTATGTTGCAGTTTACATCGTTTTGACAACATTAAACTATTAAACTAAAACTATTGCAATTTTTAGTCTAGTTTAGAGTATGATGATAGCAGCAGAATCGACACTAATAATATAAATATACCCTCATTCATGCATATAAATTATTAGTACAATTAACCACCTTGCAATGTCAATAAAGACTATAAATATAAAGTATGCCAAATTACACGCAACAAATATTAGCAAGCAAATTACTTGGAGTAGGTATGCAAATTGTTTTCTTAAAATAAGTGTAGGTAATTAGAGAAAGATAATTCATGAGGCAATTAGTGGGTTCTACCTGTCACCAAATCCACTTGTATGTTGACGTAACAAATTACATGTATGACTTAATAATAAAATTAACAGCGCCCGGGGGTACCTGCCCGGCTTCGCCCGAGAATAATTTGGTAACAATCCAATAGAATCTAAAAACGAAGGAAAATAGAAACAAATGTAGTACTTAGTTTTAAGTCGCTTTAAATTTTTATAAGTCAAAAAGCTATAGGTACTTATAACTTCAATGAAACTAGGTACCTACTTATAAGAACTTGTTCTATAAGGAATTTATTGGATGGCCTAAAATCTTCAAATTATATCACTCTAATCTCCTTCTTCAAGCCTGGTTGGTCCCTGGTCCCTGTAATAAATCGCTTGTAGCGGTAAGGTCACCGCCGTTTGTACATTTTTTTTAATGCTTTCATACATGTACTGTTTTATTAGTGTTTTAAAATAAATATGTATACTAATACATATTTATTTTAAAACACTAATAAAACAGTCATCTCTATATCCAGTAGGGTACTAACCCTACTGGATATAGAGATGAGGACGAATGTTATGGATCAAATTAGATGAGGTAACGCATCCAGCAGCGGATTACGATAAAAAACTTGTTTATAATAAAATTAAGTCAAAAGTTGAAATGTAAATATTGAACGGAAACGAATTGCATAACTAAGAAACATTAACGCAACGTGTGACCCAATATTTCTAATAATAACTATATAATGGGTCCCTTTAATGATTGATGATGCCATTTAGCTATTATTGTAGTATTTTAACAGTTTATATTCATAAATGTGACCGTTTGTTTTACAGTAGGTAGGTAATCTATTCACTTTTGATTAATTTCGTCGTGAAATCCAGGATACATTTATTACATCATGAAGCCAATAGTAGCATGCTGTAGACTTGTAGAGTATACTAGTTAATAGGTATGACAACAGCTCTAATCGTAGTCAGTATTTAATTTTCATAATAGTTTACATAATAATTTACATCCACGCATATCACATTTTGGAGCTAATTCTTTGGAGCCTGAGGACCGTTGTCCTACTGTCCATGATTTGATTTGGTTGGATTTTATTGTATACACCAAGGCCTCGTTCGTCAGGTAGGTACACTGTGTACAGGTTAGCTGGTGAATTTGTCTTGAACTCGGTGGGGCATTTTATAACAGAACTGCTCGGAAATATAGGTATACATTTATGTTATAGTGGCTAGTACCATTTTCTTCTATTTATGATCTTAATTTATAGAAAACACTTTAATTTATATTACTAGTTCTGTAACATCAAATGCGACAAATGCATCGGTGAAATGTGGGTGCTAGCACCTCTGCCTACCCCTTCGGGGATATAGGCGTGAGTTTATGTTATGTTATTATGTTATGTAACATCAAAAAAAAGGAAAGCGCATATATCCCAATTTATCTAAACCGAGTTCTCGTAAATACAGTCCGTCAGTTTTATGATACAATCAGCAAAGTCGCACAGCAGCGGGCGTTGGCTGGCAATAAAACACAGTCTTGTTACCTTATCCTCCGTTGTTGCTTGTTGCCACTGGGAAGCAACAAAGTCAAGCTTTCATGTGCAAATCGCACATAAAAGTAAATACGCCGCTTTATCGGGAACAAACAGGAGAAAATAAATCTTTACCGTTCCATTCTCTAACATCGCTGTGTCTTGGAGCGTAACAAATTCTGTTTGACTTACATGCTCCATGTTGTGAAATGAAGTAAATACTTCACGACCATTTTCATGAAATATAAAGGTTTTAGATGTCTGAATTATTTATTAAATAGAAGGCCTCAGACGTGACTGCGACAAACGCAAAGACGATGATGATGATTATGCTAAATTGAAAAAAAAGACACTAACAAATAAACACTTGTCTAATTTGTAATAATATGCTAGTATTTTTGAATTCTTCATCCTAGCGTTAATTTCCAGTCGCATCCGAAGCTTTCAACTCGGAGTCTGGGGTCACCAGTCTTAACGGCGGATTTGGCTGGATCTCGATATTTTCCGTGAAGCGACTGCCATCTGACCTCCATAACCCAATGGTGACATTAGGCGATATCGAAGCATTGCAGCTAAACCGTTGTTGTTGACCTTTTTTTAGGCTTCCAACTACCCGTAACGACTGCCATAGATGTTTGTATGGCAACCGGGACCGACGGCTCAACATGCTCTCCGAGGCACGTTTGCTGGACAATCTATTTAAACAAAATTTGGCAATGTTGGTAAGTAGGTACTTAATACTGTTATTTATTTAGTATTTAGTAACTACCTACCGGGCTCAATAAAATCTTTCAACATTGTATTGAAACATTACGAACGTATTCATTTCTGAATGTTGCCCATTTTCTCACAGCGTGAAATATGTGTGTTGTTTTATTATGAATTAGTTCGCACGCAACTGCAGATACATATTATGTACAGACGATGTAAAAAAACGTATCAATTTGATTACTATTACCATATAATGGGATTGCGAACTGACAGTGCCAGACAACTGATGTGATGTTCACAAAAAAATATTATATTGTCTCACCTAGGTATGTACAATTGTACAAATGTACATACATTGACTACAAATTGACTGTGTTAGGGACCGATCTCGGAAGCTGTGGAACTCGAGTCAACCTCATCTGCAAGAAAACTAGCTAATGTTCGGAAATCTCGGGGTTTGGGGCTCAGATGGATGGCGGTGATAACTCTTCTACTACTATTTTCCTTGATTTGGTTAGTTTTGGGAGTGACTACCGTCGACTAGGCTTCACTTCGTTGGGAGGTCACACCCAACGTAAAGAAGCCTCCACCAGAGCTTCCTTCGTTAATGAGCAAGTGTATCATCTGTTTTTAAATAGGTAAGTAGTTCAAATGATCATGCAAATAAAAACATCATAGGTTATAATATATGTTAGAAATAATAGGCTGAAAAGAAAGTGGAACCAACATTTTTTGGTTTAAAATAAAGATCAATGGCACTGCTGATCTGGCTTTTTAAACAGGGCTTTTTATACGGGATTTGTTCCAGATTTTGTATAAAAAATATACAAATAAAAATGCAAACGATCTCCATTACAAAATATTACGTGCTGAAAAATACAATATGTTTTATGTAAAAACTGCAAACTGTTAACTTTTAATCAGCACTGTTTTGTATACTTGATATTACTCGCTGTTACTGAAAATAATGCACACGATAATTTTACTATTTATTTGCGTCTAGCTTGTGCGTGAAAAAATAGAGCCATGAGCATTCTGTCTAGTTCCTCTTTCCAGGTATCAGGGTACCTATACTGTACTGCATACCTCTATAAGTACAAAGGCTAAATATAAAATATCATCAACTTTATCATATCAGCTGCGGGTCACGGAGATGAAAATGCTGCGGTGGATGTGCGGCGTCACACGTAAAGATCGCGGATAAAATGCTAGAGAGTCGCCTTCGCTGGTGCGGCCACGTCTTGCGGCAACCGCCTGGCTACGTGGGGAACAAATGCCTGACAATGGCGCCCCCGCCGGGTCCAGGTAAAAGGGGTAGGCCCAAGAAGTCCTGGCTTGACGTCGTGGAGGGTGACATGCGTGCAAATGGTCTCACTACTATGGATGCCCAAGATCGTGCGAAGTGGAGGAGGAAGAGCCGGAAGGCGGACCCTGAGCTCCGAGGTCATCTTGGCCACGGATGCAATCAGGATAATGTGTCTACACGAGGATGATGATGATCATCAACTTTATCATCTCTTTATGTACTAAGCTAAGCTTTAATTCGGCGAATTATGTGATACCTTATTGTACTCATGCCCTCGCGTCCCAATGTATTTAGGTAGGTAGGAACCACTCATCAAGATGAGCTATAGCCCAAGTACATTCCTATAATTCAATAGCTCTTCTAAAACCGGTTGACATTGGTAGGGCAGAGTAAATGACATAATAGTTATGTCTTTCTGTGACCCCATTATTGTGGATATAAGTTGATATAATAGCATTAAAATGTGCATGGTGTTATGTCCAATGTGTTCTTATTTAAAACACAACACAGCGGGGAACCCGCTAGCTCTATGGTTTGACTTTTAAATTATTGTATATCTATGGCAGTTTCTATAATTTTTACTTTTCACACTTGGAGCAACTATTATGCTAATCTATGAGTTATCAAGGTTCACGAACGCATTACCTACCTGATTGCATCGCAGCACCTTATTTATTAAAATAATAACATTTGTGTAAATGTTACTGTAAAAGCTCAAACTACGGTAAGTCTTAAGATTTACCAACATGAGTTGGTAAATGTACGGATTTATGAAAATGGGACATTTTTTTCGGGCTTTCACCACTAGAATTTAGTAAATGCTAGGTTTTACCACAGATACTAGTAAAAGTTGGTTTTGGGAATAAAACACAAAAGAAAACACAACCAGAAAACAATCCTTGTATGTTTGGTTGTAAAAAAAATAAGAATTATATAATAAATAATAGCGGCTTTCTTTTTTCTAAGACATAACTTCGTGGTTATTTTTGTTCTAACTTCTAACCTAACTTATCCGAGTCGAGGTGGGCAGTGTCCATTGCTTTATAACCCAATGCCATATATATTTCTTAAATTGTAGGTAAATAAACTGTAAATGAGCTAACCGTTAGGAAATAACTTATGCGAATTGATAACGTAACCCTTTTTCAACATTTACCGTGGCTTAATGTAAATCCTAAGACTTACCAAGCGAATGGTGGTAAAAGTGCGAATCGCAAAATCGTTCGGGCTTTTGCCATTAAGAGTTGGTAAATCTTAGGATTTACCGTAGTTCGAGCTTTTACAGTAACATAAACACAAATTACTTACCTAGGTAAGTAGGTAGGTATATAAAAATTGTTATTGGTATAGTTATTTGGCTGTAAATTTTGGAATAGGCGATCTCCTCAGTGTTAGTTCGAAATATAGTAGATCATTACGTGAAGCTTATTGGTTAGAAAACTTTATTTATTAGATACTAGCTATTGCTCGCGGCTCCGCCCGCGTCGAATTCTGATCCCGTTCACCGCTAACAGTTAGCGTGAAGATATATAGCCTACGTTGGTACCTGATGTAGCATTCTAATGACGAAATAATACATGCAAAAATACAAAATCAATTCTTTAGATGAATTTGAAGTTCATGAATCAGATAAAATATAGGTATCTACTAGGTATAGGTTGGGATTACCGTTCAGCTGGACTATTTTTTGGTTTATATTTAAAATGCAAATCACATGACTTGATAATTACGTAACTTTATCTTCATTCTTCTTTGATACACTTAATATATTCATAATAAATAAACGAAAAATATAATACCTACTGAATGAGTTTAAAAAATAATTAGTATGCTAACTTTTTCTTTTAATTTAAATAGAAAAAAGTCGAACACCGACGGAGGCACTGTATATAACAATAATGTTTAAAATGATTATAATAATATTAGTCATTGTTTTCATCTGTTCCTAAGTCACTCTAAGACATATTTGTTTACAATTCAAATCCCGTCCTTCGGATACTTACTGTGCAATTTACATTCGCAAAAATAATACATAAGGTCACAAAAATATCTGTTTGTCAAAAAGTACCTAATTATTGACAAACAAATATTTTAAGTGCAATGGACTTTTGTTGGTTCACAAAAGTATGGATGTAGATAAGTTAAAAAAGAGTAAACAGGAACGCTATACTCGAGGTCAAACCTATAAACTTTTTTATCTTTATTTCGCACTAGTGTCTATTTCCCCTCGCGACTAAGTGCAGTCATGTTAGTGTCATCGCTTTACGACTCTATATTTTACTACTAGCTCTTGGTATATTTATTATCGAGACCCCTATACCAGTGGCAACCTTCATTTCCATAACCATAACCTTCATTTTGACACCATATATGTAGTTACTAAGCGAATTTCACAATATTTTACTATTATTTTATTCATATTGCATGCATGCAAATATCTAGCGTCTACAACACATAGTAGGTAGGTAAGTTGTGTCGTCTTTTTATTTTAAATATTTTTTTATTTCATGTAAAGTGGCGTGATCAAGTTTTTATACTTAAGCGGTAACAATGTAGAACACACGATATTTACAAAGTTATTTATAGGTGTTCTTTTGAGCCATTATTAAAAAGCGCCCTGAAACATTTAAGACAAAGAAAAGAGTTACATTCTTTCAGAGTAAGTCCATGAAAGAAGTGTATCGGAAAATTAAAAAACTTTGAGCCAGAGATGTATCCCTCTTCATTTTATTTGCATCATAGTGTCAAAACAAGTTGAGCTCTTGTTAGTGGACGGGAATTTTCTTTTTAAACCATGGATTATTAACTGGAATTTGGTGTGTGAACAATTAAATTGTACTTTATTCTTCTCCTGAAACTGTCAAAAGCAGTCGTAAAGGTAAACAATTACTTCTCCATAATTAGGTGTATAGTTCACTTGGTTTAACGAGCTGTATCTAACATTTCAGGGACCCATCTGTACTGTCAGTTATGAAGACGGAAGTGTGTTTATGTGGTTTTTATTACCCGATGTGTTGTTAGTAAAATTACGCAGTAGTAGTAGGGGAGTCACACACGTACTGCCGACCCTGAAAGAACAGAGAGATTCTGTGCCGTCAGCGCAGAAGACAAGCAGGACAAGTCTTTGTTCTTCCCACTGACAGCACTTAATCTCTCCTCTTTTTTTCGGTTTCACGAAAAAAATCCTATACCTACCTAAATGAACAATACTGAACTCCACGAGGACCTACGGACAACGGGCATCAGCTAGCATTCCATATTTAAAATATATGTTTTGCGATAAACCATCATTTTTCAAACCATATAAATATTTTTAATAAAGGTAACGTATATTAGGTATACGCTCCGTATTAACATTTTACAACATTTTAGTAGAATCCAATATCTGTATTGTATTACTATACTCGTGTGTTGACACCTGTCGATACGTGTAAACGCTGAAACGTTTAATTTACTTTATAGTAACCCAGATATTAAACAGAGATTCTGTTCGCTACAGCTATGTTTGGTTATTAAATAAAATATAACGAAAGCACTCACAAATAAGGATTTTAATAGCAGGCTGCTGAAATATTGACTTGCTTTTACGTAGAGAGGTTATTAAATTAAGTATCTATATTTTAATTAGATGAAATTTATCGTTGAGAAAAATGTATGTTATTATTCGAATATTTTTGTGAAAAAAAATTTCAGAGTAGAAAGAATGACTATGAGGAGATCGAACTCATTTCTTTCAATGCACTGGCAGGGGTGAAGAATTCAATTAGGTGTCCATACTCAACAACGCCAGATTTCTATATTTAGATAAATCAACATCAAAAAAGGTGATCCTAGTGCTCATCGGTCCAGTTTTCTGACTTCACGTTGCTACGAAGAAATTCAAACATAGCAACACCAATACCACTTCACTGACGGTCTCTTCCCTTTTTTAACCGACTTCAAAAAAGGAGGAGGTTCTCAATTCGGATGTTTATATGTTTTTTTTATTTTTTTTTTATTTATAATATGGTTCTGTATATAATATATAATAAGTTGTATATAATTTATATTTAGATGTAACTTTACTCAGGTTGGATAACCCAACACCTCACAACTACGTGAGCTCACCACGAGACCAACGATCCATGTAGTAATATCACACAGTCATAAGTAATTACTTCTGTTTGTTCACCATGCATTTATTGGCACAGCGGGATTGTTTTTCAGCACATTCACATGACAATCAGCATCGAACTGTTTTTGTCCTATGTTACATTGCCGACAGTTAAGTAACTACTGTATTTATCGTTTACGTTGTCATTGTTAATTACTGTGACAGAATAATTTATCGTTGGTTGAGTTGAAATACTATTCTGTAAAAAATAATGAGAAATTGAAGTTGGATTTTATTTATATTAAAGTGCATAATCATCGCGTAGCATTAAGGCCTGTGATTCCGAGTTGCAACATCTGAGACACTTCCTTATCCTCCTCATTCCTCATCAGCCCACTTCGCCTGGTTTTCGGCATCGGCATCCATGGAAGTGAGACTAATGAACCGTATGCTTAGAGTATACATTATAAATATAGAGCGCGCCTATCACTCAGGTCTTTGGCACCGAGTGTTAGCAGATACTTTGCGTGGGTAAAGCGCACCTATAGTGACGTTTCATGCATGACCGAAAATATCAATAGATGCACTTATTATTGTAGTTTGTTGTTATGAAGTTATTTGTTCGATTTGATATGCACGGATAAAATTAAAGCCCAAATACAAAAAAATGGCGTCATTTTGCGGTATTTTTGCGTCATTATTACCTACTACAAATATACGATGTTGTATAAAATTTTGATTTATCACATCGAATTAAATATTACTTGCGAAGTCATTTTGATGGGTATTGTTTTGCTACTAATTGAGGTTAAGCCAGGAGCCTCGGTACTGTTCATACCCGTGATAGCAGTTCATACTTGTAAGGCGCGCTCTATAGCAATGTATACTCTAAGACCGTATGTCTTCTTTTCTAAAAGAAACAGCATGGTCAGATATTTTACTAACTATAGCGACCAGTACAAGTACAGTTTGTCCGGTACCATGGACAAACATACTGACCGATGTTACACGCCATAATTTAACAGGTTACACAATCACGCATTCGTATAATGAGTGCGAGGAAACAAAACTGTAAAAAATGACAAAGGTACCAGTTTCACTTTTGCTCATGAAAACAGTTAACTCTTTTGGAATAATGGTCTTGGATTTAACCGTAGCTTTTTATCAAACGGGGTGCAAATTAGCAATAAATAAATTAATAGGTATAAATAACCCTGAGTATGGCCGAAGAAGCTGAAGAAGAAGAAGGCTTAAGCATTTTTAGTATTTTAAGTAAGGTGAGCCTATTTTCTTTCAATAATATGAGTACAAATTCCTTCTTCGGTTGAACACACCGTAAATTTATCCTATTCCCAATATACCAATCCAGATGTCGCCAGTAAGCTATTTAGCATAGTATTACGTTCACTGTGTCAAAGACTAGGGTCCCATAGGACATCATCGGCAGTTTGTTCGCTATTAGCTCTGAATATAGACAAAGTTGTTACTATACCAGAAAGAGTAACCACTGTTTTTGTAAATTGTTTTTACTTGTAGGTACTTTTTCACACTATTTTATTATTAAATTTAATCTAATCTATTATACCTCACGGCATTCTCGAAGGCATCCCGAGGGCACGCAAGGAGTAAGGAGTCTATTTTGGAAATACCTAGGTACAATTATTTTCAAAGTAGGTGTTTGTTTATTCAGAAAAATATTTATCCCATTAATCTTATCCTACGTCTTGCTATTTTCCTTTTTAACACGACAACAATTAAGTTAAAACTCGACTGATTGCTCTCGAAACTTTACGAAGGGAGTCTAAGCATTGTTAAAGCGCTATTACACCTTCCTAAATTTAGGAAACGGTATTTAGGAAACGATTTAGGACGAGAAATTCAGTCGCCGGAGCTCGCGATTACACTTTCACTAAATTAGGATCCTAAATCAGTTTTGTTGGACGAGCGGCAAGCGACGGACGTCGTCGACGTCGTCGCTGTCGAATAGAGATGGATGATAAATTAGGTTACGATTTTGATATCGATGTTATTGAATATTACTTTGATGATGTTACCGTATGATGTTACTGTTATATATTTCTAACAAATTACATTTCATAATATTGTTATGGTCGACTCTATTTGCTGAGGCTAATTTTTAAATTAGCAACTTAATCTGTCAATAATCTCATTGCGCGCATACTTCTGAATAAAAAAGAATCGATAATACATACATACATACGTATATACGCTACATACATAATATACGTACATCATACATACATACGTACGTACGTATACATACATACATACATACATATATACGTACATACATGCATACATACGTACATACATACATACAAACATACATACGTACATACCCACGTACATACATATATACATTATGTCGATATATCGATAGCTTTATTATAAAATTATCAATATCGATATTTATCGATACAATATGTATCGATACTGCGGCGGTGAGCGGCCACTGAGCATCCTAAATTTAGGAAATGCGATTACACTCATCCGATTTAGCCATTTAGGACGTCGGAAGCCGTCCTTTATCCTTAATCGTTTCCTAATTAGGATGCTACCATCCTAAATGCGATTACACTTTCCTAAATTCAGGACGTCCTAAATATCGGATTCTAAATTTAGGAAGGTGTAATAGCCACTTTATGTAGTAATTTAGTATGTAGTTCGTGGTAGGGGTTTGGTGATCGTAGTGGTAGAGCAGTAGCCGCAATCACGGTTGGAACGTGGTTCGGAGAGTAGTGTCCCACGATCAGTGCCAGTGTTGCCATTCCAGTACCTATATTGTACCATATTTAAGTGATACTTGACTTGGATATTAACTAGTGCAAGTGTCTGGATGATCAGCTGAAATGTGGAGTCTGGTGATCTTTTGTGAGTTGTTTTTCGTATATTATTATAATACAATAACACTGGCTAATGCCTGGTATGTGTTTCGATTCCTCCTAATTCCTTTTTAATCAGAAACATTCCTAAGTATGTGCGGCACATATAGGTAGGTAGGTACTAATGATTCATCATACAGTGGAAAAACAAATTGTAACACATTTAATAAAACTTATAAATCATTTATTCATCGAAATTGGAATTCAATACCCTTCTAATACGTATGTATTAGAAGGGTATTGAATTGAAGGGTATGTATATAGGTACATACAGTCACGCCTCTTTCCCTGTGGGGTAAGCAGAGACCACAGTTTTCCATTGGCTACGATCCTGGCATAGGTTCATCTTTCGCTTCTTCTACGTTCATAATTGTTTGCATACATGCTCGCCGGTTTCGGGTACTCTTGACATGTCCTTTCTTTAAAATGTCTTCGATCTGATGACATACGTATGTCTAGGTCAACCCTTACCGGGTTGCCTATTCACCATCGCTTCATAAATCTGTTTCTTCAGTCTTCTTTCGTTCATCCCTTCCAATGAATACATAAATAACAAAATATAGAGAAATCTAGATTTATAATACACCTATTATGTAAATGTTTCTTTCTTTCTATTCATTTTCACTAGTTTTACTTAAATTTATCATGTTTAAAAGAGCTTTGTGGTTAAAGAGTGGGCCTTACGACGAGATGTCCAGTGTTCTACATTCCGCTTTGATCCTGAACACAGGCAATTTGGCTTAGCTAGGGGAAATGGTAGAAATTTTAACATCATTACAAACTACGACATTCATATTACGGTATATCTCATTATTATGATACAAAACATTATACAATATGCAAACCTTCAGGCGTCAACATAGTAGTAGGATTTAATTAAAACTTGCCTGACATCTTCTATGATTCCTGAAACTTGATATTTTACGATCGCAATACTTCCTCCGTGTATATTGGAGTTTAAATATTGTTATTAACTTTGCTAGGCGTCTAAACTAGGTGGGAGTTCGTACGCTAGTCAATAGACTAGATACTTATGACGTCAGGTACAGGAGCGTAAAAGTAATTAAAACAAATTGTGAATATTCTTATTACAAATAACCTAAGATATAAATCGTCTCTCGTGAACCTATGATGCACTTTTACACTCATACGGTGGGTATGCCCGGAGTTCAATTTTGTTGTTGAGTAAATTGAAGCAGTAGTTTTAATCCTGTCTTTTGACATAATTTATCTATATCTGCTACGCAGGAGGCGCGGGTTCGATCCCCGCTCAGTGCCAATATTTGTATGCATGAATATAAATATTTGCATTGGTCTGGGTGTTTATATGTGTATAATATGTATGTATTTACAAAAAAAAAAAGTATCTAAGTATGTATATCCGCATTCTAGATTCCATAACACAAGCTAATTAAGCTTACCATGGGTCTAGAAAGCGTTGTGTAGAATGTTGTGGAATATTTATTATTATTATTATTATATACTTACCTATATTAAGTAGGTAGGTTAGGTACTAATATCATTTACAACTCGTTAAATCTAAATTAATTACACATACTGAGCTCGGAGTTCACCCCGGTCTTTCAGAAAATACGTCTCCAGGACAAAGATGATGATGATGTCATCTAATTTTGAATTCTTACCAGCACGACATGAGCACAACAGTATAACAATTTTATTTTGCTCATTTATGTGGTTCGTTGACTACCTATGCAATGATTAAAGGCCAAATATTGAAAATGTTAATGAGAAATATGTTTGACTACCGTGGGATCAACGTTATTTTAAGGTCATCATTTTTTAGGTAATTCAATTGGTAGGTACTTACATATTAATGCAAATTGCTGAAACTAATATTATATTTGCCGTGCATAAATAAAGTTGTAATGATCATTTTAACAAGTACCTAAATAATAAAAGGTAAGTATGTGTATAAAAGGGGAAATCCTGAAAATGTCCGTTAGACTATTTATACGAAAAGCCTTTCGTTTAAACGGTACAACGGACATTTTCAGGAACCGTTCTACTGCGATAATATCGTAGGTAATAGGTAGTTAAGTATAATCATTCAAAATTTCGAAATTCAAATTCGCGATGAACTGCAGCCCTAAAGTACCTACCTACGTAGATATATTGACAGTTAATGCGTAAGCGCATCGATGCATATAATTTCGAATGTTTGTCATAATCATCAATAAGTACCTATCATCATAACAGTTTGCTGTTATAGGGTCTATGATGATTATAATACGAATTGTTGTAATGCTAGCACCGTCATTAATCATACTATTAACCATCATTAAATTTCGATATAGGTATCTACGGATAGAGACAATATGTCATGGGTTATGTAAAACAGTCGCTTCAGCTTTATTAATAGCAGTAGAGGTATATTATATAACCACTTTGTGTTAACGAAACGCCCTTAATCTCAATTTGTATACACAAAATTAGGCAAAGTTTGCCAACACCAAGCCTATCTGATGAAATTTCCTAGGACGGAAAAGGTATTAGCTACCCACGTTATGGAGTAGGAACCTACCAACGTATTTTTAGTCTTGAAGAAATTTGTAAATCTGGTAAAATTATATTTTTTTTAGATTTATGTACGGTCACAAATGGAAATTAATAATACTTTATTAAAATACATTTCTTTAAAGATACCTATTAAAAAAATATTCTAAAAAAATCTTCAAGACAGTCGGTAAACAGAATTACTTAAAAGTTCCTAAAAGAAGAGCTGAATGAAGAAAATGAGCTTAGGAATTAGAAAGAAATAAAGAAAGAAAGGTTTTTAATTCTACACAGACATGCACGAAAACCATAGATACAAAATAAATAGGTATGAGCTTAGTAAAGTAGGTGCCTAGTGTGGCACACAGCCATGCAGAACTATGGCTGCCTCTCAAATGTTAAATTCTAAATGTTTAAATTCAAATAATGCGACAACATTGGATATAGATGTTAGACTTGGTATTCAAAGATTACGTGATAATGGTCTCACTGCTGTGTTTCCCACAGGAGAGCGAATCGCGGGCTTAGAGGTGGAAGACTCCGATGCAACAGAAATTCTAAACTAAATGTGTTTAGTTTTCTTTTCAATTTCATAAACCATCGTAAAAATCTCTTAATGTCATTGCGGTTCATATTAATTTCCATCTTAAGACACTAAAATGCTTAACCATTATTGGAAGTTTATACCGTATAACATTCTTTATGACCTATAACACCGTCCTTGCGCGGTGAAGTCTGTCGAACTAATAAAATTATCTAATATTTTCTACATACGATCATATCAACGTCCATTGCTGGCCTAAATAGGCAATTTTATGTCATAATTGCTTGTGTCTGGCTAATTTCGTTTCAATTAATTCTGGTGACGCGAGCATTGAGGTCAATCGTCTAATAAAGAAGCCATAGTTCTTGCGGTTTTATGGCCAGTATTTTATGCCAACATTAATCTAATGCGGATGAGTTTTGGACGCGTCCAAAACTCATCCGTTTTGGACGCGTCTGCGAATTTGTTCGAAGACTGCAGATTCCGTCTGCATAGACTATCATTTCTCTAGATGTATAGATATGATTGATTGCTCCTTGTTCCCAATGTTTTATTGGTCAAATAAGAAAGAAACACCAAATACAAATGGTAAGATACTTAAGTTGGTAGTTTTGTAATGGCTACTGGCCGTCTTAATGTCTCAATCAATCAATGGATCAGCTTATTGCAACCCACTGTAAGAACTAGGCCTCTCCCAATGTTTATCATTACTCCCGATCCCTTTGTGTCTTTATGTAGGTATCTACTTATATACGAATAATATGGACAACAGTGATAATCCTCGTGCAAGTTAAAAACATTTTGTTTCAATTTACACAATCAAGACATTTTCAAACTATGCACTTACAGAACTGTAAAGTTAGTTTATCTACTTTCCGTTCTATCGATAGACAAAGTTAAGTTGTTTTTTGCAAATTGATCAAAGAAATACCCACATTAGTGCAAGTATTTGCACTACAACTATACACAATGAGCTGTCATAATAATTTTACACGTTACAAGGCATCTATTGTTATTAGAAGTACAACCTGTTATTACATCGAGAGAACAAAGTACTAGTTTTTACAGTACACTCAGATTATATTAGGTTTTAGACTCAATATAGGTACTTGTTTCTGCTTGTATAATTGTGAAATAAAGGAATTCCTGTGTGGATTTAAGTTGATATAGACGTGATTGCAAACAGAATTAAGCAGCATTATCATTTTCAATAGTCCAGCATCATCGGCCATTGCCAATTAGTCATTACTTCTCGATTTAATAAAATTGGAAAGCATTTAGTATGCTAACGTCCGTAACCCGTCGTCGTCGCCCGAAAACGGATGTAGGTATAGGAAAATTTGGATAGCTTCAAGCGTGTTTCGGTGGCTCAGTGGTCAAAGCATATTCCCTGTAAGAGAAAGATCGCGGGTTTGAGTCCCGCCTGCGCTGATTCGCTTTTCCTATATTAATTGATTACTTCTCGAACTAGTTCCCTTTTAACACATACCTACAATAAACTGTTACTTACCTACTATATTTTTCATCTTGTAAAAATAAACCATGGTAAAACTGAGGGACAAAGAAGAAGAATACTTTAGTTGCAGTAACTATTTAGCGCTGTTTTATATTTCAAACGAAGAGCAAAAGAAAAACTTGTTTAAAGCCGTCACGAACTGTGACCACAAACCACAAACAACTATAGTACTATTTCTGTGCTACAAAAATATGATAGTTGTTCATATAATATTTTGAATATTCATTCATTATACTAATTTATATGATAATTTTTATTGCAAAATTAAATTGACTGATAAGTACTTACACTTTTTAACTATGAATATGCAAAAACTTTCATCAAAATGAACAAACAATGCCGGCTACTGTATTCTTTTACGATGATCAACATTCCTACGGCCACTGACTGAAGAACCCGTTTTTCTTTTTCGGGTAAAAAATTACGGTTAAATTAATAAAAAAAATAAAAAACGGTTAAAATTAATCCCACAGAGGGCATGATGGAGTTGGTTATCTTTGACATATTAAGGGAGCCCCAAGAATATGCGAAGTGTTAGCTGTGGTATTAGTTTGCGTTTCATGGTACCAATTACCTAAAATTTAATGTGTGTGAATCACCTGTTGATAGGACAAGTATGCACGAAGGGCTAATCAAATAGAAGCATATGCGGTCGAATATACCTAATAGAGACAAAAACTCTAGAGAATCTCAAAGTTTGATATTCGGCAAGAAAACGTAGGTAAAGGAATGTTGAAACATCCTGGAAAATGTTGATATCATGATCTGATGCAGTCCACGTGGACTAAATTATTATTAAGTATAATATTTATAGTATGGAATTCAGAAAAAAAATCTTTCATCTATCTTATTTCTGAATGGAGCTTACTCATCGGTACTTATAACGAACTAATGGCCTGTATAATTTCCTAAAGTATCAAATTGCTTTATAAGAGCAATACAATTTTCCAGAAATTGTGAATTCAAGAAAATGAATATCTTTCTGCTATTATATTGGGACCAACTGAATGCGGAAGGTGGATGATTGGGAGAAAATGACGCACGTTGGGAGAGGTCTCTGTCCTAGACAGAGTGTCCAGTAATGGACTGCCATCATGATTGATCCTACTAATATTATAAATGTGAAAGTTTGTGAGAATGGATGTGTGGATGTGTGGATGTTTGTTACTCTTTCACGCATAAACGGCTGGACCGATTTGGTTGAAATTTGGTATGTATATAGGTTATACCCTGGATTAACATATAGGCTATATATCAGCTATGAACGGGATCAGAATTCCACGCGGGCGGAGCCGCGGGCAACAGCTAGTTGATTATAATTTTCGATGTAAAGTTGAAGTTCTCACAGAATTATAAAATCATTGACATAATCTACAACAAAAGTAGTCTAATCAAAACATATCTATTGACCCATACCTAGTGATCATCGAAATTTTCTCATCAACAGCTGACCCCCACACCTAAAATTAGACCAAATAGGTAAAAATTACCTAATATGCTATTAATAATAATTTATATTGACAACTTTCTACTAGAGGAATGCAACGAAGACGTGCCGCGTAGTGGACATTGGGTCAATTTATTATAATAAATTCTTAAACTTAGACCCTTTCAAGAGGTTGTTACATAAGTAAGCTTTGTCTATTATATTCTGTACATTGTGACATACATAAATGACAGTTGGGTTTAACTCTATGTTGATGAATACATTTAGAATGATTAATGGAGTAGGTGAACTAAGAGTAATTTGATTCCATATTTAATTTGACATGGAACTTATGGATCTTCCAAATATGGACAGTTGTTTCCTATTGTTTCATTATTAACTACTGACCCGGCCCAGATTCACTTCGATATACATACCTAAACCTAATACTTTTCCTACGAACTTCCTGAAAATAGTATCCATCTGAACATTATGTGAAAAAACTAAACCCAAAATATTATAATACAAATCTTTAAACTACTTAAATCGCAAAATAGAATACCAATTACAGGGTCCTAAGTGGGTAATGTATGTAATGACAAGTTTAGTGCATTTGTTTACTACAAATAATTAAAGACCCAACATATTGTATAATTTATAGATAAAATGAAACGCCACATCATATAAGAATTAAAATAAAAATCTTTAACCTAGATCGCAAATTAATGTACAGGTACTGTATCTAATGACAAATTTAGTGCAGTTACATATTAGTAAACACATAATTAAAGACCCACATATTATATTTTATAGATAAATGTTGACATTGTATCATGAATAACATTAAAATATATACGTAATGTTATGATGCATTTACGTAATCAGCTGCACATAAAATATAAGGTAAAAAATTGTAGAATAAATTACTACAAATCTACAAAACAAATAAATATAAATTACGTATGAATATGTACGTCATATCATATATTACATTATGAATATAGATAGGTAGGTACAATTGAAGAAAAGTAACCTTTTTCTTAGCCCGTAGAAACTTTCGGGTTTCACCGTGTCCGCATCGTGGGCATGAAGAAGGAGTTTTATTGGAATTGAACCGAATAATAATCCCACCTGTCCCAATCTCAAAATACAGAACAAACGTCCCAATATGGATATAGATTAGTAGGACTATTGGGATAGACTGGCTAAAACTTCCAATAAAAAGCATATTCCTGGGAGATGCATTCATCAAGTCAAGCAATTTTTTGTAAAATTACTTCAATTTACTAATATGTCGCTTTTAACAGGTTTATTTCTAGTTAGCAATAACAGCAGCCCAATCGACCAGAAAGTATAATAAATGTGCATACTGCATTATAGTCTGGGCATTATAATTAAGTAGAATTTTGATGTAGTATGAAGATGGAAAAGTTAAATAAAAAATGCTAGTGTTTTTTCACGTTGCCTCATTTCTATAAATAGGTATTTGTTTTAACTTTACTATGAATAGGAAGGTAGTGTAATTATTTTACTAAGTTTTCAAAAAAAAAATCCCTACGAAAACCTAATAACCAGCGAAATTTTCCATCCCGGTTATTATATTATTCAATGCTAAAAAAATCACAGTAATAACGCCCTACCCTGCCACGTTCAGATGTAATTTTTTTTATTTTTTTTTTATTTTTTTATTTTTTTTTAAATAATAATAATAATAATTCATTCATTAGTGTACATTTCATCTGACAGGGATAGTTCTGTTATATGCACACCCGGCAGCTCGGGTGAGAAATTAGAGAGGATTTATATTCAAAAATGCTTTTGTCTGAAACCACTCAACTTAATTGAATGTTGAAATCGGCTTGGCAAATTGAAAAAACGCAGTCATTATCCCCATGCTAGCTATAACTTCATTGTTTCAATTGATCATAGAAATGGTTAATAGCCCATTATTCTCTCTCAATATTTTTAATCTTGGCACCCCTGCCAAAGTCTACGTCCGTATCCCTTCAACAATTTATATTATTAAAAATACTATAAGGGTATTTTTTTTTTCATAAGTTAAATACGAGTACCTTTTACCAATTGTAGAGGCAATCATAAGGGCACTATTCTTCAGATCCTAATGGAGTGACTGTTGTAGATATTTTATACTATACAGCTGTATGTACCACGACTCACATCACCCGTCAGCATACTCTTGCAGAAGCACTAATTAAACATTTTTGGAAGAGAGTAAGCCTGTGAGTGATATGGGAGTAGTTTTCACCTTTGTGTAAAGATACCTGCGACAGCATCAGCAACGCGTGCTCATAAGAGAGACAAAACTCTTAAATTCCACGACCAACCATCTACCTTGCAAATGCCCATTACTTGTCGAATATCATAATAGACCTTTGCCTAGGCCCCCGGAAACAAACTGCCATGACACTTCACAGTGGAGCGATAATAATTAGTTAGCTTTCGACATAGCCGTTTTAATGAACCCCTGTAGAGGTTTTCATTAATAATGATAACCTCTGCACTAGTGGTCAATTAATTATTATTCCATCTGTTAACCGAACACGTAATACCGCGGACATTTGGGAGTTCATCACAAAGCAATACAAATAACAATTTTTTTTTTTATATAGGACACGTCAATTTGACTTCGCCTCGCCTGATGGTAAGCTGAAGGCAAAGTCTCTGAAAAGAGGGTCACCATTACAGACACGTACCATGTTGCTATGGCGGCACTCAGCTTGACGGCCCTCTCATATTAGAAAATAATAGATAGCATGTGATAAATCCATTATTTTGTAGAATTGCAGTTTGTATACTACTTAGAGTGCAAACGAGCACATGAATTGCCACCTTGTAACCTGCTTTCATGGACGGACTCAATATAAATAGTGTGAAAATTCAATATACCTATAAAATTTCATTTCTTTTTCAGTGGTTCTCTCCATAACTTGGGCTGAAGCCCAAAATGGCAGAGAAAATGATAGAGGATCACGGCAAGATCAAAACGGCCACGGGTGGAATATTAGACTGGCAGTTCCTGGAGAACCCGGTAATGATTACCCCACCCTCGGCGCAATACCCAGGACGACATTCTCATGCGCCGGTAAAGAACCAGGTAATCTTAAAAGACGTAAATATATTTTTAAGACTTCGAGTAACACCCGGTTGATCTTGTTAGGAAGAAACATTGCGCTACATTGGCTTTTTTTTAATTCGAGAAAATATAATTAAGAATACTTCCCTTTAATTCAGGACGTACAACATTTTTACTAACTTTTACCACACCGTTTTGGAATGATGATACACTGCTGAATCTGTGTTAACCACTTTAAATTAGTGCCTACCTATTCTTAACTGGTCAAATGACGAACTTGTAAATTTACTTTAAGTTATTAATGTTCACAAGTAAATAACTATGTTTTTATTGAGAATAAAGAATCATTAAACACAAATTAATATATGTGCTACAAAAATATTCACAAAAGTAATTTTCTCATTCCAGGATACTACGCTGATACAGAAACAAACTGTCAAGCATTTCGAGTCTGCACTATTGGATCCACATATGGTTTCCAGTCGTTTCTCTGCCCAAATGGAACTCTATTCAACCAGTGTTGGGCGTAGTTAACTACAATTGTGTAATCTGATTACTAACTACCAATAAAAGTAGTTAACTACATGTAGTTATGATTACATGTAACTTAACTACATCAATCGAACTACATAAAGTAGTTGTTAATCTGATTGCTGCAATCTAGTAGTTATAACTACTGATTATATTTTAGTACTAAGAGCAAATTTTTTGCAATTAAATAAAATTGAAATGTGTTGTTATGTGAATATGGTGGTTCTATTTAATAAAATAAACGTAACAGGCCCTATAAAATCGACTACGACGTCAGTGGGGTGAGCATGAACAACTATCGTTATCGTATCGTGAACGTAACGAAAGTACGGAGCATTGCGATTGGCCGCCTGCCTGAAGCCTGCCAATCGCAATGCTCTGTGCTATCGTTACGTTCACGATACGATTACGATAGTAGTTCGTGCTCACCCCACAGGGCACGCATTGCTGCCGCGTGGGCCAGGTGGCGAGAAATGACTGGCGCCACGTGTGATCCCAAAATGCCAGTCAGGTTGAAAGGACAGTTCTATAAGACGATCATTAGGCCTGTCCTCCTACATGGTTGTGAGGCGTGGTCGCTGCTGGAGCGACGCAAGCAAGAGCTGCGTGTCACGGAGATGAAACTGCTGCGGTGGATGTACGGCGTCACTTATAAAGATCTCGTGAGGATCTCTCGCATCCGCGGCACCCTTCATGTCAGTGACATCGCAGATAAAATGCAAGAGAACCGCCTTCGCTGGTGCGGCGACGTCTTGCGGTAACCGCCAGGCTACGTGGGTAGCAAATGCCTGGCAATGGCTCCCCCGCCGGGTCCAGGTAGAAGGATCAGGCCCAAGAAGTCCTGGCTTTCCGTCGCGGAGAGTGACATGCGTGCAAATGGTCTCACTACCATGGGACGCCCAAGATCGTGCGAAGTGGAGGAGGAAAACTCGGAAGGCGGGCCCTGAGCTCCGAGGTCATCTTGGCCACGGATGCAATCGGGAGAAAGCGTCTACATGAAGATGACGTTTAAGTTTTTTGATTTCGTCAAAATATTTCAGTAAAATTGGCCTTTCAGTAAAAACAGAAAGCCCGAGTGGCGGATCACTGTCCGCTGGTATTTAATGGCAGTTTTAAAAGTTAATATTAATATTAAATTTTTAACACTGTCGTAATAAAAGTTCAGATTTTTCTACCTTTACTAATTTTTCTTCAAATGCCCCGGTCTGGGTCCCCACGCATATGGCAACTCCATTTTGTTTATACTGCCATTGCACTAAAAACAACTCGAAGCGACATGCAGGCCCCGACAGAGAGAGAAGTCAGTACATGAACGACTCACGCGAGTAGTTATAAAAAGTAATCTTGTAATCGTGATTGTAACTACAATTTGTAGTTAGTAATCAAAATGTTTAACTACTTTTCACGATTACTTCAAGAAGTTTGTAGTTATGATTACTAACTACTTTATGTAATCGTAGTTAGTAATCAGTAGTTAGATTACATATTGCCCAACACTGTATTCAACCAAGCAGTCTTTGTCTGCGACTGGTGGATGAACGTAAAATGTGAAAATACTCAACAGTTCATCAACAATAACAAAAATAAATTTGAGAACCTTAAATTAGGCCCAGAACTTATGAAGGATATTAAGAAAATGCTTACACATCCTATGCGAAATCCTTATGATAGAAGTCTTATGAAAAACAGTCAAATTGTCATGCAAGACTATAAGGCACCTAATGGGCAATTGTTTCCTAATGGTGCGCTTATATCCGGTCCGGAACGTGTTCCTAACAATGTTTATGTATCAGCAAAACAGATACAACAAAATTTAATTCAAAGTAATCCAAACGATTTCATATACTCTGCTTCAACGCCCAATCCACAGTACCTAGCAAACCCAGCGCTAGCAAATAATCACTTAGGTTCACATCAAAAAGACGAAAACTTCTATCAAAAACAAAGACAGAGCAAACAATACAGTCGTAATGGTAGAATTCTAAGTAAACAAGATTCATCCCAGAATACTAACATCATTCCCAATAGCCAAACAGGCCAATTTGCACACAGTTCTAAATCAAACTTTAACAATAATATTAACTCTCAATCATCACAAGTAACACGACCGTCGCAAGTTCCCACTTTCTCACAAAGGCAGACAAATACAGCTCAGGCCACTCAAACAAGCAGCTCAAAAAGCAATCAGAGAGGACAAACGAAAAGACGACGGTTACAAACCAATGATAATAGAAGAATACCTCAGACAAAGAACGAAAAACAAAGTACTTCTGCCGACTCGTTCACAGAAACACAAGATATTCAAAACACAAAATCAAACCAAGTCAACACTGACAATACTCCTCCCGGCTTACCAAAGTTTTCAAGTGAAATTAAAGGTAAAGTTGGGAGGGAGTTGAAAGATAATTTGGTAAGTAGAATTACAGACATTCCAACAACTGTCGCTACACAATCGTTTAGTAGGATTCTTCAGGAAACAAAAGCTACAAAACCTAAATCACACGTAACAATTAAAACTTGGATAATAAAACCGAACCACAAAAATACCAAAACAGGTAGACAACTAACAGACCCGACACCTTATACTTACCCGAGACCTCCTTTACCTTCTCCAACACCCACAGAAATACTGATTGATAATACAACGCCTTATATTTTCACTTCTTCCCAATCGGAAAATATAATATCATCAGAAATAGATTCTGCAGAGCCATACATTTATAATAGGCCAACAATAGCTGCAAAACAAATTCAGACTACGGAACTAGAAACAGCTCCTATACTCATGACTCCAACAATGAATCCAACGAATCCTACATTTTTACCATCTTCACCTTTAATTTTGCCGTCTATAATGCCAACAAAATTATCCCGATATTATCTTACACCAGCCCCTTTTACAGCAACTAATAGATTATATTTGCCTCCATCACGAGAACCTACAACTTTACCTCGTCTATACTTGGCGCCAAATGCACTACCACAACCCGTATACCAACAAAGTGCCCAGCTAAATGCCAGCCCTAATATTCCCTCATCAACTACACGTTTTGATGAATCGTCATTTTCATCTAAAAACCCTCGCAGTAGTATCTACCACAATAATTTAATTTTCACTGATATTTTAACTAGAGAAAAACTAGATAATACAGTAAATGACATTGTAAAAGATACCGATAATGTCTTGAAAACTGCATCTCCTCCAATATATAATCAATATAGCCAGAATTTCCCTAAGTCCCTTAACATTCGCCAAAGTGACTACATATCAACAAAAACTTTGAAGGATAGCGGTGAAAGCTTAACATCACAATCTCCATTACAAACTACTCCAGAATTTTCTAAGAGTTCACAGTTGATAGCAACACCGGCTAGAAGCCTAGTACCACCTGACGTAAGTTTTACTTACCAAAATACAAACCCGCTCTCTAGATTGCCCTATTATAAAGAATCTGGATTACTTAACACAATAGAGAGAACGGTCTCTATAAGAATTACAATACCAGAACATATTGCTATGTATTTATTCAAAAATCAGAGTGAAGCTGATTTTGACAAATTAGAAATTTTAAACACTGACAGTAGCAACTATTTGGTATTAAGTAACAATAACAAAAAATCGTTAAACAATGAAAATGTTTTAAATTTTATCCCAATCGCCAAATTGTCTGATAATAATAATATTCCAAATATTTCTACTTCACAGGCACTCGTCTACTCATTTTTTAGTGACTCTATCAACCTAGGGAGAGAATACCGCAACCTTGCAGAACAAGAAGTACTATCATCTACAGCAACACCCACTCCAGCACAATTTCAAAACTTGAATAACCAACAAATCTCTGACATTACAAATAAAATATCTAATTTGACATCATCACAATTTTCAAGTAACCATTTTTATAATATTGATAGAAATGCAAACATTATTTCTGCTCAGCCAACGTATATTGACCAACCTATTCAATTTACAGGTAACTTAAAATTCTCTTCTCAACACAAAGCACGACAAATACAAAGTCCACGTTATAATGGTATTCCTTCACAACCAACTCAAGATAAATCGAATTCTGCGCAACTCAATCAAAAAAGCGTTCAAAATAACCCCAATGAAATATACAGTGGCCAACTTTATCGGTGGCCCGTTCCTGAGGTAACAAATCAAATATACAATAGACCAATATCTGAAAACTTTATTAATTCTAACACTTTACAACAACACACTACACCAATGTTAACTTTACAGCGCAACACTAATCAGAATAATGCAGCGGAAGATTTGAAGCAATCAAGTCCTGAAGTGGAATTCATTAAGGCAGAAATTATAAATTTAAGACCAGAACCATCTAATGAACCCGAACCGAATACTAGTACAGAAACTCTTACGAACTTACTAAATAATGGGAATGGAATATCAGCACATTTAGAAGACAAGATTGTAGGTACAATACCACACCCACTTGAAGAAAATAAGCTAGTGACATATAGAAAGGATCGATCATACTACCTATACACTAAACTAGACGACAACCCAACTGACGAAAATGTTTCTACAAATACACAGACCAATACGATTTCACAACAAAACGATCAACAAACGCAAAACAGCAATGCTCCCGACGTTTCTACTTACCAGTTAATACCGTCCGTAAATTATGAATTACAAGATGAGAAAGAACAACAGCAAATTCTTGATGCCTTCCAAATAGATGAGTTTGGTGCTCCTAGAGACATAACTAAACCAACAAGTACTACAGAAAAGACTCAAGACGAAGAAATAATGACTTCTAGTGTAGGTTACTCTGTAGAGCATCCCACAGCAGCCAGGCGATCTGATAGATTAACAGTAGACCCTGTTTACTCAGGACCATCTTCTTATAAAGCTCCACAGTCATCAATAGGTAGTTTAGATAATAGACAAAGTACGCAAAGTAACTTCAATTCTAAATTAGAAGATTTTGATAGTAATAACGAAAATGGATATCCTAAACAAAGGCCAGCGCGCCGGTTTGTTTATTAAAGTTATTTTAAATAGCAAGACTTACTAAATAACATAATCTGTGTTATACTTACTCTGTTTTTTCAAATAGTTCCCTAACTATTTTTTGTAATCATGTTTTCTTTTTTTATTACTTACTAATCTAATCTGTATAGTCCGGCATGCAGTTCGTTCAGAATTTATAACTTAGTTAACGATTTGAAATAGGTTAAATTGGAACTGCTGTTGATTTGAAAGTGCTCTACCCAATGCGATGTCAGTGGTTTGAATATTGTATAAAACTACCAGCTATGCATGACTTACCTACAATCCATTTCTCTTCTTTACTTTGAGGTAGAATCGAGTAAATTAGGACACCTACCTACCTTGCTACTGCAAACGGTGAAAATATTCAAAAGGAAAGCCGTTGGAAAATATCTTATCTACCTCTTATAAACATAGCAACAATTTTGTAAGGTCTTCTGGGCGTTCTGATTTCAAATACTCAACACCCTTACACATCTCAACTACGGCTTCCCTTTGCAGCGCAAAGTAGGAACCTATTAAATTAATGGTCAACGGCTTATAGGAATATCAATGTGAGAAAAAACGATGAACAGACCATGTTACATTGTTTTTCTCAGCATTATTCCAGAAAAAAGCTCTAACATTCTCAGCTAATACCTACCTACCACTCTAGTATACCTACTTACCTATCTACAATAAATAATAGCCACTATGTATGTATGGTAGGGACCAAGATAAAAGTATAACACTTCACTTACCTACTGTTAGTAACTATTTAGTAATCTGTGCTACTGTGGCTCATCCCTAGTTATTAAAATGTGGGTACTCATTTAAATCCTTGATGATAAATCTCTGCGACCTTTTTCTTTATATCACTTAGGTGGCAGACAAGCACACGGCCCCCCTGATGGAAAGTGGTTACCGTGGCCTACCTTGCAGCGGGACTCATTATAAAATACCTAGGTACTTACCTAAGTATATTATGTAAATAAAATCCTAGTTTTAAGTGAACTCATACCTAAGTATTTACCTACCTACTAATGTATAGGTTTTATATTTCTTTATATTGACCGTAAAACCAAAAACATAGTAAGATTTAGTTATCTACCTACCTATCTTAATATTTGTGGATTAAGCGTAAGATTATTTTAAGATATAATATGTTGTTATTATAGGTAAAGTACAATTTTATTAAATGTGTGATATGAGTACTTATCTAATTATAATAAAATAAAGAATTTACGAAATATTTTGGTTGATTTTCTTACCAGGGAACTGAGTCAGTAACGCCACTTTCTCATTTCTCGTTGGAAGTCGATGTTGCGTTATATGAAACATGTAGGATGTAGGATCATTAGGGGCTGCCTCAAACCAACCCCACTGAGCATGCTGTAGGACCCTTTGGTAGGCATAGCTCCACCCCACCAGACGTTCGGCGAGACTTATCTTGCGCAGTGGACTGTAACTACAGTAACAGCTATGAAATGCCTCCTGTCATTGCTCCTGTCCGCTTAAATAGTCGCCGGAGCCTCATGAGATCCACTCTGGCTACAGACAGTCCCCCAGGGCGAACAAGAAAGCAAAGGTAGGCAGACAAGCATCCAGTCCCGGCAGGTTTCATCAGACCAAGCGAAGACTGGCTAGACATCATCTCCAGTGGTCAACTTGGAAGTCTTTAAACCGCCTGCGGACCCAAGTTGGCCGCTGCAGGGAAAATATGGCAAAATGGGATTTTATCGACAGGCCGCAAAATCCTGAACTCATAATCTCGTTTGACTTATTTTGGTTTATGACTGTCTGACCTCCCAACGTCGAGATGTAACTAAGCCTGTGCCCGGGCCCGATTCTCGTCCGTTATTAACTGAACTGTACCTACCTATGCCTACTGGCTATATAGCAGATGAAATTGCCTTGATCCTCGAAGTATGTATTATACCTACCTGGCGGAGCTCTTAAGTACCTACACCTAGAAACAAAACAAGAGTAAGTAAGATAAGTATTATAAAATTACAAAATATTAAAAAAAGCGCAAGGAGATAATATAAAATGATGTAAGTACTTGTAGTAGGTATTCAAAATAGTAGTTATAGATAAAATTGTTTCAGATATTTTTTTTGTTGCGTTTAATATGTAATATTATAATATCAATAAAAACTTAGGTCTGTCTAACTCAAGAACTCAAGACTTTAAAAAACTGATAAACTTGACTTCAGTGATGAGTTTGTATAATTTTATTTCCGAACGAGTCACAGAATACGCGGCAAAATCAAATTGCTGTCATATTGGTTCTGTATCCGTTCCCATGGCAACAAAATATTGTTGTATTTTCGTTGTTACATTTACTTCTTGGATACCGAATAAACATTTATTGATTATTTCCAAGTTTTATTAAGACAATTGGTGTTTGAAAGTGTGTACCTTCATGAAATGGATTGAATCTTTTGAATTTACTACATAAAAAAAGTAAGGTTTGATTTGATGTAAACAATGTTCACCAACTTTTCGTTATGATTTCTGTATGTTGTAATCTAAATATCAACAACAAGACAATTAATTAATGAAATAATTAATATCAACAACACTTTTCATGAAGACAAGTTATAATATTTAAAATTTCCAGTTCAATACCCACAGAAGTAGGCCCACCTACTTCCTACCTAATTTAGAAGTACCTAGTGTACCTACCTTTACTTCTTTGGGCTTTGATTATTATCTGGATATTTTGACAAAATGATTTAAATATTTGAGCAGCAAATAAATTTATATTACCTTTTATATTTTACAGTTACTACACAAAGAAACAGTTCAACCATGTCTGATACTGAGTCATCACCGTTAGATGAAGTTGATAATATAGACCTATACACTGATGCTAGAGTTCAGTGGTTCAAGGAGCGTATAATGGCTTTTTGTGGCTTGCCAAATGAAAGTCTATTTTACAACATGATGGCAGAAGGGGATAATAGAAAAAAGTTTATTTATTTTTTAACGGCTCCTATGAAATCTTATGAACAAAACTTGAATAAAAAAGCCTTTTATGTCACTAAAATTATTGTTGATGAGCTAATATATGAAGATCATGAGTTTACAGAATGGAGTAAGTAACTTTTTTAATAAGTAATGAGATCTTTTTCATTTGGCTAAGAATAACATTTTTCTGCCTGAGTAAGTACTTTACAAAATACAATATATTATATCTATATACCTACTCAAGGTATGTATTGTCTAATTTAGACAATAGCTAGATAGTGATTAAAATAAAAAGGAAGAAAGATAATGTTTTTATTCTGCACAGAAATGCATGGAATGCATCTAATAAAAACATGAGCTCAAAGAAAATAGTGTCGCACACAGGCAAAATTTCATGCAAATGCAGTTTAATGAACAAGTTTTCACTGGTTCAGTGCCAACTAGAAACATCACTTATTTCTGAATTCTGAAAGATTTTCTCTAGTTTTTCTGTAGCATCAATATAATAACTTTAATAATATTGACTCAATTCATTCCTATTGGTGGCAGGTATTTTAATGTAATATAGCCTGTTCGTAAGGTGCCTTCCACAATTCTACCATTATTGCTGGGTAAAATTTCTACCGAGCCTGAAGATTTTTTCTCTCACAGACAGTCATCAAATGTATGGTCTCATTATCTTAAGCATAGTTTATTAAGTTTTAAGTACCTACTTCAGTCAAGCAGCAGCAGTATTTGTGATGTTTAAATAATTATGACTACTGTTAGTATATTTTCAAACTAAATAGCTAACTGTGATAGCCTTATATTACAAACTGAAATTCCATAAAATAGTGTAGGACTACCCAATAATAGGTCTTTGGGAAGTTTGGAATTTCAGGAGGAAGGTGTAGGCATCTAGTGTCTGTTTGTAATATTACAATACTTTACAGCTTCTTAATAATTGCAACAAAAATTGCTTCTTATTAATCTTTTCGATGCTTTTCGAAGTTATGTGTGTATTTATCGCAGGTTTATAAGTGCCCGGTTAATGGCAATAGGCTCGCCATCTATTACATTGGGACCTAAACATAAACGGCGAAATGTGGGTGCTAGCACCTCTGCCTACCCCTTCGGGGATATAGGCGTGAGTTTATGTTATGTATGTTTAATAATTGTAATTGCTTGTAGGTACCTATGTACCTACAGGTCTTGAAAAAAAATAGTAAAACAATTTCTAAACTTTTGTCTGTCCTTCTGTCTGTTTGACTTAGGTGATCTGATAAACAGCAGGACAGATTTTGAACGGATTTCCACTGGTAGATAGGTACTTAGCTAATGCTATCTGCACGTGATTATATTAGGCTATATTTATTTCAGAGGATTCCTCTAAATAAAGCCCGTAAAGTGCGAGTCGTAGGTACCTACCTACTCGCGGTCCGAGGGCACTTATGCTATACTAGCTTTCGCCCGCGGCCCCGCCCGCGTGTATGTCGGTTATCGCAACCAAAGATAGCCTATGCCCTTTCTCAAGGTCTAATCCACCCCTATACCAAATTTCATCAAAATCGGTTCAGTGGTTTAGGCGTGAAAGCGTAACAGACAGACAGACAGAGTTACTTTAGCATTTATAATATTAGTATTAGTAGGTATGGAGTATGGATATGTATTAGTATGGATATGGATATGGATGGATATGGACATGGATAAATCGCAACATATTTCGATTGCGTTGACTTAGAAGTTTGATTTTTACACAGTTTCAAGACGTTACAGATCTGAGTATCCTTACCTACTTCCTTACTAATATCCTTATTAATATTATAAATGCGAAGGTAACTCTGTCTGTATGTCTGTCTGTTACGCTTTCACGCCTAAACCACTAAACCGATTTTGATGAAATTTGGTATAGGGGTAGTTTAGACCTTGAGAAAGGACATAGGCTATGTTTGGTCGCGATAACCGACATCCACGCGGGCGGAGACGCGGGCAAAAGCTTATGGTATAAATTTCAATTTGATATCTCCAATCATTCCTTAGAAAAAAGTCTCAACAGACAGACGGACAGACAGCTAAATGGACAACGCAGTAATCCTGTAAGGGTTCCGTTTTTTCCTATTGAGGTACGAAACCCTAAAAATGATAACCCCCATCTAAATCCACGTGGTTGAAGTCGCGGGCACTCATCACCATCATATTTGCTGTGTCTAACCCCGCGTTTACATACTGCCGCGCGCATTGCTCATCGTGTTGCCGGAAATATTCGCACGATTAATGCCCTAGCATTCACACACTCCCATCATCGCGTTGGTCCGCATTACAGTATTCGCCCTGCAACGGAGACGGACGTAAACGTATGGAGGACAACGCTGTAGCAGTGTACGCATTATGCTTTTACAGCATAGCGAATTAATTAAATAGATTATTAATAAAAACTATCACTTTCAACTACTACACACTTTCCGTAGATCGATATAAATATTTTTAACACGTTGAACGCCACGCGGCCCACCGGTGAGCCTAGCGTACTTTTCCGTTTGAGCCACGCCAAAAATCACGAAACCGTATTTTTTTAAGACTTCTGATTTTCATCCCAAAGTCAATAAAATGCTATAAAACGTGTAGAAAATAAAAATTAGCGACTTCTACCGTCTAGTTTCAGTGATATAGCAAAAGGCTCACATGAGGGTCCCGTGGCCTCCTACGAAGGAATATCAATTTTTCCGTTGCCGGGGGCCGCGGGGTCACCCCGCGGCTCACCCGCCCTCCAAAGCCAAAGGAACATTGGATTGGTCGAATCAGTATTAAAAACTGCCATAGTTGTGATTCATCATCATCTTCATAGAGACGTATTTTCTTGATTGCATCAGAGGCCAAGATGACCTCGGAGCTCAGATAATCGGATCCTTGGTGTATCCTGACGGTAACGGGGAAGGTTTTCATGTCGCCAACAGCGGTCCAAACCACAGAATTGGAATCGTGGTACATGTCTTGGATAGTGTCAATTGTCAATGTAAGCCTCTGGAACATCTTTGGACCGCAATACCCCTGGTGGGTATTGCGCGTATCACCGCGCGAGGAACACAGTCGAAGGCCTTCTGTATGTCTAGGAATAGGCAGTGCAGGGGCGTGTTCTTGGCCCTGTATTTCTCCGCACACTCCTTGGGGCGAACGCCGGATCCACGGTCCCGTGCCCCGAGCGAAACCTACACTGACACTCCGAAAGTGCACTCTCCTTTCGGATCCGGGATTCGATTATCAGCTCGTAGAGCTTCATGGTGGGTGAGATTATCTTTAAACCGCGGCGCGCGGTAACTGCACCGATCCCTTAGCTTTGAAGACTGGCGTGATGATACTCAGTCTCCACTGGCTCGGGATCTTACCGGGGAAGAGTATGCGGTTGTATAGGTTTGTGAAGATGCTCACACCACGGGCACCCATTGCCTTCCAAGCTTCGATGGGGACTTCGTCGGGTCCCACAGCTTTCTGGTTCTTCATGCGGTGAATGGCAGCCTGGACTCCTGTCATAAATGTAATTTTTAGAGACTTTTTGAGGATAAGGACTACTCCGGTTTCGAAGAGGTACGCGTGTACACTGACGGCTCCAAAACAGAAAATGTTTCAGGAGCAGGCGTACACTCCCTGGACCTCGGCCTAAACATCCACTTACCACTGGGCAAACACAGCTCGATTTTCCAATTTGAATTTGTCGTCATAACAACAGCTGCGACGGAAAGAAACAGACTGGAGGTGAGGGGCTTAAATATAAGACTCCTCACCGACAGCACAGCTGTCCTGAAAGCACTAGACCACCAAATAACCAAACAGCATACTAATAGCGGAGTGTCAAGCAGCTTTACACAAGCTATCCACCAACAACGTAGTAACGCTACAGTGGATAAAAGGGCACAGTGGGTCCTACGGCAACGATGCCGCGAATTAACTGGCGTGAAGAGGCTCATGTCGTTGAATGGCCCACTACCATTACTACCGATACCTTTCTCACAGATCCGCAACTGGTTGCGTGAGAGATTTGCCGAACTACACATCCAAAAATGGGCAGAAACCACAGATTGCAGCCAGTCAAAAGTGGCCTTGCCATCATTGAACCAACCGGCTTATGAAACAATTCTGGGGACAATAACAGGTCACTGTCACCTAAACAAGCACCTTTACACCATCCTGATCACGGGTAGCCCTCTACGTCGGGGGTGCTTCATCGCCGTGGAAACGACTGCCCACGTAGTATTTGAATGCGAGGCAGTGTAGCCCCCCAACGTTCTCGAATCCTCGGCACAATGAGGTCGCTCCGCGAAGCCTGTGAAGCACCCAGTAAGCTTCTGCGCTTCTGGGCGGTGTTAGGCTGGCTACTATAGCCTGCAGTCTTCAAAAAGGAGTTTAAGTGCGGACAAAAGTCCCCTTTCCATTCCATTTCAAGACTTTTTGAATATTCTAATATAAAATGTTGTAAACAAGATTTTATATAAAACGTAATGCGAGATTTTTATTTGGTGAAGAAGAAAATATTATAGGTATCCTATTATATTTTGAATAAAAATATTCGCAATTATGTATTAGTTCGATTCACACTCCATAATCAAAATAACAATTTCTACTGAATCGTAGGACGACCCTTGCATCTTACAAGAACCTCGAAAAAATCTTACAAGTTTTTACCGGATTTCAAAACCACGCCGTCCGAATACGCTGCAGGGCCTCGCGGCTCATTCCTACATACGTTTTGTTTGATAACTGCAATCTGTGGCTTGTGGGAAGCGTTTTCGTTAGACCTGTCAAAAGGCTCACGGGTGACCTACGTGGCTTGAACGGAACAGTAAGAGAAGGCTCACCGGTGAGTCCTGTGGCCTGAACGGAAAACCTCGATTTTTCGTGCGGCGTTCAACGTGTTAAGAGTAAATATTCGAGAAGCAATTACGAAAGTCGTGTTTACTGATTAGCGCCATCTAGCGGTCTCGTATAGTTCATCGCGCTAGTATTGCCGCTCCTTTGACTCGCGCCGCCAAGCCGACATTCGCAGCAACATACGCGGCAGTACTCGCGGCATGACGAATATACCATTCACACTACGTCTCTGCCCACTTCCCTCGCTCTGCCGCGAGTATGTAAACGCAGCTTTAGCGTTAGGTAGGTACTTAGTCCCGGTCGCATCCGAAGCTTATTCCTCGGAGTCCAGCGTCAAAGTCGCAAGCACTGCTGCTAGACCCTATCTATATGCAATTTTTTTTCATGCCTTTGACCGCGTCGGTATCTATCTGCCGACCTAAATTTATCAAACTATGATCAGACTACAATGTGCTTGCTGTGCAACTTTTCATTTTATTGCCAGTCACCAACCAGTGCTACTGTATTAAAAAACGTAAATATTTGATAACGTTTATTCTAACTAAATGTGTTCGTACAATGAATACGTTATCTTATTATCAGGAATCATACCTCCCCCACCGCCGCCACCACCAAAACCACCTAAAGGAAAAAAAGGGAAAGGGAAGAAAAGCCCAGAGCCTGCGGAACCAGAGCCAGCGGTCGATTCTAAGAGTAGTAAGAGCCTGAAAAACGTGAAAAGCGCAAAGAGTTTAAAAAGTATGAAAAGTCTAAAAGGTAATCATGTCATAAAAACTTACTTAAATCTATCTACCTACCTTTTTTTCGTGTAGAAATCACCACGGTCACTGCATCCGGCGGGGTGTTTGTCGGGTTTGACCCGACCGTAAGGATTTTTTATACCACTTAGGTTGCAGACAAGCAAACGGCCTACCTTATGAAAAAAGTGGTTACCGTGGCCTATGGATGAGTGCAATATCAGGGGAGACACACTCGTGCTGCGAGATCCTGTAAGAACCAACTGATCTTTTGACTGGGCCATGCGCCGTCTGCGAATGGTACTCAAAGGGTTAGGTGGACACCACTCAACAGACTACTACAGACATCTAATCGTGGAGACCGCGACGTCCACTTCTTGACCACGCGGTAGAGCACCTGCATTGCACCCCATAAGTGGACACTGAGCGACGCGCGGGTTGGTGTCATTCGGGTGCCAAGTAATTGCAGTGAAATCATTTTTATTTTTATTTTCTTGACATCATTATTATTTTTCACAGATGTTCAAGGAGATCAAGCTGGTATGTCATTTTTAATTATCTTGTTAGAATCTGCTAAGAACTGATTCAGTTTACTTTATACTTTTTAGGTAAGTAGGTAAATAATTTAATATATATTTTTTATTTTCTGGATTTGAAGAAGGGGACATAGAAACAGCTGCAAGTGCGGTGAAAGTTTCAGAAGAGGAAATGGGTATGAGTGGATATGATTTTACCCTCGATAAGTCTGAAACAATCGTTATCCCAGAAGATAAATATTATTTTCCACCGCGTGAGTATTCTATATCAAAAATAATACTAGATACTTAGTTAAAGCTGTGGTCATTGTAAATTGAAATTTCAAACAGACTCAACAAGTACAAGATATTTCGAACTGATTTTTCTAATGCTTTTTATAGCACCTGAGGAAATCGACCCTGAAGTTGATGGAACTTTAGAATACTACACAATTGTCGTAAGAATATAATTTAACATTATTAGAAATAGTTTAATTTTGGTACATAAGGCCAAGAAAATAAGTAGACAGGTCTATACACTTAACATGTTAGGGTGTATACTTATCTCCTTGGTCGTGTGTACAGTCGACAAAGAAAATACGATTGCACTTTTTCATATATACCTAGTTGTATGTAAAGTTGCAACCGTATCTTCTTCTTCTTCTTCTATCACCTTTGTTGACTGTGCCTATACCTTTATTAGTTAAAAGTTTACCTACTCTGCATTTTACGCCTAGATCGAGTTCTTTTTAAAGATTGAGCTTAAGCTTATCAATTGTCATCGCACCGCATTTCTATTCTATCATGTTAATTTATTAGCCTACAGTCTGACAAATGAGACGTGATAAATTGTGTAAGCACAATATCCTCTAGGTACAACAGAATTTCTCTATATGAGAATACGCAATTATGTACCTACCTACTTAGGTAATAGGTATCTACCTAGACTAAATTCCAACAAGTGAACTGGATTCTCACTGTTTACCTACTCCATCAGTTCATATCGTTGGCGAAATTCGCTCTCAGCTTAATTCATTTACATTCTTTAGGTATCTAGGTATATCTAGATCTTAGATACCTTAGTAGTTTGTGTTAACATAGCTTGAAAAGTAGCTAAATTATCTTTTTACCTTTCAGCTTCCATTTTCTCCACCTTTAACCTTCTCTAATTTCTTTTGACTGATTGATGGTTTTCCCTATTTTTTCACAACGTAGTTGTTGTTTAGGTATTCTGTAGGTAACCATTAAAATATTACCTAATACAATGCTTACTTATCTCGTAAGTCGTAAGTTTGAGCAAATGTTATATACCTAAGGCGCTTAATTGTACCTACCTCGCAGCGATCTCTTCCCCGAGTGGTCCAATCCCCAAAGCTGCTCGCAACTTTCGGAGCATTCACTGCTGCAGTATCGCAACGCACGCGTCGGTACTACTACTTTGTACGGCAGACGCAGGATGAAATTCCTTTGGCAGAGTCTCCCAGGATTACTAAGTTCAAAATGCCTGATTACGTTCTAACTGGGCTAATAATGGGAAGGATGCTTTTAACGCTTGGGCTGCAGTTACGAGAGGTAAGTACCACTTATCATATTCACTTGTCATAGTATGACAAATAGGACTTTGCACGGAATATTCATAACCCTACCAAAGCAATTGGGACCCAGCCGATCTTATCTTCTAACCGATACTGCTACATACTAAATAACAGACAGGACTATGACGCAGGCTTTCCTCTGTGAGTTGGGTCAAGACATACCTATGGTAAGCGCATCCGGAAAAGCCGACATGCCAATGAAAAATAATAGGCAAATTCCAGGCTAATAGTTAACGCAAATATCGTTACGAGGCTGATGACGACCTTGGTCAAGGTAGTCTAGTGGCAAACACCTCCTGTCTTCAGCAGTCCGTAGACAACTACGTCCATTTCTCTTCCTTCCTTTATTTTTTATTGGACTTGGAAAATTATAGGTACACAAATTCTTATTTCTTCTTTACAGTCGTTCATACCTCTATTTGAGAAACAGTTTCGTGAGGTATCGGTGTCGAATATGGCTTCAAGCCATGCAATGCTGTCTCGACAAGTGTCTTACGCTGGTGCACATCATAGTATAGAGGAGACAGGTTCTCAGGTACGTCCCTTCATAGCTTGGTTTACGTTTAACCCGTGGCGAAGGGTGAACATTTTTTAACTTTTTTTTTCCTTGATCTAGTTTGTCACGCACCATGCGATCCATAATATAGGTCCTTACCATATCTGCAAAAACAATCCGACTGGAATCATGTTATAAGGGCCCCCTCGCCACTGGTAGTAGTAACTCCTTCGACATCTACTTTGCGCACAGATGCTCTTGCCGCTACCGTTAGTCAGATGTAGCGTGCCGGTAGCATCTATTTTCGAGTCCATTGTAAGCCTTACACAGGTATACAGCTTTTGGATCAGTCTGTCACATTTACAGTTTCTACTACTAATCTATTTGTGATATAAAGATACTATTGAGATTGTTTGTCAATAATGTTTAGCGGTTTTTAATCGTGTGATTTTGTAAGTCGAGAAATTTAACATAAACGGCCTCATTCGCAGTTATTTTCTGCCGTCGATTTTAAAGACTTCTCAAATGGTTTCGCGGTATAGCGGCAAAACTCCGACGAAACCGTCGTGCGACCTCAACTTTATGCAATAAAAATATTTCAGGTCAACTATCTTCGACCATCTGATTACAGAAGAATGTCTAATATAGCAAGGGAGGAAAATGCTGAAAGAAGGTACGAACTAATATAAAAAAATGTAGTCCCTACTATTGCAAAGTATGCTATACCTACATAACATATTTTATTTTTTAGGATGAAAAATATGCACCATCAGCCCCGTACAACTCAAAAGGGTCATCATACCGCTAGTCATGAAACGGTTTGTATAAATAATGTTACTAAAGCTATAAATAAGATGTAGGCATATTGATCATAAAAATATTGGTAAGTAAGTAATTTTTTTTTAAACCACTTAAGCTGGGTCCACATTTATGGGCAAATGATACATTTTCCCGATCCGATCACCGTATCCGTATCGGCGACACATACGGATCACGCATCGGTTCTCATATATGATTCTGTTTAAGTGATTCGGCTGAACTTTGATAATTTGCGTGAAGCGAATGTCAGCTTCCTCTTGCATTTAATTTTTGTTATACTTAGTGTTTTACCTTCAAAGTTAATAAATTTGAATTTAGTTTTCTCTAAATCATATCTGTGATAACTACATAATATGATGCGGGAAAGAAGATATTTAAAATATAGGCTCAAACAGGTAAGTAGATGTTAACTTTTCTTCATGGTACTAATTCCACCCCTCATTCGCTGAACCATGAATACCCCGAGTAATGACAATATTGACAATCGGGAAGGAAAAGTTGAACTGTATTGGAGCCTGCATCGAAATTAATCAGAACAAAATCCCACCTTAGCAAATCACACCTCAAGAAACTAGATAAATAGGCAAACTACCTATGAAAGAGCACCACGGACACAAATATTATGGGTCCTACTTCTTTGTACTACATCATTTTATTACTACGTTAACAGGATAGACCTTTCTCACCTACGTCGCTAGAAGATGGTGGTAAGAAATCTACTGCCGAGGAAGTAACGACGGACATAAAGGAGCTCGTCGGGATTGTAGATTGGTTTGTGCATTTTTACATTACCACTTCACTAGAGTGAATATGAGTCTATTTGTATGTTGCTTAAGGTCCACCTAGGCGTGTGCGTGTCCCTTCGCCCAGCATACCGTGGAATCTTGATATTTCATGAATGCCAAAAAATAGTTCTGAAATAGTTTTAAATAGTTGCGAAAGGAAAAAAATAGTTCTCTTATACTTACGAAATTACAGCCATAGTTCTATGAGTATGCTGGGCGAAGGTTTCGTCCAGCATACTCACCTCCGTTTGGGGAATCTGCGTACGCTTCAAACATAATTCATACTTCAAAAAATAGTTCATAAATAGTTCAGAACGGTGTCCAAAAAGAAAAAATAGTGCTCTAATAACTCCGGAGTTATAGGCTTTGTTCACTGAGTATGCTGGGTGTAGGTTCTACGCCCAGCATACTCACCTCACTGCGCAAATACCGAACGAGCTATAGATACAATTTATGTCTCAAAAAATAGTTCTTGAAATAGTTGTTAATATCAGTCTAATTTTCGCTTGACTTTTGACCTAGAAAACCATTAAATTTGGTTGTAAACTTCTACATACTAACGTTAAATGAGGTACAGTCGTCCACACATGTTTTTATATTATAAAAATATTAAACATTCTAATGGTGGGCGTTGTGATTGGAAATAATATTGTGGTATTATCTCACATTCAAAAACAGTCGAAAAAAATATATTAGCATTTAGCTAGTAAGTATATATTTTTTAATAACTGCCGGCATGGCACGGCATGGCCAAGGATTTTATTACTAATCAAGTTATTTTGAATCTTATTCCAGTGACTTTTTTGTATGCATGAATATGAATATTTGCATTGGTCTGGTTTCTATCCTACTAATATTATAAACGTGAAAGTTTGTAAGTATGTGAGGATGTTTGTTACTCTTTCACGTAAAAACTACTGAATGGATGTTGATGAAACTTTACGATAATATAGCTTGTACATCATAATAACGTATTGGCTATATTAAGCGATGAACGGGATCAGAATTTCACGCGGGCAACAGCTGCTGTATAATATGTATATATTTACAAAAAAAAATTGTATCTAGTATGTTTATAGGCTTTCTAGAACCCATAACACAAGCTAGTTAAGCTATACTTACTTTGGGTCTGGATAGCGTTGTGTAGATTGTCGTATAATATACACCGTAGTTAAGCAACTGAACCAATTTTTATCAAACATAGCTAAGAACACTCCCGACTAATTCGCCTTTCAAACAAAAAAAAAATCGGTTCGGGAGCTACGATGTACACAGACATACACACAGACACGTCAAACTTCCGTCCGTTTTTGCATCAGGGGTTAAAAAATTGTTATACCTAGTACAAAATGTACCTAAGATATTAGAAAGTTTTGTATCCGACTGTACTAAAATCGAATGTATGTAGAAGTTTACAACCAAAGGACATCATTCAGATTGGGCTAATTTTTATTTTGCCGGTCAAAGAAAAAAAATACAATATTCGGTTAGAGCTTGTTCTTACTAACATTTTTTATTAGTGCGTCAAAGTTGAGGGACCACTTCCAATGGTTTTATTAGAGTTTAAAAATCTTAAAAATATACACTTTTTATGATACGAACTATTCAAAATAAATGAAAAATATTGTTATACATTGGAAGAATAGTTAATAAAAGCAATAAAAAATAAACCCCATACTGCATATTGTTGTTTTTCGTCCATTTATTTACGGCTAAAATTAAAAGTGTCGATTAAAGAAAATAAAATCCGCTAGAATTTTTCCTTATTAGCATTTTTTATTATGGCGTCAAAGCTGAGGGACCACTTCCCTCGGTTTTATTTATATTCAAAAATCTTGAAAACATACATTTTTTATGATACGAACTATTGAAAATGAATTAAAAATATTGTTCTATATTGGAAGAGTAGTTCATATAAGTAATAAAAAATAAACCGCATATTACATATCGTTGTTTTTCATCCATTTATCTAGGTTAAAAATTGAAAGTGCCAGTCAAAGAAAACAAATGTGATATTCCGCTAGAGCTTGTACGCGTTTGCATTTTTATTATGGTGTCAAAGCTGAAGGACAACTTCCCTTGGTTTTTTTTTTTGAGTTCAAAAATCTTGGATTTATACATTTTTTATACGTATTATTGAAAATGAACGAGAAATATTGATTTATATTGGTTAAAGGTGCATTTCCAATTATTGAACTTAGTAAATGTGTTGATCATATTCCACAGTTACAAGGCACTAATGGCAATGCCATAAGGTAGATTCGTGGACGATAGCAATCACGTCATGTCCAGGTTCGTCAACATTATATATACATTATCATAGATAAAACAAACAGGGTTGAGTGCAATGAAACAGTGTTATTGCTCGTGTATTTTATTTTTAATTGCTTATTTTTATTGCTTTATTGCTTTTATCAACAATTCTTCCAATATAATACAACATAATTTATTATTCCTTTTCAATTATTTATTTTATTTAAAATATACGTTTCCGAGATTTTTGAACTCAAATAAAACCGAGAGCAGTATTCCCTCAGCTATAATGCTATAGTAAAAATGTCAATGAAGACAAGCTCTAACGGAATATCATATTATTTTTCTTTGGCTTCACTTTCAATTTTTGGACCTAACTAACGAAAAACAGCGATATGCAGTATGGGATTTATTTTTTATTGCGTTAAGCAACTATTCTTCCAATATAGAACAATATTTTTCATTCATTTTCAATATATAATATCATAAAAATTATATGTTTCTAAGATTTTTGAACACCAATAAAACTGAGGGCAGTGGTCTCTCAGCTTTGACATAGTAATAAAAAGTGCTAATAAGGACAAGCTCTAGCGGAATATCATATTTGTTTTCTCTGACCGGCACTTTCAACTTTGGATCTCAATAAATGGACGAAAAACAACAATATAAAGTACAGGGTTTATTTTTTATTGCTTTTATTAACTATTCTTCCAATGTATAGCAATATTTTTCATTTATTTTCAATAGTTCGTATCATAAAAAGTGTATATTTTAAGATTTTTAAACTCTAATAAAACCGTTGGAAGCGGTCTCTCAACTTTGACGCCATAATAAAAAATGTTAGTAAGAACGAGTTCTAACGGAATATCGTATTTTTTTCCTTTGGCCGGCACTTTCAAAACTAGCCCAGATTTGTATGGAGAGTGAATGTTGTCCTTTAATGGTTTTCTAGGTCAAAATTCAATCTAAAATTAGACTGATATTGACAACTATTTCAAGAACTATTTTTTAAGACATAAATTGTACCTATAGCTCGTTCGGTATTTGCGCAGTGAGGTGAGTATGCTGGGCGTAGAACCTATGCCCAGCATACTCAGTGAACAAAGCCTATAACTCCGGAGTTATTAGACCACTATTTTTTCTTTTTGGACACCATTATGAACTATTTATGAACTATTTTTTGAAGTATGAATTATGTTTGAAGCGTACGCAGATTCCCCAAACGGAGGTGAGTATGCTGGACGAAACCTTCGCCCAGCATACTCATAGAACTATGGCAGTAATTTCGTAAGTATAAGAGAACTATTTTTTTCCTTTCGCAACTATTTAAAACTATTTCAGAACTATTTTTTGGCATTCATGAAATATCAAAATTCCATGGTGAGTATGCTGGGCGAAGGGACACGCGTGTGCGTAGTTTTACGGGTGCGGCCGCCTGTAACCTCTTCACACCCGCAGGCGCAATTGGCATTACCCCCCCCCCCCCCCCCTTGCGAGGTTTCGATGGAGACGCAATCCCCAGAATCCCACACACGAGGGTACGAGGGATTTGCTCTAGCAATCTTTCACCCAAGACTGTGCGGTTTTAATTGTTCCATATCATCGGATAATTCCTATCACGCAAAGCGATTGAAATTTAGGAGGGAAATAGACTACCCATAGTCGGAAACAGCTCGTAGACCTACTACTTTTCATCCCTAAAATCATTTCAACAAATATTTATTCCATATTTGCGACAATATTCAAAGCAATTAAGATGACGTAATCATAAGGTGCAAATAATAAGTCTCCAAACAAATAAGATAAAAAATTATCATAAAGATGAATTTTAATCGACAAAACACTTCAGTTCCTCACAGAAATTTTAGAAAAATTTAATCATATTGCGTATGTATATAATAAAATTAAAATAAAGCAGCATATTAGCATAACTTCTAATTTAAAACTTGACTGGGTAATTGTTTAACGGATGAAGCAGTGGGTTTAGTGAATTAATAATCATCAACTTCCTACTGACAGCATAAAACCTATCCAGCGAGCTCTGACTACCCTACTCACCGGCAACATAACACGAAGTTATTATAACCGCGGTATTCTGTAGAGTGGTCCAATCGGACTGCTCGGTTGAGACGGAAATACTGTTATGTTCTACCTCCTACAAGCATAGAGTACCTAGTTAAAACAATAATTGTAATTCTTTAGGACGATAGAACACATAGAAGGTGAGATCCAATTACCGATGCCAAACATCCCAATGCTCCAAGAGGAACACCGCGGTATGGTAGAGATTGTGGACCCGGAGGTGATTACGCAGCTAGAAGAAGCTGTCATGATGTGGCAGATTCATATCGATGCTATTATAGCTACTTGTTTGGGCAAGGTACGTACTTTCATTTATTCTTCTAGGCAAGTACAGTCTGCATCAACAGAAGAAGATGATTTCCAGAACTTAAATAAAACAACGTTTGAAGAAAAATAATTTATGTAGTTTTTATTTTCCGGTTTTATTTGCTTTTGCGCGGAATCGTAATATTTAAAAAAAATAAAAGTAGCCTAGGTAAGTTACGCCTCATAGCATAACATCAGCTATTGAAATCCCGTCAAAATCAACGCAGCCACTCGTTACAAACAGACGAAAAAAATATGCATTATTGATTTAGGTATTGTGTGTGCATTCACGTTGTATTCATTTAGAAGACGTTTAACTGTTTCTATTTTAACATTACAAACAGTCACCCCAATTTTAATTATTTGTTAATTAATCTGTAATTCTGATTAGTTATTTATACATGGTATTTATGCTGATATCTTCGTCCTTCACTGGCAGACACGCGATGGCGAAGGCCCAATTGCAGAATACAGATATTGGCGTGAGCGAGATGCCGAGCTATCTTTGTTAGTGGAGCAATTGAAGCAGCCTATGGTCGTCAAAATACTTTATCTACTGAAGAAGGCTCGTTCGACGTATCTGGAAGTATGTATCGATATGTGCAACATTTTTTTTAAGTTACGGCTACACTTACCCGGGGGCGAGTTGGGGACACCGTGGTCCCCACACCAGATATGGCCCTGGGTTGGCCAGGATGCAAGGGATGGGTTATTCCCAGTTGCCACCACTGTCGACGCCACCACTGATGACAAATGGGATTTGTTTCCAAAAATTGTCCCACTTGCCACCACTGGTGGCGTCACCAGTGGTGGCAACTGATATTATGTCCACGACAATCTCACCTCAGGCAACCAACGGCCCATAGACGGCGTGCGTTTTAGTCGGTTCGAGTCCAACATAACCGGCGCCGGCAGGGGAGGTATGCGTGGGGATTTTTCGCACGATAAATAATTACCGCCATAATTTTAACAACGCTTAGGTGTAACCACGATTTACCGCCTAATTTATTGACATATGTCAGTAAACTGTAGTTTAGCTACACCACTTCATGTAGTAATTTAGACAGTAAATTTTATGCCATAATTAAGTATTGCGGTAACAGTCCGATAGAGATCCGATTCTCAGCACTCCATGGATTCACCGTGCGGTCGCCGGGTCCATAGCGTGATACAGAGAGGAACACCGTGACGGCGACTGGGACGCGCGACCCAGATGTAGGTTTAGGGTGGCCACCTTGTGATACATCAGCGCTCACCTCCACCGTCAGTAGTGTTCCCCCCCCCCTCCCCTACCTATCCAAATTTGGTAAGATCCTATCAATGCCGCTTTTGATATTCGATTTAGTAAAGAGCTCAATGATATTTACCGTAAATACTTGCTTTTATTGAGGTATTTACTTGATAGTCAAGAAACTATTGTGTACATGCGTTTGGGTTTAGGACTCGCACTTTCATGTATTATTATTAGTTTTATTATAAAGTGATGAGGTGACACAAACGTTATCGCGTCACGTCAGTTTTGTTACGACTTACTATTAAATTATTATGTATTACTTTATCATCATCATGGAGACGTATTTTCCTGATAGCATCGGAGGTCAAGGTAAACTCGGAGCTCAGAGTCAACCTTCCGACTTTTACTCCTCCACTTTGCACGGTTTTGAGCGTCCGTGGTGCTGAGAGACCATTAGCACGCATGAGACCCTCCACGACGTCTAGCCAGGACTTCTAGGGCCTATTATGTATTACTTAAATACATAATAATTTGTCGTACATGTTTCATAAAAGATTATGGGAAGTAATACTAATCTAGTAATTTGTTACAATTTTTTCACAGGGTTTTAAAAATAACAAGGAACGATTAATAGAGCAATACAATATGGCAAGCGATAACTTGAAATTTCTAAGCACTCTAATGCGATTCTTTACTGTAAGTAATTCTGTCATGAACTCTTGAACTTCTTATAATAGGCTACCGGCTTATCTAATATACCTTCCTCACGTTAATACAGTAAAAAAAAGTTCAAAATCTTTCGCCTCGAAATAAGGTACTTGATGGACGATTTTTGTTCCAAATTTCATAAGAAAGAAAGACATCCCATTGCCCACTTTCTTTCTGGCTGATTATTTCCAGAATCAGGTAACATTAAATAACAACTCGTGTATCATCAGGTCATAGAAGGCGATGCGCCGTTAACACAAGTGATAGAGATCCTGCCGGAACTCATGGAAAGTATCTATATGATGTGGGTGCTGTCTAAAGGGTACAGGACCGACGAAACTATGGTGCCGCTCATGTCTCGAGTCTCATGGGCGTTGTCTGACAAGCTTGAGAAGAATCTCAATGTCCATAAGCTCTTTGAGTAAGTAGGAGAGGATTTTTCGTTATTATTTTTATTGGTGTAACTTATTACTAGTGTTTATGATCTCGCTCACGTGGGCTTATGATTGAATCTGTTTTTTAAATGAAATAATAGAAGCCTAAGTTACGCTTAACATTATACATAACATTACACTATCTGCTGTAAAAATATCGTCAAAATCGACCCTAGCACTTCGGACCAGAACAAACAAAAATACACACAAAGAGACATTTTTATAAATTACTAGCTTCGTACTTCGACCCCGCGAACTTCGTACCGCCTAACAGTCAATTCTTTATTTTTTTAAATTTTTCTCCGTAAGAACCATGCTCGTACAATCAAAGAATATTCTCAAAAAAGAATTAGCGAAATCGGTTCAGCCGTTCTCGAGATTTGCGCTTAGCAACACATTTAGGGATTCATTTTTATATTATAGATTTTTCATGGAAAGTTGCTGTCAATATCACGAGAGATATCTGACTTTTATTGTGATGTTTTAGTAAACCGAATGAAGTAGTTCTGGCCTTAGCTCGCGCTGGCCAAAAGATAATGCAGATGTGGCACGACCTTTACAAAGAAACGCGAAGACAGATCGAGATCTGTGGCAAAGGTGCTCGCTGGGAATTCAATCAACCTTTATTGTTTACTACAACAGATTATATCGGCTCCGTTGGCAAAGACTTGGGCGATATAGTGCAGGTAAGAAAATTGCTTAGTAATTTAAGCATACATACATATATATAAACACGCCTTTATCCCCAGTGGGTTAGGCAGAGGTGGTTCTATTACCGGATCGATCAAATTCTTTTTCGGTTTTACTGTTAAAATTTATGTAGTAGAATAGTAGAATAGAGTATTTACCGTCCAATTGTAAAGCAGAATGGGCATGGCTATTGAAGTTTGATAGAAGTTTCCTTCCACGGATGAATAAATTTTAGAATAACGAGTGAGAACAATTTATGGGGTACTTCATAAAAAAATGTCTTTGCCGCTAAACATGGTCGGCAAAACGAGTACGTAATATTTCTACGTTATTTTTTGTATTACATATTGTAGGTAGTAGGCAATAGGTAATATTGTAATATTGCTTACTACCAGCGTCCGTGGTACCAATGATGATAACCCATGAACTCTGCAAAAGATCATGTAATTTCAGTCTTTAAAGTAGGTAATGCTATTAAGGGTTGTCTATTGTTTAACCGAAGATTATATGCCATAATCATCATATTCGCGAATTTCATTTGCCCGAATGTTTTGTTTGACCTAAAAGACATATGACATACTTTTAATTGCCCGAAACTTAGATACCATAACATACGAGTGCCATACGTATTGTTTTACATATTTTTATTTGCCATAATAATTATTAGACATAATATTTAAACGCCATAATGATTATTAGACATAATATTTATACGCCATAATGATTATTAGACATAATATTTAAACGCCATAATGATTATTAGACATAATATTTTCTTCTTGCTCTTTCTGGCTGTCGATGTCGATGGGTGTGATGGGTGGATGGGTTAATGGTCACAGTTCTAACCTAACTCAAATGGCACATAACCAAACTACTTCTGGGTGGTTTATAAAAAAATAACCACGAAGGGGATAGCGGGGTCTATTCGCTCGCTTCGCTCGCTCAAACGACCCCGCCATCCTCTTCTAACCTAACCTATCCGAGTTGGGGTGCCCTAAAGTCCCGATTGCATCCAGTTTCACCTGATATAACCGTTACACACTGTCACTGTTACACAATGTCGATGGCAGTTGATGTTATGGCATATGATAATTATGACATGTGATAATTATGGCATGTGAAAATTATGGCATGTGATAGTTAGGGCATGTGATAATTATGGCATGTGATAATTATGGCGTGTGATAATTAGGGCTTACAATGATTCTGACAAATGATGTTATGGTAAGTGATTTTATGGGAAACAAAGATTCTAGCACGTGATTAATATAGCAAATAAGAGTAGGGCAAATGAATATTATGTCTGTTAATATTATGGCTGTTGACTATTATGGCTAATGATATTAGGGTAAATAAAATTCGGGCAAACGGCGGTATACCGCTATTAAGGCCTGAAATTAAAAAGCTTTTTGTAGAGTGAATGAATGTAAAAGTGTAATGAAACTTATAATTTTATTTTGGACTTTAAAGATACAGCAATAAAGACTTAATTTAAGACTTTATTGCTGTACCTATCTTTAAAGTCCACGCTATTTTTATGTATGACAGTAGTTTTGCTTTAGCAGAATCGAGGGCCAGTTACACTCACTGGTGAATACGGGGGGAACAAAATTATGTACCTTTTTTTTTCATACTACTTAGGCCGCAGGTAAGCACACGCCACTTCTGACGGTAAGAGGTTACTGTGGCCTTTGGGCGAGTGCAACACCAGGGGATTCTAACTCGTGCTGCCGACCCTGTAAGAACAGAGGGATTCTGTGCCGTCAGCGCAAAAGATAAGCCTTTAGTTTTCCCACTGACAGCACACAATCTCCCCAGTGAGCTCAGGAGTACCTATGTAAATAATGTACCTATCAATTAGATATACTAATAATCCACTGAGTATTTTGCAGGTGCTCATAGACTTTGAGCGTATCTTCGGCCTCGAACTCCAATCGATCATAAGCGATCCATCTCAGATTGATGACGTGCGCAAACGCGTCAAAAACCTTGTCTTCCCAATACGAACTATTGACTTCAGCGTATTTGTATTCGATAATAAGGAGAATTGGGATGTTATTATGGGTGATTTTTGGCGCGAAGTGAAATATTTAGAAGCAGAAGCAACAAATTATATAAATACTAGCTTTGGAAATTTAAGGTAATTGCAAATATAATACGAATACGGCAATAGGCTCACCCCCTATTACGTGGGACATAATACAATGATTGGTGAAATGTGGGTGTTAATTCACCTCTGCCTAACCCTCCGGGGATAAAGGCGTGATTGTATGTATGTATGTATGTATGCAAATATTATAATAAAAATTATTTAAACTGTTGATTGATGGAACTTGATGGAACTTGTTGTTTGTGTCTCAAAGGTTTACATTGACCGTCAATGTAAACCTTTGAGAATGCCGCAAGGCGAAACCGGTTAGGTCAATAATAAATATCGTGGAAAAATACAAGTGTGTTATCAATATGAATAATAAAAATTGTATGGTTATGATTTAAATGTTACCTACACTAACAGTTCACGAATAAACGATTAAACCAGAGCCTGCATTTTGGGAGGCAGGCAAAATACAGGCTCTGGTATATTTACTAGAGCCTTTATTTTGCCTGCCTCGCTTTGAAATAAGTTTTCACCACGTTTAGAGAGAAATGTATCAACCCATTTTGATATCAAACAAATGCACCAATCAACTGCTTTAACGCCCATATAAAACGAACATTGATGGTTTGTAGTTTATAGATTACTAACTGTTGCCCGCGGCTCAGCCCGCATGTAAATCTGATCCCGTTCCCGCTGCACCTTCGGTTTATCTTGTCATATACTTCAGTTATTAACATTTTATAGGTCATCAGAAGAAGCGCTTACAGTATTATTGAAATTTCTCGAATTTGATACGCGAGAGTCGATGCGGCGCCAACTGGCCACGAAGTTCGACCTCGTCATGAGACAGTTCATAAAGGAGATCACAGCTATTGATGATAAATTCACCGTAAGTGCCTTCGATTTAGTTCAACTTGAAGTAAAGAAAAATATGCTTGGCAATTAATAAAATCATAATAAAACTATAAGGAACTAGCTCATCCGTGCTAGGTCGTCAATAATCGTGAAAAATCCTACATCACGATTGCAGAACGCCTCCGCGTAAGTTCGAGGCATAAATTGACAAAGTTTTATCGTAATTGGATGAACGAAACAGTGTACAGTAAAATATTAGCAAGAAATCATATAACAGTGAATTGAACTTCATATAAATTAAAACTGAATTAAATTAAACAGTGAATGATAGTTGGTATTAAAAAAGTCCACTATTTCTAAATTATTGTCTTTATTTGTAGCGTCAACGTAAAAACCCTCCGTTACTCCGCAACCATCCACCTGTTGCTGGTGCCATTTACTGGGCTAGAGCACTTTTCAACAAGATGAAACAACCTATCATGAGGTTCCAGAAAGTAAGTTTATCATACATAAGCCACATTCGCTTCATCGTCTGCATGTGCTTGTCTCTATTATTTGAAGTCGGCGCAATGTATCATACACACAAAAAAATGGATTCCTTATCATTCTATTCCAATCTTTCCTGTAAAACGTCATCTCCTTAGATCCTTTCCTCTTAGGTCCTTTTTTTACACAATCCTTGTATCTTTTCTTAACCTTACCTCTACTCCTAAACCCCTCCACATTCACGCTTTCAACCTTTCTAACAACGTTTATCGCCTCTCCTTTATATTATTTTCATGACAGCTGCTTGCTCCTCACATATTTTTCACTTATTTGGTGTAAATTTAGGTGGCAGAACTAAACGACTGTGAACAAAAGAAGGAAGCATTTCTACAATACAAGGCGTCATCAAAAATGATTAAAGAGTATGAAGATGCGAAATATAAAGAGTGGGTGACGGACGCCTCTAACTTCGTCGACAAGATGATGAAGAAGAATGTGCTTAAAGTCGATTTTAAGAAGGAAACTGGTACGATGTTGTTGGTTATTTGGAGTGTTATTTGACTTCAAAAACGTGAAACCAATTCATCAAAGCCTTCCGGACTTAGTTTAAAAATGAAAAACACGTGTTAAAACATAAGTCCTTATCATGGGCCTACCGAACTTTCTTTAAGAGATGGGGCAAATGTCAAATCGGTAACTTTGGCAGGGCAGAGCAAGGTGGAGCAAGTGCCCCACTTGCCTCCCCTGGATACGACCATGGTCCTTACTCATATTTTTTCAAGTGCGGAAACCCCCTCACTCTTTACCGCATCGGAGCTAACGATGAGGGGGTATGTCGGACTCAAACTAATTAATATCGTATAGTATTTTGTCGCATCTGTTTGTGGCTGGCAAACCAGATATGCCATAGATAAAATATCCTTGAAACTTGAGATCTTAAATATCAAATACCCAGTTATTTCAATGTCAATATTAAATGACAATGCAATCACCAAATCTGTTAACTCAATTTAGTTACAATTCCTAACCTAGGAGTCTTTTACCTGGCCCTCGATTCTGCTAAAGTAAAACCACTGTCGCACCACAGACACTGCAAAAAATGCCATTAAATTTTCGATTTTATTGCCATAGTCTTAATGTCCAAAGTTAAATGAAAAGATTTTCATTACACTTTTTCATTCACTGTACATAAATTCCATTTAATTTTAAACTTTAACGGTATTGCTTGAAAGTCTAAAATTAAATGGATTTTTTTACAAAGTCCGTGATATGACCAGTATGACAGTGGTTTTACTTCGGCAGAATCGAGGCTCTGTTTTATCACCCTGACAAATCATGCTCGTAATATGTACCTCTTTCAGAGGAGTCAAAGCCTGCGGCCAAAGGTATGCAGTTAACAGCGGCTGGTCGTGCTCGGAAGAAGGCCTCCATGACATCGCTCTGTCCCATCGATATTGTCAATAAAGAGATCGCAGATAAACGGCGAAGGGACAAAGCTCGTGAGTGTAGTAGGATCCAAACTAGCTGCAATTTCCACAATTAAGTTGCATCCATCCTAATCGGTGCGAGTTATACGATTGTAAGACTGATGACTGACTGAAGAATCTATATTAATATAAATTATTACCTATTACAATACAAGCTCTGTTTACTTTGAGTCTATTCTAGATGAGGCTGTGTAATTCTAGGAATACACAGCCTCATCACACATTATCTTCTAGAATATATTTTTAAAACTATTATTATCAAAGGTGTAAAATGGGATATGTATCAATGTATTAAATTAACTGAAGTCAAAATATTATTATATTATAAATTAAAAATTAAATAAAAAAAATTAAATATTATTATTATTATTAATAATATTTTACCTGCTTACCATAAATTTTAGTATACTTATAAAATTGTAATCAAAAATTAAGATAGCCATGTTTTTTTATAACAATTTTATTATTTTTTGAACTGTCAACCATGCAATTACGAGCCCGACCGACAGCTGGTTAGATAAGAAATATTTCCGAATTATCCATGTAAATGTCTAAAGTTAGTAACAAACTCACCATAAATTCATTCTAACTTTTATATTGCGCGAATTACGTCCTCATTCTACAACAAACAACGTCTGTAAAATATTTTATCTTCTCCCCATTTCCGACGGAATTTTTCTCGCTTCATATCCATAAAAAAAGTATTTTTTTATTTATTTGTTTCCCGGCTAAATGGGATACAAGGACTACCCCCACTATTCACAAGGCAATAAGGGATGTATTATCTCCCTTGTATTTATAAGACCTAGAGTACTATAAGTTTGATAAAGTGCTATTTTACTTCAATACTCTTTAACCCTTCAATACTCTTTAACTTTGTTTTGTTATTTATCATGATATTTGTTGGTTTCAGTGATGTTGATGAGAATACCGGGTCAGCATTACGAGAATGTCAGATCGCCTAGCTCAGTGTCTCTACTAGCTAAGGAAGGACTGGTACGTTATTCTTTAGTGGTCTTAACTGTTTCAACATGATGAGTGCCTTAGTAATAACATTTCTTCAATTTTTTTCTATGGATCACAAAATAATTAAAAAAAAACTAATTTCATTTGCTTCATTCTGACTAAAACTGTAGTGCCGTGGTCCAAAATTAGCATGGAATCTTTCATAGCGCGATGCAGGTCTATAACGATTCCCACGTAGTTCAGCCTATCTAAAGAATTACTAAACAAGTTTTTTTCTTCTCGTGTAGACTGACGTCACATGGCGTGACCTGACTGTCCACAAGCTAATGCAGGAGTACGATCTGGAATTTCATCCCAACTTTGATAGAGATATCTTCCTGGTTATACAAGAAGCTGAGCTCATGGAACAACTTGGTTAGTGTACGATACGATTCGACTTGTTCATTATTTAGAAAATTGAGTACTTTCCTGTACTTATTTTAACTACAGGAATTGCTTGAATTATTTAACTGAGTTTCTGAGCTTATTAAGAATGGTAAAAGAGCGGTAGAAGTTGCGCCTGTTCTTATTTCATAGATTAGACACGAGTTTCAATCACAGGCGTAAATAGTCGGTAGTTTTAAATTGTTTAACATAGAAGTAAGGTGTGACAAGGAAATTAATCAATTTAATTGTGTCGGCTAATACAAACGAACGGTTACACAAATAATGATAATACACTCAACCAAATTGTGCAATATTTCGTATAGAAAATCTATTCCCAGTACTTTATAGTGCCTGAAGGAGTCTATAAACTTAGGCTTTAGATGACCAGAGATGGGCAAAGTCTTGAATATTTCGTTTTTAAACAGGTTTCGGCTTACCAGATAACATTCGTGACGTAGCACTACAGAAATCCCGCTTATATTACGAGCTAGAAGCGCTTTCGGAAGTTATAGCTAAGTACAACGTAAGCGCTAAAGCGCTCAGCCCCTCAGAGACACACCTCATGAAACGCCATCTGCTGGATATGGAGAGACATATACTGCCAGGGTTGACCAGGGTTACGTGGACTGCGCTCGGAATCGGAGAGTACATCAAGGATATCACTAAAGGTAAAGAAAGCAATAAGATAGCAAGATAAGCAACGACCTCAGTGATGTAGCGGTTGAGCGTTCAATCGTTCAGAGTTCGTTGGCTCAATTCCCTCTCAGTGCAAATATTTGTATGCATGATAATATAGGTCTATTTGCATTTTCAGTTCTACTTATTTTGGGTTTAGATAGGGCTGTGTAAATAATAGAAGAAATTAAAAAAACACGTTTGAAAGTTTACCGTTAGGTATTTCAGTTTAGAGTGAAGTGCAAACGATATTGCTGCATAGTAAAAATTCTGCTGCATAGTTTGTGTAAATTGATATTGCCAATTTTTTCCAAAACTAGTCCGATTTTATTGTATCTATTGTCTCAGGTGAGAATTCCTTACGAGCTGTGTACAAGCAGCTGAAAATGGTGGAAAAGGAAGTCCAGTTCCTCTTGGATCAGCTGGAAGCATTCGATTTATTTCCCGTTCTACGACCCCAGAACTACGTAGACCCTATAACTAAAGAGCCAGATCCAGAATGGTTGTACCCTTGCAAGGTAAGAACGTAGAATGATCGAAAAGACTCTTTGAGCCTATTCTGCCGAATCTGCGGTACAATTAAATTAAGTTTGATTTCTGTTAAGTTCTTTTACTTACAATATGTAAGACGATCTTAGGAGATGTAAGATTTTTAGTATTAGGGCGTAGATCTAGATTCAAGAATAATACAGGCCTGAATTTCGATTTATAAGTAGGTATATCTGAGGACAGATTGTGGTATAGATGACAGTCTATACAAGTCGATTCACAAATGAGCCTTGTACTGGAATACGAGCGTCGTGTCGTGACGAGGTTTGCCAAAAAGCAACCTAAATGTCGGAGAAAGTGTGTATAAATAATTATAGGATAAAATCCCTTGTTCCTTATGGTCAAACTTTTAATATGGTGACTGTTTTCTACAGGCGTACTTTGTGGAAATAGAAAACGAGCGTATAGAGCGAGTTGCGAGTCTCGCCCGTATTTACGAGCGTGTGGGCCCAATTCTAATGAAACTGGAGTACCTAATCTTGGGCACCAGTACGGGCCGCTGCGAAGTTATGACCACCTACTATGCGTTCTGGGAGCAAAGAATATTCACATGCCTTGTCAAGTTAGTGGTTCAGTTTATATTAGTGGAATTGCTATAGTATTGGGCAGTTATTCATGGGATTGTAGAAAATAGCGTCAGTACCTTTGTGGTTGTGAAGTTGGCCTCGTGATTGAGAAGTCAAGTTGTTAAGTCAAAAATCATTTAGGTACTCTGTATAAAAGTTCCCAGGTTCGAATCTTGGCCATAACGCTACCGATGTGGAACCTCTTCTAACAGAAGTAATTTAGCTTATGAACGGAATGCCGTTGTCAAACTTTGAGTGCGGCTATCATATAGTTTTATAGTGGTTACAGTGACTGCTACTTGTGCATCCCTGCATCATCGCTGAAACATGTGATGTGAAAAACGCGACGCATTAAGCAATTGCTACGTTACTGATTGCCGAAGCTAACCGACAAACAGTAATCCATACTAATATTATAAATGCGTAAAAGTAACTTTGTCCTGTCTGTCTGTTAAGCTTTCACGCCTAAACCGCTGAACCGATCTCGATGAAATTTGGTACAGAGGTAGATTAGTCTTTGAGAAAGGACATAGGCTATGTTCGGTCGCGATAACCGACATCCACACGGGCGGTGCCGTGGGCAACAGCTAGATTTCATATTCTCTAAACTTATACTTCTGATTAAATTTATAACAGGTTGGTGCTGGAGAACCTCCAAGATTTCCAACAGATGCTCAGCGAGAAGATGCCAATGTTCCAAGTTGATGCGGTGCTTGTACCACCAGATATTACAATGCGGCCCACGCAATCCGAAGTGTGCAATATACTCGGATATAACGTTAAGCACTTCCTTAACAGGTGAGACGAGATGTTCGTGTTCAGTTTTTTACAGAACCGTTGTTATTCAGAAAACAATCTTACCATATTTGTCAGACTTACCAAATGCACACAAGACCTAATCCTCTTAAAAGTTTTTGTTGCGAATAAGTGCATCGAGTTTTTCATAGACAAAAACTTGTAATCTATAGCCTAGATTCAAAGACCGCTTTAAAAGCAAAGTAGTGTTTAATGCGGTTTTTAAAGCCCACTGCATGTATGTAACCGAGACGTTTACAGACCACACTTAGAAAGAGAAAGTGAAGAACAGAAAACTGAACAAACTCCCTCGAACATTCCGAAGATACGTATTAGCGCTTTATTTCAAAACTTAAACACAGAAAGCACATGGGGAAAATATGGCCAATGTTTTTCAGATTTACTGCATTTCCCCGTTGGATGAAGAAGACGTGTCTCCCTTGCGCCCCACAAACCATCGTTGAAGCAACCGGCAGTGAGTTCTATGTGTACTCGTACTTTGAAGACATCCTGAGGGTTACTGCTATTAACGATATCACGATGCTCATACAGGATACCATCTACAGGCTCACTCTGGACATCAATTCTTATATTCAAAAGTATGTTTATACCAAAAATAATGAAATAGAAACAGCGATTACAGCTTAGGCGGGACTCAAACCGGCGATCTTTACCTCACAGTTGGAATGCTCTGACCACTGAGCCACCAAGCCACGCCCAAAGCTGATCCAAATTTTTCTAAACATCCGTCTTACGGTGACGGTGGGGACGCCATCTATCGATACTCGTACGAACTATCGGAACCAATGAATGATGTTGCAAGCATTTTTAAACATTGATTTTTGATGACTCCGCTGAAACAATTGAATGATAGTTCGTATTAGTATCCCTTACGCTCCTGTCGCGTGTCGTAATACTCACTGGTTAACCTCTGTAGTATTTATTGAATCTCAAATGATTATTATATATTTGTTCATTTTTAGATGGCTTAAATACCAACACCTCTGGGCATTTGACAAAAACCTGTCCTGCGAAAAGTACATCCAAAAATACGAACAAATATTTAAATACGATGAGAAATTCTTCTTTTTTGAGGATATCATATCAGATTTGGATAAGCATGTTAAGTTCGTAGACGTAGGCGCTATTAGAGTCAATCTTAGACCTATCATACAGCAAATTCAGGGTCATGCGCAGGAGTGGAAAAATATTTTGGGGCATTGTATCCTAACTAAAACTAGAATGAACATGCATGAATTGAAAAATCAAGTTGAGGTGAGTTTTGGATTTATTGATATCGTAATAAATAAATAAATATCAACTTAAGTATAGTAGGAAAGATAAAATACGAAGCATGTTCCAACACTCTGTGTGACATGAAAGAAGTAAACAATGATAACTGCTTCTGATCAGACGGCGGCAGCCCGTCTGACGGGTAAGGAAGGGAAGATGGGGAACATTACATAAATATTAACCCATTTCGATTTACATAGAAAGTTCGTGTCCCGCCCGAAGTCGATTCTTTTTCCTTTCTAAATCGATTTGAATAGTTAGCATAATAAAGGCTTCAAAATTTCATTCAATATTAACCCATTTATCAATTATTGATGTACCTATATTTATGTAAAGAGCGTTTATAAATATTTAAACGTTCAGCATTTTTTGGCTATTTAAACGTAATAAGTTATCTAAACTTAACTCAATATTCTAACAATAATATCGTTGCACCCAGTCGCTTCGTACAACAGTAAACATGAACATCAAAGGGTTGGAAGACTTCAAGCTTGTAATGGCGACCATCACTCAGGTGCAACAACTCGTCATCACTGCGGAGGTCAAATACCGCAATATGCAGGAGTTGTTTCACATGCTCAGGCAGCATGGTATCGAGGTAATCTGGTCGTTACTGCGTAATAACTCACTATTTCAGCAAGTGTGGAGTGTGGTACTTGTGGCACAGTTCATTTGATGTCTACCAACGATGGACTTTCATGAAAATCCTGATCTGCTGAGTCAAGGTCATTTTTTGAAGTACCTACACGTTTTAAGCTTCTGTATTTTTAGCAATTTTTTTATTATCCTATGAATACTGAACAATATATTAGTAATCGTTAGTAGCTTAGTGGTTAAGGCTTACAATCGACAGGATTCAGATACTGGCCATTTTTTTTGTATACCTACTACTTACGTCGCAGACAGACAGTAAAGTACTGACTTGAACCCACTCCTAACGCAAGCATTTTAAGTTAGGTGAAGGGGTTAACAGAACTACTATAGACCGACGCCGCGATCACTGCCATCCGGTCGCGATCTCACCATAGTCATTTTATAGTACATATTCTTTAAAAAATATGCTTGGTGACAATTCAAAGTCCACCTATGACAAATCGCCTTCCATAAATACCTACTCACCTTGTGTGCAGGTTGACGACGACGACCTAACATTCGTCGGAGGTCTTCAGACATCGTGGGGTAATTTACAACAGACTTGTCTCTTCCGTGGCAATACTTTGGAAGAGACTAAAGAAAAGTTCTCCACATTAAACGTAGTAGAGATAGCTAACTTCTTAAAGGAGCTAGATGAATTTGTAGAGAAGTTTGACCTTGAAGGTCCTGCCACAGTTGGTGAAGATATGGATAGGGGATCCCTATTGATGGAGGTAAGGAGTGTAATTGTATAAGTTAGCCATGAAAGTGTTACAGAATATAGGGTATATGGTATATCAAGCAGTCCCAAAGTAAGGCTGGCTTTCCACCGGAGATGTGCTATGCAGCTGTGCTACGTAGGTGTAAAAGCTAAGCTATGAAACTATGAAGCGTAGTGAGTAAGATTAGATGTGCTATGAAATTCCCTACGAATATTCAAAATTCGAATCTATTCTCCATCCTACACACGCATTTTTCTATATAAAACATAGGTAAGCTGAACCCTTTTCCACCAGCGCTATGCTACTTTGCTATGCTGGACTAATGATTGTGATTGGTGGATATCAAACGCAGCCATAGCAATGTAGCATAGCACGTCTCCGGTGGAAAGGCAGCCTAGTCACCTGATCTACATGATGCATACAAACATGCATTGATAAATAGGCAAGAAACATCCCGCCATATATGTTGCAAATAAATCCCACATATTGGAATTACTGCATCTCTATTAAAATGTAAATAAACGTTTTCATCCCACCATCTCGGAAAGAGTATTTTTGCTCTTCGATAACTGAGCGTAAAAGTCGTTTTTATCCTCTAGAGGATAAAGTAAATTTGAATTTAGAACATCGTGTGTACTAGGTTTGTGAACTCAAAACATCATTAAACCTATTTACTTCTACCTCTATGGTGCCGAATTTATCATACAACTTTTTTTTAATTTATGAAAAACTTAGACTCGGAACCTCATTGGTATACTTTTTTTTTTAAATTTGCTTTGCGCGCATCAATTTTTTTCACGTTATATTGTTGAACATTGTTGTTGAATTTTTATTTTTTTGTATTTTATTATTAATATTAATATCTACACATATATTATACAGCCTCCGTGGCGTAGTGGTAGTGAACGCGGCCGCTACGCAGGAGGCAAGGGTTCGATCCCCGCTCAGTGCAAATATTTTTTATGCATGAAAATGGGTATTTGCATTGGTCTGGTCGTGCCTTGGAGAGCACGTTAAGCCGTCGGTCACGGATGCCATACGAACATCTATGGCAGTCGTTACGGGTAGTTGGAGCCCTAAGAAGTTCAACAACAACGGTCTAGCTGCAATGCTTCGATATCGTCTAATATCACCATTGGGTTGTGGAGGTCAGATGGCAGTCGCTTCACGGAAAATATCGAGGTACAGCCAAATCCGCAGTTAAGACTGGTAAAGCGGACCCCGGACTCCGAGGTGAAAGCTTCGGATGCGACTGGGAATTAACGCTAAGAAGGAGAAGCATTTCATTATTTCCTCGCTGAGGTGGGATGAAAAGTTACGTGTTGCACTCGAGTGCAAAGATTTTTCACCTTGTGCTCTTTTGATTCCCTCGCTAACGCTCAAGATTCTAATTTGTGAATCACTTGCTACGCTCGTGATTCAAATTTAGAATCTTTCGCTTGCTCGGTCATCAAAACTGAGCACGCGGTTAAAAAGCAACTTTGCACTCTTGTATAACAAATAACTATTTACATATTAGGAATACAGCAAATACTTCGACGAATTAGAGGCACGGAAGAAGATACTTCAGGCCGCTGAGCAACTCTTCGATAACCCACTCGCAGACTTCTCAAACTTCAACCGCGCAAAGACGGACTTCAACGCAATGGAGCAAGTGTACAAGATTTACAAAGCCCAGAAGAATGCTAGACAGCTTTGGGCGAAGACCTTGTGGGTCAATCTAAATCCTCAAGCCCTCGTTGATGGCATAGAGCAGTTCTTCAAAGAATACAGGTCAGTTGACAGACAAAGCGGTAAAGTATATTTCAGCAGATTTATTATGATTTATGTTAAAATTATTACTTAATATTACCCATGCCTTCGCTCGCGTGGCAACCAATTCTTCGGATAAAAGAACCTACATTCTATGTTATTCTTGTGCAAAATTTTAGTAAAGCCATCTGGCCGTTTATGCGTGATACGCCGGGGGTGTCAAAGACTGAGAGTTGTTTGTGAAGGGTCGACAGTGTTCAATTAACGATTGTATGCTGTTTGTAATTCTCCAGAAAATTGCCTAAAGCGGTACGTCTTGCTCCCACTGGCATGATGCTAGACACGAAGATGAAGCAGTTCAAGAATGTGGTGCCTCTCATGGTGTCGCTTAAGAATGAAGCTATGCGCGAACGCCATTGGAAGGAACTCATGCATAAAACTGGTGGGTCTTTATTTGTTTTGTCCGAAGCCTTGTATCTTTTGTCCCTTACTTTACTTAGGTATATAGGTAAGTTCAGAGTATATTATAGGTACGTAGGAGATGTAAACACTTTTTTAATAAAATTCATACACTAATAACATAGAATGTTATAAAATAGAATCTTCACAAAATTTCATATTCAAAATATTAGCTGGATAATTTTTGTATTTCTATTGATAGGTCAGGACTTCGACATGTCACCGGAGCGGTTCACGTTGGAAAACATGTTCGCCATGGAATTGCATAAATACCAGGAGGTAGCTGAGACCATTGTCAATTTTGCTATCAAGGTTAGTAAATTTATTTATTTTGCTACTTGACACTTTTGAGACTAAACCTTTGCGAATAGGATTTTTCTGCGTCAGATCCGGCCACGAACCCGTGACCTCTCAATCGTGAGGCTTACTCATGAACCGTTTAAGGAGATAGTTCCTACTGATTCTATTTTTTTTTCCTTTTAGGAGTTAGCAATCGAACGTGGAGTAAAGGAGGTTCAAGATAACTGGGCTAATATAAGCTTCACTGTAGCTCGACACTGGAACCGTGGCGAAGACCGCGGCTACACTCTCAATCCCTGTGATGAGATTACTGTTAAGCTAGATGACGACGCCATGACATTACAGAGCATGGCGGCCTCACAGTAACTATCCTTTTTATTGACATATATTTATAGTTACAATATAGCAGTACAGAGACTCGGGGCTGAGTAGTAATTGAGTATTACATTGTTAAGGTTAAGCAATACTAGCCAGGTCAGTCTTACGATGGATGACACATTGCCTCAGAAAGCGCGCTAAGCCGTCGTCGGTCATACGAACATCTGTGACATTCGTTACGGGTATTTGGAACTAGAACTAGAGTTTGACTGGAAGGTCTTTGTCCTCTGATGTAACTACAGAACTTAAGAGCTGATCGTTTCTCCAAAAAACCTGAGCTGTTAAAGTAGTTGTCAAATTCACAATTTTTCAATTTAAATACAAGTCCCGAGTGTAGTGTCTTTGAGTCAATCTATTATTATTTAGTACAGTCATAAGTCCGCTAACACTTGCGGTAGAATTTTTACTAATAAAATATGTTTTTTAGGTTTATCGGACCGTTCCTGAATGTGGTACACAAATGGGAAAAGACGTTATCTCTCATGTCGGAAGTAATAGAAGAGTGGATGGCGACGCAACGAAAGTGGCTCTACTTAGAAGGCATTTTTGTAGGAGGAGACATTCGCGTTCAGTTACCCGACGAGGCTAAGAAGTTTGATGATATTGATAAATCCTTTAGAAAGGTACTCCTTTGCTGTTAATGTTCCGGTTTTTGGTAGAAAAAGGTCCGACTGTCGAGTCTTGTATGGTGCACTATGAAGTCACGACGCCCCGTTAGTCTCGTGGAAATGCTTCTTTAACGGTTTGACTATACACTGTGCTGTATAAACATAGTATTCCAACAAAATACTGATAATAAGATACTGTTTGTTTTCCGAATAAAATAAAATGCATCGCAAAAGATGGCTCAAAATACGTGTTATGTGAGAGCGATGAAGTTGCCTTTAAACTCAACTACTCAATGTGTGCATATTATGGGACGTAAATGTCAAACTTGTACCAAAGTATTTATTACTATTTTTTACGCCGCCTTGTAGTGACTATTACCGTATACCAGCAAGTGGCTAACCGTGTGCTTGTTTGCGATCCAGTGCTTTCTCTACTGTAATCTTACTTTTTATTTAGATAATGCTGGATACAGCGAAAAGACTCAATGCGGTGGATTGCTGCACTATAAGTGGCAGATTAGAGGAGTTCATCAACTTAGGCCTTGGACTACAGAAGTAAAGTTTTTCATACTTTGCTATTAATTTTATCGCATATCTACAGTATTCTGTAATTCCTAATATCGTGCAGGTGTCAGAAATCGCTAAACGACTACTTGGATTCGAAGAGGCGTATATTCCCGCGGTTCTTCTTCATATCGACGGATGAGCTGCTATCCATACTCGGCAGTAGTGAGTGCTCGTGTGTGCAAGAACACATGATCAAAGTAAGTACAGATTTGAACAAATCATTAGAAACCCCCCTTTAGTTTCCTTTAGGTAGATACACTTTCATCTAGTACAGGCAAATATTTATGGGCGGCATTGAGGCGGGGCGGTAGAGAGTTCGACTGCGAAGTCGGTGGTTGCGAGTTCGATTTTCGCTCAGGGCAAATGTTTGTATGCATGATTTTTTCAAAATAAAATCAAGTGTATACTTTTTTCATAAACAACCAAAATTGACATATAACTTACCTCAATTGCCACAGCAGATTAGGCCGTCGTTACTTCTGATTAAAACGCTGCTAATTTTTCAGATGTTCGACAATATACGTGCTTTGGATTTGTTTGTTGACCATACAAATCGTCCCGTCGCCGCCAAAATGATATCAGCAGAAAATGAGGTACTTACATCTACATAAATGACCAGTTTATTTGCAAGTTTTATCAAGTATTTTCAAATCATATTATTTATTTTAACCGTGATAAACTCCCAACGTTGGGAAAAAAATCCCAACGGGTCACAGGTGTTACTGGATGCAACATGACCAACTTGAGAGATGTGAAGAATCGTATTCTAGAAAATTCCCGTTGGGTCAGTATGAATAGTAGCTAAGAACTATATTTTTGCCTGTAGATCATGGAGTTCCGTAACGTGGTGTACACTGAGGGTCGAGTCGAAGATTGGATGAACCTTGTACTCATCGAAATGCGGAGCTCTAATAAGTTTTTGTCCAAGAAGGCTATATTCTACTATGGTAGAAACTGGAAAGTACCCAGGTTTGTGAATATAGAAGATTTAATTATGTAGCTTTGTGTAACAGCACTAGCTTTACTTTATTTTATAACTTTAAACTTTATAGAACGGAAATGATATGAATTGAAATAAACTGACAGTTAGTACCCTTACATCCGTCTGTGAGTCCGCTTAAATGCATATTGACGTGTTCTACCTAATAAAATCATAATATTACTGAGAAAAACAGACATTCAAAGCAATATGGGGTTTTTCAAAAACCGTATTAGAACGTTCCTATAGGGTTGACACGACACTTGGCAACACGATTATGACGCTCTTGTTGCACACGTCCCTAAGCCACGGTAACCATTTTCCATAAAGTGGGCCGTGTGTTTGTCTGCCACCTAAGTGGTATAAAAAACATTCAGTAATATAGGTACATAAACTATTATGGTCATTCACATTACTATTCTATACTATTCGGCAACTCCATAAATACATGGTAAATATCCCGATAGTTTTATCATTCTTTAATCTCCACGTATCATTAAAATGTATAATCCCAGTAGTTGTGGTACTTGTCTGCAGAACTGATTGGATAATGGAGTACATAGGTATGGTGTGCTTAGTTGCAAACGGCGTATGGTGGACAGCGGAAACGGAGGAAACTTTCAAACGTATTAAAAAAGGGAATAAACGGGCTATGAAGGAACATTTAGCGCAACAAAACGAACAGCTCGATGGACTAGTCGTTAAAGTCAGACTGGGTAAGTTGGTTCTTTTTTTTTTTTGAGATATTCAGGTTCAGGTCATATACTTTGGTAGGAACGCGATACACAGGAGCTTATTTCTAGGGTAAAAATAGGCTAATTATCCTGGAAATAGGCTCCTATGCGTCGCGTTCCTTTATTTCTCTCTATTTCAGACTATTATGTATCTCTGTACCAAGGCTTAAACAGAACCGCAAATAATAAAGTAAGGTTTCAAAAATAGTCTTGTGTTTACAGACCTTATATCAAATGACCGTCTAAAATATGCTTTGGTAGGAAACGTGCTCATAAGAACCTGCATTACGTTCCTTTATTTCTCTCTATTTCATACTATTTATCTATCTCTGAACCAAAATTCATCCAAAACCGCTAATAAAAAAGTTAGCATACAGGCAGAGGTGTATGAACACTTACATTTCGCCAACTGTGAATTTTCGGTCCCACTCAATAGGGGGCGAGCCTATTGCCGTCAAGCGGGCACAGTTAGGTTACAAAAATATTTTTGTGCTGCAGACTTATCACCAAATGACCGTCTAAAATTCCGCACAATAACGACAATCGACGTGCACGCGCGCGATATCATCGAAGGGTTCGTACGTGACAACGTGACCGAGGCGAGCGAGTTTGAGTGGGAGAGCCAGCTGAGATTCTACTGGTTGAAAAGGGAAGATGCTCTTTGGGCCCGACAGTGCACAGGTTATAGATTTCTCTTTACACCGACTTGCGACATCAAATTGAGTACATATAGCAATTAAAATTTACGTTGGGGATGTACAGAGTCCTAGCAACAACCTTGGGACCAAGCAAACCTCACTTACATGTCTGTTGACCTGCAAAATAACGATCAAAACTCTTATGGAGGCTTTCCTCTCAAGAACAATAAGTGGATCTTGCGCTCCAAAATACAAAATTTGGACGCAACTGGGAAAATCGCTATAAAGATGATGATGATGATATATTGATATTCTCATTAGAGAACATAAAATAATTATGATTTTAAGTAATTAGAATGTACATTTTTCCTATAAATTCAAAACGTCAACACTGGTATTGAATCTGTGACTGTTGAACTGTTCCGATCGAGGGGATTACCCTAACCAACTGGATAGCTAAAAATTTCGTCTACATACGCCTTAAAGAGAAGTTGGAGCCATCTACCGGTAATTTTAGATGTTGTGCTCCGCATTTATGACTAAAATTTCAGCTTTTTACGTGATTTAATAAGAAGATCGCTTTCAATCTCAATAATAATTCTCACACAAAGTCGAAAATATACCTGTATTACCGATACTAACATTAGTCTAAACTTCATAACCTGTTGTAGGATTATTCGAGTACGGTTACGAGTACATGGGACTAAACGGGCGATTGGTCATCACTCCGCTAACTGACCGCATCTACCTCACTATAACCCAAGCGCTCACCATGCAGCTAGGAGGAGCGCCCGCTGGTAAATATACGTCACCTAATTAGAAATTGTTTGTTACTTAGAATTGAGGTAGGCAGAGACTTCCACTTGCTATGATCCTTGTATAAGACTGTCGCTTCTTCTATTTTCATAACTGATCTCATTGCATGTTAATATGATTAACATTAGAGAAAGTATTTTGAATTATACTATCCAAAATGTTTCAAGCAATTTATCGTTTAAGTTAAATAAAGTTTTCTTTTCACCACATGGTTTCCCAGTATCATAAGTAGTTTGCAGAAAATTGTGAAAATATCTAAGGATTTTTATCACATCCCAGTTTCGTTCAATAGTAAAAACCCTACTTATGGTACATATTGCGTATAGGTCCTGCCGGAACAGGCAAAACGGAAACGACAAAAGACCTGGCAAAATGCCTTGGACTGCTCTGCGTTGTCACTAACTGCGGTGAAGGTATGGACTTCCGCGCAGTGGGTCAGATCTTGGCCGGCTTGTGCCAATGCGGCGCGTGGGGCTGCTTCGACGAGTTCAATAGAATAGACGTGTCTGTGCTCTCTGTCATATCCACGCAACTGCAGTGTATTAGAAGTGCACTGCTGATGAAGCTCAAGCGATTTACCGTAAGTACTGTCACAATTCATGCTGTTTGTCAAGGTATAAATACATACATTATACTCACCTCTCTCTGGGCTAAGTAGAGATAACATAACACCATTTGCTGATACCCTTTCACACTTCACGAGCTTCTACTATTATTGCACAAAAGTTTTGAACAGGTTACGAAGAATAAGGAACACACCACCGCCATCCGTTTTGTAGATATAGGTGATCCGGTGATGTTTTTGGTGCTAAATATGAACTTTATACTACAAAATTAGTAACAAAATAGACAAACCGCCTGATGGGTTCAGAGGTCAAACATGGACTTGCCACAAGGTGTACACACAAGTAGATACAGATGCACCGGTCTAAAATAATTGGGCAAGGGTTTCTGGTTTTAGGGGTTAACACACACTTAAATACATATTTATATACCTGTTAATTTTGATCAATTTTATGATTACTCTCTAGTTTGAAGGTCAAGAAATTGCCATGGACTCTAAGGTGGGCATCTTCATCACGATGAACCCAGGTTACGCTGGGCGAACAGAGCTACCGGAATCTGTGAAGGCGCTGTTTCGACCCGTCATGTGCATTCTGCCAGATCTCGAGATGATCTGCATGATCTCACTTTTCTCTGACGGATTTCTCACAGCTAAGGTAAACGAAATATTATACATATACATATATACATATAATCACGCCTTTATCCCTGGAAGGTTAGGCAGAAGTGAATTAACACCTACATTTCGCCAATTATTATGTTAGGTCCTACTTATTAGGATTGCCTATTGCCGTATTCCGGGCACTATTGTTGACTCGAGCCATGCATCTGAGGCTGAGTCTGTGCTGTATATATCTACCTGATGTTAAACAGCCCTATTCCTTAGTCGCCTGTACGACACCGCATGGGAAGAGATGGGGTGGCCCAAATTCTACTCTGTCGGGAACCACGAAATATTATATGACCTCTTCTCTTTATAAAAACTTAGAATTCTTTCCCAACACACGTGTTTCCTTCTTTCTACAATAAAGGATACTTTAAGGTTAAATGTTCTGCTCAGGTGCTAGCCAAGAAAATGACAGTGCTGTACAAAGTGGCTCGTGAACAGCTATCGAAGCAGTCTCACTATGACTGGGGACTTCGGGCTCTCACCGCAGTGCTACGAATGGCAGGCAAACTGCGAAGGGATTCGCCAGGACTCAGCGAGATTATGGTGCTGATGCGGGCTCTCAGGTTAGGAAACGTTTGTTCGTGGTATCTACCTGGTGCTTACTACCGAAGTATTTATGTGTTGGTAGGAACAGTTAAATGGATACATAACTACACCATAATAATATGCCTTTGTTTTTTCTGCAAACATTTTCCTGCTACTGTAGCTGAATCTGGTTTCATTACCAAATATACCGAATACCGCTCCGACATGAAGCCTCAAGTGCCACCGGGCCTCACAGTTGAGATTGTGTTTAAATAGAACACCTCAATTTGACTTCACCTCACCGCGCGCCGCGAGATGATATCGCTATCACAATTGGTTAACATAGAAAAAAAAAGAGAGAAATGGCGTACGAATGTGCGTAGTTACGAAACGGCTTGTCACCCAGAATAAGAGGCCTGTAAAGATGTTCAAAATTATTCGTAACACGATTTAAATCAAGAACAATTTAAATAACATCTACAATTCTCATTGACAGGGATATGAACTACCCTAAATTCGTATTCGAGGACGTGCCTCTCTTCCTGGGCCAGATCAAGGACCTGTTCCCTGGGCTGGAATGTCCTCGCGTTGGGTACCCGGATTTTAATGCCATGGTTGTAGACGTGCTGACAAGTGATGGATATATCGTCCTAGCTCATCAGGTGGGTCTATATAGGTAAAACTATATAGGAAAAAATACCTACCTAGATCTAACTTGGCATGCAATGCACCAGGCGACCCATAAGGAAGCCGTCAGGAATCGAGATATAGGGACCCCTCGCCATTGATAGTAACTAACTTGATGTGAGTGTTCGAAATTAAGAACTAATATGTTAATGTGGAAAACTAAATTTTAAATCAATTTTTCTTAGAACTCAACGAATCTCTTGAAATATTATTAGAATTAGTAAATCGTTTTGCATTTGTAGTTCTTCAGTAAGCCCAGAGGCTAATCTTATATAACCTATAACTAGTCTACAATAGCCTGTAACAGATTTTTTTTTCATTAGAAATGAACATAATATTGTGTAATATTATTTCTTCAGGTGGACAAAATAGTACAGTTATACGAGACGATGATGACACGGCACTGTAGTATGTTAGTTGGACCTACGGGTGGTGGCAAGACAGTCATCCTAGGGGCGCTAGTCAAATCGCAAACAAACATGGGACTACCTACAAAACTCACTATTATAAACCCTAAGGTACGGTAAAGTCCGACCAATAAAATAAAAAACCCGTACTGGGGGCGCCACAAATATCTATGATTATGACAACACCAAGTATAGTGATACACATGTAAAATGGCTAGTGTACAAATATTTTAGTTTAATTGGAAACTGTTGCAGAAATAAAGTGTCATTCATAAGAGCATGGCATTTATATAATACTAGGTGGTGCCCGCGGCTCCACCCGCGTGGATGTCGGTTATAGATAAAAATGACGAAATTTCATACAAACTGTCATCCTCATTTTCCATCCCCCTTTTTCGCGATTCTATATCAAATTTCATCAAGATCGGTTCAGTGGTTTAGGCGTTAAAGCGTAAAATACAGACAGACAGACGGACGAGAGTCACATTCGCGTCTATACTATTATATAATTGTAAAGTGGTCGTGTCTGTACATTGGAGATATTTAAAAAAAAAACCTGGGTTATGTTATTAACGATACTGAACACGAAAATATTTTTTTTGAATTTCCTGTCTGTTTGTCTGTTTGTCCGCGATGGACACAAAAACTACTGGACGGATTTTGATGCGGGTTTTTTTTTGAGTCGAACCGAAGATATGAGCAAAGGTCGCGTTAACCGAGATGCACGCGGGCGGAGCCGCGGGCGGAAGGCTAGTTTATAATATTAGTATGAATATTATGTTTTAAAGTTTTCTGGTTAAAATAGAAAAATAGACGCGGCGTGATAGACTGGTTACAAGGACTGAACAAATCACAACACAGTAGTATCCGTATAATAGTTTACTGCTTGGAATGGTAAATACAAGTTAGACATACAGTTACATTACACTATGTATACAACAGGGACCACGCGACATTGTTTTTCGGACTGCATAAAATTCTTGTATTTTATGCCTAACAGCACAGAGATCAAAATCATCGAGCATAATTTTCTTTTTTGCGTTAGGCTTATTTTTCTTAGGCGTAGAAAATACATTGGACGTTTGACCTTTTCTTCGTATTTTTATTACAGAAGATCGGGATATACCTAAAAATGTGAATAATAATTAGTCACAGTAAAATCAGTAGATTAGGCCAATTTCAATTGCACGTACTCTATTATGTACCTACCCGTCATGTTGACAACAAGGTCCGTGATGTTATTTAGAGGAACAGAGTCCAATTCTTCCGACTTTTTATCCGACAAATACTTTGTTATATTATAAATTACTTTTCTTAACTGGCTTTTAATAGTTTTCGCCATATTACTATAGTTTTGTAGTTTTGTAGCGCACTCAAACTCAACAACACGCACAATTGACACCACTGACAGATGACCATAATGACATCGTATAGATTGTTACCATATGAAGAAATTAGTTCCAATAGTTTACCGCAATATGGCGAGGTATTTTAATTACTGGTCGGGCTTTATATAAATTGTGAATACACCTAGCGACATCTAGAAAAGATAAAGTGAACCCAATAAACCAACAGATCCTGCATTGCGCTATAAAAGTTATACAAGTAGCAATAAAACATTAACACAACACATACATAATATCATCTAAATATTCTACCTTTATGCTGAATTGTGCTATACCTAAAATGACATGACTGAATTTTAATTTCCTCGTTCAACTATACAAAAGTTGTTTTGGTATATTGCAGGCATGTTCAGTTATTGAATTATACGGGATTTTGGATCCCGTAACCAGAGATTGGACTGATGGCCTATATTCCAAGATATTCCGTGAAATGAATAGGTAAGTATAAATATTGAAATGAACTTTTGAAGTAATTAGTCTGCTACTTTTCAATAAATTCAATTCGGAAAAACTCATCATCCAACTTGGGTCTTCAACTCGTGACAATAATTATATTCTGTACTGTAATAAAATGTAGTAGTACTGTAGATGTAATATTTGCTAGATTTTTTTTTGTCAATCTATAGAAATAAATACAATTGGACTGTAACGTCTGAAGTAGCCGGGCCGATTTCATCGGAATTTTTACTGGAGATAGCTGACTACAAGGCTTAACTTCGCTATTTATTTTCGAAGAAGTATTAGGGTTCCACGAAAAAAAAACACCCAGATCGAATAACCACGCGATCTATATCGCGGGTACAGCTAGTATTTATCTTGATACTTTTCCTCAAGAATATTTTGTTTTCAGACCAGCAGAACAGAACGAACGTCGCTACTCCCTTTTCGACGGTGACGTAGATGCCCTTTGGATAGAGAACATGAACTCTGTCATGGACGATAACAAGCTGCTCACCTTAGCCAACGGAGAGAGAATTCGTCTGGCCCCATATTGTTCTCTACTATTCGAAGTCGGTGACCTCAATTATGCGTCACCAGCGACCGTGTCCAGAGCTGGAATGGTGTATGTAGATCCCAAGAACTTGGGCTACGAACCTTACTGGGAAATGTATGTATGGACAACAATATAATTTATTAATAGACTGTTCGAGAACGACCAAAAGGGGAAAGGGGGTCGCAATTTCTTAAGGAACGAAGTGCTATGTTCTGTCTCATAGGCATAACTCATAGCATACTCTTAGGTCAACAATAAAATTCTACTAAGAGGGGCGGATTATACTTTCCGAAAGCCGATCAATCGAAGCTTCAGCAAACCACAGTCCTCGAAGTTGCCTTCACTAACTTGTGAGTGGGCCTTTTTCGCCTTTTTATGCCCTACTCTCTCTCTACTACTAGACTCAGTTTGAGATGCATGGCTCGAGTCAACAATAGGGACCTAATAGATACAATGATTGGTGTAATGTGGGTGTTAATTCACCTCTGTCTAACCCTCCGGGGATAAAGGTGTGATTATATATATGGACGTATGTATGTTAAAGAACTGGCTGAGGCAATGCCGTTAGTGATTGGGCAATGGCAAGCTTCCTAAACATAAGCGAAGTTAGTGCAATCTGAGTGAAATTCAACATGGAAACAGTATATTACAGAATAACGTTACAGGAATCGTGTGAACCTACTATATAGGGATAACCCTTAACATACTATGTTATACTTGTGGTCCAGGTGGCTTCGCGCGCGAACCAATGAAGAGGAACGTGAACAACTGGCCGGACTATTCGATCACTACGTAGCTGGTGCCATAAACTATATCGTATTCGGTTTGTTCGGTCTGCAACAACAAACTCCGCTCAAGACGATCGTTCCTCAGACACCACTAAATCTGGTTAGCAATAGTCTGCTATTTGCTTTTATTGGCATTATAATAATCAAATACCTACTAAGTAGGGAACAGCGTGGTATGGAAATTTGTGATATATTTTAGAGGATTTAGTGACAAAGATACAGATTTATGAAAGAAGTTTATTTTATAGGGCATCACTAAGATCTTCATTAAAAATTAAAAATAAAAATAAAAAAAACTTTGCTCAAAACCTAATTTTTAGTACCCAACAATTAACATCTACTTTAGAAACTAATACATTTTTAAGCAAAGTCAAGATAGAGTCATCTATAAAAACAATAGTGATAGTAAAGGACGTGTAAAGGTATGATTCTGAAGTCGACCGCATACGACAACTACCGACGCATGTAGCACATACAGCGTAGGTACTCATTACTTGTTAAACTCCGATACGGATAAAGGGGACCATTGAGAAGCCGCAATGAACTACGCGCATCTGCTGCGTGCGTCGGCAGTTGTCGTGTGCGGTCATATCTTAAGGCGCATGCCAGGCTAGTAGCAAGTGGAAAGATAAGACGAATACTCTGCCTACTCCAATGGAAAAGAGGCGTTGTCCTGTATGTATGTACAATAATGATATTAACTTGATCTTCCATTCGTAGGTGGTACAGTTATGCTACATGATAAGCGGTCTACTGCCGAACAGGGAGGAATTGGAAGAGATTGATAGAACTGTCGTCGAATGCGTATTCATGGTGGTATGTATACCTATTATTGCTTATCTTTCAATAGCTCGTTCCTGCAAAGAGGTAAGTCGAGTTATATTTACAAGATCCGAGCTAACTATATATGACTGCAGAGCTCCCGTACAGTCCATAGCGCACTTGGTTTTTTCGTATACCTTCTGCATTAAAATAATCAGGAAATAAGTTGTGGTCTTCAATCTTCAACTATCCCAATCGAAAAGAGACGTATGTATGTAAATGGAGGAGACGAAGCTGCCTTATTCATTTATCAACAGAAAAAGAAACTCATATCATATACAGGGTGTCCCAAAATTCAAGGATAAGCCGGTAACAGAGGGTGGCCCTACTTATGGCTGCTCTGGAAAAAAAAAGAAAAAAAATGTATCTCTATTTTTTTTTAATTATTTAAACTTTTTTAAAATCTTTGGAAATTCGGTACCCCTAATGATATTTTCAACTACCAGGTCCACAATTTTGCAAATATTTCTGAACTCTTTTTTGTATTAGCAAGCTAAGAAGCATGACTATCCACCACCACCCTGAAAAATTATAGAATATTTTGTAGTTATTTTACAAAAATAAGTCAAAATATTTTTTTGTCGTCAAATTTTCATACATTTTTACTTTCGACCCACTTTATCTTATCTCGGTGAAAAAAAAAAGTATGGACACCACTATGGCATTCTTTTTCAAAAATTGGCGCAACTATCCAAGATTTCAAAATGGTATAATTTGGGTATGATACTATAATGAAATACTAAAAAAAAAAATTTTTTTGTAAATAAGAATCACATTTAATACATTGTTCTTATTGAAAATCACCAGATTTACTTTGTACACAATGCATTCATCCTCAATAAAAAATCATTGACGGGACTTGTGACAAAGTGGTAATCGAGTAGGTTATCACTTTACGAGGTTAAGCAACATAAGCCAGGGTGGTTTTCGGATGGATGACCATTCTTAAGACATTAAGACACCTCCATTCCTCAGAAAGTACGTTAGGCCGTCGATCGTAGTAGCCATACGAGCATCTATGACAGTTGTTACGGGTAGTCGGAGGCCTAAAAGTCCAACAACTGGACGCACTACATAACTTTGATATCGCCAATGGGTTGTGGAGGTCAGGTGGCAGTCGCTTCACAGAAAATTTCGCGGTTCTGCTGTTTCACAGTTAACCATAAAATCCGACTCTGTATTTTGTAAAGGTTCAGAGGATGATAATCCATACTGTTAAAATATTAAACAAACATAATGGTATAATTTTATAATTATTGCATTATTGTAAATATTTTTTTTATTTTACATTTTTAGTTGTTTGCCACCGGCATTAATACATTGTATTTTTCGTGCATTTCTGTTGTCAGAAATATAATCCGTAGTCGCATTGATATTTGAATCAAACTAGTCCAGCGTTGCAATTGCTTTCGGAAACCTAATTGTTCTTAAAACAATTCCAATAAAACTCTGAGCCTCGGATTTCCCGGCTAACTGTGAAACAGCAGAAATGTGAAATTTGCCGTGAAGCGACTGCCACCTGACCTCCACAACCCACTGGCGATATCAAAGTTATGTAGTGAGTCCAGTTGTTGGACTTTTAGGGGTCCGACTAACTGTCATAGATACTCATATGGCCACCGGGATCTACGGCCTAACGTACTCTCTGAGAAACAGAGGACGGAGGTGTCTTAATGTCTTAAGAATGGTCATCCATCCGAAAACCACCCTGGCTTATGTTGCTTAACCTCGTAAAGTGATAACCTACTCGGTTACCACTTTGTCACAAGTCCCGTCAATGATTTTTTATTGAGGATGTGCAATGTATTAAATGTGATTCTTATTTACAAAAAAAATTTTTTTTTAGTATTTCATTATAGTATCATACCCAAATTATACCATTTTGAAATCTTGGGTAGTTGCGCCAATTTTTGAAAAAGAATGCCTTAGTGGTGTCCATACTTTTTTTTTTCACCGAGATAAGATAAAGTGGGTCGAAAGTAAAAATGTATGAAAATTTGACGACAAAAAAATATTTTGACTTACTTTTGTAAAATAACTACAAATATTCTATAATTTTTCAGGGTGTTGGTGGATAGTCATGCTTCTTAGCTTGCTAATACAGAAAAGAGTTCAGAAATATTTGCAAAATTGTGGACCTGGTAGTTGAAAATATCATTAAGGGTACCGAATTTCGAGAGATTTTAAGAAAGTTCGAGTAATTAAAAAAAAAATAGAGATATATTTTTTTTCTTATTTTTTCCTGAGCAGCCATAAGTAGGGCCACCCCCTGTTGCCGGCTTATCCTTGAATTTTGGGACACCCTGTATATCGCTAAATCCGATTAAATTTCCAACGTAACTAAAATAAATATAATAAAAAAATATTTTAGGAAATCTCAATAAATAGAAGTTCTGTTAGTTTACATTATCAGATTAATTGATACCACATGTCGTTGCGTAAGATTACTTTCAAGGCAACGCTATCTTCGTACGTGTGGAGAATTATTTATAACGTTCACCTTTATTTATGTCTTAGTGACGTATTTTAGACTATTAGTACAACGGGGGCGTAGCTCAGATGGTAGAGCGCTCGCTTAGCATGCGAGAGGTACCGGGATCGATACCCGGCGCCTCCAAAAACTTTTGCTTTTGCTGCTTTTTGTGAAATTCATGAACATTTAATATCTAATTGAAATCTGATATAAAAATCACCTATATAAAAATCACTCAGACTTACACCCGTATTCACAAACAATATTAGCGCATAGGGCTGGTAAAATTAATTCACAAACATCACGGAGCAGTATCTAACGCAGTGCGTTCCCACAACGAAGTATTATTTATGTGTTGTCTATGAAGAGATCCGATTCTCAGCACTCCATGGATTCACCGTGCGGTCGCCGGGTCCATAGCGTGATACAGAGAGGAACACCGTGACGGCGACTGGGACTTGCGACCCAGATGTAGGTTTAGGGTGGCCACCTTGTGATGCATCAGCGCTCACCTCCACCGTCAGTAATGTTCCCCCCCCCCCCCCCTACCTATCCAAATTTGGTAAGATCCTATCAATGCCGCCAAAACGAACGCACTGAGAATTTGTCGTTCTTTGCACAGTTTTGGTAGTACGCATAGCGAAGTATTGTTTGTGAATACGGGTGTAAAAGAATAATATAGACGGAACGTATAGAACCAGCGTGTGGAGCCACATACGCCATACGCTGGTTCTATACGTTCCGTCTATATTATTCTTTTAGTCTGAGAAAAATCAATATAATTTATTTGTTAGTATTTTATGCACTGCCATATCGTTCATCCCATCGCGTTGCAATATAGTCTGTGCCTACCCTGGTGTAAAATAGACGAGAGTATATGTATGTATGGAAAGTAATAAATTTATCAGTTTTAAAATGAAGTTAGCCTATTTTTTTTTAATTCAAAATCAGAGGAAAAATGTTGGTTGCAGTCAATGTACAACAGCCTGGGTGCTGCAATAGTGGACCACGGTCGCTTAGACTTCGACAACTACGTGAAGAAAGCCTGCCCAATGATGCTGGTAGATGACAACCCAGAGAAGAAAGCCACCACAAGTAAGACTCACGAAATGTTCTATTTAGTTTAGTAGTGTGAAACAGCTCTAAAGTGTTCAAAGCAAGCTCAAATAGGCTAAAAATAACCTTGTTATTAGTATTTCTGATGGGATCGCCGTTGACCAGGCCGGTCATCTTCGCTTCCCTAAAATATAGAATGCTGGAATGCTCTGCTCGCGCACTGTTTCCCTCTTCCTACGGTTCCGGGTACTTCAAGCGGGGACTTGAAGTCAATAGCATCAGAAATGTTGGTCCGTATCTTCTGGATTGCAACGCAGCTTGGTTATCATCTAGCAGGGTGTAGTCAATTGACGAACCAAAACGCATGGACATATCAAGCAAATATGCAAGGATTGCATAAAAGATGACTTAGCAAGGGTAAAAGTAACTGTAGAAATGTCATCTGGCAAGAAATTACTTATAGAAGATAATCACATGTTATACGTACCGCATATAATTGTTTAACAATAGCATGCAGATAGTGATGTTAATTCCAAATATTTTTTATCGTAGAACACTTCCCAATGGGCTTCGAAACGTTATACGAATACTGCTTGGAACTGGATACTAAAACATGGGAAGCATGGGAATGGCTCGTCCCGCCTTACGAACATGATCGTGAAATGAAGTTCCCATCGATATTGGTGCCCACGGTCGATACACTGCGACTCACTTGGCTGATAAAAATCATGGAGAGTGTAAGTTATTTATTTACTTGTAGCTTTATTTGTCTTGTAAACTTTTAAGTAGTATTTGAAGAAGGAAACCTACCTTGCAAGGCGCCGCCGGCCTGCTTCTGTTAAACTAAATACATTTCAAGTAAAAACCAGAAAATTCATAGTGATGTTGTAAATAGTTTATAGCTTCACATAAAAGAAAATAAATGCGAAATCTGACTATTTTATTTCTATCCCTTGCTAAACCCTGTTTTATGGAGAAAATACCCATATTACTAATAACGTACGGTATTTTTATAAAGGATGTTATCTAAAATTATTCTACTTGACAGGTCGAACGTCCAGTGCTATTAGTTGGAGAAACTGGAACATCTAAAACTGCAATTATCACTAACTATCTACGTGGATTACCAGCAGACAAATATGTGAGTATTAAATTATTATTACAAATTCCTTGACAAAACAACTTCCTCAGTTATAATTACGATGTATAGTAGCTTAAACACAGTGTGATACAGCAATAAAGGTTTAAGGATACCGGGGTAGGTACCCGAGAGGTCTCATTTCCCTCGCACCCCAGCACATCGTACATCCTACGTACCCAAAAAGAAGGGAGAGCGCGTCTGCCCATTTGCAGGCCCGCTTCTTGCCTGCTCTCTACCGTGCCCTTTGCTAGGGAGGCTTCAGAGAAATTCTTGGCGAGCATACCTAGTAAGAGGGCCGCTCCCTCTCCGGCGGGCAGGTGGGATGCGCTGCCGTCTCCATTGCATGCACCGTAAAATATACCTGTTTAACTTTCTTTTGTTTTCAGTTAATTCAGCCCATGAACTTCTCGTCCCGAACCTCGTCAATGGACGTACAACGTAATTTGGAGTCTGTTATCGAGAAGCGAACCAAAGACACGTTCGGTCCGCCTGTCGGCAAGAAAATGCTTGTCTTCATCGATGACATGAACATGCCTATCGTAAGTATTGTTTTATTATAAATCTATAATTATTGTAGGTAACACCATTCTTGGACACTTCTATACTAGTACTTATTATGAGCACATACATAATTGGGTTTTATGGTTTAGTAAAAAGCAAGGAAATTTCTAGAAAATCACTCGTAAAAGAACTTATCGTCAGTGGACAGAGGTGCGGCAAATGAATTGCCTACGCCATTTCAACTTCAATATCACACCTGCGTACTTTATAGCGGAGATATGCAATTGAAATTGAATAGTGTTGTAAAGATTATAATAGACGTTTTTTGAAGTAATAATTTAATATCTGCTTAGGTATAATTTCGTGTTTTATAGAATATCTGGTTAAGTATTTCAGTTTTATAGTTTGAATTATCAAAACTAAGTTTTCAAAATAAAATAAAATCTTTTGGAGGCGCCGGGTATCGATCCCGGTACCTCTCGCATGCTAAGCGAGCGCTCTACCATCTGAGCTACGCCCCCGTTATTTAAAACAACCAAATGGATAATTATAAAACACATTTTGAAACAAACTGACTCGGCCCGACGACAATGCCTTAGGCAATTGCGAAACGACTATTGCGAAGGTCAGCTCGCAGTCAAAATGTAGGTCTGTACAATATTTAAATACGTTTACTTTGTAAATAAAATGCTACGCGCAGCATTTAGTAATGTACTTATTGTTCCTTTTTACGGAAATAGATTTATATCTGAGTAGCGCGAATCCAGAGAGACTTGAGTCTCATAGTCCGCAAGGCGCGGAACCAACTCAGACATCGGAGGTCGTTCAACGACCTCCGGTTTCCATGAGCGCAGGCCTCTCTTTAGTGCAGAAATCCTTTCGTATATCACCCCGTGGGCCATCAGACGTGGTTATACCGACTAAAACCGCACGCCTTCTCGGGTCTTCAGATTCCGGGGTATAAAGTTGCCTAGAGCATAACTCTCGCACCCTGGTTGACGCTGGGCCATATACGGTTTTAAGATGGCTCCCCGGGTGTGCCGGTGCCCCATCGAATACCGTAAAGATCCGCTTATCCCCCAACCCCTAAGCCTGCTCTCAGCGACCGGTCTACCTCTTGCCTTCTCTCTACTATGCTGTCAGATGAAAACGTGGAAAGCCACCCAGCAGCCCACTACAAGGCCGCTCCCACCGCGGCCGATATTTGTAACAGACAGCAGTGTCTCCCTTGCAAGAGAGAAAGGCGCTGGCCTGGGGGTGAAAGGTGGTGATTCTTTGGTAGGAATCATGCAACATGGTGCTAGCTAAATAAATATTTTAAAACTTAATATATTTAATTCAAAACTGTGCCTTATGAGGTAACTATGCTCTGTAACAATACTTCTCATCCATATCCATACTAATATTATAAATGCGAAAGTAACTCTGTCTGTCTATCTGTTCCTCTTTCACGCCTAAACCGCTGAACCGATATTGATGAAATTTGGTATAGGGGTAGTTTAGACCTTGAGAAAGGACATAGGCAATGTTTGGTCGCGATAACCGACATCCACGCGGGCGGAGCCGCGGGCAAAAGCTAGTTGAGATATAGATGTAAGTAATGCTACCGAGGCAGTTATTATCGCGTATTATGTCGAACTGCGTATACGACGAATCTGTGTCATACAAAGTGTAATCCTTTGCAACTTGTATTTATTTTAGGTGGACACATATGGCACGCAACAGCCTATAGCTCTACTTAAGCTACTGTTTGAGAGAAAAGGTTTCTACGACAGGGGTAAGGACCTCAACTGGAAGAATCTGAAAGATATTGGCTTCTTGGCTGCTATGGGTAAAGCTGGTGGTGGGAGAAATGATGTAAGTGACTACTTATTACCTGAGTTATGTGTGACGTGACGTAGGTATACCTTAATTTTAAGTTGCTAAGATGAGCCAAAGCTAGAGAAAGAATCGCAGAAGTGCGGACCCCGGCCACCCAAGTGCAAGCAAATGGATGCAACTGAGACTAACACTGTGATGATGGTGATAATGATACATGTTCATACATAATCCCCGGAGGGTTTGACAGAGGTGTATAACACACACATTTCGCCAACTACAATTTTCGGACTGAAGTAATAGGGGGCGAGCCTATTGCCGTTAAGTGGGCAGTTTGAAAGAAAGAAAGAAAGAAAGAAACCATTTATTCATATACCTACGAGATACACAGAATAATAGCAAAAAAAAGGACAGGGAATACACAAAAACAATAACAAAAAATATAAACTTAATAGTTTGTCATGGTATGTATGTTTGATGTTGGATACAAAACAGTCTTATCACTAGCCTTCTGAAACACGCACAGGAAGAGATGGGGTAGCCCATTCTACCCCACTGGGAGCCAACACGATGATGCAAATTGCACGATGAGCAAAGAGTAGGTATTTTCTATAGAAGTGGATCTATAAGGGAGGGGATTTTGGCCTACAACGACAAGTTTCCAGTCATGCAAGCCTTCGCCACTAACATTGGAACCTTCCAATTTTAGTGGTGAATGCTAATTGGAGTCCCAGAGATATTTTTTCTAGAGCTTATCATGAGTAAATCCGCGCGCCGAAAAGGTACAAACAATAGATATTCTGATCTATGTCAACCATTGTAGCTTGCTAAATTATTCCCAACAGGTGGATCCTCGCTTCATTTCAATGTTTTCGGTATACAATCTCCAGTTCCCAGCTGAGTCTACACTGAGACATATCTATATGTCAATATTGGAGGGGCACTTCGAAGTATTCCCCGACGAAATACGAGAAAGCGTCGACAAGATCGTACTGTTGACACTAGAATTATATAAGGTTAGTTTTTCTTTAGCAAATAAATACTCACGCTGTAATCTCACAGTGTAAGCAGTGGCTATGGAGCAATTTAGTTCCTAGGAACCTTTTTTTCATATTACGAAAGATATGGCGAGTGGTTTCTGTGCTTTTTGCAAAAATACAAAAAGTATATTTTGGAGGCGCCGGGTATCGATCCCGGTACCTCTCGCATGCTAAGCGAGCGCTCTACCATCTGAGCTACGCCCCCCGTTGTATAAATTGATTTTACAACACACCTGCTTATAAAAGTGATATTATTTTACCGCAATTAGGCACGTAATGACACCTATTATCAAACTGTGACTTTTTCATTGCTATTATTCACAAGTGAGTTATAGATTCTTTTTTAAATTTTATAGGAAGTGTCTATAATTGTCTATGTTCTTAAAAAAGTTTTGATACAAAAAATAACGTGTTTAATAGTACGAATAAATTAATACGCCTATTGTATGGTCATTTGATGCATTTTCGTATTTAAATAAATAATTTCAACTTGTAATACTTGTATAATAAACAAAATTTTCACTCAAATTTAACTTTTTTTTCTCTAAGTAAGTACAGAAAAATAAAACAGAGTAAAAAAAAGTTAAGTTCAAACCTCATTTTTTTTTAAATATGGTCGACCGCCATTGTTAAATGCGCGCGCATAGGAAAACGAATTAATTTGTAGTATTGTTTATTTAGTATTTGTAGTATTATTTTATTCGCAAGTGTGTTGTAAAACGTCGTATGGGACGTGTGAGCATGATGATTACCGTCCTCGGCTGTCTTAAGACCCTCGCCTGGCGGCTCGGGTCTCAATGGCGCCTCGGCGGTAATCACCAACGTTGCTCACTTGTACCATAATGTACTATAAACAGCGTACATATTATCCAATGACCTTAGTACAATCGTATTACTTTCACTCAAGAAATATAACTGACTACTCAGCACGTACGCACGTAGGTGACCTATACAATACCTATATGTTCTTTAACGTTGTCAGCATATTTATAAAGTAAAAAAGCCTATACTATACATATATTCACGAAGGGGTAAACAGGTGTATTAACACCTACTCTTCTCTCGTCAATACCTGTCACTCCTTACAGGGTCTTGTGCTCGGGGACTTGAACTTCGGGTCTATGGCCTAGGGGTGAGGAGACTGGTTTTCGCACGGATAAGCGTGGGCCATTTCGCCCCATTTCCCTATTACTCCCCTGGGGAGGCTGAGGGGCATCCAGCAAACACGGCATTCTGTCGAACCTAACTTTTCTTGGTAGTATCTTACAATATGTTCCACATTCAGATCCTCGAGATCTTGTGTTTCTAGTGGCATTTAGCAAGCAGGTGGAGGCTGATCTCCTAGTCGTCCATGCACTCTGGGCATAATATTACCACTTCGTCCGCGTACGAAACCACGTTTCGAAACCAGTTTCGTAAGAAGAATAATAATATTTCTTCTTACATAACTGGTGTCAATAAAAGTATAATATTTCTGCTTACGAATCTCTTTCGATAAAAGAATTATGTTCCTTCTTTCCAAACTCTACTGTTACAATACATTCTATGTTTCCAGATAATCATATCGGACCTACCTCCGACGCCAGCCAAGTTCCATTACATCTTCAACTTACGAGACCTGTCGCGAGTGGCGGCAGGCATGTGCCTCACCCATCCGAATTACTTCAGTGACAAGCGCTGCATCGTGCGCTGTTGGCGGAATGAGTTTACGAGGGTTATATGTGACAGGCTTATCAATGTGCAGGTACAGTCAACAACATCATCATCACACAATCCTTTTCTGAACACTGTTGTTATCTGTCTGATCTGTGTATCATAGTTGTATTGTGTTTTCAGTCTAACTGCGAAGTACCTGAACTTCGTTATTTTCTGTGAAGCGACTGCTATCTGACCTCCATTAACCAATAGCGATATCGAAGTTCTGTATTAGACCAGTTTTCGGATTTTTTAGAGCTACAACTATCCGTCACGACTGCTATAGATGTTCATATGGCAACCGGGCCGGGAAAACGCCAACATCGACGTATGAAAAAGACTTACAAAATATTGAGTATTTCTACAGTAAGCATTGTGACGAAGTAGGGATGTGGCATGACGCTGCAAACGGCCGATAGCGTTTATAGGAGACCATAGCTCATCATACAAGAAATTGAATGAATAATGAATGAGAAATTGAATGAGAATGAAAGGCGACCATCATCATGAAAAAAATTACTTGTTGAAGGATAATGACTTGATGCGCGGCCATATACGAGAACAAACTTTAAAATTCTTCCCCGAAGACGAGCCTGTGGTTCTGGAAGAGATCGTGGTTACTGAGGAAGATATGATGGTAGAACAGGAACTCGATGGTATTTCACGAGATCGCATATTATACTAAACTGTAATGTACTGTAGCACTACATTACACTTCACTGCACTGCACTGCATTGTATTACACTTCACTGCACTGCACTGCATTGTATTACACTTCACTGCACTGCATTGTATTACACTTCACTGCACTGCACTGCACTGCATTGCACTGTATTGCACTGCACTGCACTGCCATGCATTGCACTGTACTGTACTATACATACACATACAAACAAATATCTCCCACCAACAGGAGGGAGGTGGAAACCAGGGATTCCACCTCCTCCCTCCTTCTCTGGTTTTACTGAACGCAATATTATACCAACAGCGGTTTGATGCTTCCTTTCTTTGTCCTATGATAAAGAACTGGAATGCGCTACTCCATCTTTCGTTCACATAGTATCTATATTTTTGGACATTATCATTTTTGCACATGATTATTTTTTGGACATTTTATTTTCTTGTCATTATTATACTTACCCGTTATAGGCAACAAGTTGTTATACAAGTTTAAAACAAATCTGCGTTCACACTGAAATCTGTTCATCTTGCAACTTGTCAAATACATGTTTTAAACCTTGGTGAAAACGAGATGTTAGGATCAACATCTGGTATGATGGCCCATATTTTCCGGACTTTACCCTACCCTTTTACCATTCAGCGTGGCGCAGTCAAATAACGGACATAAAAAAAAAGTTCTACTGCGATTTTCTGAAGTAGTGATTGATATCTTTAAAAGTGTCTCTCTTTTCAGCACTCTATTTGTAGCTTGATTCCTCGAGTTTAAATATTACAGAGTACGGTGACCCGATAGAGAAGCCGAAAGCAGCTGAGACTGCGGTCGCTGAAGTTGAAATCGTGGAAGAAGAGGAGGAAGCGGAGAAAGAGTTAACGGTGAGTAGGCAACAATACTTGAATCATAACTATTATAAGAACCAATGGGATATTTATCACTTATAACTCTTTCGTAATCGTTTTTGATGAGTAAACCACTTGTAACACCACTACCACTGGTTACATTTCACCCTCAAACATGATCACAAATTCGATCACTAATATTAGATACCACAAAATTATACACCGTACATTATCCCTAAATACTAATTTATAAAGGGTGTGATATAAGATGTCGCCAAAATTTGGATTGCTAAGAACACCTATCCGGGTTTCACAGCAAATAAGTAAATCTACCGCACCCTATTTCCCTGCATTATTACAAGAAAACTAATCTAACCTATGTGCGGCCAATCTGGTCGCGCGGTGTCGTGTTCTGAGGACGTTCTGTGGAACATATCTGGCGGTAGATCTACCATGTTAACTTATACCGATAATATATTTCCTATTAATAAGTGTTATTTTGTTACAGCTCGAAGAGTACGTTTTCCGTGATCCTATGTTGTTTGGAGACTTCCGCAATGCGTTAGACGAAGAAGAAATCAGATATTACGAGGACCTGCTCGACTATGAAGCTGTCTATTTTCTATTCCAAGAGGTATGTTGATATATAACATAGTACCTTTCAACTGTTTTCGATAAAAAAAAAAACTACAGTTTAACTGTTTTATTATATTTATGACTCATAGACCCGTATTCTAAAATGACGCAAGTCCTGAATCTTGATTTATCTGAGGACAGATTATAGACAGATTTGCAGATTAGACAGATTATCTATACAATCTGTCCTCAGAGGAATCGAGATTTGGAACTGAGTACCATTCTAGAATACGGGCCATAGTGTAGTCATTATTCATAATTGATTAGGAAAAGTGATAAAACATGCAGTTTGACTTAAACCTTGCAGTTAAGGTGCGATTAGGCACCGAATAAGATAAGATAAGATAAGATAATTCTTTATTGTACATAAAAAAAACTACAGTACATTAGGGACAATATAAGAGATATGTACAAATGGCGGCCTTATCGCTACAAGCGATCTCTTACAGGCAACCTTTGGATGGACATATTTAAAATATCTTAACAAAAATAACTGGGTAGTTATTTGTGTAGTCATAAACTTAAACTAAACAATACATACATTATATACTTCAGTAGTATTTTACATAAACCTAATTATATACTTACATTCATATTCTATAACACTTACATAGACATACATACACATTATTATATTAAATATAAAAGATAACCCGTCTTAAAACCACATGACAATGCAACTAGGTTCCCAGATAGTGCTCCTTCAACATTTTTTTGAAAATGGCCAGGGATTGAGCACTTCGAATGGATAAAGGCAGCGCATTCCACAACCGTACAGCCTGAACAGTGAAGGACTTGTCATAAAATGTTGTGGAATGAGAGGGCGTGGATAATTGCAATGTTACTGACGACCTCAAAGATCTTGAATGTGTGTCATTGAGGAACACAAAACGTTCTTTTAAGTAGGTAGGAGTTCGGGGGTTGAAAAGAATACTGTAAAGCATGGAAAGTATATGAGCATTCCGTCGAAGTCGAATTGGGAGCCACTTGAGCAAGTTGCGAAACTGTGATACGTGATCGTATTTGCGAAGACCAAATATGAATCTAATACAGAAATTTTGAAGGCGCTCAAGCTTATCAAGTTGCTCCTCAGTGAGATCAAGATAGCTGACATCAGCATAGTCAAGTAGTGGAAGAAGAAGTTATAGCCGAATATCTTGTACATATGCCTTAATCACACGCACTGAGTGGAGTCGGCCGATTCCACTGTCTCGCCACTCCATTCATTGCGTGTGATCAAGGCAACAGAGATCCTTCATAACAAATATATTGGTACATAATTATTATTATGTTGTAGATTTTGGACGAGTACAACGAACGCATGACCAAGATGTCGGTGGTGTTATTCGAGGACTGTCTCGAACATCTGACGAGGACGCAGCGCATCCTCCGCATGGACCGCGGCAACGCTATGATTATCGGCGTCGGGGGTTCTGGCAAGAAATCCATTTGTCGATTGGCTGCCTTCGCTGCCGGTAAGCACAACACATGAGTTATTGTCATCATTCAAAATTTACATTGTAACCCCTATTTGATTTGAGTTTTCTTGGCTTTTACGGAAGTGATTGCCAACTAACACTCCAACCATGAGAGGAAAGCTTGCGGTATAGCTTCGTCTGTCAATCAGCAATGTATTTGGCGGTAAGTGAATTTTAGTATTTCACTGTAGCCTTAGTTAGACTTTCACGTAATTTTCATCCCAAAAATAGAGTCCGATAGTTGGTATTGGATAAGTATATGGAGCCGCAAGCAGGAGTTAGAGTAAGTTTATGTTTTTTATGTTACAGGTTGCGATATGTTCGAAATCACTATAACACGCAACTACAACGAGAATTCCTTCAAGGATGACATGAAGCGGCTGTACAACGCTCTCGGCTGCGACAATAAGAAGAATGTCTTCCTATTCACTGCCGCTCAGGTAAACTAACTTTCCAATAAGTCGCTACCATGACAGAGAATTCCACGATTCAAAAACATACACATCATCATCATCATCTTTTCAGCCATAAGGAAGTCCACTGCTGGACATAGGCCTCCCCTATAGATCTCCAATTTGGAATTCGGAATTTTGGAATCCGGTGGGAAGCGGCTCGCATCCAGCGCGCAAACATACACATACTTACGCCCTTTTCCGTCTGACTCAACGGGGAGGTTCGGAAAAAATCACAAAATATCACCCGGGGGGGGGGGAGGGGGAGATAGGGTATAGTGAGATATCACGTGTAATTATTTTTGTTATAACGCGCGATTTTTATCAGGGTGCTGAATTTTCTATCATTAAATTATAAACAAAAAATACACAAGTGATTCTGGGTAGTCTAAAACCTCACCACATATCACCATGGGGGAGGGGGAGGCGGGTTAAAAAAAAGTGATTAATGGACAGCTCCATAAGCAGGGACAACAGCCCATTGTTTGCATCTGCCTTATTTCCTCTATTGACCCAAGTATGGCCCCTAAAACTCTTTTACACTCTATTATTATAAATTAAATATATTCTTTTCAGATTATCGAGGAAGGTTTTCTGGAATTTATAAATAACATCTTAATGATCGGCATGATCCCTGCGCTGTTCGGTGACGACGAAAAAGACGCCATTATCAACACTGTCCGCAATGCCAGTCAAGAAGCCGGATATGGAGTAGCCAAGTTTGTTTTACTTTACATTTATACACTAGAAACCATTGTATTTTGGCTTCAACGTTAAATATTGTACTAAAAACATTAGCAGTCGCATATTTGACGATCTCCGTATTCGACTTGTATATAAAAGCCGTAATTTGCTAAACGGATTTTTATGATCTGTGTTTTGTTGGAAATTGAAGGATGGTTTCTGCTCCAGGGAGTCAGAACCGAATGACGGGATTCAGGGAGTCTAATGACGTTTAACTTTTGGTTAGCTCTAGTGAAGTTGGTAAACTGAATGTGTCTTGCTGAAGTTCGTAAACTTATGTACGTAAGCTTTTTCAAAAAGAATATCAATAGGCGCTTTCTAAAAAAAATAGGGTACGAGTTGAGAACCTCCTTTTTTGAAGTCTTTTTATACCACTAAAGTGGCAGTCAAACATACGGCCCATGTTATGGAAAGCATTTACTGTGGCTTATGGACGTTTGCAACACCAGTGACGTCATACTCGTGCTGCCAATCCTATGGGAACCTTCTAATACCCTTCTTGAACAAACTGATTCTATACTGGATAACACACTTGTACTTTTCCACTTTATTTTATTTATCAACCTGAACGGCTATGGAAACCTTTGAGAATAGGTGAAACCGGTAAGGTAGATAAATAAAATGTGTGGGAAAAGTACAAGAGTGTTATTCAGTATGTGTAGCAAGTTCCATCAAGAAGTGTCATCGATTAAAAGTTTAGTATAAACAACTGAATCTGTGTATATAATTTTAAAATGTCTACTTTTCTTTATAGGGATGCTGTGTGGAACTTCTTCTGCAATAGATGCTCTGATAACCTTCATGTCGTATTGTCTATGTCGCCCAGTGGCGATATCTTGAGAAATAGGTAAGTATTTAGATTCTAATCTTTTACTAATAGAATCCTTTGAACACAATGTTCAGCTGTATTAGATGTGCCCCAGAAAAAGAAGACTAAAGGGCTTCATACGGGAACACTTCGTAGGTCTTTAGGGATAAATTATCCAATAGGTATCAACTGCCAATATTTCAAGTTTGTAGCTCCTAGCTTTTGCCTTAAATAATAAATGATCACTCAAGAAACGTATATATTCAGATAGATATTATCTTTAACGTCTCTTCTGATTGCAACATTCATCTGACCGCTTCAAGAGCGCTGTAACAGCTCTAATTCTTCTTCTTCTTCTGTCGAGTCGACGGCATATCTTGTCATATTTTGTTTGCCCAGTATGTAGCCACTCCGATAGCGATAGCTCCAATTAATGCCACTATTCTATTCGTCTATAGATGTAGAAGTTTCCCCGGCTTGGTGAACAACACGACCATAGACTGGCAGTTCCCATGGCCGAAGCAAGCACTGTTGGCTGTTGCTAATGTCTTCCTAGCTGACGTAAGTATAAAAAAATATAATCTATATGCTTAGATTCTAACTCGTTTCGTGTAGGTTTAGATAGATTTACTCGTAGTATGATTACCCAAATTATAGAACCCATTATGGCGCTACGTAATATACTAAAAAGTCTTAATTTCTTATTGTAATCTACCTATATGTGGTCATCAGGTCTAGACCCGGAAAGATTATGTTTATAAAGTAAGTTTTTACTGCTATAAACATGGTATTGATAAATCCCAATCGGCTAAAAATGGGCAAATAGACCCTATTATTATTTCCAACGGGGATATGAGGACCGGGCCCATGATCTACTCTTCATATGGGCCATTTTGTCTATTTCCTTAACGTACCCCTAAGTGGTGGAGAGGGAGGGTTCACAGCATTCACAGCGTTCTTCAAACCTATTTCGTTTCCTTTCAGAATATACCCTATCACAGTTTTACCACCTTAACTTACAGGTACAAAAGATTCCCGAAGAGTTTCGTCCAATCATAGTGGAGCACGTAGTCCACGTACACATGTCAATCGCGTATTACTCCCTCGAGTTTCTGCTGCGGCTGCGAAGGAATAACTTCGTCACGCCCAAACATTACATGGACTATCTGACGAATTATCTCTCACTGCTTAACGAGAAAGACGCCTTTATTACTGCGCAGGTATGATACAAATTATTACCCAGTGAATAATAAAAACTGTAATAAGACAGATATTCTTATCAGAGCCAAAAATATTTAATTATGCAAAAATATAGTTCATAAAAATATTGTTAGGCTTCCACCGTCGCCCTATGATCGTGTAAGAGATAATTTGCAATGTTCAGAGCATTCCCCTGTAACGGTCTGGTTGCGGGTTCAAGTCACGTCTTTCAAATTTCATAAAAAATATGCTAAAAGAATCCATATTGGTATCATATACCATGCATGGGTACGATAAGTAAAAATTTTAACAAAGATTCTAAAACTACATTGTTTTCCAGTGCGAGCGTCTAATAGGCGGGCTAGCCAAGATCGCGGAGGCAAACGTCCAACTGGATGACTTGAATGCGAAGCTCGCCGTGCAAAAGGTCATCGTTGCGGAGCAGACCAAAGAGTGCGAGGTATTGCTCAAGGAGATTTCCACAGGTTAGTTAGATAGGGCAAGGCAAGGCAAGCTTATTTATTCAACAAGTAACTATCAAGTGAACAATAGTAGATTGTTATGTCAATTGTGAGGGCGCCACTTTGAACTACGAGCAAAGCAACGGTTTCAAGAATAGAATCCCAAGCAGCGAGGGATTCTACCGTAGAAACCTGAGCGCATCGAGGGAGAACCACTCATAAAGTGACACTTTACCAATAGAAGGGATGAAAAGTTACTTATTTGCTATAACAAGTGCGGATTTTAAATCATTAACTAGTCTACAGTTGGATTATGAGCGTAGATAGTAATTCTAACATAGACCTATGTACGCAGAGAGTGATTTGAAAGAATGAGACATAAATATTTGCTCGTGTATGAAACATGCAACTTTTCGCCCCAACCAATGAATAAAATGTGACGATAATTAAAACAGTTTCTATGTAACTAAAAAATGAGCTTCTGTCTGTTTTAATTCGAATATTGTAGGTATGTATTTATTCAACATTCGATTTGAATGTCGAACTTTTGTTGCTGCGAGTTTTAAAGCAGGAAACATTTACCTTTTTGTGCCGGCCAGGTTATGACAACTATGTTTACGTAATGAATTCCATCCGACTCCCTTGTGCATCCGATAAAATCTAAATTGTTATTGTAACACACACTTCTAACTTTAGCAACGGAGGCAGCTGTAGCAAAGCAAACGGTAGCTGCGATAAAGTCAGTGGAGATCACTGAGCAAAGCGCGGTGATCAGCGAGGAGAAGGGCGAGGCTGAAGAGGCGTTGGAGGCCGCCATGCCCGCGCTAGAGGCCGCCCGTCTGGCCCTCGCGGATCTCGACAAGAACGACATCACTGAGATCCGATCCTTCGCCACGCCGCCGGAAGCTGTACAGGTAAGATAGTCATCGCCAACAGCAGACAGTGGGGTACACCGTGAAAATCAGCAAGAAAAAAGGTCGAGATGGTAGGTAGTGCAGGGAAGCCATATCTGCACTAGAGGCCGCGCGTCTAGCCCATCATGGATGTCGACAAGAATGACATCATCGAGATTTGATCCTTTGCTACCCGGCTGGAGGCTGTACAGGTAAGACAGTCATCGCCAACAGAGACATTGGCTTCTATAGAAACGGTGAGGATCACTGAGCAGAGTGCGGTGATCAGCGAGTAGAAGGGCGAAGCTTGGGGAAGTGAAGATGTGGTAAACAGGGGTTAGATTCCCTTCGTTGCTTTATGCTTTCTTTCTTAACTTTATCAAAATCCGATCACATGGTTTACTAGTTTTGACACTCAAGTTATTCTAAAATTTGTGATAACTTTTAAAATCACTTTAGTCATTTCTTTTATTTCGTAGGTGGTATGCGAATGCGTGGTTATAATCCGAGGCATAAAAGACGTGAGCTGGAAGGGTGCCAAGGGTATGATGGCGGATCCCAACTTCTTACGCAACCTTCAGGAGATGAACTGTGATCTTATAACGCAAAAACAGGTCAAAGACGTGAAAGCTCACATGAAGAAGAGTAAGAAACTCGACACTATGCAGCAAATCAGTAAAGCAGGGTAAGTTCTTTTATAGGATGACATGTTTCCATACAACTCAAATGCTTTTGATTTCTTTCTTTCACGTCAGAAGGGTCTTCGGCACCTCAGTAGGACTCGCATGAACGACAGATAAAAAGAAAAATGACAAAATCGTATTTCTTTTACTAGTCGAGTATTTGAATTAAATTTTAAAGCATTTCGTATGCCAACTAGTCGCCCCAAGACGGATGTATAAAAAATGAGGATTAGCTTCGGGCGAGTCTCGGTGTTTAGAGCATTCCCCTTGTAAGGGAAAGATCGCGAGTTCGAGTCCCGCCTGAGCTGAATTCGCTTTTTTTATATCTTAAACGATTAGTCTAGTATTACTGCGGACTAGAGATATATTTCTCCTGGTAGCTATTAGGTAGTGTTATGAGAGTTGTTGTCGCTCGTGTATGCTAGTGATGTATCTTTTTATCTAATCTATGATATCGGATATTAAGACTGTAAAACAGTAGAAGGGAGCCTGAAAGTCCAGCTAACAGACTATTTAATTCGTTAGACTGTTAGTTTTATACCTTTAAAAAAAGTCCAATATTCATCCAATGACGGGTACTGCATTCATTTAAATCACCTTCCCTCCAGGTTAGGCAGAGGCAACAACCCACTATCTGCTTGTCACTAAACCTTTAAAATGTATCTTCAATAAACCAAAATACTTTACAGTTATGGCTTACTGAAGTTCGTAACCGCCGTGCTAGGCTACTGCGCGGTATATAAAGAAGTCAAACCAAAGAAAGATAAAGTGGAAGCCTTAGAAAAGGAATATACTGAAGCGGTCAACTATTTAGCATCGCTGAACCGTGAGATTGGTCGGCTGCAGAGAACTCTAGATGCCCTGAACACCAAGTACGATACAGCCATGCTGAGGCGACAAGAGTTGCAAGAAGAAACGGATATTATGATGCGGCGGTTGATAGCCGCTGATAAACTTATGTCGGGGTTGTCGAGCGAACAGGCCCGATGGAAAATCGATTTAGCACAACTATACGTCGAACAATCTAGACTGATTGGAAACTGTTTGCTTGCAGCATCGTTCCTAAGTTACAGTGGGCCGTTTTCGTTCTCCTTCAGACAAACTATGATATACGAAGACTGGTTGGGCGATGTGCTTGAAAAGGGTATCCCGTTGACTACACCTTTTACTGTTGAAAGGAATTTGACTAATGAAGTTGAGATTAGCGGGTGGGTGTTACCTTTAAATTTAATTTACCAAACTAAATATAAAAAGTTAGTCAACTGTATTTTAGGCATTTTGTATTGTACATTTCTTCTTTTGACCACCTCTTTGGCGTGGCGCTAGAGCGTTCGCCTGCTGCGTCTGAGGTGGCGAGTGCCACTCCGACTCAGTGCAAAATATTGAGTGATAATGTATATTTGAATTAGTCCGGACGCTTCAATGTATATTTACAAAAGACAATGTATCAAAGTATGTCTACCCGCATTCCAGATCAAATATCACAAGCCATGCTTACTTTGGGTCTAGATAACGCTAACCATAGTATGTTTTGAATATTTTATTTTATATTACTGAATTTGTTTTAATATTATTGAAATATGCTCTCAAATAAGTAATATATAACTTTACAAAGTACGCGTATTACAGCTGGAACTCCGAAGGTCTCCCTCCTGACGAACTGTCCGTGCAAAATGGCATCTTGACCACAAGAGCGTCGCGGTTTCCTCTGTGTATAGACCCGCAGACACAAGCGCTCACTTGGATCAAGAAAAAAGAGGCCAAAAATAATCTCAAGGTTAGTGTTAGCACTCAAAAGTAGATATTAAGGTACAAAGTTATTAAAGACCTCGTCACGTCGCGTGTCAGTCATGCACGCACGACAAAACAAATTTTAACTTATCGACTAAAATGTATTATTTGTATTGATGGCACTTCACATGACTATGTGTGTTCGCTATTGGGCGTTTATTGTATTTGGCAAAATATTTGCATACACGCAAACATGCAACAAAAAAAAGCAACAAGCGTATGTTAAGCATAATATGGTAATGGTATATTTTGTAAAATCGACAAAAAGGCCATTAATTTATCAAATAATTACGTGTGGACAGTACATTTGATAAATTAATGACCTTTTTAAACGCAAAAACAAATACGCATGTGAAGTGCCACCATGAGAATAACGTGCAATTCTTTTTGTAGGTGCTGTCATTCAATGATCCCCAATTCCTGCGTCAATTGGAAATGGCTATCAAATACGGTATGCCTGTGCTATTCCAAGATGTTAACGAGTACATAGATCCCGTTGTTGATAATGTTCTGGAGAAGAATATCAAAGGTAAGAAGTCTTGAAGAGGGCTTGGTTAAGTAGGTAGTAAAAACTCGATATACAGTCGGTAATTACTTAAAAGGTCACTTTAATTCTGTTATTTGCTATATTGATCAATATCGTCTTTAAACGCATTAAAATTCTATGCAATATTTTTCTCAGTGGAAAGTGGCCGCACCTTCGTGATACTGGGCAGCAGTGAGGTAGACTACGACCCTAATTTCCGTATGTACCTGACGACTAAGCTGGCCAACCCCCAGTTCAACCCCGCCGCATACGCAAAGGCCGTGGTCATCAATTACACCGTCACATTAAAGGTATTTTATTTATTTTGCTTGCATTTGATTTTTAAACAACATATTTAACAAAATAACCATACATTGACTAACGCTATTTTATTAAGTACATACATAAATCAAACAATTCAAACATAAAAGATACATCAGTGCAGATAGAAGTAGGTACGGCGCTCTGCTTATTTCAGCAGATTGAAGAGTGTGAAAAAAAAGTATGTACTAATAAGGTATATGTAGTTCCCGGCAAATATCTTATATCTCCCGACCCCAAGTCACGAGAGAAACGAGGCTCTTATTGGTAGATTTGAGCTCCTCCGCCGCCGTAGCATCCCGTGTTATCCGCAAAAGACACCAAAAATCGTGTACTGTGCATAAAGAATACATTTTGTGGTTCGTTTGGGGGTCAAGAGTCAAGATATATGCCAGTAACTATATACAATTGAAATTCTCCCAGTATGTGTAAATGACCAAAAGGAAAAATCCAGAGACAGCTCATCTCGCAGATTTTGATAAAAGTTTAAAACTATATCAGTCAGTTTTTTAAAAACCACTGTTCCTACTTAGGTATCGAACTCGTATATTTAAAAAAAATCCATCGTCATTCAAATATATTACATAACTTTCATACCAGGGCCTAGAAGACCAACTTCTATCGGTGGTAGTACGCGCCGAACGTTCAGATTTAGAGGAGCAGCGAGAAAGTCTCATCATTGAGACGAGTGCTAACAAGAGTTTGCTGTCGGGACTCGAAGACTCTCTGCTAAGAGAACTGGCCACTTCCACAGGCAACATGCTGGACAACGTTGAGCTCGTTAACACTTTGGAGAATACGAAATCAAAGGCTGGTGAGGTAAGAGAAGAGAGAGAATTAAATTTTAAAGCAATTAGTATCGAAATCGATTAAGATAGGAAAAAGTGAAACGACTCTGGCGGGACTCGGACCTCCGACCAGTTCCTTTGGGGCTGTCCATTATTCACGTGATGTTTTTTCAGCAATTTTTTAACCCCCCCTCCCCCATGGTGATACGTGGCTGGTGAGGTTTTAGACTAACCCCCCCCCCCCCTCCCCCTCGGCAAAATCACGTGTATTTTTTTATTTATTTTTAATGCTAGAAAATTAAGAAACGACAAAAATCGCGAGTTTTAAGACAAAATAAATACACATGATATCTCAATATACCCCTCCCTCCCCCCTGGTGATATTTCGTGATTTTTTTCCGAACCCCTCTCCCCCCTGTAGTGCCTCACGTGATTAATGGACAGCCCCTTTCAAGGAGATGATCTCACGTCTTGAGTGTCCCAAATTCTCCTATACAACCACCTTTTTGTATAGGAGGCTATATTTATTTTTAAAGAATGACAGTAACTGATTTGTAGAGCTAAGCTAAATTGCTAAGCGTGTAAAGAGAGCATTCACGTCCGTAGTATAATGAAACTCGGTACTTATCAATCACAAGTTCCATGTCCTAACAATTTTCTCCTATTTTCTTTTTATTCTATTTACTGCGTTACACATCACACTCTTTTCTATATTACGCTGCTACCTCTATTTTACTCATGCAAATTCCTCAAGACATTTTACCCTCCTCCTTTCCTCCTCTATTCTCTTTACCATTCTTACTCACTTTCTATCGCCGATTTCTCGCCCCATAAGTATGTAATAATACATACATATGCTCACACCCATTTCCCTCTGGGGTAGGCAATGACAACCATTTACAAACTTCTTCTTAATGTTTTAAGGTAATGGAGAAACTGCATCTCGCAGAAATAACTACGAAGGACATCGAGATCTTCCGAGACGGGTACCGTCCAGTGGCTAAGCGCGGCTCTATTCTTTTCTTCGTGTTGTCAGATATGGCGAGCGTTAACAGCATGTATCAGTACTCGCTCTCTTCTTATCTGGATGTAAGTATAACCTGGATCCATTATTATTTATACAGACCTACATATATAAATCGCATTGATGATGAAATCTTTAGTGCCCAGTTGATAGGTTAATTAAGTCAATCAATCAATCAATTAGCCGACAGGCTGGACTGCTGCCTCTCCCAATGTTGGGCGGATTTGGCCTACGTTTCCACACTAGCTAGGCGGGTTGGTACAGGGTTTTATTTCGAGTTTGCGACACCCTTCGGATGAAATGGGGTGGTGATACTTGTATTCTTTCTCCACCACACGGTTAAGTATATGCTAGAATACAATTATTACGTCCTAAACTAGTCTTACTGTAAAAGTTATGTTCGAGTATTTTTCAAACGCCTACTTAATCAGCTCTAGCAATGTCACATACATCTTCGTTGCTAATATAAAACGTTTAGCATAACAAAATATTGTTGACATAAAAAGTATCTTTATACTTCGTCGTATGTTGTTTACAGGTAGATATATAAAAAGCCTAGTTATGTTTTCGAAGGAGATGGGGTCTATATTAGTTTAGGGTGAAAATTCGACCATAATCTCTCTAAAATATTGTCGAATTCCGTTCAATGAGCGAACAGTATTAATAAAGACCTTCATTACTTTTTACAGGTATTTGCTTTCTCACTGCGCAAGGCGATGCCAAATGTGATTCTGAACAGGCGTCTTCGTAATATCATAGACATGCTCACTAAAAATGTATATGACTATGGATGTACAGGTAAACACAAAATTATCTGTCTAGAGGTTAGAGTCATGGTATTTCCTCCAGTGCTCAAAGTACGAAAAATATTAGATTTCGTAACGTGAAGGTATCGAGACAACGGAGCATTGCGATTGGCCGCCTGCCTACTGTGAACCTGTGTGTGTGTGAAGCCTACCAATCGCAATGCTCCATTCTCCCGATACGTTACGTTGCGGATTCGAATATTTTTCGTGCTTGGAGCACTGGGAAGTGGTCGTGGAAAACTCAGGTCGCTCCCAGTCAGTGTCTTTTTTTAAACACCTAAATGAATCTGACCATGATAACAGAAGATATAGTTTATAATCATGTATGAAAAGCAAATAATAATAAGTACGTAAAATGACAGTTAATGACAGTAGAGAAAGCTCGTGAAGTAAGTAAGAATAGAGGTAGATGGCTGTTAACTCTGCTTACCACGGAGGGAAATAGACTTAAGGAGATGTATGTAACATCTGAAATGTTGACGTAAATTTTTCCTCAGGTATATTCGAACGCCACAAGCTACTGTATTCTTTCCAAATGGATATAAAATTAGAACAAAGTGAAGAACGAGTGTCACAAGCGCAGCTAGATTTCTTCATTAAAGGCAACGTGTCTTTAGAAAAGTCGCCACGCGCTTCTCCCGCCTCATGGATTCCTGCACAGGTTTTATTTTCAATACAATAACTACGGTACTCAGAGATGTGCAGAGCCCTAATTATAAAGCTAATAATCGTATAATTTTGTCTTCCCCCACAGGGTTGGCAAGATATAATGAAATTAAGCTTGGATTTCGAACCATTTTCATCTCTCCCCGATCGAATTTCAAGGAATTTGACAGACTGGCAAGAGGTATGATTAATTTATGTACTACTAGCTGCCCCGGCGGTGAGATCGACCACGACGTCAAGGCACGCATTGCTGCCGCGTGGGCCAAGTGGCGAGAAATGACTGGCGTGACCTGTGATCCTAAAATGCCAGTCAGGTTGAAGGGGCAGGTCTATAAGACGATCATTAGGCCTGTTCTCTTGTATGGTTGTGAGGCGTGGCCGCTGCTCGAGCGACACAAGCAAGAGCTGCGTGTCACGGAGATGAAAATGTTGCGGTGGATGTGCGGCGTTACGCGTAAAGATCGCGTACGGAACTCTCGCATCCGCGGCAGCCTCCATGTCCGTGACATCGCGGATAAAATGCAAGAGAGCCGCCTTCGCTGGTGCGGCCACGTCTTGCGGCAACCGCCAGGCTACGTGGGGAACAAATGCCTGGCAATGGTACCCCCGCCAGGTCCAGGTAAAAGGGGTAGGCCAAAGAAGTCCTGGCTTGACGTCGTGGAGGGTGATATGCGTGCAAATGGTCTCACTACCATGGACGCCCAAGATCGTGCGAAGTGGAGAAGGAGGAGCCGGAAGGCGGACCCTGAGCTCCGGGGTCATCTTGGCCACGGATGCAATCGGGAGAATACGTCTATATGCAGATGATGATGATGAGCTGCCCCGGCGAACTTCGTACCGCCATACTTTCGGCCCGCGTGATATTCAAATCCCGTTCCCGCTGCACCCTTATCACTTAGGGGGATGAAAAATAGATGTTGGCCGATTCTCAGACCTACTCAATATGCTCACAAAATTTTAAAATGGCTATTAAAAAATAAGGGTTGATCGTAGAAGGGTGAAAATTGAGGATTGTATGTATTTTTGTATGTTGTATCATAAAAAAATAGAAATTAAAAATTTTGTCTAAAAAATAAAAAATAAAAATTTAGGGGTGGACTACCCCTAACATTTAGGGGGATGAAAAATAGATGTTGGGCGATTCTCATAGATACCGGATAAGCACAAAAAATTTCATCAAAATCGGTCGAGCCGTTTCGGAGGAGTTCGATTACGCACCCCGTGACAGAAGAATTTTATATATTAGAAGAGATAAAACTTTTTAATTACCAAATAAAAAATAAGGGTTGATCGTAGAGGGGTGAAAATTTAGGGTTGCATGTATTTTTATATGATGTATCATAAAAAAATAAAAACAAAAAATTTTGTCTGAAAAATAAAATAAAAATTAAGGGGTGGACCACCCTTAACATTTAGGGGGATGAAAAATAGATGTTGGCCGATTCTCATAGATACCGGATAAGCACAAAAAATTTCATCAAAATCGGTCGAGCCGTTTCGGAGGAGTTCGATTACGCACATTTGTGACACGAGAATTTTATATATTAGATTTATAACGTTTTACTTGCATTCATATAATATTTTCGTATTAATAAAATAAGTTATGTTACGTCATTCATATAAACAAAGAAGAAAAAAAAAATCACTAGCATTTTTTTTATTGTGGCGGCAAAGTTGAGAGGCCACTTCCCTCAGTTTTATTTGAGAAACGAATTATTGAAAATGAATGAAAAATATCATACTATATTGGAGAGATAGTTAATAAAAGCAATCCTACTAATATTATAAATGTGAAAGTTTGTGAGAATGGATGTGTGGATGTGTGGATGTTTGTTACTCTTTCACGCATAAACGGCTGGACCGATTTGGTTGAAATTTGGTATGTATATAGGTTATACCCTGGATTAACATATAGGCTATATATCAGCGATGAACGGGAGCAGAATTCCACGCGGGCGGAGCCGCGGGCAACAGCTAGTAAAGAATAAATCCCATATTGGTTTTTGATCGATTACTTTTGAGCTCTAACGGAATATCGTATGTTTTTTTGGCCGGCACTTTCAATTTTGGACCAAAATGAACGATGTCCTTTGTTCGAATCTTCATATCTACTTGTCTATTTGTATTTACTTGTATCTGTCTCCTTAGTGGTTCGACAGCGACACCCCGGAGTCTGCAGAGATACCGGACGGGTATCGCGAGCAGCTGGAACCTTTCGAGATCTTGATGTTACTGCGATGTTTCCGAGTGGACCGCATCTATCGCGCCCTAACTGACTATATCACTGTTACTATGGGAGAAGAATATATTACCCCGCCCGTCATTAGGTACCTATATGGCGAATATTATGATTTTTATGCTATACCTACGTTATACACGCAGTTATCTCGTATGAATGGATTTTTAGAACACTTACTACATAGTTAGAGTGTATATCTAAATCGTAACTAGTGGACGTATGTGGTCTCTGCTTACCCCAAAAGGCGTGATTCTTCTTCATCATAGCGTTAATCCTAGTAGCATCCGGAGCTTTCACCTCGGAGTCTAGGGTGCACTTTTTGCAGTCTAACTGCGGATTTGGCTGAATTTCGACACTTTCCGACTGTCATCTGACCTCCACAACCCATTGGTGATATCGAAACATTGCAGTGAGACCAGCCCTTGGTTCCTACTACCCTTAACGACTGCCATAGATGTTCATAAGGCAACCGGGACCGACGACTTAACGTGCTTTCCGAGACACGTTTCGCCAACTATATCCCACGTAATAGAGGGCAAGCCTATTGCCGTCAAGTGGGTATTGTTTCATGGGCTGAATGTTTACTGTCGGACAGACAAGCCGAGTTGGCTGTTTTCCTTGCTTAGTCTATTATGGACATAATGAGGCGACCACTAAAGATGCTACTTACATAAATACCTGATATAAAAAATATATCGAAACATTAATACCCAAGTCTCATAACTCCATTCGACTTTTGAGAATGGAATGTTAATTTAATTGAGACTCACATTTTCAGTTTGGACATGATATTCGAACAAACCACGCCGTTCACGCCAGTAGTGTTCATTCTGAGTCCCGGCTCAGACCCTACGGCTGATCTGATGAAACTGGCAGACAGGTGTGGGTTCGGTGGAGGCAAGTTCAAGTATTTGTCGCTTGGTCAAGGACAGGAGGGGGTAAGGATTTTGTTATTTTTATTGATATTCTGGTTTTTGCGGCGTTTTATAGAAATCGTGATCACAATGCAAGTGAAGTTGTACTCCATGACATTCATAACCTTAATGGTTGCATTGTGTTCGCTTTAGCAACACATTTTGTGACGTGACTGGGGTCAAGATATATGCCGGTAACTATACAGAGTGTCGGTAACGGTGATGGTAACAGTAACAGAGTCGCGAGTTCAATTTTTTTCCCATTTCAGTAATGCTCGACGTCACTTAAAGAAGTTTTCTCCTCAGAAGTTGTTACTTTTTAGTGGTCGATATTTTTTTTCATATTTCGAAACAACTTAGGTAGGTTCGTTTGAAGTCTCTGGTGTGGTTAGCAAATTTAAAAGAGATATTTAAGAAATGAAGTATTGAATTTGGTTATTCACTACATCATCAACATGTTTATACAGGCGGCACTTGCATTATTGGAAGGCGCAATATCCCACGGCCAATGGCTGATCCTGCAGAACTGTCACTTACTGCTATCTTTTCTGCGGGAATTAGAGAAGCAGCTCGAACTCATGGTGAAGCCACACCCGGAGTACCGACTTTGGCTGACTACCGACCCCACGCCTACTTTCCCTATAGGAATACTGCAGAGGTCGCTCAAAGGTTTGTAGTTTATCTAATATATAAAATTCTCGTGTCACAAAATGTGCGTAATCGAACTCCTCCGAAACGGCTTGCCGATTTTGATGAAATTTTTTGTGCTTATCCGGTATCTATGAGAATCGGCCAACATCTATTTTTCATCCCCCACCCCTTAATTTTTATTTTTTATTTTTCAGACAAATTTTTTATTTTTATTTTTTTATGATACATCATACAAAAATACATGCAACCCTAAATTTTCACTCCTCTACGATCAACCCTTATTTTTTATTTGGTAATTAAAAAGTTTTATTTTCTAATATATAAAATTCTTCTGTCACGGGGTGCGTAATCGAACTCCTCCGAAACGGCTCGACCGATTTTGATGAAATTTTTTGTGCTTATCCGGTATCTATGAGAATCGGCCAACATCTATTTTTCATCCCCCTAAGTGATAAGAGTGCAGCGGGAACGGGATTTGAATACCACGCGGGCCGAAAATATGGCGGTACGAAGTTCGCCGGGGCAGCTAGTTTTTATATAAAGAACTTGTCAAAATGACGTCATCCTGCTAGATAGTAAGGTTTGGGGACTCTGTGGTCCCCACACCGGAAGAGGGCCAGATCGAGAAATATGGCCCTGGCTCGGCCGGGGTGCGAGGCCGCACGAGGTCTCACCTCCGCCAACTGACGACCCACAGACGGCGTGCGTTTTAGTCGGTTCGAGTCCGACATAACCTCCTCCTCCAGCTCCGGCGAGGGAGGCATCCGTGGGGATTTTTCGCACGATAAAAAAAAATTGCTAGATAGTAAGGTGTAAGTGATATAGATATAGAATAGAGGCTTCCATAAAATGATCGTCTTTTGCTTGAGAGCCTCGTTAGTTGCTTTTTCAAGCCCCGTTTAAAAGTCCCGGGATCGTGAGAAGGCGGAATCAGAAGTTTCTGTCTTCCTCAAATTCAATTATAAATACTTCTTCTTCTTCTTCTTCTTCATCCTAGCGTTAATTCCATGGAGAAGGAAATGATAGCGGAGTTGTTGCAAAGGCAATCGAGTCGCGTGCTTCCATACTGTCAAAAGGACTCCTATATATAGACGTCAGTTCTGTGACGTCACCACTCAGTTCTAGTGGCACGTCGTTGCGATAGGTTGTCATTTTTGGTTAAAAGTTCAACGATAAAAATAGTTTTGACCCGATTTAAGAATGAAGTGTGCGGTACAAGGGTGTACAAATTGTAGAGATAAGATGTTTAAATTTATTGATGATAATAACATTTCATCAGTAAGTCCGCTATATTTTTATTTTCATTTTTAGAAAAAAAATGTCTTTATAGAACCATCTAGCGGAGAGAAGAAATAAGTAACCTTGTCTTACTTGTATAATGTTGTAACAACAATTCAATTCATTCTATAAAAAAATCACCACAATAATTTCACCGGACTTCATTAGTAATTTCGCAATTGTTATTTTATTAATTCTTACATTATATTTGGGTGAAATTGAAAATTGAAAATAAAAAAATTAAGCCATCTGTCGGTATCTGCCCAAATCATTTAGGGGGGCTAAATGATTCTGCTATAATTCTACAGATGGCCTTATTTAAAATAAATGGTGTGCATCATAGTAGTGAGACCACTATATTCACATTATTTTTAGGAAGCCAATAAAATTGTCAACATTATATTATATCATTTTAGATTTCCCAGTAACCCAGAAATAAAAAAATGCATGGATAGGTACGTATTTTAAATAGACCTTCCAGCTGGTAGGTACCCCACAAAATATTCCAGAATCTGTTCGAGGTCCTTCAATGAAGATGACTTCTATAAAACAAAAAAGTGATTTAAAAAATTACAGCCTAAATTTGCTATACCTAATTGTATATACGTACACCAGAAATACATAAGTGAAAATTTTACAATATAATAACATCATTTTTTTATATTTCTACATTATTTTCTTGCTTTATTAATTTCCTTTTTGAAAAAGTTAGGGATCCGTACTTAGCGCCTTCGCTGGCATAAGCGGGTGCGGGTCGCGGACGTCCGCTTCGCGTGCTTGTTTCATGTTATTTCAAGAGCAGCGCTACGTGAGGCGGATACCTGTCACACGTGACGCGGGCGGCGGGGCCCGCCACGCGGGCAGCGGGGCACGCGCCGTGTGTCCGCGCGACGGAGCACGCGAGCGGGTCTGTTTCAACAAAATCATCGACCGCCGCTACGTTATCCGTGTCACACGCGCCGTGCTTGTACAGTCGTTGCAATAAACTTAGAATAATCCTTAGCTGCAAACTGAAAGCTTTTTTACGGCAAATACCTTTGAAATTTTTTGGTAAACGAAACTCAAATAGAATGTTATTTTGAAGGTCAGTCTTATATTATTCATAGAACAACATAATATTTCAATATAAAATGCAAAAGCAGGAACCTGCACCCGGAAGCATTGCACCACTTGTACCCCCAAGCGAGTCGCGAGCCAGCCCTGCTAATAGGTATATTGTGTAAAGTAAAACCAAAAATTCCGTGAACCAAAGGAGTTCGCCTCTTTCTCTTCAGTTTTGACAAACCGTGCAAAATTGTCTTTGATTTACAATAAACTAATTATGATAGCTGTACATTCTTATACGAAAACTTGGTTACAAATTCGCCACACAACAATCTAGACGTGACATAATATGGGCTAATTGGCTGACGCCTTTGTTCACGTCGTCGTCTTTTGGCTAAGTAATATATCAATAAATGATCCATAGTTATCGACTGTACACCGACGCTATTGAAATTATACTGGTGACAGACGCCCGTCGCGGACGTCCGCGACCCGCACCCGCCTATGCCAGCGAAGGCGCTAAAACTCCAATAATGCAACCCAATCATTATGTCCTTATATTCCTTATATCAGAATTCCACGCGGACGGAGCCGCGGGCAACAGCTTGTATATATAGTGGTCAATATGTAAGTGGTCCCGCTGTCATGAAACACATAGATTATTCTAGAATTCTGTGCAGCGCTTTGTGGCGAGTGGTAAAACTACAATGGAAATTGCATGCATTATTTCTATTTGGTTTCGCCATGCCACACCAGATGGCATTCTAAAAAGTGGGAGGGGCTTAGACTTAGGAGAAGAGTCGCGTGGGGGACGAGGTATGGCGTCATGCCCCCCGCGTCTTCTTCACACCCGCATTTGGCGACGCGTTTTTATTACGAGAAATTTCACTGGAACATCTCCGTTTACTAATCATATTCTGTCCTCCGTGGTTAATTCCCAGTCGCATTCGAAGTTTTTCACCTCTTAACTTTTACCAGTCTTAACTGCGGATTTGGCTAGACCTCGATATTTTCAATTACCTATAAATGCTACTATACACTAAGTACGTGGTCCATCCCCAGGGGCGAGTTGGGGACTTCGGGGACCACGGAAGAGGGCCACAATGGTAACTTATACTCAAAGGTAGAAGTGACCATGATATGTTACTACTAAAGCAAGTTCTACCTTGCAACAAGAATGCAGATGTAGCCGTTGGCAACATCTAGTATTACAGTGCAACCTTGATATAACGACCCTCGATATAGCAAATATCTCGATTTAACGAATTTTTCTTAATCCCCTTGAATTGTCCATAAGAGTCAATGTAAAATATACCTCTACATTGCGAACATTTTTTGCGCACTACCTCATTATAACGAATTTTCAACCAGCCAAAAAAATAAAAATGCCTCTAGGTAACGAATTTTGCCACCCAAAACCTTTATATAACGTACGCATCAATACATGACTCTTGAATTTCATTGTATGTGGTTCATGTCACGACTGGTTTCGACCCGTTTTTTTTTTGTAAAACTGAAATGCATCCACCTAGATACTACTTTTATGAATTTTACTGCATTTAATTTTGATATTTAAGCTGAAGGAAAAAAGTTGTTACGTACCTATTTTTTTACCTCTATATAACGAATTTTAGACCTACCGAACCTTAATATAACAAACCTCAGATTTACAAAGTACTTGATATAACGAATATTTACCCTTTCCCTTCCGATTCGTTATACTGAGGTTGCACTGTATTACGAGTTAAAGACGGAGGATCAGGAGAAATGGCACAATTTGGGAGAGGCCCATGTCGAGCAGTGGTCTGCAATAGGCTAATTTATTGATTGAAACGAGAATTGTTCGCTAAAAGTGTCCCATCATTAACAAGAGATTATAACTTTCCAGTGGTAACAGAACCTCCAAACGGTCTGAAGCTAAACTTGCGCAACACATACTTCAAGATGCGCGCTCATGCGTTAGAAGAGTGCATACACCCGCGGTTTAAGCAACTCATCTACGTACTCGCTTTCTTCCATGCAGTCGTGCAGGTAAGGCCTTAATGAATATAAAATGATTTAAAAAACTAGATTGTCATTTTTTACACTAGTCCCACAAAATTAACAAAGAACAAAATATTTTCTTCAAGCGGACGAAAACAACACCTTTGGTGCACGCAATGAACCTAGAAATGCAAAATGAATGGTTGACTCTAAGTGAATTTTGTATTCCCATAGCCTTAAAATGGCGTACCATAATATACGACTGGTCACCGGCCTTACTTAAATTTTACCTAAATGCATTCCAGTTGACCCTCCCCGACCAAAGCAATCTAGTCAGGTGGGGAAAAGCCACAGATAAAACATGTAACTCATGTGGTGAAGCAACTGGTACGGCTAGGCACCTGCTAGTGGGTTGTAGGACGTTATTAGACCGGGGTCATTACTCGCGCCGACATGATAAGGTATTAGAAATCATACGTGAGGCTGTTAGTTTGACGGTAGCTAGAGCGAAAAAAGGATTAACTACAAACCAAAGAAATGACATTATGTTTGTAAAGGAAGGCTGCTCAAAGAAATCATCTCAAAAGCCATATTCAATTTTAATAACTGCCGTTGACTGGACAATACTCGTAGACACGTATGAGAAGCACTATAAAATACCGGAGGATATCTGTGCCTCATCATCCAGACCCGATATATTCCTTTTTTCACGATCGCATAGGCGTGCAGTGCTTGTAGAACTCACAGTACCGTGAGAAACTAATATACCTAAAGACCACGCTATAAAGACAAACAAATACTTTGACTTGACTAACAAGTTAACCAAAAACGGCTACGTGGTTAAACTCTACGCCGTAGAAGTAGGAGCAAGGGGAATTCCAGCTAAATCCCTGTACAACTTACTTAAAGACCTCGGATTGCCAAGAGCTTCAGTAAGCTCTTTACTAAATCGAATATCAAAAGCGGCATTGATAGGATCTTACCAAATTTGGATAGGTAGGGGGGGGGAACACTACTGACGGTGGAGGTGAGCGCTGATGCATCACAAGGTGGCCACCCTAAACCTACATCTGGGTCGCAAGTCCCAGTCGCCGTCACGGTGTTCCTCTCTGTATCACGCTATGGACCCGGCGACCGCACGGTGAATCCATGGAGTGCTGAGAATCGGATCTCTATCAGAATGCAACAAAATTTCCAAAATGTTCCAAGTGAATGTTCCAACATTTTTTTTTTTTTAAAGAATATTAGGAAGGAACCGAAATTATTCCCTGTAACCCCTCCAGCTAAGCTAAATAATAATTGAGCTCAATTGCTTGTGTTAGGGGTGGGTCCACGTATTGTAGAAATACAATATGCGGACTTCGGGCTCCAAAGTGCAACCTTTGGTTGCAACTAGAAAATTGCTGAGCTAAGGATCAGGATGATTTGTGGAATTCTGAAATTTTTTTTGCTAATTCAGCGACTAAACTAAATCATTTGCAGGAACGTCGCAAGTACGACAAGATCGGATGGAACATATCGTACGACTTCAGCGAATCGGACTTCACGGTGTGTATGCTAATCTTGCAGTGCTACCTCGACCGCTGCTACGCTGCTAAGGGACCCATTCCTTGGGCCACGCTCAAGTATCTCTTTGGAGAGGTACGTATCGTATACATGTCAAAAGTATACCTCGGTACAAGTATCTTGGACCTAAATCGTGAGACAAATGAGGCACTGACGCGCTCGTATTGTTTTGTAATAATTTATGAAGTTTATTTTGAGCATATTTTAGGCCCAAGATATATGTCCCGAGCAATGTCCAAAACCGGCGAGTATGTATGAAAAGAATTATGGAAGTAGATGAAGCGAAAGATGTATGCCAGGATCGTAGCAGGTGGAAATATATGGACTCTGTCTACCTCTCTAGGAAAGAGGCCTGACTGTATGTATATAAATGTATAAAACACCATAAAAGCTATTTTTAATATAAAAAGCAGTCTACTCGCGGCCACTATGTAGGGCATATAAAAATAATCACGTTGATTACTATAATTTATGTTCGAAAAGTATCAGACCAAGTCAACTTCCTTATGCATTAACATGTAGGTATTGTCGTCCAGACGCAGAAGAGATTCGACGGAATTTCCATCAATTATAGAACTGGCCATACTATTTTATACATTGCTACTATTTACATAGAGTTTACTTTCCCCTAGCAATCATGACCGAGCACTTGTTATCTTATATGGATATAGCCTTTTAACCCTTGCATGTTTAGATACTTACTACTTATTACCTATCGTATGTAATTATTGAGGATTTATCAAAACTATCTTCCTACACATACGCAGTAGCAACATGTCATTCATGTCAACAAGACTTATTAGGTAGGTAACTAATGTTTACAAACAGATAGGCCACAGCTGCCTATACTATATCAATATTGATGCCTACGCGTTTTGTACCCAGATATGTTGAGTAGTTCTCAGAATTGATTGCTGATGCATGAAATTTTACGTCTAATAACGTAGGTCATGGGCGTAGGCCCTTACACCAACAGATAAAGATGGCCCTGATTACTTACACTACAAAGCTTAAAACACCAGTTGCAGGATTGCAGGTTTTTTCTTAAATAATAGTTATTTGTTATACAAGAGTGCAAAGTTGCTTTTTAACCGCGTGCTCAGTTTTGATGACCGAGCAAGCGAAAGATTCTAAATTTGAATCACGAGCATAGCGAGTGATTCATAAATTAGAATCTTGAGCGTTAGCGAGGGAATCAAAAGAGCACAAGGTGTAAAATGTTTGCACTCGAGTGCAACACGTAACTTTTCATCCCACCTCAGCGAGGAAATAATGAAATGCTTCTTCTTCCTAGCGTTAATTCCCAGTCGCATCCGAAGCTTTCACCTCGGAGTTCGGGGTCCGCTTTACCAGTCTTAACTGCGGATTTGGCTGGACCTCGATATTTTCCGTAAAGCGACTGCCATGTGACCTCCACAACCCAATGGTGACATTAGGCGATATCGAAGCATTGCAGCTAGACCGTTGTTGTTGAACTTTTTATGCATACAAATATTTGCACTGAGCGGGGATCGGACCCGCGCCTCCTGCGTTGCGGCCACGTTCACTACCACTACGCCACGGAGGCTGTATAATAATTATGTGTAATAATACTAATAATAAAATATCAACAACAATGTTCAACCATAGGACGTGAAAAAAAAATTATGCGCGCAAAGCAAATTTAAAAAAAAAAGTAGGTACACCAAGGAGGTTCCGAGTTGAGTTTTTCATAAATTAAAAAAAAGTTGTATGATAAATCGGCACCATAGAGGTAGAAGTAAATAGGTTTAATGATGTTTTGAGTTCACAAACCTAGTACACACGATGTTCTAAATTCAAATTTACTTTACCACTCTAGAGGGTAAAAGCGACTTTTACACTCAGATATCGAAGAAAAAAAGTACTCTTTCCGAGATGGTGGGATGAAAAATACTTTATCATCACTTAATGGGGCGCCAAAACTAACTAGATTGGGGCGTCAAATCTTTAAATAGCCCCTGTCGACAGGCGGAAGTGTTAAGTGTTAGAATCGTCTTAACTTAAACAAACCCGCTCAAAACAGTCCTGACAACAGAAAGAAAGAAAGAAAATTATTTTTCGAAAGAAACAAGAAAAAACATAGTTACCTAATTCCTTCCGTATGTTACATTTTCTTTGGTTGAACCTACCTAACTACCACTCCTATCGGTTAGTGGGGGTGATTATATCAGACTCGGACCGAATAAAACCGGAAGCCGTCTCAGGTCTCAATTACCGGGGGTGTAAAATTACCCAATAAAGCATTTCCCGTGCGAGGCACGTTCCAGGTGAGCTTCGGCTATTTACGGTTTTATGATGGCCCCCTTGAGTGTGGGAAGCACAGCGTCACAAAGTCAAAAAGACAACATTAAATTTTTTATAACGGTTTATTTGCGCACCCGCAGATGTATCACTGAAAACTAATATTAGCATTTAGTAATAGGTACTTAATTGAACTTTTGACGTAAAAAAGCCTGTTTTACCCCTTCCAGAAATCACACTGACCTACGATCCACTTCAGTTGTTTAGGGCATTATTCGTGCGGTATATAAATGTACTGATAAATTAACAATTCCGAATAAAAAAGACAGGAAATATTTTAATCATTGGTAAATCTAATATCCACGATTCTTATAGCCACCTTGGCCTGAGCTTCCATATCCACTGGAACCACCATAGCCTCCTTGACCGCCGCCATATCCGCCTCCTTGACCACCGCCGAATCCGCTATCAGAACCACCATGGCCGCTGTGACTACCGTGACCGCTGTGACCACCGTGACCGCTGTGACCACCGCCAAATCCAGCGTCTCCGTGGTTACCTTCAAAACCTCCCTGACCACCATATCCGCCCTTACTGCCTCCACCGTATCCATCCTGACTGCCACCACCATATCCACCCTGGCTGCCACCACCATAGCCACCCTGGCTGCCACCACCATAGCCACCCTGGCTGCCACCACCGTATCCACCCTGGCTGCCACTGCCGTAGCCGCCGCCTACAAAGAAATAAGAAGAATCACAATTTTAAACACAATTTCGCAAAACGACGCACAATTGTTACTTTATGACTTATTTACGGATATCCCCCACCGGCTGGCCAGAAGATTATGTCGGACTCGTATCCACTAAAACCGCACATCGTCTTAGGGTATAAGGTGGCCCCATAAGGCATTTCCCTCGCACCGTGGCTAACGCTGTGCCATCTCCGACTGTTTCCGAGATATCCCTCTCGAGTTGTATAAGGTTACCTATCACTCCGTACCTAATTATTATTTCTTATTTTGCCGTATTCTGGTTAGGGACCAGAATACGGCAAAATAGGCTCACCCCCTACTACGTGGGACCTAATACAATGTTTGGAGAAATATGGGTGTTAATTAGGCACATCTGCCTAACCCTCCGGGGATAAAGGCATGATTATATGTATGTATGTATCTATGTTGGCTATATTACAGTAGTTAGACCTATCAACAAGCTCTTGTAATGAAATCAGTTGAACACTGAATGAAATCAGTAATTTCTGAAGATAGAAGTGGCAATGGTTGAAGTGTATAAGGCATCTGTTGCTGAATTTATTCGACAGAGATAAAACAGTCGCTCTGTTAGTCGTCAGTAGGGATACATCTGAATAGCTAGTGCAATTATTGTCTTTTGCAAATGTTGGACTGTAAAGAATAGAAATTCTTGTACTTTTACTTTTAAAATAAACTGTACAGCCGACTGTACATATTGGTTAATATTATCCACAGGACCTTTAGACAAAGCGAAAATAGGATTACGATATAGAATAGGATTGGGTACTATAAAATAATAATAAAATCTGAGTTTTTGAACTCGAAATAAATTATTTCTTTTTTCAATCTAAATCCATCGAAAGAAATGATTAATTATTTCTTTCATCAGTAGGGTTACATTTGAATAGCTAGTGCAATTATTGTCTTTTGCAAATGTTGGACGGTAAAGGAAAGAAATTCTTGGACTTTTACTTTTAAAATAAAATCTGAAGAAAACTGACATGTCATACAAATAAATAAAAATAGCATACAGATATGAAAAATAGGAAATAGTAAATAAGTTATTACTACTAACCATAGCAGACGGCAACCAGGGCGAGTACTAAGACAGCGATCTGCGGAAAAATAAAAAAAATATATGAATAAGCCAGTAAACGTAACAATAAGAAACCACTCCGTGGTCAACTTAGCCCATAAACTGACATCAGTTTGTGAGTTCAATTCTTCTTCAGCCGAGCGTCAGTCACGATCAAAGTTTACACTTTATAAACCGGGTAACGCTCTCCTATTCCTCTCCATAATTTATTTAATTACAGCTTTTGCTCCCGAATGCCGATTTTTTCACCCTAACAATCCTCCCCCTATTCTAAGAGTAAAATCTTCACCAGAGCCGTCCAAAAAATAGCAGGTGTACCGCATCCTAAGCTTGCACTAACCTAAGGTCTATATTCGCTTTTATGGGAGCAAACACCGCCTGACTCTTGGAAGGAAAGCTCAAGCCAGAGCCTCATCCATTAATCAGCAGGTGTATCGGCTCACAGGTGTTGGCTTAAACCCTGAAGAACTTAGTCTCCACTGTATAAATCACTACACCACATTATTGTGTGACCATGAGCGCTGAAGAAAGAGCATGAGACGAGAGCGAGCGAGACAGAACTTACTTTTTTTTATACTACAGTACTTACACCTGATGGAAAGTGGTTCCTGTTCGAAAGGGAAGTGGTGGAAGGTGAAAATCTCACTCGCTCTCAGTTATAGTACATTATGGTACAAGTGAGTAAAGTTGGTGATTACCGCCGAGGCGCCATTGAGACCCGAGCCGGCAGGCGAGGGTCTTAAGAGAGCCGAGGACGGTAATCATCATACTCACGCGTGGCATACGACGTTTTTCAATACACTTGTGAGGAAAATAATACTAAAAAGTCATTTTATATAGTAGAAAAAAAGTTTATTTACAACGCAAACTTTCATACTTCTTCACTATTTCGTAGAATGGACCGTGTATGGTGAATGACCTCGGTATTTTATTTTTCGTCATAGGTATCTTCACTAAAAGCATCTGACCATGGTTCTCTATGTCTTTCACAGTTATATTTGTTAATTCTTGTATCCTACATGCACCAGTTACACCAAATATTAAAGCGACCTGAAAAAGATGAACAATAATTTAAGTTCAACACACAACTCGGCAGAAGTCGCGTAGTTAAAATAAACCAAAAAAAGTGAATAGAACATTAATTTAACTAACCTTAGTAGCCAGATAATGGTTATCTGGAGCATCTTTTTTGAATTTTTCAATATCGTTAGATGATAAAACCTTTGATTTTTTGCTTCTAAATCCATCGGATAGTCTCTTTAGATAAGCTTTCAAATTAGAGTACGTTTTTAAGTCCACTCCATTCTTTGTTCGGACGGTGTTTATACTTAGAAGATAATTCTTTAAAGTATGCCATGAACACATTTTCTGAAAAAGACTACGTATTCTTGTTGTCTTGCCATTGTATAAAATTTTTGTACGTTAATAGATATTTTTCCTTGGAGTTTTCAGGTAGTAAACTTTCCATAACGTTAAGGGCTTCACATTTTATATCGGGCGGTGTACAAAATAAATCATTTTCTTCACAACTAGTACATACTTGTAGACATTTTATAATAAATAACTATAATTTCGACACTTAAAATGAGTTGTGTTAGGTAATTTTTTTCCTATCGGCGGGAAACATTAATAAGTTTACGAATGCGCGCGCATCTAACCACAGATTAATCTAACAATGTATTGGCCATAGACTAAAAGAATGAAGTTTCTTTTTTTTGATAGCGTTTTGGACTCAACATGGGGAATTTAAAGTTTTTTGTAGACAAAATAAAATAAAAAAGTGAAAGTTTTATTTAATAAACATGTATAAGTTGAAATTATCTATTTAAATATGAAGTTGCATGATGGATATCAATTTATTTGTAGGTTACTATTGAACACGATCTTTTTGGTTACCCAACTTTTTTTAAGAAACTCAACCAATAAAAAAAAAAGAATCTATAACTCACTTTTGTGAATAATAGTAATGAAAAATTCACAGTTTCATAATAGGTGTACTTACGTGCTTAATTGCGGTGAAGTAAAACGCCAGTTACGAGCAAGTGTATTGAAAATGCCTTTTATTTCTCTTTCCACTTGCCACGCCCGCCGCTCGTATCATGGGATCGCGGTCACACTATAAGTAAAGAAGGAAAACAAAATACTCACCCTGAGACTCATTTTCTTAATTATAAATGTAGGACTATATCACCGTCGAAGGGTAATAAGCTGATCAAACATGTACACAAGCTTATATACACATTGTTATCACGTATTTCTGTGCATATGACCCGACCCCATAAAGTACTCGATCGTATTTGAAAATAATAACAAAATAGTTGCTAATAGACATTCACTGATTATAGCTAGCTTGTGTTTACATCCACAGTTCTAAGGAAAGTTTTGAACAAAACTAAAAATAGCTGTAGCAAGTTTAGAAATATTTGACATTATTATTTAATGGACATGACATGATATTTCATGGACTGACGACCTGAAACAGGTGGCTGGGACAGACTGAATGCGGAAGGCGAAGGATCGGCAGACGTGACGCACATCGGGAAAGGCCTGTGTCGAGCAGTGGACTGCAATAGGCTAATTATTATTGATGATGATGATGACCTATTTCATAACCACAACATGTTAGGCGAGGCCGTAAAACCAAGAATTGACAGCCTCTGTGGCGTAGCGGTAGTGAACGCGGCTGCTATGCAAGAGGCGCGGGTTTGACCACGCTCAGTGTAAATCAATATGGGTATTTGCATTGGTCCGGTCGAGCTTCGGAGAGCAGGCGGGGTGAAAGCTTCAGATGCGACTGGGATTAACGCTATGATGAAGAAGAAGAGTATTCAAAAATACTGTGTGCTTATCTAGAACAAACACTTAATTACTACTTACCATAGTAGATAGCCATCAGGGCGAGTTTTAAAACAGAGATCAGTCAGGATGAGAAACGATGTGAGCCTCGCTCGCGAGGTGTTTCAGTAAAGACCTACACTGCAGATAAACTATCTGGAAAAATCTATCTTAGTATAAATAACTAACAGTAATAACTAACAGTATCCTGAAGGTCATTGCAGATAAGCAGGACTCGGCTATAGTGAAAGCCTTGATCCGAGCACACGTATCTAGTTGATGTGTTTGTTCAGTGTATTTTATTTCTTTTTAATTATGGATTATGGTCTGAAATAAATGTTTTATTATTATTATTATTATAAAGTTTCATCGAAATCGTTAAGGCTATGTCCGAGATGGTAGACATAAAATAAATAAAAGAAATAAATAATGTACGAATATTAAATATACTCTCCCCCCGAATAAAATTATGCTGCTGGCGTAATGGGCGCCAGCTTATGTAAATTAAATTAAATTCTTCAAATTGCAGGTAATGTACGGTGGTCGAGTCATAGATGACTTCGACAGGCGCGTGGTTAAAACTTACATGGAGGAGTACTTCGGAGAGTTCCTGTTCGACAAGTTTCAACCGTTCCACTTCTACCGCGACTCCACCTTCGACTACGTCATACCACCAGACGGCGAAAGAGACGAATATTTCGGTATGTTAACCTTTTATGTAAAGCTGGCGGTACACATTGGCTAATATTGTCCACAGGAGCTTTAGACAAAGCGAAAATCTATTAGCGATAACGCCAATGGAAAGTGTGATGGGTGTGGGACTGTGTATTACAAAAAAATAATAAAAAATGAGTATTTCTAACTCGAAATAAATTATTTCCTTTTTCAATCTAAATCGCCGTGGTCACAGGCTGACTCTACCTATACCATGATCGCGTTAATTCCCGTTACCATTATTGTATATCATGGAACGCGAGAGTTTAAAAGTTAGTTTAGTACCACTAGATATTTTTTTTTTTTTTTCAAATAAGACCACTGTAAATATAATGGTCTTTTCCAGAATACCTGGATATATTGCCGCTGGCAAACTCGCCGGAAGTGTTCGGCCTTCACCCCAACGCTGAGATCGGCTATTTCAGCCAGGCCGTACGCATGATGTGGGGACACCTCATAGAGCTACAGCCGCAAACCAGTATGTATAAGTGAACACCTCAAACCCTCGAATAATACAGACTAAAAATGCAAACACATGTATATGGCCGTACCCAATGATATCTTATTATAGGCATGGCGACAGTATCAAAAAATCAAAGATTTAATGATTTTAGGGGAAAATACATATTAAAAGGATTTAAAATACTGATTTAGTTATCCCTACTAATATTATAAATGCGAAAGTAACTCTGTCTGTCTGTCTGTCTGTCTGTCTGTCTCACTTTTACGACTAAACCGCTGAACTGATTTTGATGAAATTTGGTATAGAGGTAGGTTAGACCTTGAGAAAGGACATAGGCTATGTTTGGTCGCGCTAACCGACATCCACGCGGGCGGAGCCGCGGGCAAAAGCTAGTATTTAATAAATTGAGATTAATAAAAATTTCAATAAAATAAAATCTGAAAATACTGGCATCGGCCATTTTGATTGAAACACCAATTACAGTGCATGACGTCACGCCTAGGTGAACATCACTGTGTTTCGCTACTTTAGTATTATGTTACCTGTGCTTTCGTATACAAATTAGATACATTTGACTGGCGTGACGTCAGAGCCGACGCCATGACACTGCGGGCTGTTTTCCAGCACTATTCAATTTTTGTTACAAAAATGGCTTTAAACTTCGTTAATCTTTAGTTTCTTACCGAAATATACGTATTTACGTACATAGTCAATTTGTATCTACATTACGGAAGAGAGTTTCAAAATCGTTCGCCATGCCTTTATAGATAAACATAAATCATAAGAGTGTGGACAACACAGTCCACACTCTAAAAAAAAATGATGACTTCGGTCATCATTGTAAGCACCAATCAGAATCGCGACAGTGCGCCACCAAAGAAAAAACGTTTTTAATAATAAATTAATAATATTGACGTATTATTAGTAAGTAGCTATAATGTTATATTATTTTTATAGCTATAGTATTTGCGCCATTTTTGAAAGCCGCCATCTTCTTGTATGACGTATCTATAAATATAATACGTCATTGGCCGTACCCAGCTTTCTTTAAGGGATGAGGAGAAAGTCAAATTGGATCCGAGGCTTTTGTCGTGTGTTTCTTCGGGCAGAGCTGAAGCAGAATAGGGCATGCGCCCCATTCGAAATGGGTACGCCCATGCACATGTATTGTGCTAGTAGAAAAGTTTTGTCGCCTGTTGATAAATTATTCGAGCGTCATGTGTATGACAAAATATCATATTGTATGTATATTGTACGAAAATAATTTATTGCATAATTTCTTTTCACGCTGCATAAGTACCAACATCAGGAAGTAAGCCATTTTTTCTCTATGAATGCACTTTGTTTGACTCTTGACCCCTTTCCATATTTGAAATTACCCACTGATTAGGTTTTTTTTGCAAAGTGTGTGTGTTTCTCTTATTCCTATTGCCCTTTATGCTAAATATACCTAAATATTGACAAATTTATGTATACCTCGGGATATATATCTTGGACCTAAAATGTGCTCTATACGTGCAGTACCTACACCTTTCTTGGATGTCTTTTGAGGATAGCACGGGGTGCTACGGCGGTGGACGAGCTTCATTCTTTATTTCATTACACATATTACAAAACTTTGTTTGTCTCGCGACCTAGATCCAAGATATGTGTCCCGAAGTATATCTATATGATGTCATAATTGAGATTTTATTGTTCTAATTATTGAACTTAATTGTTTTTGGCTGCTAGAAGTCAAAGGTAAGTAAAAAAATTCACTCTGAGACGGTTTGATCGGTTTTTATGATTTCTTGAATATGCTTGCTATCTGAGAATAGACCTATTTTCAAGCTACTTTTGGTCGTGTTAGCCTACTCAGGCGGAGTTTTAGGCATGGGCTAGTAAAATAGTACATTATGGTACAAGCGTGTAAAGTTGGTGATTACCGCTGAGGCGACATTGAGACCCGAGCCGCAAGGCGAGGGTCTTAAGTGAGCCGAGGACGGTAATCATCATACACGCAAGTGGTATACGATTATTTTCAACACACTTGCGAATAAAATATTACTAAAAATACTACATAACACAATCAAAACACAATTGTAAAAATCTATTTGTTGTTATACTTGTCATAAATATGCGCGCGCATCTAACATTTTTTTTTATTTGTTCCTTTCGGAACAGGCTAAGGTGCTATCACCATGCTGCCTTATCATCTACGTACTTATTTGAATTATGATTTTTTTTTCTCTGTAATTACTCACAGAGAAAAAAAAATACATTTTAGTGAAAGCTTTGTTTATTAAACACGTACTACAAGTTGAAATTGTCTTTTAAAATACGAAGTTGCATGAAATGAGCAAGCAATAGGTATATTAATTCGTTTGTAATATTGGACACGATCTTTTTTGTATCAAAACTTTTTTAAGAACAAAGCAACTTAATCAATGAAATTAAAAAAAAGAAGTCTATAACTCACTTTTGTGAATAATAGCAATGAAAAAGTCACAGTTTTATAATAGGTGTCATTCCGTGCTTAATTGCGGTGAAATAAAAGCCTGTTTATAAGCAAGTGTGTTGAAAAAAATATTATACTTTTTAGGTGAGGGTGGTGGTGCTATGTCCCGCGAAGAGTTCATCGATGTGGCTGCGGTGGATATAATCGCAAAGTTGCCGCACGAATTCGAGATCTGGCGCGTGCGCAAACAGTTCGAGATGAATATCACACCGACACTTGTCGTGTTGCTACAGGAGTTAGAGAGGTAAAACATTCTCACATATAATATGTTCACGCCTATTTCCCTCTGGGGTAGGCAGAAAGGATAGCCCGCCATCTGCTTCTATCCATACGTAGGTACTTCACGAGCTTCCTCTACTGTCATTTAAACCTTTCATGCAAGCCCATCGGTTTCAAGTTCTCCTGATTTGCCCTTTTTAACCGACTTCCCAAAGGAGGAAAGTTCTTTTTATTTCAAAACCTCATTAAGTTTTGGTCAGTGTATTGATGTCTGGTAAATCATTTACTTTCTTTGTATAAATATTAGTTTTACCTTATCTAAAACTAAAACAGCCTAGACTGAACACAACATGCAAGTGAGATCACTATGCGTGAAATCCCAGGTTCTATTCCTAGGTCGCATATTTTTTTCTTGTAGGCATTTCTCAGTTTTAGGTAAGTATGTTCATATCGTAGCAAGTGGAAAACTTACTGTGGTCTCTGTCTACCCCACTGGGAAAAAGGCGTGACTGTATTTATGTATGTTTCATACACACCCTTTTAGGAATACATACTAGGATTGGATGAAGAAGATTTAAAGTATGATATTACGACTCTTATTCCAGATTCAACCGTCTAGTAAAACGTATGGGCTCAACCCTGTCAATGCTGCGTAAAGCTCTAGCTGGCGAGATCGGTATGGACGCTATACTGGACAACGTGTCGTACAGTCTGTTCAACGGGCAACTGCCGCAAGTGTGGCGTTCGTTGGCCCCCGCTACGTGTAAGGGGCTAGGGGGGTGGATGGACCACTTCATGACGAGGACCACTCAGTATACGGACTGGGTAAGTGGTTTTTGAGATTGAATAATTTTACTATTATAGAGCTTTTTTATGTACTACTTTACTCTTTATTTTTACTACTCAATACCTAAATTGGATAATTTTGCTCCGATTTTTTTTGAAAATTTTTGTTGTAATTTTCAATCAATCAATATACAGGGCCCATACCATGAACTCTTAAAACAGGTCAATAATTGAACTGCTGTCATTCTACCAACTGCAAATGTCACTTTGTAATCCTATATGTTTATATGACATTACAAAGTGACATTTGCAGTTGGCAGAATGACAGCAGTTCAATTTATTGACCTGTTTTAAGGTTTATGGTAAGGCCGCAGGTCGGGGCTTGAATGGGAATGGTGACGGTTTCAAGTTTGTATTTTTTAATAAGTTTTTTTAGGGAACTGTCACTAGAAAAGTCATTTTATGACTTATAACGATTATTAGTTGACATCCAATAGGTCTAATTCTGCGCTTATACTAGCCTAGCTTATACTAGCTGTTGCCCGCGGCTCCGCCCGCGTGGAATTCTGATCCCGTTCATCGCTGATATATAGCCTATATGTTAATCCAGGGTATAACCTATATACATACCAAATTTCAACCAATTCGGTCCAGCCGTTTATGCGTGAAAGAGTAACAAACATCCACACATCCACACATCCATTCTCACAAACTTTCACATCTATACTATTATATAATTGTAAAGTGGTCGTGTCTGTACATTGGAGATATTTAAAAAAAAAATACTTGGGTTATGATAAGTTAACGATACTGAACACGAAAATATTTTTTTTGAATTTCCTGTCTGTTTGTCTGTTTGTCTGTTTGTCCGCGATGGACGCAAAAACTACTGGACGGATTTTGATGCGGTTTTTTTTGTTAGAAAGGGCTTGCTCAGACTAAAATCTTACGTTTGTTTGATCGCAATCGGTTGAGTAGAACCGAAGATACGAGCAAAGGTCGCGTTAACCGAGATGCACGCGGGCGGAGCCGCGGGCGGAAGGCTAGTTTATAATATTAGTAGGATAATATTTTACCTTATATTATACAATTTACCTTATACAGGCAACAATAGAAGAGCCAGTAGTGATCTGGCTATCAGGACTGCACATCCCGGAATCGTACTTGATCGCACACGTTCAAATAGCGTGCCGCCTGTACACGTGGCCACTCGACCGCTCCACGCAGTTCACGAAGGTCACCAAGTGGACCAACCCCGACGAAATAGAAGAACGGCCTGTCACTGTAAGTATTGTAATCAATCAATCAATTAGCCTACTGCAGACCACTGCTGGTCATAGGCCTCTCCTAATGTGCGCCACGTTTACCGATCCTCCGCCTTCCGCACCCAGTCCGTCCCAGCCACCTTTCGCAGGTCGTCGGTTCACCTGGCTAGGGGATGTCCCACCTTCCGTTTTCCTATTGTAATATAGTTTCTTTTTTGAAGTGAAATCTTTTCTAGGTGCCTTTCCATAAAAGATTTTGGGTGAACAGAATCATTGCGTCGGAACTCGCGTCATCGTCACCGTCACGTCTATACAACTGAGTACTTTTGGACTGAACAAAAACTTTAATTCAAATTTTTCAAAAACTACAAGAACGAGCTTTATACAGACTGTTTTCACTTCTATCGGCAGACCCCAAAGATTGCCCTGCATGTTTTTTTTTTATTTGGGACTATCAAGCAGGGAGAAGATAGTCCCAATTCCATTGTAACTCATATTTTTTTTAATTAGTTGTAATTTATCTGAGCGCTTCCGTGTTTCGGAGGGCACGTAAATGTCGGTCCCGGCCGTCTATAGTCGTTTGGTCAAGACTGAGGCCTATATAGGCTATATAGACGACCTGAACAACTCAGTCAAGAGTTGGCCACTAACCACAACGTTGGAAGGTCAGGCAGCAGTTAGCTACTCATAATATACCCGAAAAAACCAACTATCAAGGAAGTGGACTATTAGGTTAATGGACTGACAGGGACGTGGACTATCAGGGAATGGACATTCAGGTAAATAGACATAATGAATCGACTGGACATTCCGGTATTAAGACTTAAAGTGGCGGATCGGCTACATCTAATTTAAGCGGACTCTAGACTCCGACATGAAGGCTTTAGATGCGACCGACCGAGACTAACACAATAATAATTAATAATTATGATGATGATTTTTTAAAGGTTCTGACTTAATACTCATTTGTCAAAATTTTATTCCAGGGTTGTTACGTGCGAGGTCTATACTTAGAAGGCTGTCGGTGGGATCTCGAAGATGGCTGCCTAAGGCGCTCCCATCCCAAAATACTGGTCACCGAACTACCCATTATGTATATTATACCCATCGAGTTCCATAAACTGAAGTTACAGGTATGTTTCTGTGCAATCGTTAATTAAAGGAGATTTTTTTATACTACTTAGGTCTCAGACAAGCACACGAGCACGACCCACATGATGGAAAGTGCAATGAGAATGGTTGAATTAGGTTAAAGGTGGGTATGATGAGTGCCCAAGCCAACATATCTGCTGCTAACCTTATCAGCTTAGCTACCCATTTTTTTTCTATATTGATTTTTTGTATCATCCCCAGTACTATAGCCTTGCTTGCAACATACCTAGCTATTTTGTGTTTTCCAGTTAAAGACGCGTCTAATGATATTATGTACCTACATATCATCTGGTAATCTGCGCCCCTAGACAAGTGGCAATTCGTTGCTCGGCGTATCATGGAATAGAATGTCAAATGTATGGGATTTGACGTACATGACAGGCGTCAACACATGTCATAAACGTCAAATCCCATACATTCGAATTGCCACTTCTCTAGGGGGCAGACTAGATTTATTGTTGCTGCCTCTCATACTATTTTCCACACGTAATTTTTAACCTTACTAGCTTCCGAGTATAGTTCGTCATATTCGTAAATAATAATAAACCAAAGATAATATACAAAATCACCATTAAAATAATGATTTCTTTGAATCAACGCTATCTACCTAAATAATTTGTTTGTTGTCGAGATAAACGGAAGACGCACGTTGATACGTGACCTTACTACCTACCGCTGATAACCTAGTTATTAGAATGGCAGAGTTCTTCGAATGGCTGGAGATACCGTTCGTTAAGAGAGATAACATTATCAGAATTAACATTAGATTGGAGTACCTATTGATGCGGAAGGCGGAGGATCGGCAAACGTGCCGCGTATTGGGAGAGGCCTATGTCCAGCAGTGGACTGCAGTAGGCTAATTGATTGATTGATTGGAGTACCTACCTACATACCTTCTATTTTTTCCGTCTGTGGGTCGTCGGTTGCCGGAGATGAGATTGTCGGGGACATATCCCTGGATCGACTCAGGGTCATATCTCTCACAGAGTCCCAGTACCTACAATACCTACATACCAGTACATACCTAAAGGATGACAGTTGCATGCTGTCCAACAGTGGTGAGGCCCTACAACTCGATTCCTGCCGGCTTGCTCTGCAGAGGGAAGCCGTAGTAGATATGTTTGATACTCAAATAAATGATAAACATAATGCATTTTCTAAAATGTGGCCAGCCTACTGCCACTTCAGCTTTTTTATAATAATAATAATAAAAATGTCTTTATTGTACATACACCAGGGATTTTACAATATTACGTAAGTTACGAGTTTGTGGTAAGTACCTACAGATGGCGGCCTTGTCGCTCGGTGGCAATTTCTTACAGGCAACCATAGGATGGATCCTGCGAGCTATGTCGTTTGGTTTAAAATTTTAATTATTTTGTATTCTTCCAGAACACGCTACGTACACCAGTGTATACTACGTCACAGCGTCGCAACGCGATGGGGGTAGGCCTCGTGTTCGAGTCCGACCTATGGACAGCTGAACATATCAGCCATTGGATCTTACAAGGCGTTTGTCTTACTCTAAATACTGACTAAATGACATGATAATTACCACCCAATGATTTAAAGATCAAGATACTGACGGCTATAAACGATAGACAATGTTTAACTTACTACCTATAGATAAAAATATAATGACTAATTCTGACAGATATCGACTTACGAATAAATAGACCTGGCGTGAATTGCGACTGATAATAATTCACATGCTTGACCCTGCTAGAGGAATAATTTTCTTTTTTCTAGTCATTTTAGGTAGGTATCTCTAGTCATTTATTATTACAGTATTGTGTATTGATCTCATTTTAAGGTTTGTACTTAGATGTTAATATTTTAAATAAAGACTGATTAGTATTTCGTCTCTTTTTATTTGAATTCATACACAATTTATAAGCATTATAAAACACATTGATTGAGGGCTTGCAGGTGGCTTTACTCTTTTCCTCAAGGCAAGGTAAGGAACGTCATTGCATAATACATACTGCATTTCTTATCTTCAATTTTTAAGAGCACAGTCGCCTTTCGTTTTTAATATTCTCTTTCTATACAGACATATAACTTGTTAAGATTGGACTCACCATAATGAATGATTATACAAATCATTAATCACTTAAAATATAATAAATTCTTCATTATTTGTCAATATTGCTAAACATATATTTACATACTTAATAGTAAAACACATGAGGAACAGAACATGTTGACAATAATAATTATTATAATTTATGCATTCAATTTTAAGCAGATGTTTTAGGTAGGCCACTACTAGTGGCTAAAGCATGGAACTTGGAATCAAGAGTTCACAGGTTCAAACCCCATTTACTACAACTCACTTTGCGGAAACATGAAATCATGAAATATATTAAATAATCTATCTATATTTTATTAATTCAATTTAGATTTAGCTTTTACTTGAGGTAAACATAGATTGTAAAATGATGAATCCAAGAAATCTGACAATCTCTGCCACTTCACCCAGCCCTTGTTGAACAAGAATTGTTTGGTTTTCTCTGTGCCAACATAATGTGGATCCTGAAACAGATAATATAAGATTCTTATGATCCAATCTCAGAAGTAAGATAATGGATGAGCTTCTTGGTTCTTTTCCCAACTCAGTTGTGGTCAGCTTTCCAGTTTAACTGTGATATAGCTAACTAAGATAAAGGATGTTCTTATTTATAACAGGTATGTTTGTGTGCATGACCTAGTAAAATCCTGAATGAGACGGGCAACAGGTTGCTGGGGTGTCAGGGTGAATGACAAAGGTATGGTATGGTATAACGGGCTGGTATCCGCAACTCCACGTCATGGCGCGGTTTTTGCGTGATGGCAAAGGTACTAACACACTATTCAGCCATAGACAGCCAATAAGCTCATTAGAATATACTCACACTATAAATAATTTTTCATAAATATCTAGGTACTTACTACAATTAATAAGCTAGCATCTTTCTCTCCAATATGAATGCCCATAATCCCTTTAGACGCACAGTCTACATCTCCACCCATCATAACTGGACTGCCAAACTTGTCAAAATGATTCACCATAGCATCCACTATCGTATTCAACTGATCACCTTTGTTCACATGGATGATCTTGCATGGAATGTCATATAGCTTGTCTATAACCAGGCATACCTATGACAAGACAATAAACATGATGCATGACACATAGATTTTCAATATAGTTTACACATAAACCCATAGAGCAATGATTAGGGTTCATATAATATATGAACTGAAGTTTTAAAGAATAATGTTCTTACCTGTTCTGTAACAATGTTAGTGATTGTGTGATAGTGATAGGTAATCCGTCACCACATATTTTAAAGAAATTAGGGGTTTAGAAGAGAAATAGTTCTAAAATTTTAGAATAACTTTCTACTATCACAGTGCTCGCCAATGGAAGGAAACAGCGAGCAGTAGTGTCAAAACGGACCTATTATAGTTTTAGTGCTAGTGTTGTGGGTATCAAATCAAATAATACCTCAGGCAAAGACCCTGCCGACACTGGCCATCAAATCCTTCTCATGAATGGTTATGATGCTATAAATTTTTGATATTTATATAGTTCTAAAGGCTTTTCACCTGTTTTCATGGATGACTGGATTCAAACTTTGGAATAATAATATGGAGCGATAACACTCACCTCAAAACTACCGATCCATTGCCTTGATCCAGAAAATGATTGAGGTTTATCTTCAAGTTGTACTAAAATATTTTGAACTTCCCTTATGGAAGGAACCTTGATGTCACAGTTTTGATTATCACTTATCCAGGAGCATATTGTTTGTAGGGTTCTGTAACCGCAACCCCAGCCCTGTACAAAAATAAAATAAATAACCTCAAAATAGAAATTAAAAGATAAAACAAAGGAGGATAACTCTTAGGGCCTTACTCTATCATCAAAACCATCGCAGATATAATGATAGTAGTCATAGTTTCCAGAAACTAAGTATGTTTTTCCAGTATTTTTTTCAACGCCAGCTGTTTCGTGAATATTTGTCAACAAAGCTGACATTTTTATTTCGATGTTGCCATTGTATAATTTTTGTACCGTAATTTTCTTCAAATTTTCTAAAAAAAAGTATTTTTAATCTTCTTAAAAAATTAAAAAATGTATTTGATGTATCAGTTGAATACTATAAATAGGTACTCCTTTATTCTTACTTCTAACCTAATATTTATTAGGTACTGCGGAAATAATGATTTTTGTGTTTTCTGAACGTACCTACTTACCTACCCAAAAAGATAACTCGGGTTGAAAAGGTCAATACAGGGTGGAAAAATAAGTCGGGTCCTGAAGGGAAACTACCTTAAATCCTTAAGTTGGCTCATTTTATAGGAGACAATCCTTTATTTTAAGCTATTGCATAGCTTCTATCGCGGGCCTTGAGCGTGGAGACCGAATCCAGAAATTCCGTAACGAAAAAATTCTAACACCCCGAAGCTCGCACGAATCGAGCCGAGCTGCTCCGAAGTAGCTCCGCTTAACGTAAGTAATTATAATTGCATAAGTTGATAAAAAATGCTATGCAATAGCTTTACCGCGGCAGTCCCCGAGTGCCACACGTCTTTTTTTTTTTAGAAACAAAACTGCATACCTCTGTGCAAATTTTGCACAGAGGATTTGTGCTGTCAGTGGGAAAGCCAAAGGCTTGTCCTACTTATCTTTCGCGCAGACGGCACACGCACAGCACAGAATCTCTCTGTTCTTACAGGGTTGACAGCATGAGTGCGACTCTAGACCACGGTAACCACTTACCATCAGGTGGGCCGCATGCTTGTCTGCGACCTAAGTAGTATCACTAGAATCTATAAAAAAGGCAGGGTTTTATAGGGATAGGGACTTCTATTTATACTATGACTGAGGCCCGTATTTCAGAAGCAGAACGATACCTGTGACGATATTCAATCTTGAATCTCGATTTATAACTAACTAGCTTTTGCCCGCGGCTCCACCCGCGTGGATGTCGGTTATCGCGACCAAACATAGCCTATGTCCTTTCTCAAGGTCTAATCTACCTACCCCTATACCAAAATTCATCAAAATAGGTTCAGTGGTATAAGCGTGAAAGCGTAACAGACAGAGCTACTTTCGCATTTAAAATATTAGTATGGATGGGTTGAACGACATTGGTCAAATCTGATATTCTGAGGACAGATTGTAGGTATTCTAGATAATACCTACCTAGTTCTAATAATATCATTGTGAGAGTCGATTCACAACTGAGCGTTTTTCTGGAATAGGTACGTGCCTGAGTGTCTGACACTCCTGGTTTTGCAGAATTTCATAGGCACACCAATAAGCAAGCGGTGCGGTCTGTACTTATGTATACCTACCATAAGATTATTCACCGCCTTAGTAGAGGAAAATGGGTGACATGTACCTACCTACCTTCTTTGAACAGGGTGACTGAGAGGAGGTTAACAAGAACAACACAAAGTCAAAATTCTTTACAATTGAGTGAGTAAGTTTGTGTATTACCTTTATTGAGTAAGTAAGTTAGTGTATTACCTACCTATACCTACCGATATACAATAAGTAACAATATAAATCAATGCCTTTAAATTAAACCTACTTACGCACCAAGTTGCGCACGCTCTATTATAAATTCCGAACTTTCTGCCATTTCTGCTGTTCATACCATATAGGTAAGTAAAATATAAGTAAATACCTACATACCTAATTAGGCAAATACCTAAATATACTTAGGTAGGCACCTACCTACCTATCTATATGTTAGAGCGAATCAAAATGTTTAGTGAGTAGGTACGTAGGAACTAAGTACTTGGATAATTAGCGGAATTTGAGGAGGAAAAAACTTCTGTTCATACATAAATGGTATTGCGTCGCTAATGTTTATACGAATTACATATTATAATATTTGGACAGGCCATCAGGTTATCACCAACGGTGTCTATCTATATAAGAATGGGAACTTGATGTTTTTGGAACAATCGCTCTTCCGTTTTGCGTGTTTGCGGTCATTTGTGATATTTTACTAGTTAAAAAATGAAGATTTTTTTGGTAAGTAAGTGTGCTAAATTGTACCTAAGTAAGTATTATGGAGCCGGCCTTAGGGGCCAAACCAACCTCACCGGTATGCCGCGGCCGGTTCGGCGAGGTCTTTAGGGCAACAGGCGACCGCACTTGGCACCTTCACGCCTGTGTTTGGACAACCAGCCCGCGTGATTGATGGTCTCCATTGTATCATCTGCTTGTCAGAGGGACACGAAGAAAGCCTCCGAGCAGCCATTTGAGGTCCGCTCTCACATTGGACGGAATTTGTCGTAGACGGCAGCGTCTCGCCTGGGGAGAGTGGCGCTGGTTTAATGTTAATAAGCTTCTAGGTGTAAATAAATACCTAATACGTTTGCAACATCTTAGATATAGCATTGGCATTTTTTCAATAAGAGCACCGCTAAGGTCAAGAATTCAAGATAGATCGGAACTATCTACATCTACAACAGTCATACCTACCTACCTAGGTTGTTAATTTTTTATAGGCTTTGGTTAAAGGACTATTAATTACTTAATGGATGGTTTTAAAAACAATGTTTTGTTGAAGTATGTGTCTTTCCCCTTGCAGATTGTGGCGTTGGCGATTTTCACCGTAGCATATTGCGGTAAGTGTACCTACCCATGTTTTGTTAGTTTGACTCTATAAGTGTTTGGAGTTGGTAGAGCCTTGTATGAATAGTAGTCTTACCTACTTAGTAGTATTAAAAATAAGTAGGTACAGTTCATATTATAAAACCAGTAAAAACAATTAATGCCACCAGCGACATTGGGCATTTTGGTGGCTGGCTTGCTTTTATTATCATCAGCCGGGCACAGATACAGACCGACCAAGCACGGCTCGTAAGTCTGAGCTTGGACTTATTGCTCGCGAGCAGTGGCTTCCGAGGCTTTGAAAGTTTGCGAGAATATCTCGCGATCTAAGGTGAGCTGCATTTAGGTAGGTAGGCGTAGTTTCTCTTATTATGCGATCGAGAATCACGAGTGAATTACGTGGATCTTTCTCCAGTCTCCAGCCATCTTCGATGATCTGGCTCTTTTGAATCCTCCTAGCGTTAATTCCCAGTCGCATCCGAAGCTTTCAGCTCGGAGTCTGGGGTCCGCTTTTACCAGTCATAGCTACAGATTTGGCTAGACCTCGATATTTTCCATGAAGCGATTGCCATCTGACCTCCACGACCCAATGTTAACATTAGGCGATATCGAAGCTTTGCAGCTAGACCGTTTTTTTGGACTTTTTAGGGCACCAACTACCCGTAACGACTGCCATAGATGTTCTTATGGCAACCGGGACCGACGGCTTAACGTGCTCTCCGAGGCACGACCAGACCAATACAAATATCCATATTTAATGCACACAAATATTTGCACTGAGCGGGGATCGAACCCGCGCCTCCTGCGTAGCGGCCGCGTTCACTACCGCTACGCCACGGAGGCTGTCAAATGTATTTTGAATCCCTTGCCTATCTATTATTTTAAAACTTCCATAATACAGGTATAGTTAATGGGATAATTGATCGAATACTATACCTACTATACAAAGTATTCTCTATCCGTTTTAATTTCACTTGGCTCGCGAGCATTGTGCAATATGCACACCCCCTTCATGGTCAACTGAGCCCACATCCCATTGAGCCCGCGGGCTCAGTTGACCACGTCACCGCGAGCAAAACACCGATTTTTCAACTCGTTAAAAAAAAACTAAAAGAACTGACACGAGGCAAATTTTACTGTTATTCTTTTCTTCAGCTGTAGATTTTTACAATGTAGATATTATTACCTAATTATATTAAGATTACAATATGACACCTGTGATTAGTCTGGTAATTCGCTTACAGATGATTATTTCGATCAAAATCCAAGATCGATTTCCCACAAAAAATATATAAGTAAAGTAAAATAGGTATGTCCTACCTACTTACATAGAATCGGAGAGTGTGTACGTACCTACAGGTATTATTATTTATATTTTTCAGATATCAGCATTGATCCCGCATATGTGCAGTCTGGTAAGTATCTTCATATTTTATTTTGAGTTAGTAAGTCGCAGTAAGTGATAAATATTCAGATAGGACTTCTCATGCGCGGATGCGTGGGCCGCCGGCGCCTCCTTCTGCGAGCAAATAATGCTCGTGAAGTGGGCGGCGGAGCGGGAGCTGCGGGAGCGAAGAAGAATCGCAGACCTTGCAGCCCGCGAGGAGCGTAGGAGAATTGCTAACCGCGCAGCCCGCAACGAGCGGCGGCAACTCGGGCGTCGGAGGTCGCAAAATGACCTCCGTCCCCCATGAGCGCGGGCCTGGGGGTGACGGGTGGAGCCGCCTGTAACCCTAGCAAAAGCAGGCCGCGGCGGCGGCACGCATTGCGTGCCTCCCCATACTCGGGGGCGAGTTGGGGACTCTTTGGTTCCCACACCGGAAGAGGGCCAGATCGAGAGATATGGCTCTGGGTCGGCCGGGGTGCGAGGGATATGGCTACAACAATCTCACCTCCGGCAACTGACGGCCCACAGACGGCGTGCGTTTTAGTCGGTTCGAGTCCGACATAACCTCCTCCTCTGGCTCCGGCGGGGGAGGTATCCGTGGGGATTTTTCGCACGATAAAAAAAAAAGATAGAAATTCTCAAAAGCGTTTGATCATGTGAATCATTAATCATTATATGTATATTGCTCTCGAAGGTCCTGCATCTTGGAATACATGGAGATCTGTACAGGTGGCTCACATCATACTTGTCAAATCGCAGTCAGATTGTTACGCTAAGCGGATATGAATCTGTTTCATTCTTATCGACTTCAGGCGTGCCGCAAGGCTCGAATCTAGGCCCATTATTATTCCTGTTATTTATTCATGATTTACTTGATAACATTAATAGTTAATGCTTAGCCTATAGATACTGATGACATCAAGATATATAGAAGAATTTTTAATTTTAGAATTTCTGTGAGAATCTACAGGCTGATATGGACAATATGTGCAATGGTGTGATGAGAATTCTATATAATTAAACATGAATAAATGTGAGGTCATCATGTTTACAAAAAAATAGAAGTACATTTATATAGTTACATCTACATATAATATTAAACGAATAACTATTGACTGAGTTAAGGTGGTACCTGACCGAGGTGTAATTTTTGATACTGAAATATGTCCTTCAGGTCAGGTCACATCATTATGAGCAAATCTGCAGCAAAGCTAATCGCATACTCGCTAAGTAATGCAAAAACTTTAAAGTAGGTACCTACACTGAGTCACTGAGTCCTTAATCACCTTGTATTGTGCCAGTGCTGGGGCACACGGTGCGTTGCGGTGCCGCACCGCAGAAATTTTGGCCAATCGGTGGACATACGAGCGGGGCCGCACCGCTCGTGTGGCCCCGCTGTTAGTGAGAAGTATTACTGAATACTGTGCATCTGTTTGAGCTCTATTTTTTTTTTATGCAGAATATAGGCAGTTCAAAAAGACTTCATAAAGAGCCCTGCCGTCTATGTGCAATAATTTATTTTACAACACACCTGCTCATAAATGTGATATTATTTTACCGCAATTAAGCACGGAATGACACCTATTATAAAACTGTGACTTTTTCATTGCTATTATTCACAAAAGTGAGTTATAGATTCTTTTTTAAATTTCATAGGAAGTGTCTATAATTGTCTATGTTCTTAAAAAAGTTTTGATACAAAAAATAACGTGTTTAATAGTACGAATAAATTAATACGCCTATTGTATGGTCATTTGATGCATTTTCGTATTTAAATAAATAATTTCAACTTGTAATACTTGTGTAATAAACAAAATTTTCACTCAAATTTAACTTTTTGTATTTGTAAATTGACATTTACAAAATAATAAAATCCTTAAAAAATTCAAACTCAACCGGGTACGACGAAATCAGCACAAAAGTATTAAAACAATGTGCAAGTAGCTTAACAGAACCTTTGACATTCATTATTAACTTATCTTTAACAGAAGGAGTGTTCCCAGAACGCCTCAAAAAATCAATCATTAAGCCTCTTTATAAACGGGGACCAAAAACTGACATGGGTAACTACCGACCAATAACGCTGATTCCAATATTGTCAAAAGTTTTTGAAAGGGTTATGTACAATAAATTAGAAAATTTCCTAACATCATGTGACATTCTAAAGAAAGAACAATTTGGCTTCAGAAAAGCTAGCTCTACAACATTGGCGTGCTTCTCACTAATCAAACAGGTAATGGAAAGCCTTAACGAAAAGTCTAAAATAGTAGGTCTTTTCCTAGACATGTCAAGGGCTTTTGATTTTGTCTGTCATGAGACCCTATTAAACAAACTTTCTTGCTACGGTATTCGTGGAATCGCAAATGAATGGATCAGAAGCTACCTAACGGAGCGAGTACAAAGCGTTGAAACTATAAGAATTTGTAAATTTGATCAGGTAGTCTTTAGATCTGAATATAAACAAAATAATTATGGCACCCCCCAAGGGAGTATACTAGCACCATTGCTCTTTTTAACTTACATTAATGACCTCCCTGATGCCACTAACAAAAAGTGTATATTATTTGCAGACGATACAACACTAATAATTAAGGGTGATAATAACACTAATTTAGAGAGTGAGATATACACTGCTCTCGATGACATTACAAATTGGTTGAAGCAAAATAACTTAAAAATAAATATGGCCAAAACAAATATAGTTCAATTCCAAACAGTAAACTCTAACCCTCCCAACCTCAGAATATGTTACGACAACTGTAAGCTATCCAATACGAATGAGTGTGTATTTCTAGGCATAACCTTAGATCAGTTCTGTAGCTGGAAACCACATGTAGAGAAAATATTACACAAAATAGACCGCTTCGTCTTTGTTTTGAAAAAAATCAGACAAACGGTTAATCTTGAGGCGGCTATGACAGCCTATCACGCATACATATCTTCCATAATAAGATATGGTCTCATAATTTGGGGTAATTCCGTGGATGTCCATCGAGTCTTTAAAGCACAAAAAAAATGTATCCGTGCAATGTGTGGAGCCGATTTTCTCGATAGTTGTAAGCCACTGTTTGAAAGACTTAAAATACTACCTCTACCATGTCTCTATATATTAGATGTTTGTGTCTTTGTTAAAAAACATATAGAACTATTTGAGAAGTTCAGTGATAGAGAACACAGTCGCACTCGGCATAAAAATAAGTTATGTCTACCTAGGATAAGGCTGGAGTTACATAAGAGAAATGTGTATTGCATGTGTGTAAAAATATATAATCATTTACCAAATGACATTGTTGATTTACCTTTACGATTATTTAAAAAGACATTGACTACAATATTATTAAATAAAAAATATTATAACGTGTATGAATACTTAAATGACAAATGTATAGAATGACAATTAAATAAAATTAAAACAAAGATGTTAATAACTTAACGATTATAAATGTAACTGATTATGATTTTGATTATAAATGTAAATGTAAATTGAAATTGACAAAATGTATTTTGCATGCCATCATTTGGCAGAATATGAATGAACTAATGAATTGTAACACCTATTGTACCTACCATATTCTTGCGAATAAAATTAATTTGAATTTGAATTTGAATTTTTTTTTTCTCTAAGTACAGAAAAAAAAACAGAGTAAAAAAAAGTTAAGTTCAAACCTCATTTTTTTTTAAATATGGTCGACCGCCATTGTTAAATGCGCGCGCATAGGAAAACGTATTAATTTGTAGTATTGTTTATTTAGTATTTGTATTATTATTTTATTCGCAAGTGTGTTGTAAAACGTCGTATGGCACGTGTGAGCATGATGATTACCGTCCTCGGCTGTCTTAAGACCCTCGCCTGGCGGCTCGGGTCTCAATGGCGCCTCGGCGGTAATCACCAACGTTGCTCACTTGTACCATAATGTACTATTACCTGTAACCTGTATTGTTATTTACTATTTAGTTCTTACGTAAATATAATTATTATTTATATTTTGCAGAAGCTGGCACTAATCCCGAATACGTACAGCCTGGTTAGTATCTTCATAATTTTCTTTTGAGTTAGTAGTAGTACTAGTAGTAAAAGTAATAAATATTCAGGCAGTCGTAGTAGGTAGGCAGGCACCTATCTACCTGCTGTTAGATTCCAAAACTCATGTGCAATGTTTTCTTTGACCTAAGTATATTATTATTTACTTTGCAATAATCGCGAATACTTACAGTCTAGTAAATAGGTAGGTATCTTAAATATTTTCAGTATGGTATGTAGGTAGGTATCTGTATTTTCAGTAGTATTTAGTAGGTAGTATAGTTTAGTCAGTGAAAGACAGTCAGAAAGCGGCGGTAAATTTGAAAAATCCACAGGTTGCAACACTGACTAAACTATGCACCAAAATAACAGAGTTGATACAGTACTATGATTTTTAATTTCTAAATGTTTAAGCATCGCGCCAGCTTACATGGTATTATTGCCATTAGCAAAAAAAAGACTCTAATCTAGGCCCATTACTGAGTACTGTGCATCTGTTTGAGCATTCAAAAAGACTTCGTCAAGAGCCTTGACGTCTATGTGCAATGATATCTTTTACTTTTATTATTTACTAGCTTTTGCCCGCAGCTCGGCCCGCGTGGATGTCGGTTACCGCGACCAAATATAGCCTATGTCCTTTCTCAAGGTCTAATCTACCCCTATGCCGAATTTCATTAAAATCGGTTCAGTGTTCTAAGCGTGAAAGCGTAACGACAGACATACAGACAGACAGACAGTTACTTTCGCATTATAATATTAGTATGGAGTATGGATATGGATTATATAACATTTAGTTCTTAAATATATTATTATTTTTATATTCCAGAAGCTGGCATTAATCCCGAATACGTACAGTCTGGTAAGCATCTTCATATATTTCCTTTTGAGTAAGTACTTAGTAAGGGACAAATATTCCGGTAGGTAATTCACCCAATTTTGAAGCATTTTAACTCCGTAACTAAGATAATTTGTACCTACCATAGTGGCGAGGGCCGAGAGGGGTCTCTGTAACGCGATTCCAACCGGCTTGTTTTTGCAGATATATATATAATATATGGATCGCATGGTGCTTGACAAACTAGATCACGGTAAGAAAATCACCAGCTTCCCTTTTGAAAATTTCTCCCTTCGCCACTGGTAGGTAAAACCTGCCTATCTACCTACTGTTAGATACCCTGACTCTATATGCATTTTCTTCTTCTACCTATATTATTTACTACTTAAGTAAGTATGTACCTAAGTAAACGGTGCGCACTGTACGGTTTGAAAGGCACTTCATCCCACGCACACTCAGGCTGTGGAATGAACTCCCTGCGCGGTGGTTTTCCCAAACGACTACAATATGGGGTTCTTCAAGAAGGGCATTAGAAGGTTTATTCAGAGTCGGCAGCGCGAGTGTGACGCCCCTGGTGTTGCATACGTCCATAGGCCACGGTGACCGCTTCCCATCAGGTGGACCGTGTGCTTGTCTGCCAACTACTTAAGTGGTATAAAACAACAAAAAATATTTGTATTTTCCAGATCCCAACGCTGATCCCGAATATGTACAGTCTGGTAAGCAACTTTAGGTACCTAGTTAGTGATAAATTTCAGGTAGTAGATACCTACCTATCTACCTACTGTTAGATTCCAAAAATGTGCTCTACGTACAGTGAGTATACATATTCATGAAGTAGGTTGTACACAAAATCTACAGTTTTAGATAAATTTTCATGCGAACCCACCTTTATAAACGTACCTATCTAAGTTTCACGGTAGCCGCCATCTTATATTTGCAGTCTGCATCTAGCATCAATTCATTGCTTTATAACTTCAAGAAAAATAGACACACTATGTAGGTACCTACCACGGAGGAAAGAATAATATATGATTACTAGCCTTCCGCCCGCGGCTCCGCCCGCGGCTCCGCCCGCGTGCATTTCGGTTAACGCGACCTTTGCTCATATCTTCGGTTCTACTCAACCGATTGCTATCAAACAAACGTAAGATTTTAAGTCTGAGCAAGCCCTTTCTAACAAAAAAAACCGCATCAAAATCCGTCCAGTAGTTTTTGCGTCTATCGCGGACAAACAGACAAATAGACAAACAGACAGGAAATTAAAAAAAAATATTTTCGTGTTCAGTATCGTTAACATAACATAACCCAAGTATTTTTTTTTAAATATCTCCAATGTACAGACCACACTACAATTATATAATAGTATAGATAGATAGATGTAATAAGTATTCCTTCTCCATGGTGTCCATGGTACCTAGGTACCTACCTAATAAGCAATAGACCTAATCATTTATTATTCTAATAATTTTAGATCCCAACCAAGGCCCCGAGTACGTACGACCTGGTCAGCCTCGCTGTAAGTATTTAACTGAATTTTTTCAATCGTATATTATAAAATATTTACCATAAACTACAACCTTTTCTTATATTTACAGCATAAATCAGACAAATCAATACGGAATACGTCAACCTGATTACTGTAAGTATGTATAAACTATACTTATTCAAATAAAGTCACTTTTTAACGGATTGTATCGCGAATTATATAAATTATTTACATTTAGCTCGACGTTTCGGCAATTTTTCAGCAGCTATGATCGCGGGGTGACTAAAGAAAGACGGTAATTGTATAGGTTCCTTGTTTGAAGCCTAAGCTACTTATCTAGAAATATCCGAACTCCGAACTATGATAACAAAAAAAAAACTTGTTGGTACCTACCTACTTATTACAATTTACGGCGTAGGTGGCGAGTGGCACGATAAAAAAGTGGCGCACAGGCGAGTTTACTACTTTTTTGAATCTCCAGTGGTCAACTGGTATGATTAGTTTTATGATACCGTGCCACTTAACTACTTGCAGAATAGGTAGTGGTCAAGTGGCATGAACTACTCGCGATTGTTGAAATTGTAACAGTTATCCAGATTTGTTCCTGTTTGTTCCGTCTATATTGTGTACATGATAATGATAACAGATCACTATTCGTGTGGGATCTATTTATGTTTGCACAACATGAAATAAAGAGGCATTTACAGTTTTATGTATATGATACAGGCAATGTGTATAATGCAGGCATTCTATACAATGCCTAGGCAATGTATGCTATTATATAGAATGCCTGCTGTTCCACCGGCAATGTGTGAAATAAATAGATCTTGGTTTACGGGAATTCTATTTCTGGTTGGTTCTAAATGGTTATAAAAAAAATAACCACGAGGGTCTAATGCGGGAGTTTCGCTCCGCTCCGCTCCCGCATTAGCCTTCTAACCTAACATATCCAAGTCGGAATTAGCGGCTTTCTCAATAAATCTATCACTGTCTGTTTCATGAAATATTTTTGGACATCCGATGATACGAGTTGAAAAGTTATGTAAGAGAATGCGCACCCATTTCATACATTGCCGGCTACGCACTCGGTATTCTATACATTGCCTAGGCATTGTATAGAATACCGGATTATACAGATTGCCGGTAACATATATAATCACAGATTTATTGAAACGAAAATAATACAGTTTGATTGTAATTTATATAATTTTTTTTTCCATCCACCATCTATTCGACCAATTGAGATTAAATAATTAAGCTGTAGCTTACAGAATAGCCTATTAAAGACACTAAAAAGTAAAAGTTTTTTTTTTCAATACTTGCTACAGCTACAGCTTAATTATTTAATCTCAATTGGTCGAATAGATGGTGGATGGAAAAAAAAAATTATATAAATTACAATCAAACTGTATTATTTTCGTTTCAATAAATCTGTGATTATATATGTTACCGGCAATCTGTATAATTCGGTATTCTATACAATGCCTAGGCAATGTTCTATACATGCAGTCGGCAATGTATGAAATGGGTGCGCATTCTCTTACATAACTTTTCAACTCGTAGGTATCATCGGATGTCCAAAAATATTTCATGAAACAGACAGTGATAGATTTATTGAGAAAGCCGCTAATTCCGACTTGGATAGGTTAGGTAAGAAGGCTAATGCGGGAGCGGAGCGGAGCGAAACTCCCGCATTGACCCTCGTGGTTATTTTTTTTATAACCATTTAGAACCAACCAGAAATAGAATTCCCGTAAACCAAGATCTATTTATTTCACACATTGCCGGTGGAACAGCAGGCATTCTATATAATAGCATACATTGCCTAGGCATTGTATAGAATGCCTGCATTATACACATTGCCTGTATCATATACATAAAACTGTAAATGCCTCTTTATTTCATGTTGTGCAAACATAAATAGATCCCACACGAATAGTGATCTGTTATCATTATCATGTACACAATATAGACGGAACAAACAGGAACAAATCTGGATAACTGTTACAATTTCAACAATCGCGAGTAGTTCATGCCACTTGACCACTACCTATTCTGCAAGTAGTTAAGTGGCACGGTATCATAAAACTAATCATGCCAGTTGACCACTGGAGATTCAAAAAAGTAGTAAACTCGCCTGTGCGCCACTTTTTTATCGTGCCACTCGCCACCTACGCCCAATTTACGCAGAATGAGCGCATTGTGTTGTTAGGTCTTGCTGTAATTTGCTTTTTCTTAGGTTTAAATTAAGTAAAAATGATCACCTACTTACTTATTAAGTTTTTTTCTCTTAGGTACCTATTAGATAGGCGAGTAGATAAAGTCAGATCTTGACGAACAAATTACTCAAAATGATCTTAATATTTTGGTATTCCCCCTTTCGTGTTGAGTGATTTTTCTGATATTGAGTACATTGAGTACCTTTATGTGCCTTTAGTACGAACGTTAAAACAGTTAGATATATATTATCTATTTAAAACAGTATCACTTGCTCTTAATAACATTGTATTAAGATTATTATGATAGTTATTATTCAAGATATGTTGCGGACGGTACTTAGAACTCTAAATAATAAGACACTGAGAGGTTAAGGGTTTTCTGATAGAGAACTCTTATTCCTAGAGTTAAGTATTTGGTTAAGTTCGCCTTTGTACCTAGGTAGGTACGTAATCTTTGCTTGTAGGTATACCTAACCACTCTATATACCTATATGTTTTGTATATTGAATACCTAACATAATATTTTCTGTGTGCAAAGAAGAAAGAAAGATTTTGTTGTTCTATCCTGCGTTAATACTCCTTTTTTTTGTTTCAGGTTACAATGGGTCTACTCTACGCACGTGGTGTTGAAACAGACGGATGGTTGAAAGTATCGGAATTCCCTAACCTTTAAGTATCTAAGTAATTCAATTGAAATAAAGTAATTATAAAATCTCCAGAATATATTTGGTTTTATTACAATCTCATGATTATACCCTAGTTATAGGGCTGTTTTCCATTCGATAATATGGCAAAGAGCTCCTAAAATTATAGTTCTCGAAATTTTGATCCCTTCGGGAAAGACCTTTTTTATTTAGGCGTAAAAATATGAATGTATAAAATAATCCTACTACCTATGTATAAATGCGACAAAAACATAAATAATTTATTATTTCACTCTTAAATATTCAAATCAGTAGTATCAGCCAGTAAGTACCTATAGGTATATCTAACTGAATCAGTAGCGGATGGTGGAAATTTTCAAAAAAGAAGCCTTTGGAAAAATCTTAGGTAGGTAGGCAGCTTTATAGAACGACCATTAGCACTTTTGTATGATCTTCTGGGCGTTCTGATTTCAGATACTGAATTTCTTTATAAATTTACACTATAAATTTAAATATCTCAACCACGGCTTACCTTTACAAGTCGGCAGGAATCCGGTTATAGGGACCGCTCACCACTGATCTGAATCATAATACCTATTATGCCCTCTCTACACCTAGACAGAGGCATCTGCAGACGTCGGCAGATGCATCCGCAGATGTCCGTCAGACGTGTGGTCACTCCGCACCGCACTTGCTCGCCCCGAATCCATTTGATCCGTGCCACAAAAACTGACAAACGGATTAGTACCAGATGCATCTGCAGGACAGAGCATGCAGAACAGTATTAGGGCCGGGACCATGACTTAGCGGAAATGAGTGGGCCGTAGGAGCTGTAGGTATCATTATTGAGTATTTCCTAACTAAGCCAGCCAACTACCGGCTTGTTGCATCAAAAGCTGGCGCTTTGTAGCTTAGGGCCCACTTCTTTTTTCTCTTCCTTTAAATTTGAAAATGGCCAACTTTTATGGAAGCGACTGCCACCTGCCCTCCCAACCCCGGAAGGAAAGCCTACGCCAAAGTCTCGTCCGTCAAACAGCAGGTTGTACAGGCTTGCAGATTAGGTTAATTTAAGTTTTACTGGGAACTTATAAACCTTTCAATAATACAAACTGTTCATGTACGAGTACTTACCTACATACCTAATCAAGGCCTACTAGCTATCACATTATGTGACTTATGTTGATGACCTATTATCAGCATTATATTTATGTGATTAATTTTTTTGTGGAATCCGTAAATAGGTACCTAAGTAAGTATTTCTTCTTACGTTATCATCTTCAATTGTTTGACTTTGTTGCTCTCGTTATATAGGTACTTCACTCTATATTATTATTTTCATATTATTTATCTGACCCGAAACCTACAAAACAAACGCAGTGCGCACGATTTATTTTAAGTTAAAAGGTTCAAGGACTTTCGGTAACGTGTGTGTAACCGACTTATTCAGTATTGTGTGTGTAGGTTCGGTACCTACTTCAAAAGTGTACCTAGTGGCAAGCCTTTGTTTTTAGTTCATATCTAACGCGATAAGCTAATCACGCGTAGCAAGCCAGACTTGTACGACTTGCCGGTGCTTTTTTTGCAAATGCTCGAATGGCCAATACCTTTCGGAATGTCAGAGACACCGCTTCGTCTTCACCAAAGATTTCTATCACACAAAAATGCTTACAGTAGGTACAATACAACCGATATTACATTAGATTAGTGATAGAGATTAGAGAGACAGACTGACAGTACCTTCCTGTCGATTAAGATAAAGATAAAGTGAATACAGCTCAGGCGGGACTCGAATCCGCGATCTTTCCCTTACAGGAGGAATGCCACTGAGCCATCGAGCTTCGTCCGGAGCTGAATTTGAATAGTTGAATTTGAAACATACTAAATGCTGTGAAATTTAATTCAAGTAGTGTGAGGCCCGCAAGATGGGGCACGGTGGGTTCTCCGAATACTTGATCCGTTTTAAGTGTACGGAGGACCCATCATGTGCCTGCGAACCGGGAGTAGACGACTAGTAAAAGTATACATATAAGGAATGTATAGAGTAGGCTCTGACTCAGCCCAGAGGTGTAAAAAAAGTGTCAGGCTAGCCTAGCTAGGCTAGGCAATACCCACGACTTCACAGGTTCCCAAGGGGACTAGATCTTATTGAAAACGTAACTACATTTATTTTAAATATGTATTGTATTGACGTTAACTAATTATATTATCATTCTTTTATACAAGGTCTTATGTCACTGAAATGACCTTAGTTTTCAATAGTTTGCTTGACTCCTAAAACCGGAATAAAAAATAAAGTAAATATATTGTACGTACATGTAATGTATGTTATATACAAATAAATTAAATTAAATTACCTATTTATTTATAGTATACTTAAAATAGCTGTTTTCTTTTTCATAAATTGTTAACTTTTTATCTGTCTATCTGCCAACTGACGTATTCCACTTAGAGCACCTGTCCGAATAGCACCTACACAGGGATTTTTCTGAAGATAGCTGATGTATCAGCACATCTTCAGAAAAATCCCTGTCTAAGTTGTATGGTTTATAAAAGTAGAATCTGGTGGTCTAAGATACACCTTACCGTATTCTACTAGGTTCCATGGGAAAAATGAAAATCTAAGTTCCACGCTGACAGCTGAGTACAGCTAATGTAATATAGGTATCAGTACTAATATTAGGTACCTACCTACTTGTAATCTATTTATACTTCTATACTAATATTCTAAAGCTGAAGAGTTTGTTTATTTGGTTGAAGCGTCAATCTCAGAACAGAAACGTAGACTATCACGTCATATTTTTTGGAAGAGACGTAATAATTTGTGATTATAACAGTGCTAAGTAATTAGTAGAATTCGTAGAAAAATATCTGTATTGTGTAGCGTCAACGATGTTTATACACATCATGATTAAGTATTTGGATAGGCCGACAGGTTATCACTGATGATGGTATCTCTCTATATAAGATGGATCTTGGTATTTTTTGGACATTCGCTCTTCCGTTTCGTACTTCTTCGGACATCTGTGATATTTTAATCTAAAATGAAGACTTTTTTGGTAAGTGTTCAATTGAAAATCTAATTTATAACATTATTTACCTACATGATGGGGCAGTAGAGCCACAGTTTACCTAATAGTAGAGCGCTCGACTGCTACTTCGGTGGTCGCGGGTTCCTTTCTCGCTGTTCAAATATTTGTATTCATGAATATGTCTACCTACTTACATTGATTTGGACATTTTTCTATACATTTATGAAAGAAAATATACCCAAGCACTTTCATCCGCCTGGGCGGATGAAAGTGCGGGAAAGGGAGCGGGGCGTGAAAAAACATCTGTCGAGGATTCTTGGGACTGCACCCCAGCTTATCATCAGGCGGGGTGCAGTCAAGTTGACCATCGAAATATAAAAAGGTTAGTTAGTTTGTAGCTGATGGTGGAAACATAATGGTCTCTGCTAACCCCGTTGGGAATGAGGCTTGTATGTACCTATGTCTTTACCTTGAATCACCAATGCCGTCTTGACCTAGTTTTATACTCGTAGCACTTATTGGAGTTAGGTAACCTAAAAGGTAAATTGACTTAGCTATTTGACATAAGTACCTATAATCATGACCTTTTAACTATTTACTTTGACTGCACTTCTGAAATATGAGTTACGTTAGCTTAAAGGTATGATTTCGAAGGACAACTGCAGACGCATGCAGCTGCAGATACGCGTACCACGAAATAGACTTGAATATTATGATAATTTTGTTTACTTATTGGTTTAAATTCATTGCGGCTCCGTATCCAAGTAATCTATGATCCAAGTTATAGGTATATCCGTAAATGAACGGATTGCGGGACTGATTTTCTTTTATTTCTATGGGCCATTTATGTGCGGTCGGATGATGTGTCGTCTCTTCAAATAACTACATTACCTACTTATTAAACTTCGATATGTACCTACCTTTAAAGGGGACCACTGAAAAGTCGCAATGAATTAAAACAATAAACAAACCCACATTTCGTCAAACTATGCTTTTCGGTCCCACTTAATAGGGCCGAGCCTATTGCCGTCAAGCGGGCACTACAACTACAATAATACACCTCTGCCTACCCCTTCGGGGATTTATAGGCGTGAGTATATGTAGGTGTATCATATTTTATGACAAGGATTGTTGAAGATATATCTGAAATAATAGATAAGCATATCAGTGCCCCAAGCACGAAAAACTATCGATAACGTAACGACGTATCGGAACATTGCGATTGGCCGCCTGCCTACCGTGAACTTATGTGTGTGGGAAGCTTGCCAATCGCAATTCTCCGTTCTCTCGATACGTTTACGTTACGAATACAATAGATTTTCTTGCTAAGGTTTGACTTTCCGTTCGAAGTCGTAAGCGTAGGTAGTTATAATAACACACTTGACTTCGAACGGGAAGCAAAACTTATTCACATACTTACCTAGTTCAGTAGTTTCATAGTATTTTATTTATGTAGTTGTGTGACTACGAGACTTGTTGATACAAAGGGTGTCCTTGACCTTGTATTATTAGTTTGATGTCTCTTAGCCAAGTAAATACCTACCTATTAAATTAATAGACATACTTATATATTTTTTATTACTTTATCTCTGTAGTGGGTAGGTATTGTAAATATACATTACATTATACATCTCATTATTTTAGTATGTACCTACTCATCTTACATACCTACATACATGCTTACATACTACAATCACGCGTTTATCCCCGGACCAGAGACGACTTAACACCCACATTTCACCATTCATTGTATAGGTCCCACGTACTTAATAGGCAGTACCGGTGAGCCTATTACCACAGTATAAGACTATTACCGTATTGCGGGCACTATTTAATTGTTGACTCGAGATATCTGTCTGATGTCTCATTATTACTTGTAATAGTTTAATAACGGGGAGTCATAGGGTCTTCGCCATTATTGCGCTGTTGTATAGAGTCCTACCAACATCTTTGATGTCCAAATCAACCTCATCTGCAAACCTAACATATCACTCAAAAACAATAACCGGACCCCGGGCTCCAAAAGTTCAAGTTCGGACATATGGGAATTCGCTATGAGGATAACGATGATGGTTATTGTTTTTTCTTAGACCACAGAATTATAATGTAGTGCATTTGGCGTCCTCAAATCCCTGGAATTCTAAACAAGTTTTTTTATTTCGTATCCTAGGGATTTAAGGGATTTTCTTGTCATGTTTCATTGTATAGGTACCTGGAAGAAATCGCTGTTAGCGATAAGGCCGCCCATTGTGCATTATACATAATAACATAATGTGAAAATTGTTTGATTGTTATCTTTTAATACTTTTATGGTGTACAATAAAGAATATCTAACATATCTTATTTTAGTCAAAACTAATGAAGTATACATACATACGCTCACGCCTAGTTCCCTTTGGAGTAGGCACAGACAACAGTCCGCTATTTGACTCTATCCTTACTTACTCCTTTAAATTAAGTATGATTATCCGTTTTACAGATCGTAGTGTTGGCGATCTTCGCCGTGGCGAACGCTGATCAAGGTAACCTATCTCCTTTTTTATAAGTTTAGATCTTGAACACATAATTATGAATCAATTAATTATTAATTATCTCATTTAATACTATAGGCATACCTGCAATGAGTTTTTACTTGTTAAACTCAATATTATAATAACAAAACGTAGATAAACACACTTGCATAATGAACCTTTATATTAATAATCAGACAGAGTTAATTAGTACAATCCAATGATATATTATATAACTATAGATAGGTTGTCCATATTCTAAAATGGCGATAAAAAAATGATAATACATAATAATAATAAATATTCTACAACATTCTACACAACGCTATCTAGACCCATGGTAAGCTTATTTAGCTTGTGTTATGGAATCTAGAATGCGGATATACATACTTAGATACATTTTTTTTTGTAAATACATACATATTATACATAGAAACACCCAGACCAATGCAAATATTTATAATCATGCATACAAATATCGGCACTGAGCGGGGACCGAACCCGCGCCTCCTGCATAGCAGCCGCGTTCACTACCTCTACGCCACAGTCACAGTCATGATGAAAGATGACTTTAGTAAGACTACCAATCAGAATCGCGGCATTGTGCTGCACAGAAAAATACGATTTTAATAATAACTATATTCGTATTAATAATATTACTGACATAAATGTTATTATTATTATTGACATAATATAAATTCATACAAATTAATAAAATTGACGTATTCTTAGTAAGTAGCTGTAGTTTTTATTACTTAGTGTTAGCGGCATTTTTGAAAGCCGTCATGTTCTTGTATGACGTATATTATTTAGATTAATAATATAATACGTCATCAATCAGTGTTCTGTTGTAACGAGGCCCCGTCAAGATCTTCACAGCCCAAGCCAACATTACGTGTTAGAAGATGTTGTATATCTGCTGATACAGACGAGGCTTCGGTGTAGGCTTTCCTCTCACGATAGTCACTCCCGCAAAAGCCAAGTTAAGCTAGTGGAGGCTCTAGAGCGGGCCCTAGGTTCCCAAGGACAAACTATCGCTGTAATGATGATAAAGTTTTCTGGGATTTTTGGAATTTGATTGATTTACCTATATGTGGTAACATTTGACCAATTACCACAGCCAACAGACTTGACGAGTAAGTACATTAAAAGGACTGGACGAATTGGAACAAAAATATGTGTAAAAAAACCCGCTTGACGTGTTGAAACAATTTTCCGGCTATTTCAGACTATGAATCAAGTGGCAAAGTCAAGTTTAGATCAAGTAATCTAAATTTGACTTTGCCAGTGTATTAATATGTATTATTATATAATAAATTGCCTAATTTGTTTGTTTCAGTGCAAGTTGTAGACAATCCTGATCCTGGTAAGCTATTACTCTTTTACAAAGTATCTATCATTATTACTGATGAGTTTTTATTGATAGGTTTTTCATAGGCTAAAGCTTTACCTAATGCCTTGCAAATTGAGCACTTGAATGTAAACGTAGAAGCAATAATTTTTGTGTTCATAAGTATTAGGTACTTTGTGATTTAATTTTATATTTTCTTTTATATTTTCAGTTCATGTAGTGGACAACAACAATGGAGGTGGTGAGTGTACATTCGTTTACAAGATGTTAAACATACATACATACATACATGCCTACATAAATAATACATAATAATTACGCCTGTAAATCCCCGAAGGGTAGCCAGAGGGTATTAACACGCACATTTTGCCATGATTTTCGGTCCCACTGTCCCACGTAATAGGGGGCGAGGATATTGCCGGCTAGCGGGCATTTTGTCATGGGCTGTTTTGATACATATTATATCATATTTATTATCTAGTCAAGTAGATTGGTACAGGCGACAACGGAGATGGGCTGTCTATAAATCACGTGAGGCTTAACAGGGATTTTGAAAAAAAAAACACGAAATATCACCCGGGTAAGACCCCTGGCGCCTGAGCGGGTTATAGTGAGATATCACGGGTATTCATTTGTTCTAACGTGCGATTTTTACCATGACGCTCAATTTTCCAGAAATCCATACTAATATTATAAATACGAAAGTAACTCTATTAGTCTGTTACGCTTTCACATATAAACCACTGAACCGATTTTGATTTGATGACCTTAGAAAAGGACATACCTAGGTAATGTTTGGTAGCGATAACCGACATCCACGTGAGCGAAGCCGCGTTGAGCGTCGTCGTTTCGGCGATTTGGCGATACGCCGATTCGATATGATACGATACCTATGTGGAATTTCCACGGTGTATCAGTGGCGTGCCGCCGCCGTGCTCTGGTCGTACGATGATGGAAAAGGTTTGAAGGAATAGGTTGTGCAAGTCCAGTGCAGACTCCCCGAAGTGCATCCGATAAAACACCCAGATCTTCATTCATTTTGATAGTCAGTGGAACTAATTCTAATATTTTGTGTTCTTTTTTGTTACAGGTCTCATCCAAAACCGTGAGTATTCAGTAGTAGATTTGATCAACGTTATAATTAAAACACTCTTCTATTCCGGCTGTTGTTATGGTTTAAAGCATGATTCCAAAGCCGTCCGCATACGACAACAACAGACGCATGCAGCAAATACAGCTTAGCCATTACTTGTTAAACTCTGTCACGGGTCACGGATAAAGGGGACAATGGAGCAGGCGCGGTCGCAGCTTGAAGTTTTGAGGGCGGTCACTTCGGAAATTCCTTAAAAAATTTAACCCCCCTCCCCCCCCCCCCTCGTATTGGGACTTTTCAATATGACGTGCATGATGACCCCCCCCCCCCGGACCGCGCCTGCAGTGGAGAAGCCGCAATGGAATTACTCGCATCTGCTACGTGCGTCGTCAGTTGTCGTAAGCGGTCGGCTTCGGAATCATACCTTTAGTTTTATGAGAGCGACTGCCGTTTGACCTCCTACTCCTAACACCGATAGAATACCCTGCACCAGATCCTCTTCCGTCAACTAACTTATATACGGGCTTGTGGGTGAGATTGGTGTGGAGTGGAGCTTATAAAGCTATTTTAGGTATAGATAAATATAGCCGGGTTCCTCCTGTATGCTGGGATTCCCCTGTAAGAGGTGACGGAACACCGAGTGATTTTAGTCGGTTCGATTCCGACATAGTCATTTCACTGCTAGCCCTAGTGAAATGGTAGGTGCTCGTGGCCCGTAGGTAGGGGTTTTCACACGTAAAGAAAACATACACTACTGTAGGTATGTACCTTTTCTAATAATTGTTGAAATGAAATATTTATGTAATATTGTAATAATTATAACTACTTAATATTATTAATTTCAGCTGACCAATTCTTTTATGGAGGCAATCAAGGCATAGGCGGTGGCGGTAAGAATATTTTTTAACTGTTATACTCGTATTTATCTATAATATATAGTAACCGTAACTTTCCATTATGCATTTTAAAACCATACTTACATACGTTAACTAAGTAATATTATTAGATATACTTTCTTCCCATTGCGTTCTTCAGGCATATAGGCATGTACTCCCTTTGGCATATTATTATAATCAAGTAAAGGTAAAAAGAATCAAAATAGCCGCATATCGTGACTTTGACGGAAGTCCGTCTCCGACTCTATGGTCTTTCGATCAGTGCCCCATTCTGCTAAAAGCTGGGCAGTGTTGCCAATTTCTATTTATTATTTATTAATTTAATGTGATGGTTAAGATAATGGGTTTACTTTACTTACTCATAATCTATTGCTAATAAAATGTTTACCTACGTGTGTGCTGCAGTGACCAAAAATAAATGTCTTTTCTTTTTTTCTTTTCTTCTAAAACAAAACCACCGTCAATACCACTGCCAGCCACCGCAAAACGTTTCCATTTAATTTTAGACTATAGAGCAAGGGTGCCCAACCTTTTAAGCTATCGGGCCAAACTAACGATTTGGACATTTTTGGCGGGCCAGCGCATCTTTTTACTACATACACCCCCCCCCCCCCCAGGTTTCGGAAGATGAAATTGGCTGATCTCTCGCCCATCTCCTTCGAGCAGGCTCTGATGCGGCATCGTCTGTTGCGGTGCACGCGGTAGGTGCACGTGCCTAGACTTCAGGGCATCCACTCACACGGGAAACCCGTATAGGGCAATGGAGCGTACGATTCCTCCAGCCATCTGCCTCCTGTTCTGCTCTGGCTCCCTCATGTTGGACAGCAGCCACACCAGAGCGTTAGCTGTGCCTCTTAATTTGGGAGCCAGACTTCGGAGACGCTCCCCGATATCTGGGCCGTCGAACACGAGCCCCAGATAGCCCCAGATGTGTCATCTGGGGCCTGATGCCGATGAGAGTGTTTCCCACGGTGAGGCTGGATCCCTTCGGTGGTGCACGCCAAGGCCTATGAGAGAACATGGCCTCGGTTTTGTACAAAGCCACCTCAGACCCAGCCGCCGGATCCGTTCCACGCCAGTGACAGCTCCTATTTTACTACATTTTTACGCGTATAAATGAAAACTCAATGATATGGAATATAACTACAAAAATTTGTATAATAATAAAGTGCACTAGTACAATATTATGTGTATTATAATACCAAACTATCAATACAATCAAAATCATACAAATAAATTAACTATACTATAAATTTTATTTTAAACTTTTTAGTTATGATATGACGACATATCATTTTGATGAATACTTGATATAGTACATAGTGAAAAGAAAAAATAGTATAGCATTTGCGACTACGACTGCGACTAATGCAATTGCTTTTGTAAAAGCTTTATTTTTTTTTTTTGCTCCTCTCGCAGAGGCTTGCGCGTGCCACCCGAAATTCGTTCGCGGGCCACTTTGTGGCCCGCGTGCCTGGGGTTGGGCACCCTTGCTATAGAGTATCTTTTTTCTTTTTTTTTTCAAAGAATATATCTCCATCTTGAATGGTACTATGAATGTGCTGGCGTTGTGCGTTCCTACACACCCTATTACAGTGGTTTCGTACTGTCACATACTTCCTGTGGTTAGCTTCATTAGGTTTGATTTAGCAACCGAAATTACTAATATTCCCGTTAACCCCTCCAACTAAACTAAATTGCTTGTGCTTGGAGTGGGCTCACGTCGGTAGTGTAATAGCCAGGATTGGAACCCAGGACCTCTCGATCGTAAGGCCACCGACGCTGCCGATGTGCTTAAAGTCTAAAATTAAATTACTTTTTATAGGGTGAATGAAAAAGTGTAATGAAATTCTTTTCATTTAAATCGATTTAGAAAGAGAAAAGAGAATCGATCTCTGGCGGGACTCGAACCTGCGATCTTTTATCGTATAACAATAAAGTAAAAAATTTGGCACCATTTTTTGCAGTGTCTGTGGTAGGAAAATGATATTGCTATAGCAGAATCGGGGCTAGTTCATGTAACCACATAATTTTCAGTAGGTACAATTAGTTACTCTAGTAAACATGTATTTTTACACAATTAGAACATTAAACGAATGTATTGGTTTAGGGGCAACTCGGACCTAAAAATAGATGAATTTATATGGAAGTTTTAAAAATGTTATTTTTTTACAGGTTATGCTACACCTGACATTAGTCCCGCATACGTGCAACCCGGTGGTGGTGAGTATATTTTTAATCTACTGCTAAATATTTTTTTTTTATATTACAATTATTGCAAAAATTAGTCTATCTATAGTAAATTTCCCTGAAAAATATATAAAAATAATATTATTTTCATTTTTAGGTTATCAAACACCTGACATTAGGCCCGAATACGTACAGCCTGGGAACGGTGGTAAGTTTCTTTCATTTTCTTCTAAGACCACTGCTAAATATATTATCGCATGTTCCACATGAGAATTTACTGCATAAATAAATTTCCCGCCCAAAAAGAAAGAAAACTTGTACATACTTATGAGTATTTGGTAATGAAACAACTCGCAGCCGGTAGTTCATTTCCCTGAAAAAGATATAAAAATAAATTTCTTAAAATTTTGTTTTCATTTTTAGGTTATCAAACACCTGACATTAGGCCCGAATACGTACAGCCTGGCAACGGCGGTAAGTTTCTTTCATTTTCTTCTAAGACCACTGCTAAATATCGCATGTTCCACATGAGAATTTACTGCAATACATTTTCCGCCCAAAAAGAAAGAAAATTTGTACATAGGTACTTATTAGTATTTGGTAATGAAACAAATTATACAAATTAAGTTTTGTTTTAGGCTACCAACAACCTGACATTAGTCCCGCATACGTACAGCCCGGCGGTGGTGAGTATCTTTGCATTATCTTTTAAGTCCTCTTTACTTTTTCTCCCATATTCACCTCTCTTCCCTTCCTTTCTGACTTCTCTTTTTCCCTCCTTCCTCACACCCCTTTGCTTTTTTCAACCGCCTTAAAAAAGGAGAAAGGTTCTCAATTCGTCGGATTTACTATCTATAGTTTCCCCATAGAAACAATACGTAGAACTTATTGTTTCTTAATTATTTATAATATTCATCAGTATCTACGATAAAGATATCTAATGATGCCATTATATATACCCATACGAATTTATGTGGCATGATAATATAGAGTAGATTTCATTTAGATTTAGAAAATGATATAAATATTTTTCTTTTCTTTTAGGTAACCGACCCGGATACGTAGATCCTAGTTGGGGTAAGCATTTTCACTTTTTTACTGTCATAAAGTGACGTCATGCTATTCCAAAACTGTCATGAACTTTTCTTTAAACTTCTGCAGTTCTGCACTACTTAACTGCGGCTTATTTCAATTGCTTTTCTCCAGTTCTTGTCATAATCATAATTAGCTCCCCTGAATATGTCATTTATTAAGTAGTAACTAATATTTTTTAGTTTTATTGTTAATTTTGTACATAAATGTACCTAGATTTTATTTGTGGTATAAGTAGAAGAACAATAGGTACATTACTTTCACTCATAAGTAGACCTAAATATATTTACGAGTGAGAGTTAGAGTCGTAGAGCTTTTTCTCTTTCGTTCTTTGAACACAGTTTTGACTACAGTTTATCTACTCTTTATAGATATCGTTATAGAGTAGTTAAAACCGGATTATAGAGTGTAACTGCTTTAAAAATGTATCAACCGGCAGACATGTGCTGTAGGATAGAGGATAGAGAGAACGCTATACAAAACTGAATTCGATTTTAGTCGTCTTTTCACTCGTCTTCCCGAACGTTCGGTCGTGCCAAAACAAATGCCGGGCTATTTTTTTCTTTTTATATGCGTTTTATATAATAATCTTTGTTTACTTTCAGCACGTATTGGCAAGTGAAAACCTCCGCTTATCAAGCCTTACAAAAGTAACTAATTCGTTTGAAATAAAGTAATTTAAGTACTTATCAAGTGTTTTATTAATTTCCTTTCACAGAATACAAGTACAACATAAAAATTGAATTCCTATAACATGGGCGTTATAGACGTGAGCAGTATGTAAGTGTAATAGGGTCATTTCGCCGGTTTCGTGACTACCTTCAGTAAGGATGAGTTGGATGACACTGCGTAGGTCTGCTTTCGGTTGGAATGACATGCGGCCATACCGGCCACCCCCTCATCTGCGCCCAGAGAACCAGCCCGGCCCTTGCCTGCTGTCCACTGTGCCCTCTGCTAGGAAAGCTTCAGATGGACACATGGAGAGCCTCCGGGCAGCTCTCTATAGGGACGCTCCCGTCTCGACCTCGATTTCGATAAAACAAAGTCGCTGTCTGTCCGTCCCTATGTATGCTTAAATCTTCAAAACTACGCAATGGATTTTGAAGCGGTTTTTTTAATAGATAGAGTGATTCAAGAGGAAGGTTAATATGTATAATATATGCATAATATTGTAGAGAAACACTGATAAATTTAGAGATATGCAGCGGGAACGGGATCAGAAAATATGGCGGTACAAAGTTCGCCGGGTCAGCTAGTAAATAATAAATTAATAATGCATTAAACGAAACAAAATTACACCAGCTACCTTTTTTTATACCACTTGGATCGCACCTGATGGACAGTGGTTACCGTGGCCTATGGACGATTGTAACACCAGGGGAGTCCCACTCGTGCTGCCAGCCCTGTAAGAACAGAGAGAATCTGTGACATCACTCTTCAGCGAAGAAGACAAGCAGGACAAGCCTTTGGACTTCCTACTGACAGCACAAAACCTCCCCAGTGAGCTCTGGCTACCCTGCTCACCGCTGGCAACATAACACGAGCTTATTATAACCGCAGTATTCTGTAGGGCGGAAGTACATCCCCAGTCGGACTGCTCGTTTGGGACAGAAATTGCGACTAATGTAATTGTGTGTAATACCTATTTTTACCTTTTTTAAGCATCTACCCTATTCAAAATTAAAAGTAATGAAAATCATTTTTAAATAATTAAGTATATTTTTTATTAAAATGTACTTAATTGTTTAAAAATGATTTTAAATTGGTTTGATGAAATAGGTTTTATTAAAATGGTGGTCGCTAACTGACGAACTGGTGGTGGCTAACTGACAAAAGTGGTCGCTAACTAGGGTTATGGCTACTTTTGCACTTTTTTATTTATTAGATATCTTATATAATATAATTATGGACGAAAGTCTAGTATTTTATTGTTTTTTATTCAACTAGACTATACTCACGATCAATTGAAACTATCATCAGTTATTTTTGAAATAGATAACCATTTTTTTTACACGTCTGAAGTGAGCAACTCCGCTAATTGGTCGCTAACCGGCGAACTGACCCTATTATGTATATCAAAGTTCGCGACGCAATATCAGACTATTATGACTATCAGTAGTCAGCATCAAATCGATCTTGACTAGCAAATATTCAAAATGATCTTAATATCAAGGTAATAAGATCATTTTGAGTACCTACCTACTTTTTCTCACACATCGACACCACCGTGCATGTCAGTATCAGATGGATGCAATAGTGCAAATTACCTACTCAAAATGATCGTAATACCATTTTGAGTACCTACTTCGGCAGTCAACATCGATCTGATGCTGATTGTACCTTACCTAATACCTACCTATGATTGTTGAGAATAAAATCAAAATAAATATATTATACCTACTCACTTGTATTATTTTCATCTAAAAGTAAATTACCCAAGTACCTACCTAGTTAGTAAACAGACGAGACTAGCGCAGGCCTCTGTCCTCTTGGTGTTAAGTAGTCAGCCGGCAGTCACTTCCTTAAACAAACGCTCTGAAGACCATGGAGATTTAGCTAAATTACATTTTTAGGAAATTTAAATATTGACAAAAGCATTGCTGGCTACCTGACATTTGATTGTGAATAATTATAATTTATTATTTTAATTAATTCAAAATTTAAATATAAATGAATACACCACGCTATCTAGACCCAAAGTAAGCATAGCCTAATTAGCTCGTGCTATGGGTGCTAGCACCTCTGCCTACCCCTTCGGGGATACAGGCGTGAGTTTATGTTATGTTATGTTATGGGGTCTAGAATGCGGATATACATACTTAGATTTCTTTTTGTAAATACATACACATTACTATAGTTTCACCACAGAACAGATAATAAGTAGTACTGTTTCACACAGAACCAGGACAGGTCTATAAAACGATTATTAGGGCAGTCCTTTTGCACGGCTGTGAAGCGAGCCGCTGCTGTAGCAACAAGCAGGAGCTGCATGTCACGTAATCGCGTGAGGACCTCTCGCATCCGCGAGTTCTGGCTTGACGTCGTGGCGAGTGGATGTTTGCAAATGATCTCAGTACCAGGAACGCGCAAGATCGTGCGAAGTGGAGGAGGTAGAGCTGGAAAGCGAACCCTGAGATCCGAGGTCACCTTGACCTCGGATGCAATCAAGAAAATACGTACCCATTAAGATGATGATGAAACCCAAAACAATGCAAATAGACATATTCATGAATACAAATTATTTATACTTCGCGAGAATCGAACGCGCTCCTCCGACATTGCAGTCGAATGCTCTACATAGCTGTAGAGCCAGAGGTTTAGGTATGTAACGACAGTGGAATTGACTGCTATGGGAGACAGCATAAAGTTCTGGGTTCCATACCCGGCAAAAAGTCTAATGTCTAAAATAGCTCTTAAAATGAATATGCCTAATACACTTCTACATATCCACTGGAGAATAAGGTGTCGTAAGTACGTGAAAACAATATGAACACTTATACAGTACCTAGCCTACCTACCGTCCCAGAATCCATTGAAAATACCAATTGTCTAGTCTATCCTGCAGGTTATATAACGCTCTGTGACTCTTTCGTCGCGGATTTTCCAGGGCTAGCAGCCCCCCTAGACAAGAGGCAATTTGTTGCTCGGCGTATGATGGAATAGAATGACAAATGTATAGGATTTGACGTTTTTGACATTCGTTGACGCCTGTCATATACGTCAAATGCCATACATTTGGCATTCTATTCCATCATACACCCAGCAACGAATTGCCACTTGTCTAGAGGGGCAGGAATTGAATTAGAAGTAAACCATTCATCCTGAAAAACGTAATTCAGATATGAAAGATTATCTACTATTTGTCCGACGAGTTGGTAGATAGACATAGGTTATCATAAAGAGAATGTGTCATAAACTCACAGCGGTGTCCCGTTCGTGTTGATTGAAACTGGTAGATACCTACCTACCTGATAATAAAAACTACTAATTTAATATAATAAATTAAAAACTTCGCCTTTATAATACTACTAGGTACTAAAAAAAAAAATATTATAAATGCGAACGTAACTCTCTCTGTTTATCTGCCTTGCTTGCATAGGCTACCCTTTATCGCGAAAAAAGATGTTAAAGGGGTTCAAATAGGGGATGAAAGTTTATAAATATGAAAGTTCATTTTGAAGATAAACTGCGAGTCTAAAAAAGGCCACTTTATTGGAATCGTATTAGGATAAACGACATTGTCATGCGGTGCTATTTACACGAAATTAGAATCTTCTTACTAAACGATTTACATAATGTGATTCTTTTTTTAGTTTATTTTTCATATGAGTGACCATTATATTAATTTTATATGAATCGCGCGAGATCTACTGGGAATTCATAAAGTTATTTGTTATTTTTTTAGACTCGTTGATAAAATTTGGTAAACAGCTATTTATATTAGAACTGGAAAAAGAAATAGGCTATGTTCGGACATCCACGCAGCCAAGCCGCGGGCAACAGCTAGTTTTATATAGTTCGAATATTTTACATAAAATGATGAAGGAATTATGACAAACAATTATTCTTAACATCGAACACAGGAAAGAATACCCCCGTAGACCGCCTAATTTCTAGAACCGACAAAACTATTTACATAGAGTTTTGTAATTAGCAGAATTTGAAGGGGAAAAACATTTGTAGGTATTGTATTGCGGCGCTGATGTTTGTCCAAATTATGACTATTTGAACAAGCCTACAGGTTATGGCCATCATCTCTTGTGTATATAATACTGTGAGTATAGTTTTGTTGCACAATCGCCTTTCCGTTTTGCAGTTCTCCGGTTGTCTTAGTTATTTTACCTATTAAAAATGAAAATGTTTTTGGTAAGTGTGCAATTTTATTGTTTTGTAGAATTGTTAGATAGGAAATTGTTTCAGTACATTTTATATTATAATGCATCCGTTAATTTTTAAGGTAGACTGTTTTTGAATTTTACATAGTTTTGACAAAAAAATATTTACGATTTAAACAGTGTGGTAGGTACATCAGGATACATTAATCTAACTTTTACACATTGGCAAATTCAAGTTAACATCACTCGGGTTTTGTCAAACGAATATACGCGATATTTAAGGCACTTGATGTTCATATTTTGAGTATTAGATTAGGTTTTTTTTTGTGAGACTGTCACTTTGGTATTCTAGTAGAATACGCCCAAACATTAAAAAGATTTTACCAGATTTTTTCTTAGCACACAGAGTAGAGAGGAACAGCTGATCGCATTCGAAGTGTACTCTATAATTCAATATGCTGATTCAGAATTGTATTATATCCATGAGTTATATAAGTCAGATGAGCATTTTATTTATCTAAGTAAATAAGTGATCTCTCAAAAAATATTTCTTAATTTTACAGATTGTGATGTCAGCACTTTTTGTCATGGCGAATGCTGACAGAGGTGAGGCTCGACGGAGATTGTAGATTGATCTTACAATAATTCCTAAAAAATATTAATTCATTTTAGATGCTTTACCTAAGGTCAAACCTAACTATCTTGCACCGCTTTTATATGTATTTATTATTATAATTTAATTGTAAACTTAACGTAGGCAGTTGACAAATTAACGACTTCAATGAAGATAGTTAGCTAATTTAAATTAGTCTTATGGGAGCTAGCAATCGTTTAGGGTAACACAGAAAAGACTGAACTGCGAAAAGGCTCGGTGGATGTTGTCAGTACATAATTAAAGTCTTATTTTTATTCATCATTGTAGAAATATCAGATATAACCAAGATAAATGGTGCAACTCATATCCTACTTAGCTAGGCATTTTTTTGTTACAGTGATAGTTGTAGACAACAATCCACCCGATAGCGGTAAAAATGACATTTTGCATATACATAGAGTAGTAATGTGTAGTTGTAGTGTGACTGTGATTTGAATTTGCATGTTCAGCGTATGCACAAAAATGCACAATGCATGACTAAAACACAACCATTTTTTTTTTCTTTTATAACTATACTAAATTCCAAATTGTTTGTTTTAGTGCACGTAGTAGACAATAACCCTCCCGACAGAGGTAAGCTAACATTTTATTTGGTCTTTTTAGTTTGGTCTTCTATATAGACTGTTTAATTATTTTTCAAAATTAATACTAATATATTATTCTTTTATGATTTCAGTACATGTTGTGGACAACAACTTCCCTAATGGCGGCGGTAAGCTTAAATTAATTATTTTGTTTTACTCTAATAAATTGTGTAAGGATTCAGTCCTGCTACACAACAATGGGTTACCAACCCGCATGCGTAGGAAGGAATTTGATTAAAAAGCTTGATTGACACAACGAACTCATCAGCCCCTCTAGACAAGTGGCAATTAGTCGGCCGGCGTTTTGTAGAATAGAATGCCAAATGTATGGGATTTGACGTATATGACAGGCGTCAACGAATGTCAAAAACGTCAAATCCTATACATTCGTCATTCTATTCCATCATACGCCGAGTAACGAATTGCCACCTGTCTAGTTAGGGGGGCAGAAAGGCAAGCGTCTAGTTATCAGACTTAGCGAAGGGGTGACTATAAATGTTTCGTTTCTATGTGAGATATCCTCATGGGCGTTAAGCTTGTTAAAGATATAGACGATTAAAATACCATTAAATTTTGCATCATCATCTGCATATAGACGTATTCTCCTGATTGCATCCGTGGCCAAGATGACCTCGAAGCTCAGGGTCCGCCTTCCGGCTCTTCCTTCTCCACTTCGCACGATCTTGGGCGTCCATGGTAGTGAGACCATTAGCACGCAAAATGTCGCGAAGCGGAGTTTTCGGGAATTACGGTGTTGGCCTAACATCTTTAGCCGTGCCCGGCTCAGGCACGGTAGCCCTTGCCCACTTGCGACACGAGGCGGGCGACCCTCATGCGCGCCGTTTTGCGGCGGCGCCCTACCTTCATCGCAATTCCCTATTGTCACCATTTCATATATGTGTGGCAAAATTTTGGCTTTTCCGAGGGCGACTGCCGTCCGACCCCCCAACCCCGAAGGGAAAGCCAGCGCCAGAGCCTCGTCCGTTGTTCAGCAGGTGCACCGGCTTGCAGGTGAGGTTGGCTTGGGGCCCAAGATCTAGGTGGACACCCCCATACACCCTAAAAATTAAATTTTGCATATTCATTTTATATTTTTTTAAGTGTAAATAATATATATTTTTATTTTTGCCCGATTTTATGTGTAATATGGAAAATATACACCTAAAATTTCATTTTCGAAAAAAATATAATGAGAAATGGTTTTGAAAATCATCAAACCGCGAGTTCCAACCAAATAATTAAAGAATTCGTATGGAAAAGTAATAATATTTTCTATTTTTTTAGGTTTTCAAACACCTGACATTAGTCCCGCATTTGTACAGCCAGGTGGTGGTGGTGAGTATCTTTGAGTTTATTTTAAGTCCACTGTTAAATATAAATATTATATGTACCTGCCTGTTACTTTTTTTAAAATGAAATATCAATTTCCCCAAAAGAAATTCCCCACAAAAAAAAAATGTACCTATAGCATTAGGTATACATGTTAAATTTTTTTTAGGTTTTCAAACTCCTGACATAAGTCCCGCATTTGTACAACCCGGCGGCGGTGGCAGCAACGGTGGTGAGTATCTTTGTATTTTCTTTTAAGTCCTCTGTTAAATATAATATATGTACCTGCCTATTACTTATTTTAACATGAAATATTAATTTCCCTAAAACAAATTGCCCACACAAAAAAAATCGTACCTATAGCATTATACATGTTAAGTTTTTTTTAAGGTTTTCAAACTCCTGACATTAGTCCCGCATTTGTACAACCCGGCGGTGGCAGCAACGGTGGTGAGTACCTACCTTTGTATTCATTTTTGAAATTGACGACGTTCAGCATAATTATCTTATTTAATTCCCCCTTTTTCCGTAGTTCCATGGGACGGGTACACTACATAAATACGAAAAGCCTTATTCCGAAAGTTACAATCACGAATTTCAAAATTCCGAATTTCATAATTCCGAATCATTCAAAATTCCGAAAGTCAGATATCCGATGTATCATAAATCCTATTTATTGAAAACCCGAATTTCAAAATTCCTAACGATTATAACTGCGAATATTAAAATTCCGAATTTGAAGATACCGAACCATTACAATTCCGAATTATTAATAATCCGAAATATCATAAATACGAATTCCGATTATCAAAACTCCGAAACAACACAAACCCGACAATCAAGCGCCTTGTAAACCTGCATTAGGTAAGTAGGATAGTTGCTATTTTCGGGGTACACGAGATAAACAGGAAATAGAATTATTGAACTATTATTTTAATTTATTTATGCTAATGATTACAAAATACACGTTGCCATACAACTTTCAGTAACAAGCATGCATGCAGGCAAGCATACAGGCAAGCATGCAGGCAAGCATGCATGCAGGCAAGCATGCATTCAGGCAAGCATGCAGGCATGCATTAGTTTCGCTCTTCTCCGGCGCTACGGGATGTGCAGTCCTTCCGCCCTTGCGTAACAAAGTTCGGGCACCCATGCTCGCTTCCGCAGCTTCGGCTTGCTGGTCGCCTCCGGCGACCAGCCTCAGCCGCTCCAGCTCGCCCGGGCGCCTGAGCTTCGTTACTGCGGGCGAGGACTGCCCTCCCTCCGCGCCTCCGGTTTTTAAATAACACTCTAGTGTAGGGCAAACAAGTACCACGGCAGTAGGACCACGGCAAGTCGGGTTTGGCTTAATTTTTATACGTAATAATTGGCGAGAAAATTAATTTATTATTATAAAAAATCAACTCTAAAATTTGCAACATGTCAAATCAATTTTAACTTTTACCTATTTTTGATATAGGTAAATTTTCAATTTGAGCAATGAATTTTCGGAAATTTGAAATTCGGAATAACATTTTTCGGGCCAATAATACTACGGATTTTTAATTATTCGTAAAAATGAAATTCGGATGAATGAACATTCGTATTTATAACTTTCGGATAAATAACTATCGTGTTTTTGAATACTCGGAGTTTTGTTTCTTAGGAATTATAATATTCGGAATTTTGAAAATCGGAATATTGAGATTCGGAATTAAGTATTTCGGAATTGTTGGGTGTTCCCCCATGGGACGTTCCATTGATTTTATTCTTAGTGTTTACCCTTATTATGCCCCTATTTTAGACTCATAGCCAGGTTGATATCAATAATCACTCTAATATCACTCCTCTCATAAAATCTAGAAAACTCAACTTTGAAGCATATCAACTTACAATAGAAAAGTACAAGTGATTCATTCAATAATATATGTGCAGCAAGTTCCACCAAGTGCCATCAATCTCCAATATAAACAATTTTTTCATTATTATTTCAGTACATGTTGTGGACAACAACTATCCGAATGGTGGCGGTAAGTTTAAATTAACTATTTAATTTTAAAGTAATAGTAGCTTACGGCGCATCAAATTCTTTGTCATTCTCCATATAAATATGACAGCAAAAGTTAACATAAATGAATTCTATAGAAAGCCTTGACAGAGAAAGGGTTGACCAAGAAGTGTAATATTGGCAAATATTTTTTACACGAAGCATCGTAAAGAATATTATGCAAAAACTCAATAAACATAATGTCTGTTTTAAGCTATGGTACGCTAATATTAGGTATGAACGGTTATAATAATATAGTATTACTCAATGATATATTAGGTTTGACTGATACCCATTGATAATAATTGATACACAGTTCGAGATATAGTTATAAGATCTGCTTATATTAAATATCTATACATATGCGTCAAATGTGCAGCTATTGTTCTTCTTTCGTTACCAGCACTGGCCTAAGTCAAACTATTGTCCCCTGACCATGAACAAATTCACTGAAGGAACTCTTGACTTAAGAAAAGCAGAAATAAAAAAGAAAATTAAAAAAGCACAAAGAAAATTAACTCTTCATATCATATGGGCACCCCATATGACATGAAGATTTAAAGTGAGCGAAGATGCGATTTTTAAAGATATAGAACTATATATACGTCATTACCAACTTACTTTTCGTGAACCTCTGCGTACATCACGTACAGGAAAGTTTTCCAAAAGATTCCAGGAAGGAAAGATATAAAGGATATGAATGTAATTAGAACTATAGTAGTTAAAGACGCTCCGGCAACTGACGGCCCACAGATGGCTTGGGTTTTAGTCGGTTCAAGTCAGACTTAGCCTCCTCAACCAGCTCCGGCGGAGGGGTATCCGTGGGGATTTTTCACACGATAAAAAGTAATAAAAGACGAAACCTCGGATACCAAAATTTATCATTGATAATTAACTAGGATTGTTCAGCAAAAACTCGTTACCTCGGTAGATCTGTTATTCAAAATTGTGCTAAGAAGCCTAAATAGCTTAGGTACCTACTTACAATTTTAGATTGGAATCTCGAGTTGGTAATTTTAGTCAGTTTACTCATCACGATTAAATCGATTACCGATAGGTACGATACCGTTTTATAGTTACCTAATATTGATTTTTCATCTTGCTGATGAGGATATCGCTTCTCTATTCACAGTTTTTCTAAACAAACAGGGTGGGTAACCGTCATGAATTGCCGGCGTCGCCTATTCACACGTTAGTTCAACAACTGCTAAAGAACATCACTATATTTACGAATAAAGTTCACACACAAAATCAACACAATTAAATCTACTTCAAACTTAATTCCATGCCTCCAATTTAAAATTTGTGGTTCAGTCATCATTGTCATCAACTATAATCAACATATTATTTATCTAAACATGGACTACAGCTCCCAGTTTAGAAGTTTGTATTGTATGCTTGGCATCGTACAATCTTCACATAAATATAATTCACGGTAACCTCAGGAACAATATTAACAACAAAGTAAATGTTTAATGCCTTTAGCCTTGTCCTCGCATCTTTAAATAAGATTAACATGCGTGGTTCCGGCAAAGTAGAATTTGGGCCACCCCATCTGTTCCCATACGGTGTCGTACAAGGCGATAACGGCCGTTCCTAATAACATATCTACAGATAAAGGTAAAGGTAGAGATAGTTCCTTTGTCAAATCCTATTGTTATTTTGCTACTATGAATGGCGTTACCATAGAGATTGATTCGTTTTTATCCTTTCTAAAGGTGCGTACTGTACAGATCATGTAACATGTTGTATAACTTGTGTTATATAACACGTCCACATTATCTAACATTGTTTTATAACTTTGCAACATTGTAGGTACTAACTTCAGTGTCTACATTACTGAAACATTTGTACGCACCTTAATGTTAAAACTGGCGATAGATAGGTTATTGGGAACGGTCGTAACGGATAGGGCCGTTCTTCTCCGAATTATCATCAGACGGATATAATACAACCCACAGACTCAGCCTCAGATGCACGGCTCGAGTCAACAATAATTACCGAATATAACGATTGCTGAAATATCGGTGTTCATTCACCTCTGCCTAACCCTCCGGGGATAAAGGCGTGATTATATTATTATGTATAAATGTATTTTATATATGCACTTCATTATTGATAACCTGTATTGTATAATTACAATGAATAATTAAAATTGCTACAGATTATTACCCGCTAAATGCACACGCGCTAGATATTTTCACATAAGCCAAATTTTTGCACATATCCTACAAAATTTATTTACAACTAGGTTACCTTATTATTTACAGATCAGTCAGCTGTAAACTTCCCACGAAAAATACAGGATTTCGTATGGTACCATTAGACATGACTTCGCTCTGGCTTTCTCTGTAAAACTCAAAACTTTCTAGACACATGATATTCATACTTTATCACGTAGTTAGCATTATTAAATTTTAACTAATTGAGGGTTATTGTAAATATATTTTATTTTATTTTTAGGTTTCCAAACACCGTCTACTAATCCCCAATACGTACAGCACTGTAAGTATAGTAATATTTTCTTTTAACCCGCGATATTGCTCGGCGGAACATATATCTTCTTCTTCTTCTTAGCGTTAATTCCCAGTCGCATCCGATGCTTTTCGCCTCGGAGTCTGGGGTCCGCTTTAACAGTCTTAACTGCAGATTTGGCTAGACCTCGATATTTTCCGTGAAGCAACTGCCATCTGACCTCCACAATCCAATGATGACGATAGGCGATATCGAAGCATTGCAGCTAGACTGTTGTTGTTGGAATTTTTAGAGCTCCAACTACCCGTAACTGCCATAGATGTTCGTATGGCAACCGGGACCAACGCTTAACGTGCTCTCCGAGGCACGACCAGACCAATGCAAATATCCATATTCATGCGGCCGTGTTAACTACCGCTACGCCACGGAGGCTGGCGGGACATATATATCTTGATTCTAAAATGTGCTCAAAATATGCTCTATACGCGCAGTACACATTTCTTGGGTATCTTTTGAGGATGCACGAGGTGCTACAGCGCTGCACGAGTTCAAATTCATCAAGTATAGATTAATATACCTACAGGGCCCCGTTTGTCTCGTGATTCAGGTCCAAGATACGTGTCCCGAGGTATTATCACTTACTTAGTGCTTCAGCCCCTCTAGACAAGTGGCAATTCGTTGCTCGGCGTATGATGGAATAGAATGACAAATGTATGGGATTTGACCAGGCGTCAACGAATGTCAAAAACGTCAAATCCTATACATTTGTCATTCTATTCCATCATACGCCGAGCAACGAATTGCCACTTGTCTAGGGGGGCTGGACCTTTAAGAGTCTGCTAAATAGCCTATGACCTTCCTCAAGAACTAAGATATCAAACGTAAAAATAATTATTCAAATTACCGAGCTAGTTTCAGAGATTCGTGCTTTTCAGCAAACTCTACCTACAGCTTTATTGTGGCGTAGTAGGGTTTCATTTCCGCTCAGTGCAAATACACATATTTATTATGTACTAGCGTTCTATTCATTTCCATGTTAGATTCTGATCCCGTTCCCGCTGCACCTTCCATTTAATTTTCTTATTCAAACCTTAGTCACACAATAACGAACACAAAACAAAAAGAATTATCCAATTTGGTGCTGTCATTGGGAGGCTATGCGCGTAAATACATTTGGGGTTTATGTCACGTCCAACGGGAACGTAATAAAATTTATCCTATGTCCTTCTCCTGGTACTAAGCTACCTCCCCACCAATTTTCAGCCAAATCTGTTCAGCCATTCTTGACTCTTGAGTTATAAAAAGTGTAACTCTTTCTTTTATATAATATCTATAGAACTATGTAGGTATATTTGCATTGGTCTGGGTGTTTCTATGTATAAATTATAATATATGTATATTTACAAAAATAATGTGTTGTAAATGCGGACATACATACTTAATGTATGTCCGCATTCAAAATCCCGTAACACAAGCTAGTTATGCTATGCTTACTTTGGATCTAGATAGCACTGTGTAGAATGTCGTAGAATATTGATTATTTATCTTAAAGTCTGCAATTGACTCATAAAAACACTATCGCTGAGTTGAATTGATAAGTACTTCATTCACCGTTAATTTATATTTTCCTTTATTTCAGATCAACAGCATCCATACCTTCGTCGCCAGTGACAACGTCTAAATAAATAAAATTTAAGTAGAGTTTATTTTGTTTTTTTTGGTACCTCCATTCTATTGTAATGACCTACCATTATGCGATGGGTCGTGCCTCACTTTTTATACCGATAGACAAGCAGACGGCCCATGTGATGGAAAGTTGTAACCATGCCCTATGGACGTGTGCAACACTAGGGGCGTTATACTCGTGCTGCCGACTCTGTAGAATCCTTCTAGTGCCTTTCTTGAAGAACCCCAAAATTGTAGTCGATTGGAAAATTTACAGCAGGGAAATCATTCTCCCCTATCCAGGGCAAGATCGGGACACAGTAGTCTCACACTCGAGGGGGCCATTTCAGTGGATCTGCCAGAGGCAATATCACTCTTGGCAGGGTGCGATTTTAGTCGGTTCGAGACCGATATAACCACCCCCACCGGCTACCTATCTGAGGGGATTTCCGCGCTATAAAAAGAGAGTTCATTCCACAATTTGAGTGGTGCGTTGATACTCGTATGCATGTACCTGTGGGCATAAAATCAAACGATTCTCTGTCTTCTGTCTGTCATGCATGAGTAAACTCGAAAATTCCCATTCATTGGTGTTAACGAAGCATTTCAGTTAGAGAAGTTGTTGAACTATTTAGGGCTCTAATTACCCGTAACAAGGCACCACCAGACCAATGCAAATACCCATATTCATAAGTACAAATATTTTTTGCACTGAGCGGGGATCGAACCCGCGCCTCCTGCGTAGCGATCGCGTTCACTACAGTCACACCGAAGGGGTTGTCCATCATTCTAGCGAATAATGGACAGGGGCTGTCCATCATTCGCTATCATTGTTACATTACGCCCCATAAGATCAGTCGGTACGCAGTTTGATTAAGGTACAAGTTGACAGCGGGCGACATGAGGCAGCAGCGGGCGGCGTGTCGCAGCGACACTACTGGTCCTACCAACTTGTACCTTATTTCCATGAAATAAAGGATGACATGAGGCTGCAGCGGACGACGTGTCGCAGTGATATTACTAGTTTCAATGTATTTCCATGAAAGCGACGACACGTCGCGTCGTCTGCTGCTGCCTCATGTCGCCCGCTGCCAACTCGTTCCTTTAAGTTGGATTACATTCCTTTTACAATATTTGCAATTATTCTTCCATGATAATATAATTAATCGCGAAAAGTCCGAATAACACAAAAACTATGAAATCGCAATTGTTTTGTAATTAACGAAAAAAACGTATCGCGTCGATAATGTTTATACAATTCATGATGTTTGGACACGCCATTCATCGCCGGCGTCTCTCTATATAAGACCTGGTACTTCAAGATGTTTTGGACATTAGCTCTTCTGATTTCTACTCCTGACATTGTCTGTAATATTTTGGATATAAAATGAAGGTGCTTTTGGTATGTAAGTATGTAGGTACTTCTTAGTAGCTTTGAAAATGACGAACTTCATATTTAACAAAATTAGTACCTAACAAATATTTTCAAACATCCTCTCTAGTGGATGGATCTAATTAGGTAGAACTAGGTGAACTTTCAAGTTCGTAGGTGCAGCGGTTTAAGCTCTGCGTTGATGAATCTGTCAGTCAGTCGGAACAGCCGCTATTTCGTACGCGAAGAACTCCTCGAAACTCTACCCCTAAGGGGGTAAAACGAACTCGTCTTACCCCCAGGATGGAGTTTCGTAAAATTCATTCGTATCGGATGTTTACACCCTATAAGGATAATTTCTTTAGTATCTGAAAGGGAAACATTCTACATAGAACTTTTATAATAATAAATAATAATAATAATAAATTCATTTATTGTTCAGTTATTAGAAATCCATTGTTGTTAGTAACATTTTTACACTTAAAATCTATGTTAGTACTTATATTCTACAAACGATTCATTATTTTTGTAGACGTGCCTTAATAACGTCAGTATAACGTCAGTAAATAATTCAGAATTTCGTTGAAATTATCTCGTTTCTAAACAACAATAATCTTATGAACGAAATACCAATGACAGGTTAATCTTATCATAGCCAAAATACTTCAAAGAGATTCAATGTTTTATTTGTCAGTTAAACCTCCACATGATTCAGAATTGCATGCTTTTCGGTAGTGGTAAAATCGTTAGTGAAGTGAATTTTCAAAAATGAAGTGGTTTTTCCTTTTACAGACTGTGACGTTGGTGCTTTTCGCTTTGTCGGACGCTGTCAGCGGTAAAACTTATTCATCAGATTTTTTTTTATAATTATTACGACTGCGTTTGAGCACTGTCCTACATTTTTTTATACATACCTACAGGGTGTCCCAAAATTCAAGGATAAGCGGGAATAATTGATATTCGATACTCCCTTGTGATACCTATATGAGTACCACAATTTATAAAATATTTTTGAACTCTTTTCTGTATTAGCAACCTAAGAAGCACGGCTATCCATTATACAAGTATTACAACCCTTTAAAATCATAGAATATCTGTAGTTATTTTACAAAATAAGTTTAAAAAATATATTTTTAGTATCTAATATTTTCATAGATTTTTACTTTCGATACACTTTATCTCATCTTGGTGGTTGATCTTTGAATTTTGCGATACCATGTATATATAGTGCGGAAATCCCGTCATCCAATTTAATCCCATTAGCTAGTTATTTAATAAAACAACAAATGCAACAGACAGCCAGCGAGTTCGATACCCGCTCAGTGCAAATATTTGTATGCATGACAGGCCATTTACCTTGGTCTGATCGTACCACGGACAGTAGGTACGTTAAGCCGTCGCCGCGTCGGTCCCGGTTGTCATACGAACATCTATGGCAGTTGTTACGGGTAGTTGGAGCCCTAATAAGTCCAACAATCGTCTAACTGCAATACTTCGATAATATCACCAATGGGTTGTGGAGGTCAGATGGCAGTCGTTTCATGGAAAATATCGAAGAACAGCCAGTCCTGTAGTCTAAGGTGGAAGTTTCGAATGCAACTGGAATTAACGCTACGAAGAAGTTAACGTTTTGTTTTTTTCGCATATTTTTTAAATTCCTAATCTATTTCGTCTTAAAGGGTTATTTTATACTTTTATAGCATAAAAATATTATAATTTTTTTTTACATACAACCAATGTTTATGACCATTTTTCTTTCATAATTTCAGTACAAGTTGTGGACAACAACCGCCCTGTTAATGGAGGTGAGATTTGCGAATTTATAAATGGATTTCCAGGAGTATTTTATCGTTTTTAGAATTAGATTAGATTAGAAAATCTTTATTAAAAATTACTATAGTTACAGTCATGTAAGTACGGAAAATACAGGAATGTACAAATGGCGGCCTTATCGCTTCAGTGATTTCTTACAGGCAAAAGGGTTCGTAAATTACTCTCAAAATATTTATTTACAAGAGTTGCTGGGCAGAAATCTTCACCGCTATAAGAGTATAAACCATCAACCATGGAGAATCTTCAGATCATCTTATTGCCTTCTGCCGTGGCTCTTGCACTAGAGAGGGAGGAAGTTTTATTAACATAGGCACCATAGGCTACTTTTGTTTTCCGTGCTAATCCATGGAGCACACAGCTAGCTTATAGATGTAACAAATTCTTGTGATACTTATTTTTTCCTATTTAATTTCAGTACAAGTTATGGACAAAAATCCTCCTATTGATGGAGGTGAATTTATTAATTTGCCTGGAAGGTTGCACAGGTAGCCCAAGGTTGCCTGGAAGAAATCGCTTCTAGCGATAAGGCCGCGCATTGTACATTAAACTGTAGGTATGATACCTACATGATACCTACTACTTGTCTCTTCTATAAATCTATTGGTGTACAATAAAGTATTATCATTGATTCTTCGTAATGAATCCACATTTAGGAATAATTTATTCTCCAGCGATAGAAGGATTTTTTGCTAACTGTTCTGTACAGTACCAAATTCAGATCTCATTAATTTGTTTCATTGCATGTCGTAGACAACAATCCTGATGAAAGTAAGCTAGAGATATTCTCTTCTTTACTGATAATTACTTCTTCTTGTTTGCCCACAAAGACCTTTTCTGCCAAGCCCACATAACTTGTATGTATGGACACCTGCTGATTGATGAAAACGGTTCTGGTAGAGCAAACAGAACGCTTCAAAGTGCCAGAGCATCGTCCACTGTAGGTATGCTTACATGTACGGTCAGCTTGATCCTGAATATCTTGGTGGAGTCCTTATAAAAAAACTCATTATAAAAACCTGAACTGAACTTTACTTTTTATATTTCAGTGCACGTTGTGGACAACAACCCTCCTGCTAATGGAGGTAAGTTTACATTGAGAGGTACAGGTATCGCACAGGACGTAATTTGCTTAATTTACAACGTCACTATTGATGCATCAATTATTTCCTTAAACAATAAAGCACGTCCAATTATCCAGGGCTCCCATATCACACATTAACACAGAATGCTGTACGCTATAATGAGAGCTAAAGAGTAGATACTCATGTTCCTAATACATTTTTGCGTAGCCCACTTAGACAACTTAGACAACGCCAAATCATCGAAGAGCTATCGACCCCATGAGTTATTTCGGGGACTGTTATGCAGCTAGAAACACAAAAGTAGCTAAATCTTGAAGTACTAATATTTAATTTTTCTTTATACAGTACACGTCGTAGACAACAACCCTCCGGTTGATGGAGGTAAGTTCACATAACATTATGACTTTTTAAAATTTATTAACAATTATTCCCCTGACTGGAAACCCTAGATTTTGTACTCATTTTCGTAAAACTTTTTTTGCAAATTCCATTTCTACAACGCGAAATTAATAGGCAATTTCATTGAATAACCCAGTTGCATTAGAAGCGTTTTCGTCATGAAGTTGAATTCTTTCCGTTTTGTGTTTAACTTATTTCTGCTATTAGATATGAGAGTGACTATCGTCTGACAAATCCTTCATAAACATATATAGACTAAATGGCTATTATTTACAAAGCTAGAAATATAAAAGTAACATACTGAACCTTTAACAATCATATTTTTTTATACAGTACATGTTGTGGACAACAACCCTCCTGCTGATGGAGGTAAGTTCACATTAACATTATCAGTTTTATAAATTTCTAATAATTCTCACTGGAAACCCAAATTCCGCACTCATTTTCACAAGACATTTTTGCGAAGCCCATTTCTAAAACGCCAAATGAAGGGACAATTTGGTTGAATAGTTCGGATTCATCCCAGGCGTTTACTTTGTCAAGAGATTTGGATTTCGCTTTCTGCTTTTTGTGTTTATCTTATTTTCGCTATTACTAAAATAACAAACACAACAATAACTCATACTTATTCATATTCATATTCATTTATTACTGTCTTGCAACTTGAAGGACTCATGCTTATTTTTTCTTTATACAGTCCATGTTGTAGACAACAACCCTCCTGCTGATGGCGGTAAGTTTACATTAACATATTATGAGTTATCCAAATTGATTATTAATAATTATTCTCCTGACGTGGAACCCACGTTTTATTTTCGTAGGACATTTTTGCGAAGCCTATTTCGAGAACATTAAACCATTGAAGATTTATTTAGCCGATGGGTTATTTAGTAGACGTGGGTCATTTCATAGATTATGCTATTGTTTACTTAGTTTTAAACAGAAACATAAAAATATTAACTAACTAGCTGACCCGGCAAACTTTGTACCGTCATATTTTTTCCGCCCGCATGGAATTCAGATCCTTTTTTTTTTCTTTTTTTTTTCACCGTTTAAACCTTGCCTGGACATCCACAAATTAGTCAAATCGGTTCAGCCATTCTCAAGTTTTAGCAAGACTAACAGAATTGCAATTCATTTTTAATTATATATAGATGCGCCTACCACATGCACGAGCTTCACACAGTCCTGCCTGCGCAGGCAAAGCCGTGAAGAACCTTGTGCGTGTGGTAGTCGCATAAATCATGAAGTACTCATACTTAATTTTATTTTTTACAGTACATGTTGTGGACAACAACCCTCCTCCAGCTGATGGAGGTAAATTTACATTAACATATTATGAGTTTTCCAAATTGATTAATAATAATTATTCTCCTGACTGGGAACCCAAGGTTTCATTTTCATACGACATTTTTGCGAAGCCTATTTCGAGAATACCAAACCATTGAAGATCTATTCAACCGATAGGTATTTTGGTAGACGCGAGTCATTTCATCGAACAGGCTATTGTTTACATAACTTACAAAATAGAAACAGAAACATAAAAAATATAAGTAATGCACCTACCACATGCACCAGCTTCATCACAGTTTTACCTGCGCAGGAAAAACTGTGGTGAAGCATGTGCGTGTGATAGTCGCATAAATCATGACGTACTCATTCTTAATTTTGCTTTTTACAGTACATGTTGTGGACAATAACCCTCCTGCTGATGGAGGTAAGTTTTGGATTAACATACGAGAGTTTTCCAAATTGATTAATAATAATTATTCTCTTGACTGGCAAGCCAGGATTCGTACTCATTTTTGTGGGACATTTTTGCGAAGCCCATGTCGAGAACACCAAAATAGCGAAGATCTATTCAACCTATGGGTTCTTGATCGACGTTGGTCATTTCATCAATAACCCAGTTGCTCTAAGCCGTTTTCCCTCGCGGGGTACGCTCTTCATTTTGTGTTTAGCTTATATTGGCTATTATTTACGATACAGATCAACCCTGAATATACAAACATACCATAAAATTTACAAAAGTTTACATAGCTAGAAACAAAAACACAAAAGTACTAGCTAAACCTTGAAGTACTCATACTCAATTTTTCTTTATACAGTTCATGTTGTAGACAACAACCCTCCTGCTGATGGAGGTAAGTTCACATTAACATATGATTTTTCCAAATTTATTTATAATTTTTTTCCTAACTGGAACCCAGGTTCCGTACTTACTCATTTTCGTATGACATTTTTAGAAAACCCATTTTTACAACGACAAATCAACGAGCCATGTCGTCGAATAACTCGGTTGCTTCCATGGCATTTTCCGTGAGGTTGAAGCTCGGAGTCAGCTTACCATTTTGTCTTTAGCGTATTTCTGCTAATAAACATGAGAGTGACTATCGTCTGGCCAATCCTGATTATACATAATTATACAGCTGTTGTTTATGAAGCTAGAAACATAAATGTAACTTAATAAACCTTGAGGTGTGTAGGTACTCATACTTATTTTTTTTATCCAGTACATGTTGTGGACAACAACCCACCTGCTGATGGAGGTAAGTTCACATTAATATCTAAGTATTCCAATATTTTTTTAAACTATTATTCTCCTGACTGGAAACCCAAGTCACGTACTCATTTTAGTAGGAAATTTTTGTGAAGCCCATTTCTATAACACCAAATGTAAGAGCCATTCCGTCGAATAACTCGGTTTCATCCGAGGTGTTTTTCATCATGAGATTGAATTTCGGAATCCGCTTTCCACTTTTTTGGGTTGAGGTTTTATTGGCTATTCGGCGCGAGGGTGACTACCAACTGACCAATCCTGAATATACGTATAGATACATAAAAAGGCAAATAACTGTTTTGTTGTGTTGTTTAATGTAGCTAAACATACGAAAATAACCTAACTTTGAAGTACTCAATACTAATACTTATTTTTTCTTTATACAGTACATATTGTAGACAATAACCCTCCTGCTGATGGAGGTAAGTTTACATCAAATATAATTCTCCTGACTGGGAAACCAGATTCCGTACACAAATTCATAAGACATTTTTGCGAAGCCCATTTCTACAAAGTCAAATCAATGCTTATTAAGTAACAATTTAAATCAATGAATCAACGTGTCTTTTCTTCACATAACTAGGTTTCATTCGCGGCGTTTTCCATCATGTGATTAAAGTCTGGAATCCGCTCTCTGTCTTTTTGTCTTTAGCTTATTTTCGCTATTACAACAAAACTCACACTTGCAACTTATACAACACAAAAATAACTCAACCTTGAAGTACTCATACTTATTCTTTCTTTATACATTCCATGTCGTAGACAACAACCCTCCTGCTGATGGCGGTAAGTTCACATTGACATATGAGTTTTCCAAAATTAATGAATAATATTATTCTTCTGACTGTGAGAGTGACTACTATCTGACCAATCCTGAATCAACATATACATAAATAGCTATTGTTTACGTAACTGTACATACAAAAGCAACTAAACCTTGATGTACCTACGTACTCATACTTATTTTTTCTTTATACAGTACATGTTGTGGACAACAACCCTCCTGCTGATGGCGGTAAGTTCACATTGACATATAAGTTTTCCAAAATTAATGAATAATTATTCTTAGTTCTGACTGTGAGAGTGACTACCGTCTGACCAATCCTGAATCTACTTAAACATAAATAGCTATTGTTTACGTAACTGAACAAACAGAAGTAACTAAACCTTTATGCACTACCTTTTTGACTGCCTCTGTGTGGCGTAGCGGTAGTGAACGCGGCCGCTACGCAGGAGGCGCGGGTTCGATCCCCCTTCAGTGCAAATATTTGTGTGCATGAATATGAATATTTGCATTGGTCTGGGTGTTTCTATGTTTAAAATGTATGTATTTACAAAAAAAAGGTATCTAAGTATGTTTATCCGCATTCTAGAACCCATAACAAAAGCTAGTTACGCTATACTTACTTTGGGTCTAGATAGCGTTATGTAGAATGTCCTACAACCTACCTACTCATACTTATTTTTTCTTTATTCAGTACATGTTGTGGACAACAACCCTCCTGCTGATGGCGGTAAGTTCACATTGACATTATGAGTATTCCAAAATTAATGAATAATTATTGTTCTTACTGTGAGAGTGACTACCGTCTGACCAATCCTGAATCAACGTATACATTAATTGCTGTTGTTTACGTAGCTAGACATATAATTGTATCTAAAATTTGATTTACCTACTTACTCATACTTATTTTTTCTTTATACAGTACATGTTGTGGACAACAACCCTCCTGCTGATGGCGGTAAGTTCACATTGACATTATGAGTATTCCAAAATTAATGAATAATTATTGTTCTGACTGTGAGAGTGACTACCGTCTGACCAATCCTGAATCAACGTATACATTAATTGCTGTTGTTTACGTAGCTAGACATACAATTGTATCTAAAATTTGATTTACCTACTTACTCATTCTTATTTTTTCTTTATACAGTACATGTTGTGGACAACAACCCTCCTGCTGATGGCGGTAAGTTCACATTGATGTATGAGTTTTCCAAAATTAATGAATAATTATTCTTCTGACTGTGAGAGTGGCTACCGTCTGACCAATCCTGAATCAACATATACATAAATTGCTGTTGTTTACGTAGCTATACATTCAATTGTATCTAAACTTTGATTTACCTACTTACTCATACTTATTTTTTCTTTATACAGTACATGTTGTGGACAACAACCCTCCTGCTGATGGCGGTAAGTTCACATTGACGTATGAGTTTTCCAAAATTAATGAATAAATATTCTTCTGCCTGTGAGAGTGACTACCGTCTGACCAATCCTGAATCAACATTATACATAAATAGCTATTATTTACGTAACTGGACATACAAAAGTAATTAAACCTTGATGTACCTACGTACTCATACTTATTTTTTCTTTATACAGTACATGTTGTGGACAACAACCCTCCTGCTGATGGCGGTAAGTTTACATTAACATACTTAATATGAGTTTTCCAAATCGATTAACAATAAATTATTCTCTTGACCGAAAACCCAGGTTCCGTACTCATTTTCGTAAGACTTTTTTACGATTTCCAAATGAAGGGGCCATTTCGTAGAAATTTTCCGCCATGAGGTTGGAGCCCAGAGTCCGCTTTCTACCTTGTGTAAGCTAAACACAAGGTAGAAATTTGGCTAGGTTTTAGTAAACGAATGACTACCGTTTGACCAATCTTGAATTTACATATAAACATAATAGTTATTGTTTACTTAGCTAAAAATACAAAAGTAACTATAAAACCTTGATGTACCTACTAATATGTATTAAATTTTTCTTTATACAGTACACGTTGTGGACAACAACCCTCCTAGTGATGGAGGTAAGTAATCTGGTTATTTTATTTAACTAGTTCTTTTTTCTTGAAATGGAATTGTGTTATTTTGTATAACTCTATTACCCGACGTTTCAATTGTTTTTCAGCAGGGGACAGGATATATGCTAAAGCTATAATATGCTAATAAAGTATAGATATTAAGTTAATATTTTTTCAGGTTTTCAAACCCCCGACATCAGTCCCGAATTCGTACAGCCCGATAGACCACAACGTGAGTATCTATGTTTTTTTTTCTATTAGCACAATTATACCCGAGAGATTCTTGTTCGGGAACCTCCATGTCGGGCATCCTGAGCAATGGACATGGTAGCACCTCTCTAACGCAGGGGTGACACTGTCGTCTACGACCAAATCCGGCCGAAATGTTTTATGTACCTATTTATCCCACTGTGCCCCCTCCTAGGTAACTCTTTGGTCCCGTATACCTACTGCAGGTAAATTTATATAGGTATATAATATGTGAGCTACCTAACAGCCATAAACAGTGGAATGAACTCCCTGCCGTGGTTTTCCAAGCGACTACTGTACGGGGTTCTTCAAGATGGACATTAGAAGGTTCTTGTGGGGTCGGCAGTGCGCTTGTGACGGCCCTGGTGTCGTATACGTCTATATGCCACGGTAATTACTTTCCATCAGGTGGTCCGTGTGCTTGTGTGCCACCTAAGTTGTATAAAAAAGCCACCCTAGAGAAATGGCGATTCGTTGACCGGTGTATTGTAGAATAGAATGGTGAATGTATGGAATTTGACGTATATGACACGTATTTTGAGGTTCATGTCAAACGTTAACAACTGTCATATATACTAGAGATGAAACGGATAGTAGTTTGGCCGGATACCGGATACCGGATATTCGGCAAGCTACTAGGCCGGAGCGCCGGATATCCGGCTGCCGGATATTCGGCCCTTTATTGCGTTGGAACTGGAACTGTTTCAATGAAGTGGCAAAGGATAATAGCAATGATAGTCGCGATCAAGAAAAACAAAATCCAATTGCTAACGAGATTGACTTTTTTTTAAAGACATCTCGAAACGATCGCAATCACGACCCATACATTTGGTGGTCAGTTAATCTAAATCAGTACCTGCAGTTGTCAAGGTTTGCTAGAATTTATCTTTCAGCACCTGGCAGTAGCGTTTACAGCGAAAGGCTATTTTCAGAAGCTGGTCTGGTATACGAAGCCAAGCGGAGTCGCCTCTTACCAACAAACGCGGAAAATTTGGTATTTATTCATCACAATTTGCCACTTGTTAATTTTGAGTATTAAACTAATAATTAATAAAACAAACATTTTTGATGTGCGATTAATAAACGGTGTCCATAACCTATTGGAGTATGATTTGCCTTGTGTAAAATGAGATATTTTTAAATTTTACTATCCGGTATCCGGCCGGATACTGTATTACTATCCGGTATCCGGCCGGATAGTGAAAACAAGGCCGGATACGCCGGATACCGGATAGTTACCGGATATCCGTTTCATCTCTAATATATACGTCAAATCCCATACATTTCTCATTGTATTCTACAATACGACACCATTCGGGTCGTGATGCAGCGGTTAGCGATTCTATATTATGTTGACGCTACCTTCTCAGTCAAATCTTGTTTTCCTTTTGTTTCAGGCCCCATCAGACCCTACGCAAAGCTACTCCTATCCAACTTCCCTTCGTATAACAATAGGCCCTACGTGCTACGTGGCGCTAATTGAACATCTTAGTTTATTATGTTAAATAATATAGATATACAATTCTTGTAAATTAAATAATAAACGTTGAAATTAATTTAGTTTTTTTAATATCCTATTACTTAGTGCTTAGTGCAATACTTGCACATTTAGATATACTAGCTTTCCTAAGTATGAGCTCCTGACGCTTCAAATTAATAAACATCTTACAATGTACTATTTACTTAGTTTAGTTTCCGAGTTTCATTTGATTGGGTACATAACTAAATGTAAACCATCTTATAGCGGTGTTTTTATAAAACACATATTAAACAAATGAACTAGGCTAACTAACTGACTAAAGTGATTCGATTTTCGAACTTAATCGAACCTAACTAAACGGCAACAACCTTGAAGTGTGTTTTTTAAACTGAAATGAGATCTCTAGATCCCTATAATTTAGAATTTATAAAGAAATACTAAAAAGCTGAGTTTGAAATAAAACATATTAAAAAACACACATCAAAATTGTTTCCGTTCAGTTAAAGATGTATAGTAGATGCTAAAACACGATTGGGTCTAAATAGCATTGTGTAGAATGTACTACAATATTATATTATTATTCTCTTTATTCATTAAATAAACTTATAAATTATATTTTTAAATACATATAAAAACATCTATTTAAAAATATAAAAAACAGTGCTCCACCGGTATCGGGTACAGGGACCAAGCTACCGGTGGTTAGGGCTCCAGAGAAAGGAACTTCCTCACGATGCGCGCCGTATCAAGAAGCACAGCCTTCTGCATCTGGCCCTTGACCCAACCGTCTAACCCGAGCCTCTTCAGGTGTTGGTCGAGGCTCTTTGCTATTAAACCGTTCAACTTAACCTTAACCTGTTTGTCTTTCTCAGCTTTCACGAGATTCTCGTCATATTATTATTATTATTGCAATATTATTAGTTAAGGTACGTAGGTTCTTGGTTCCAAATCGAATATCCACACGGTGCACCCTGGGCAACCGAGACGGCAGTGCCTCTCTCTCGAAGGACGGCCGCTATGGCAAATCCGGTAGAAGCAGAAGCGGCCCTGCCCCTCTAGACAAGTGGCAATTCGTTGCTCGGCGTATGATGGAATAGAATGCCAAATGTAAGGGATTTGACGTATATGACAGGCGTCAACGAATGTCAAAAACGTCAAGTCCTATACATTTGTCATTCTATTCCATCATACGCCGAGCAACGAATTGCCACTTGTCTAGGGGGGCTGTAGAGGTCTACTCGCTGACTTTCTACGTGTCCTTCATACTGACTAGCTAATACTAATCAGTATTCACAGATTCACAGCCGGGACTACGTGTAGATATAGACTATAATATATAGATATTATTATAATATATATTATATTCTTCTTATCTGCTGTACCAAAACACGCTCGGCGCACGATTTGTTATTTCAGTTCAACTCTAAGGTTCAAGGTTATTAGCGTACCTAATATCTAACGGTATTGTGTTTACGAATACATACAATAGTTCAAAGAAATTTCGAGTCGATAATTTATATAAATGGAAAGCTGTAAGTTGGTTAAATATATAGATATTTATTTTGCTTTCGTCTTGGTTGGCGTCCGTCAACCCCGAGAGGTTTGCTTACACTGTGAAGTTAGATTTCTCTCCGAAGTTCTTGGTGGGATGGTGGGTTACTAATGAGTCAACGCAAGTTCTATAGATCCGTGTGATGACGGATAAAGAATACAAGTATCAAGGGTGTAGTAAGAAGCGACTAACGGAAAAATACGCAAACGATATCACTGCGAGAGAAGGAAAACTTGAAATAAAACTTTGTACCAATCTGTCTGGCCACCGTGGAGACGGTAGACCAAAGCATACCAACATTGGGAGAGGCCTATGTCCAGCAGTGTGGACTGTGATAGGCTAATTGATTGAAGTTCTATAGAAAGGTACCCTTATAGTAAGTAGGTACTTAACCCTGTTTTGATGATTCACCTCATGGTTATTGTGCCTTATCTATAGATATTCAAATCATAGAGATACTTAAGCGGAAACCGGTCACAGACAACAAGATAAGCTGATAAAATGAGACAAACGGATTATAATCAACACATCACATATTGTCAATTTTTGGCTCTAGTATTTTTAGTTCCTGTACCTACCACGTCATTATAGAACTTCAATGATATAAATTATTTGTGCCTATAACTATTTGTACTACCCTATTTTCTTGTTAACTATATTAGAAAAACAGGGTTCGAACTCGTGACAGAATTCCGCTAGACAATTGAAAAATCCAACAATTCTAACTTTTTCTAAGTATGGTTACCTAGTACCTACTTAATAGATATTAGTAATATTTTGATGCCAACGTCGTCGTCGTGTCGGGTGACCCCTAACTGGTAAAGCACAACATATTGGATAGATCTGAGGTTCACAAATAAGACAATAAATATGTACCTATGTATTCTTCTTCATAGTACTTTAGAGAAAATTAGAGGTCGCAGGTTCGATTAATGTTCAGTACAAATATGTATATTATATATTTACATTATGGGAGTCTGTGGTTTTGACGCTGGCCTGTGCTGTATTTATTAACAAAAAAATTTCTAGAGTCCATATGACAAGCTCTGCTTAATTTGATAGCGCTCTCTAATAATATCCTAAAAATGAGTCAGCGATATATTATCCAGATCTGACATGACTATTGTAAAATTTAAATTACAGTTTCGATATTAAATATTATCTATTTATATATTAATAATAAACAAAAACATTTCAGGGTAACTCTATCGATACAAATATCGTTTTCTTAGAAAATGTATCTACGTGCTGGAATTTGTGTTATTGGTTGCTTCTTAAGGAAATTAATATAGTTCAACGTTCATAGTTCAAATCTGCTTGTGCGGCCGAAAAACTAATAGTTAGTTCAACGTTTATAGTTCAAATCTGCTTGTGCGGCCGAAAAACCAGATATGCCCTAGATACGAGTATGATATCTAATCAACTATTAGGCCCAACCACCAAATAAGTTAGATGACTACCTATATATACTCCATTTGATTAGGTACTTATCTAAAGGTAAAAATTTAGTTGGCAACTTTTTATAAAAACACATATAAACACATTCACTGCCAAACCGACTTCACTAAAATTATGCAACGTGCCGCGTACTCGGATCCGAGGGACGCGTGGCAGGGCGCGCGGTGCCGGACACTCGGCTCCGAGTAGCCGCGCGATTCATTTTGTTCGTGTTATTTCGACGCTGGTCTCGGTGAGCAACACACGTTGTTTGCTTACGGCCTCTTGCAGTAGAAATCAAAGTAATTACGAGTGGCGTTGGTTTTTAAGTAAACATTTTTTTTTTACATTTTATCAAGCTACCAAGTAAGACAAAGTTTTTGCTAACAATGGACAGTGGTGCAGGTCCATCTAAACGTAAAAATACGTCATTAAATATAAATTTACCGCCAAAAAAGAGGCGAATACAAAGCATGGACAGTTGCTCGGACTTTTCAAGCGATGAAGACGTATTCTCACAGTGTGATCGTGATCGATATTCGATATGATCGTGATCGATATGCCGACTACTCGGATCCGTGGGTGTTGGTTTTTTTTAATTAAAAATGATAATACGATACAAAATTTATATAAAAAAGTTATAATAGTGCATAAATAAGTTTATCAGTAAATAATATAGCTTGGCACTGAGATGAATTTTTAATGATACTTAATTGCAAATTATAGACTCGCATCAATACCCTCGGATCCGAGTCACTGGCAGCGAATGTGTTAAACAAATAAACTAGACTAACCTTAGGCTAACTAGTGGCTAACTAACTAGTAGTTACGTAGTAACTATTTATTAATTATTGTGTTCTAGTGGCTCGATTTCGGTTTATAGTATTTAAAACGAGTTTCTAAACAAAAAAATATTAATAAATTGAAGTTTTAAATAAAACATAATATATTTTAAAAGACACCCTCAAGATTGTTTACGTTTAGGTAAGTACCTAACCAAATTTAGTACAGTAGATTTCAAAACAGATTGATACACTTGAAATTTTAAGTCTAATGCGATCAGCTTGCGCTCGGGGATTTACGGAATTCGAAGAAAAAAATCATTTGTGTCGTAGTGCGTCAATAATCTTCACAATATTTGGACAGGCCACCACGTTATCAACGGCACACAGTGGTTCTGTTTCGGGTCATATAGGACTGAAAATTAGAATTCCATCCATATATTATTTAATACAGACGATGTCTTTAAAAAATATTTAGTTAGATTGGATATTCTATTGACCCAAATGTTACAAATAATTAATAAAAAATAAATAAAGGTTGCCTCTAAGCAATCGCTTGCAGTGATAAGGCCGCCATTTGTACATTTTTGTAAATGCTTTACATACATGAGAGTACAATAAAGTTTAAAATAATAAAAAAAAAAAATATAATAATGGAAACATGATGACTATTCTACTGCTGCAAATTTTCTTTTTGACCATGTTATTTATTATTTTACTGAAATACCTCTTAGTAATAGGAAAAAATTAAAAAAGTACACCAGCATAATATAACTGAAAAACATTTAGCATATAAGGCTTGACTATATCATTAACGAATTCCTAAATGTAAAATAATTCTTTTGCATGACATTTATTATTTATTTCATTAGTTTTATGTAAATTCAATATTCGTAATAACTTAGGACAGAAGTAGGGCATACGAAACCCGAGCCAATTTTGAAAACCCGGGTTTTCGGGTTTTATCCTAATCAAAACCCGGGTTACCCGGGTTTTTTTCGAGCTTTTTCATCCTCTTAATTTTTTTTATTTGAATTACAAAGAAGCTATAAGCTTTGCCCCTGACGGGTTAAGTTCTTTTTAAGGGTACCAGATTTGACTAGAGTACCAGAAAAATGTGGCTAAGGCTGCTCGCGAGGTCTACTGTTCACAGAACTAACCAAAAAAAAACGATACGTTCTTATTTTAAACATCTTGGATGTTTCACCAAAAAGTAATGACGATCCGAGCTTTAAAAAAGCGCTATAGTAAACGGGGGGAACCCCCTATAACGTTACGACGCATTATTTTTTTTTCACAACAGCTTATGTGCAATCATGTCCTTGAAGTTTCAGCTAAAAATCATCAAGTATCTTTCAAAACGTGACAGCAAACTTCCCCCTTTTCTCCCCCTTTTCCCTCCTATCAAAAAAAGCTCTCGACAAAAGTTATGTTTTAAATCAAAGAATATGTGTGCCAAATTTGGTGAAAATCGATTAAGGAATGCGCCCTCCAGATCGGAACTAACATAACCACAGACATTCTTCTTCTGGCGAGTCGACGGCATATCCTGTCATATTATGTTTGCCCAGTATGTAGCCACTCCGATAGCGTTGTCAGAGGCACTCATAAGTTCCTCCGGAGTGCACGTGTTTGGGCAGGCAGCACAAGTTAACAGGTGGGTCATAGTCTGTGGAGTAGCTCCGCATTCACACCATGGATCCATCTCGTCTGAATGACCTCACCTAATACGGTTTTCCTTACTTCGACCGACCTGCGTCCGAAGTGTATTTAAGGACTTCCAAGTGGTCCAGGCAGGTCCGGGGGGAAGATTCTCTGATAGCGGGACGAAGATGATAGGTGGCCTCTGTGCTCCCCATAGATCAACTCTGGCTGAAGAGGGTTCGCAGATAATAGGAGCAACGTACGCGATGAAGCTCTTGCGGCTTTTCAGCCTCTGTGTCACACCAGAATGATTATGCATGGGGTGTCGCTGACCACAGACATTAACACCGATAAAAGCAAAATCGGTCATCTTGTCGAAACGGAGACTCGCTCGCTCGGACAATTAAACAGTGCTTCCCAATTCACAAAAACAGTTTTAATATTAAAAGTCACTTCTAATGTGCTCGAAAAATCTCTCAATCTCCAGGACGCTATCTCTATCTATTACAATCACCACATCATCCACGTCCATTATACGTGCACCATTCCACCATCTAGTTGGTTCCGCCAATTGAACCCTGGGCGCATCAGGACTCCGTAGAGCCTCTGCATTCCACGACCGCTATTTGTGGTCGTGGAATGCAGAGGCCTTACCTTCAGAGCCTTACCTTCCTGTCGCTTAGGAAGCCTTGTAATAACTCGTCTGAAATTTGTGGGGCACTTTTCCTCCACCAGTCTCAGGCCCGGTTTCCACCAAAGCGGAGAGGAGAGAAAGGAGCTGCGAAACTGACAGATGATTTTCACCAAAGCGGAAAGGAGATGCGTAGCGGAGACGACATGTGAGCTGTGTCTTGCATAGGCCACCAATCAAATGACGCCTTCTGGTGACCGAGGCGCGGGGAACGGGGATTGCGAGCGGGGCAAAGCCAACCGCCACAGGCCGCCCGGCTACACACTTCTCCACTCTGAAAAATTAGACATCTGCTTTCCTTTCAGCTTGATCCGTTTTCTCCGAAGCTGAGCGGAGAGAAGTGGAAATAACTTTATCTGGCGAGGGCTAGTTTTCAACAGCGGATAAAGTTGAGACGAGCCACCAGCATCTTCTCTTACACCTACTCCAAGACGAACGATAGACCATCGACCATGGAGACTGTGTACAAATCCTTACCTGGCTACTCAGTGCCACCATTACAGCTTTCTCCTACATCTTAGAAAAGTAGCCGTGGTGAAGATACTGATCCAGCAGCTTCACGAAGAGCAAGCGGTTGGCCTCATTGGTGCAGATATGTGCAGTGAGGCCATCCCCTGCGGAGCATTCTTGGGATTGAACTTTTGAAGGGCATCAAAGAGTTCGCTCGAATAAGGATGAGTAATTATCTTGGTGGGAGTCATTATGATAATGATCCACCCTTTACTATAAGCGAACTCTTTGATGCCCTTCAAAACCTCCCTTCCTCCCTTGCTTATCCGACCTTTTGAGCTTTTCTCTTCTTTCGCGATGCCCCCGTCGTCTTCTCCTACCCAATCTTGTAGGTAAAAAGCAACTCGGCCGAACCCTTTGCGTCCTATACTCATAATTACTTATCAAATTATTTAAAAAAAAAACCGAAAAAACCCGGGTTTTGATTTAAAAAACCCGGGTTTTTTTTCGCACCGAAAACCCGGAAAACCCGGGTTTTTTCGAGTCGAGTAAACCCGGGCTTGATGCCCTAGACAGAAGGTCCCTGAACTAGGGACTAAATAAATTAACCGACTTGGTATTACATGGATCTCACAACTTTTTGCGGTAGAAGAACCGAGGGCGGCGAGGCTTGGCATTTTTTTACAAGTATTGTTTTTGATGGGATTTAGTATTTCTTAATTCCTATAAGTAATTAACAAAATTCGTCTAAGTATCTGTTTGATGATAAAAACAATGAAATTTCAAAGTCCACCTATACCAAAACGGAAACACTGTGTGCGGTATCGCACTATAAAAGGCTGGGAACTTGATATGTTTTGGCAATCGCTATACCAGATTTTACTAGTACAGTCATCTGTGATATTCTAAAATAAAACAAAATGAAGTTGTTATTGGTAAGTGCACGCTTTTAAACCAAACATTTACTTCCTTCCGAGTTTCGGACTCCGTAGACACGCAATAATATTGACAATAAAATATACTGCCAATAGTATTGTGTTGTTGTACAACTTATTATTAATTAGATTATATACATACAATAATTATTGTCAATATTTATTGAATGTCCCTCAATTTCTTCGGTCTTGTATTGTCTTGAAATACATTCATTCCCTGAGCCTTTTCCAACTCTATGGAGTGAGCTTCGATATTTTCTGTGAAGCAATCTGCCATTTGATCTCCACAACCAATTAGCGATTTCGAAGTCTATAGTTAGACTAACTAGTCGGTCTTTGAAGACTCTAACTACCCGTAACGACTGCCATAGATGTTCGTATGACAACCGGGACCGATAGCTTAACGTGCCTTCCGACACATGGAAATACCCGGCCCAATGCAAATAGAATCGAGAATCGAACGCGCGCTCCCTCCATAGCAGTCGTGTTCACACGCCACAGAGGCTGTCTTGAAATCCCTACCTACTAATATTATAAATGTGAAAGTAACTCTGTCTGTCTGTCTGTCTGTCTCGCTTTCACGCCCAAACCACTGAACCGATTTTGATGAAATTTGGTATAGGGGTAGATTAGACCTCGAGAAAGGACATAGGCTATGTTTGGTCGCGATAACCGACATCCACGCGGGCGGAGCCGCGGGCAAAAGCTAGTAGGTACATAAATTGAAGATTGAACTCTGTCACTCTCAACTCTGTTTTGGGTTAATTAAGAAAATTGTTGCAAAGGATTTCCTTGACCTTTTAGTTTTTATGTACTAGACTAAGTAATTATTCAATATTTAAGACATAACACAGACATGCTATCATAATATTTGACAAGAGTTAACATAATTTATAATAGCTAAAGATAACATACCTATGCGTTCGTCAATATCTAAAAATTATAGCTTTTGACCTTTTGTATTACCTATATAAACAAAATATTATTCAGAATCCGATGGAGAGATATTAACTACTTAGTTTAGTTACATAGGGGTTGTCCATTAATCACGTGAGGCTCAACAGGGGGGTGGGGGGTCTCGGAAAACATCACGAAATATCATCAGGGGGGAGGGAGGGGTATTTTGGGATATCACGTGTATTTATTTTTTCTTATAACTGGTGATTTTTGTCACAATTCTTAGTTTCGTAGCATTAAATATTAAATAAAAAAATACACGTGATTTTGGCTAGGGGGGAGGGGGTAGTCGAAAACCTCACCACGTATCACCATGGGGGAGGGGGGTTAGAAAATTGCTAAAAAAACCATCACGATGGACACGGCTAATGGACAGCCCCATAGGTACAAGATATATCATATCATATACATCACCTAATACGTATTTGAAACTAAGGTGGTACTTATCTTAGGAAAGCAGAATAAGCGAAAGGTACATGCAAGGGTCGTTGCATGTGGAAAAATTAACTCTACCTACCCCAACGAGAAAGAAATATGACTATTATGCATGTGTTTATTTATGTTGGCTAACCGACACATTTTAGTTGGTTTAGTTCTATGTCAGTTCCATCTTCTTTGTTAACCAATCAAAATCCACCGTCTACTCAAGTTACAACTGCGTTTGAAACATTTTGTGAAGTACCTAGAATAATTCGCCAGTAGGGATAGGAAAGTAATATGGGTGTTTCACCAACTGCGCACGAGAAGTCTCTCGTGTGTCCAGTTGGGGAAACTTAAATATTATGTCTTTTACTAGCTGATTATGAAATTTTGATCCGGTTACCGCTAGTGCTAATGGGATCCTAATCCCGGGATAAAATAGCCTAGGTATGTGTTATCCCAGTCTTTAATCTATCCCTGTACCAAATTTCAGCCAGGTCCGTCCGGTCAGTCTTTAAAGTGTGATTGAATACAAACATCTAAACATCTTCACAAACTATTGCGTTTAACAATATTAGTCGGATTATTTCGTCAACTGGGCACGCTAAATAATTTACCAGTGTATAAGTACATAGAGATTGAAAGAATTTGGATTTGGAAAAGAAAGTGATAAACGTCTTCCTATAAGATAACTGACAAGTTGATAATAATAGTAAGATATCAACTATCATCTTATCACCAAGATAAAAAAAACGTTTATTTATTTCCGTGTGAAAATAGATGTTTTTATTATATTACTGTAGGAAATAATAATTTTGACTATTATTATAGAATATGTCTTTAATATAATATATATTAGAGCCCTAAAATCCAAAATATAAGTGTATTTTTTATTTTTTTTTCAGGTTGTGGCCTTGGCACTTTTTGCCGTAGTGCATGCTGGCAGAGGTAAGAATTGAATATTTGTTCCTTAGTTACAAGTAATTTAACAATGTAATCTTCCTCTTTGTCGTTACAACAGTAACTATGCAAGTTAACGACTATACGGATATTAAGACGGGCGGGTACGGGCACGGTGGCTACGGTGGTGGGTACGATGGGTACGGCTACGGTGGCTACGGCTACGATGGGAACGGGGGCTACGAGAACTCCGGATACCCCAATAACAATAAACGCGGCAATCTGTACTAGTCTGTACTAGTGTAGTAGTGAGCCCCCGCTAGCTCCGTCACCGATACATTCGAATTGAAAAAGTCTTTTTGTATTGAATAGTCCGTTTATATCATCACTCATCATACTACTACTTAAGGAATCGCCCCCCTCCCCCAGAGAAGTGGCAATTCGTCGGCGGATTATGACATACGTTGATGACTGTCATACACCTCAAATCCCATACATTCATTACTCTATTCTACAATATTGCCACGAATTGCCACTTGCCTAGGAAGGTAGATCCTAGAATATGCTTTATACGTAGTAAGGGAGGCGGGGGCCGGGAGGCTGCGCAAGGTGTTAATTTAGTGTGTAGGAAAATATTTATTTTTATATTTATTTAATGTTCTAGTTGCATATTTGTGCGCGAGCGCTCGCAAGCGCCTAGCTCGTAGTGCGCTTGCCCTTTCTGCTTTATATTCATTAACATATTATGTTACCTGCCTTATTTTTATAAGCGTTCGTTTGTAATACCACTTTTGGCATATGTAGCCATGTTGCTCGAATTTTTCCTAATAATTCTGTTTTTCGGTAATATTTTTAACTAAGTACCAATGCTCTCGCCACATGCTACATTTTGAGAAATGGGATGAATATAGAAAGTGAAGGTGATATAGATATCACAATTTTTTTTAATAAAGCATTGTTGCAAAAAAAGTTTGTTAATTACGAAAACAGAATATACCCAATTCTGTTTTCGTATTACATTCCTTACACCATGATTATATTACCATCGATACTAGGTAATTATCCAATTTGTACCCTCCACTATCCTCATCACATCATATTTTGTATACCTCGAGACACGTATTTTGGGGTTATTGGACGATTCGACGATTCGACGACGAAATAAAATGTGTGGCAATAGCCTACTACATAATTTTGGAGGTGGCGATTCGCACTAAGTTAATTTATTGGTGTGCCAATAGTGCCTACAGAAATAAAATAAAAAATTAAAGGAGTCGATTCGCACGTTTTGTACGAGTTCAATTCGTGCGAATCGTCCAATAACCCCGTACCTAAATCGCGAGACAAAGCACGCGCGGATTGTTTTGTAACTTCCTGCCGCGCGCGGATTGTTTTGTAACTTCTATAGAGCACATTTTAATAAATAAATAAATAAAATTCGTTTATTTCAGACATAAAATCCGGATTTAGGTCCGAGATATATGTCCCGAACAAAATACTGTGTCACTAACAGTGTGATCTAATTTGTCATTCAATAATTTTCAAAGAAGACTATTGAATGAAAAATCAGATTATTAAGAGGGATTAAGTACATTATTGATATAATATTAAATGCTTATTTTGTTTGTTTTAGTGCAAGTTGCTGACATCAATACTGACAAAGGTATGTTTAGCATTTTTTTTATAATAACTATACTAGCTGACCCGGCGAGACAGCCTCCGTGGCGTAGCGGTAGTGAACGCGGCCGCTACGCTGGTTCGATCCCCGCTCAGTGCAAATATTTGTGTGCATTAAATATGGGTATTTGCATTGATCTGGTCGTGCCTTGGAGAGCACGTTAAGCCGTCGTCGGTCCCGGTTGCCATAAGAACATCTATGGCAGTCGTTACGGGTAGTTGGTGCCCTAAAAAGTCCAAAAACAACGGTCTAGCTGCAAAGCTTCGATATCGCCTAATGTGGAGTCGTGGAGGTCAGATGGCAATCGCTTCACGAAAAATATCGAGGTCTAGCCAAATCTGTAGCTATGACTGATAAAAGTGGACCCCAGACTCCGAGCTGAAAGCTTCGGATGCGACTAGGGATTAACGCTAGGAGGAAGAGCTGACCCGGCGAACTTCGTACCGCCATATTTTCTAATCCCGTTCCCGCTGCATATCTCTAAATTTATCAGTGTTTCTCTACAATATTATGCATGTATTATACATATAAACATTCTTCTTGAATCACTCTATCTATTAAAAAAAAACGCTAAAAAATCCATTGCGTATTTTTGAAGATTTAAGCATACATAGGGACGGACAGACAGCGACAGCGACTTTGTTTTATAATATGTAGTGATATGATAATATCACACGCCGTGTGCCGCGTGGTTCCCGGCAGAGTAGAATTTGGGCCACACCTTCTCATCCCATACGGTATCGTACAAGGCGACTAAGGGAAAGGGCTGTTTAACACCAGACAGATTATACATCCCAGACTCAGCCTCAGATACGTAGCTCGATTCAAAAATAGTGCCCGGAATACGGCAATAGGCTCACCCCCTATAACGTGGGACCCAATACAATAATTGGTGAAATGTGGGTGTTAATTCACCTTTGCCTAACCCTCCGGGGATAAAGGCGTAAATGTATGTATGTATAATATCACACACATATTTACACACATACTTACTCACTTACTCGCTAACACACACATACCCTCACATGCACACAGGCGCTCTAGAAAATGTAATAGGTACCTACATAGGTTACTTTAAATTGACATTTATTTCACAATCTTCTTTTTTTTTTCAGTGCAAGTTGTGGACCTACCTAAACAAGATACACGTAAGTTATCACATTTATTTTTACCATTCATTTCAAAATTATAAAATATTTATTTATCCGGTCCAGAGCAAATTAAATTCTTTCGTTGCCGTACAGACCACATATCTATATTTTATAGCATTTTTAACTAACATAGCATCCCAAAGTACTATGTCAACAGAAAATCCTTTTCAATTTAAATCTATTTCTTAAAGTAGACAGAAAAAGGGTAAGTCCACTAATGGCCAGAATTAAAAGAGACGGCTAGTCCGTTCCCCGGTGGCAATTTAAATTAAAATTTAAACATTCATTATTTACTAATTATTTCGACCGTCCTCAATTACACTTGTGTATAGTCAGCGGCAAAAGTCGCTGACTGAAAACAGAATGTCACACCTCCTGAACGGTAGGTATTGTCGCAAAAGTCGCTAGTGCACTTTAGTATTATGTTATCTGTGCTAGTAAAGTATGTGAATAAATATTTGACCGTTAAATTGGCTGATTGTAGGTAGGTATCTACTGTTGCCTACTTTTTGTACAATAAAGTTTTTTTTTTGTTACAGTTGTTATCATCTCCAAACGTGAGTAACTAGTATCTACTGAACTTCATCCACGTCCCAATTCATACTAATAATAAATAGCTAAAGAGTTTGTTTGTTTGGTCGAACGCGGTAATCTCAGGAACTACTGCACTCTGGTTCGAATTGAAAAACTGTTTTTTAGTTGAATAGTCAGTTTATCAAGGAAGGTATAGGCTACAAGCATCACGTTAGTACCCAAGGGAGCGGAGCAGTAATCATAAATTTCAATAAATTCGGTAAATTCCTATAAAATATTTGAAAATAAATTTACTTGCAGGAATATAGGGGTGACACGGGGTTTCGAACTATGCGTAGGTATATGCGTACATATAAGTAGGTACTTCTTCTAATTTATTAAGTTCCTACATAGGTATTTTATCAAGTTTTGTAACTGATCCTTTTTTATTTTTGCAGTTCCCGAGGCTATCGACCAACCAAGTAAGCATATAATACAATTTTTTTTAAATAATCATGTGCCTATATAAAACATATTTAGGTATATGCTTAACAAAGTACATATCTACTAAAAATTCGTACTTAGCGGTAAACTTAAGTGTTATACCTTAATAATTAGGTATACACTCATTCGTACTCTAACACTAATCGTCATTATAAGAGTCAATCAATTAATCCACTTGCCATATCGCAAACCACTGCTTTTTTACCACTATTACTGTTTCCACTCTGACCAGACATGTTGGTGCAGGGTTTTATTTTCGAGTTTTCCTTCTCACGCAGTGATATCGTCTGCGTGTTTGTCCGTTCTTACTCACCATGAAAGCCTAGTCCGGTTAACGGTACGACTGTCCTAATTTTGTTTAACCGTGGTCTGGTCAACTGTACTACCCAACTGCACCAAGGAAAAACGACGTTCTGGATGAGATAGGGCTGCAGCTAGGATGGTGATATTTGTATACTTTCTCCGTTATCAATCACACAGATAAAAGATACAGTCAACATTATTTGCCAATTCATAACAGAATTTAAAAAGTAATAGTAAACATTAAATGGCGATTTTGGACTTCTTGTTAAATTTGGCGTTAACGTGAAACTTTTCTATTAATTTTCTCCAAGAAAGGTGCAATAAATAATATAATTAATTATAATAAATTGGAAAAAGCGAAATCAATTCTCGGGCGGGACTCGTACGAATATCGGTAGATTACTCCTACCATCGCCGTAAGATGGATGTATTGGAAAAATTGGGTCACTCTCGGGCGAAGCTCGGTGGCTCAGTGGTCAGAGCGTTCCCCCTGTAAGGCAAAGATCGCGGGTTCGAGTCCCGCCCGAGAATTGATTTCGCTTTTTCCAATTTATTATAATTTGTTTTAGTCTAGCAAACTAATTGCTTTAAAATTATCTTAATATAATTAATTATTTATATTTTTTAGGTTCTGGATATGAGCCACAGCCCTGTGATGAAAGCAATCCCAAATGTAAGTATAATAGTGCAAAATTTCAACACGCTGTATACATAGTCTTCTTCTTTTTTCGCAGTCTCCGAAAATTATGATTGAGTTGTCATTAGATTCTAAATAGCCAATACCTAGATGATTTTTGAAAAAAGAATTAAGTACAGTCAGCATCTGATCGATCTTGACTAGCGAAGTACTCAAAGTGATCTTAATACCTTGGTTTTTCCCCTCCTATTGACTGACTGTTCTAATATTTGACCTTTAGTATAAAATGATAAAACAATAAAATATTTTTTCTTTAATTTCCATATTTGTTATGCTATGTCTAACAATGACGTCACAGCATTAACTATAACGATTTGAATACTTTAGTTACTTTTACTGTTTCAGGTTATCAGAGACCCAGCATTGATCCCGAATATGTACAACCCGATAATAATGGATTTCCCGATAGTAAGTATATTTTACCATTTCATACTACCTACCTTGCGGAATAATATAGTATCCAGGTATGTACCTACGGCTACAACTCATGTTTTACGCAACATTTTCATTAGCAAAATTCACCGAAACATGGAAATCTCTACATCTCTATGGTTTTTCATAACATATTTTATGATTTCTGGCACTTTAGAGAAATAATACTTTCTCTAGGGTGCCAAACATGCGAATGCTCATTCTATCCGTTCTCAAATAAACAGTGACAGAACATTCGTTCGTTGTTCTTTCTTATGTAAACGCTAAATATAAGGTTTCATTTACAGTAAAATTTAAGGAAGAATGCTCTTAGAATGCTCTTGTTCTAGTTCTAGCTCTATGATCGTTTGGTCAAATCAACCTTTAGAAACTTCGCTTTATTTTAAATTAATTCACTACGGTATATTAGTCTGGGGGTACTCATCTGACTTGTTACGAGTCTTTGTTGCATAGAAAAATTGTGTGTACAACGGACAGCCTCCGTGGATGGCGTAGCGGTAGTGAACGCGGCCGCTACGCAGGAGGCGCGGGTTCGATCCCCGCTCATTGCAAATATTTGTGTGCATGAAATATGAATATTTGCATTGGTCTTGTCGTGCCTCGGAGAGCACGTTAAGCCGTCGGTCCCGGTTGCCATAAGAACATCTATGGCGGTCGTCACGGGTAGTTGGAGCCCTAAAAAATCCAAAAAACAACAGTTTAGCTGCAAAGCTTCGATATCGCCTAATGTTAACATTGGGTTGTGGAGGTCAGATGACAATCGCTTCACGGAAAATATCGAGGTCTAGCTAAATCCGTAGTTAAAGACTGGTAAAGCGGACCCCAGACTCCGAGCTGAAAAGCTTCGGATGCGACTGGGAATGAACGCTAAGAGGAAGAAGATACAATTGTGTCAATTTTAATGAAATGATTATATTTTTGATGTTCTATTTTGATAACTAACTAATAATGTTAATTTAATGTTTTAATGTTTGCATGTCATGACAAAATGGCAAAATGTGTCTTATGCTCATAAATTGTTTGTCACCTTGTGTTTACCACATTTTAAGCAAATAAATATATTTTATTCTATTCTATTATATTCTATTCTGATGATATTCAATAAGTGTTCTTTCTCTGAGGTGCCAAACATGAGCGTGAAAAAGTTGCGAAAAACATGAGCTTTGTACGAAGCTTTTGAGAATACGATTATGTTGGAGTTTTTACACAGCAAAGGTACCTACTTACTTAATTTAATTCTGGAGCCCTGAGAAAATAATTACTATCTATATCTACTTATAAATTTTTGGAAGCCTCAGAAAAAGACTATTATGATAAACACGTGTGCCTACTATTAACACGTGAATAGATAAAATCGAACCATTAACACCATTTTACAAATTTATAAAAGCTGTTTCGTTCCTCATTGATCTTTTTTGTTTCAGACCTATATCGCAATAACTAGTGAATACTTCGGCTGAAATTTAGAATAATTAGTTTATTAGTAAAATAATTGAAGTACATTAAAGATATATTATTATTAATATCTCTTTTATGTTTTACACTGAAATACATCCTATTTCCCACTAATCTGTATGTCGCAGCCTACTAGCTTGATCAGCCGTTCAATTAACTGCCTAGGCTGTTAACTAAACGGTGCCGGTCAATTAACTTTATTTCAAATAAGCTGTTGATTTTAGATCACTTTGCCGTTACGTGCGTAAGGTCTGCTATCTGAAATCCCTATTCCCTACTCCCTACTAATATTATAAATGTGAAAGTAACTCTGTCTGTCTGTCTGTCTGTCTGTCTGTCTGTCTGTCTGTCTGTCTGTCTCGCTTTCACGCCCAAACCACTGAACCGATTTTGATGAAATTTGGTATAGGGGTAGATTAGACCTCGAGAAAGGACATAGGCTATGTTTGGTCGCGATAACCGACATCCACGCGGGCGGAGCCGCGGGCAAAAGCTAGTAAATAATAATTTGATTAGGTTACTATGCCCGGGACATATAAATCTTGAACCTGAAATGTACTATAACTAGATGTCCTTTATACGCGCAGTACACGTTTCTTGAGTATCTTTTGAAGATAGCACGTGGTGTTACTGCGGTAGACGAGCTCGAATTCACCAAGCATTGTTCACCAGGGCCTTGTTTGTCTCGCGATTTAGGTCCACGATACGGGTCCCTAGCTATATTATTATTGTGATAGACGCATTTGGCATGCTTTTTTGTTGTTTTAAACTTTCGAAAGCAATTAAGAGGCGAGTTGTTCCATGGAAGTTCTCAGGAAAGGGACATTGTTTCACGACACTTATGATATGGGCTCTATAGAAATGAGTCCTACACGTGCAAGTGGTAAAGCTTTACGATAATGGGCTATGGTTCGGATCTATGGAAGTGATTGTCGCAAAAAAGGCTACCTGGGTTACTGCGGACGTGGGAATTGCAACGGGTCCTTTGGAAAGGAAGGGACGGGGATGCTAGCGAGGTTGGACGAGGGCGGAGACTCGAGGCATTCGACTTCGGACCGGGGAAGAGAGCGGTTAGGGGATGAGGATTTGACATCGGGAGGCCGGGGAGAGCGGACGGAACTAGGAGACGAGATCGGAGACAGGCGCGGGCGTATCGAGTAAGTTACCGTGGTGAACAAGTGGGCACCGTGAAACTCTACGACCGTGGTGAGTTACTTTCATACAATTATTTACAGTTGTAATTATTGTCGTGTTTATTTGTCATAAGTGTATTTGGGCCCCGGGCTGAGTAATTTAGTTATCCACGTCTAGTCTATATGTTGTTGAACCGCGTAGTGCGTTGATGGACGTTACGTGGTACCGTAAATGGGATGTATGTGAGAGCGTCACATATGATGAGCTAGGCGGCGGACCCGAGACTTGTCAAGCAGAGACCTGGGGTTACCTTCGTCGGGATAGCCTTGGGTTGCAGATGCTCATCTCCCCGGTAATCCGTGAACGATAGCGGCTTCATTATGATGATGGAGGAAGGTGAGCATCACGCGTATGGATGAGGAACAAGTTATAGTGCAGAGGCCGCGACCTATCGTCGTATAAAGTTAATACAACCGCCTCGGGATAACTAGGACCGGGTGTGGTTCGATTCCCACGGGAGAACTAGCGCTGAAGAGCAGTCTCTCAAGCACAGAGGTCGGTGCAACCAGATATGCCGGGCGGAAGATTGGGGTTTGGACACCCCACGGTACGGAAGCTGTGTTGATGAAGTGCGGTAGCTTGTTTTTTTTTTTTTTTTTTTTATACCACTTAGGTGGCAGACAAGCACACGGCCCACCTGATGGAAAGTGGTTACCGTGGCCTATGGACGTATGCAACACCAGGGGCGTCACACTCGCGCTGCCGACCCTGAAGAAACCTTCTAATGCCCTTCTTGAAGAACCCCATATTGTAGTCGCTTGGGAAAACCATCGCGGGGAGTTCATTCCACAGCTTGAGTGTGCGAGGGATGAAGTTCCTTTCATACCGCACAGTGCGCACCGTTTCCGGTCGCAATGTGTGAGGATGAACTCCCCGCCTATGACGAGAAGTGCGATGATAGAATGTAGCTGTGGGCATCATGTCAAACAATTCATCTGAGCACAAACCATTGTATAGGCGGTAAAACACACACAGTGAAGCAAAGTCTCTCCTGAGACCGAAGTCTGGTCCCCAAATTGGTGCTCACAGCTAACGCTCTGACGCGGCTGCTGCCCAATTTGAGGGGCCCGGAGGACTCCTGCAGGAGACTCTATGCGGGTGTCGTGCGGTCCATGGCTCTATACGGGTGCCCCGTATGGGCGGATAACCTGAAGGCCAGGCACGCGGACAAGCTGCATGAACCGCAGCGGACAGTGGCCATCAGGGTCATCAGGGGGTACCGCACGATATCCTTCGAAGCAGCGAGTCTCCTTGCCGGATCGCTACCATGGATCCTGGAAGCGAGAACCCTTTCGGCGCTATATCGGTTCCGAAAGGAGGCGCGGGAGCGGGGACATGATCCTGAGCCTGAAGAAATTCGGGCCGTGAAATCCCGGCTCCACAGGGACATGGTAGCGGAGTGGGAGCTGCGACTTGGGCGACCACGCGCAGGGCACGCCGTATTAGCGGCGGTAAGACCCATCATGGGGGAGTGGCTAGAGAGGCCACACGGCGGCCTCTCGTTCTGGCTGACGCAGATAATCACCAGTCATGGGTGTTTCGGGCGGTATCTGCATCGGATCGCGAAGAAAGAGCCAACGTCCGAGTGCCATCACTGCGACGCGAGCGAGGACTCGGCGCTGCACACGCTCACCGAGTGTCCGGCGTGGGAGACGCCGAGACGGGAGCTGGTGGCGACCTTGGGAGTGAGAGTTCTCACGCTCGCTACTTTGCTCGCAGCGATGGTTCGCTGCGCGGATGCGTGGGCCGCCGGCGCCTCCTTCTGCGAGCAAATAATGCTCGTGAAATGGGAGGCGGAGCGGGAGCGAAGGAGAATCGCAGACCTTGCGGCCCGCGAAGAGCGTAGGAGAATCGCTAACCGCGCGGCCCGTAACGAGCGACGGCAACTCGGGCGTCGGAGGTCGCAGAACGACCTCCGTCCCCCATGAGCGCGGGCCTGGGGGTGACGGGTGGAGCCGCCTGTCACCCTAGCAGAAGCAGGCCACGGCGGCGGTGCGCATTGCGTGCCTCCCCATACCCGGGGGCGAGTTGGGGACTCTACGGTCCCCACATCGGGAGAGGGCCAGATCGAGAGATATGGCCCTGGGTCGGCCGGGGTGCGAGGGATATGGCTACAACAATCTCACCTCCGGCAACTGACGGCCCACAGTCGGCGTGCGTTTTAGTCGGTTCGAGTCCGACATAACCTCCTCCTCCGGCTCCGGCGGGGGAGGTATCCGCGGGGATTTTTCGCACGATAAAAAAAAAAAAAAAAGTCTCTCCTGAGACTGAGTGGTTCCACATCGCCTGTGAGTATGGGATTGCCGACAAGCCTCAACGCCCGTCTTTGTACCGAGTCGAAAGGGTCAAGCTGGCACGCAGGCGCTCCGGCGAAAAGGTGACAGCAGTACTCCATGTGGGGCCGAACCTGTGCCTTATAAAGGAGTAGTCGTTGCCCCGCAGTGAAGTACTACTTCGCCCTGTTGAGCACCCCAAGTTTCTTTGATGCCAACTTGACCTTGTCTTCCAGATGACTTTGGTATTGGACGTCGCTGGAGATATCGACACCAAGAATCCCGATACTTGTGGAGATGGTGAGCGGTGTGCCCAGGAATTGCGGCGCTACAACAAAGGGGGCCTTCTTAGCGGTGAATACACATACTTGTGTCTTGGTAGGGTTGAATTGGACTAAATTTAGTCGTCCCCAATCGGATACTCCAGAGAGAGTAGTCTCAATTTCGGACACAAGTTGTTCGCGACTCTCCTCCACTTCCGACCTAGGCATATTTGCACGGCCCGTGTAATACGTGTCACCGGTGCTGTCATCTGCATAGCAATGGATGGAGCCATCAGACAGCATGTCATTGATATGCAGCAGAAACAAGGTCGGGGACAACACGGAGCCTTGCGGAACACCGGCGTTTATGTCCATGCGGTCCGAGCAGCTGCCATCGACGACGGCTTGAATACTTCTGTTGGACAAAAAGCTGGCAATCCATGCGCACAATCCCGCGGGGAGTCCATAGCGTGGCAACTTCGCAAGAAGACCTCTGTGCCAGACCCGATCGAAGGCCTTCGCTATATCTAGGCTGACCGCTAAAGCCTCACCCCGGCTCTCGATGGCTTGCGCCCATCGGTTAGTGAGATACACTAGGAGGTCACCGGTAGAGCGACGGTGGCGAAAACCGTACTGTCGGTCGCTCAGTAGATCGTTTCCCTCAAGGTATCTCAGGAGCTGTGTGTTAATCACACGCTTCATCACCTTCGAGAGCAGCGAGGTGATAGCGATAGGCCTATAGTTGGACGGATCTGTCCTGTCGCCTTTCTTAGGCACAGGATGCACGAATGCAGTCTTCCACGAAGCCGGGACCTGTCTTGTGGAGTAGGAGAGCGCGAAAAGGCGTGTAAGCACTGGGCACAACTCAGGAGCACAGTGCTTGAGCACCATCGCCGGTATACCATCCGGCCCACTCGACTTTCGAACATCTAGGGATTTAAGTTCACGCCGGACCACCCGTTGCGTGATTTTCACTTCAGGCATGGAAGCACCACAGCTGGGAATAATAGGTGGCTCGGCGTTCCCGTCGTTCATAGTCGAGTTTGACGCAAAGAGACGACCCAAGAGATCGGCTTTCTCCTTAGCGCCATGGGCCAGACTACCGTCAGGTTTTTGCAGCGGCGGAAGGCAGGACTGGCAGAAGTTTCCCTCGGCAGCTTTGGCGAGCGACCAAAAAGCACGACTTCCTGACAGATACCGCGCAAGCCGCTCACCAATTCCGCCAACGAACTCGAACTTAGCCCTGGCTATTGCTTTTTTACTGGACCTCGAGGCGGCGTTCAATTTACGCTTCACTTCAGCGATATCCGGATCCCTATTGGCAAGAGCTGTGGTCCAAGCCTTATAGGCAGATTGCTTGCGGTCTCTAGCTTCTCTGCAAGGCCTATTAAACCACGGGCGTTTGCTCGCTCCTGTCGCGATCCAGCGGTTAGGAATATAACATTCCATGCCCGATAGGATCGCTTCAGCGACTGCTGTTGCACAGGAGTTTGGATCATCTGAAGTGAAACAAAGCCGCCTCCACGGGTACGACGCGAAGAATTCTCGCAGATCATCCGAATATATTAATGTACTCGTAATTAGTTCAACCGTAGGTTACTATGAAACAGTGATTTAGGCGTGAATGCGTAACGGGCAGAATAAACAGACAGACATAGTTACTTTCGCATTTATAATATTAGTATGGATTTTTCTCTTTATTACTTACCATCAACAACATTCACTGGGTCAACTGTAAAAGAAATTACTAGTTATGAACTGCTTTATGGTTTATTCACGCAGAAAGATTGTCTCGGATCGTTTTTACAGGATCCACCATTACTGGAAGTAATGTTCACACCATTAGAAGTACAGTGGGGTGAGCACGAACTACTATCGTAATCGTATCGTGAACGTAATGATAGCACGGAGCATTGTGATTGGCAGGCTTCAGGCAGGCGGCCAATCGCAATGCTTCGTGCTCTGGTTACTTTCACGACACGATTACGATAGTTGTTCGTGCTCACCCCACAGTACAGCATGCAAAATATTCGTATTCGTAACGTAAACGTATCGAGGGAACATTGCATTGCGATTGGCTGCCTGCCTACTGTAAACCTGTGTGTGTGTGAAGCCTGCCAATCACAATGCTCCGTTCTCTCGATACATTTACGTTACGATTAGGAATATTTCTCGTGCTCGAGGCACAGGACCTGATAAATAAATGATAGATATGATTATAAACTATAAATTGGAGATCTTTATGATTAATATTCCGTACTTACCAGAAAACATAAGGAGAAACTTAGCGTCACCATCAGGAGAGCCGTTGTTAATGACTTGTACTGTAAAAGAATAGTAGATTGTATAACAAGGGAGCAAAATAGTATTTTTACGGCGAGGGTGCACTTTGAACCACGAGTGTAGCGAAGGTTTCTAGAATAGAACCCCGAGCTTTAGCGAGGGGTTCTAACGTAAAAACCTGAGCACAGCGAGGGGTTCAAAGTATATCGCCCGAGGGAAAAATAATTTGCTCTCGAGTTTTCACTTTTAAGCGCATTTACCTCTTTAACTCCGTTATGATTGCAAATTTAGTACTTGAATTAAGATTATTTTGTTAATTAATATATGAAGCAACCATATTTATTGCTTTCATTACTTCTATTATAATGCAGACATTGAGACAACTTCGATAAGGAACGTCCGCGCCTAAAGTGCAATTTCGGTGTGTTTTGTTTAAACCCTTATAACAACGTAATCCGTCAATTTACATGATCTATCTTCTTACGCACGCGGAGTTCTGGTCGTACTCTTGCGTTCACGCAGTAGTGACGTGTCCGATCCTTCCCAGTTTTCGCGCCAATACGTTTTACCTTTTTAATTCTAAGAGGGAGTACGAAATTATACAATCTCGGTGGGTTACTGTATAAATGAATCTTAGGTTTTTACATTACGATTTGCGAGTATGTTGTGTGTTGTTAGGTACCCCCAGCAATCATACATTTCACGTGACGAATGTATCACTGAGTTTTGTTTTATTTTATTTTTTCTTGATGTTTCTAACTTCGGTGGTGCAATATCGGTGGTTTCGGTGGTAGGTTTATTGTCACCGATATTGCATCAATACTAAAATGGCTATGGGTTCACATAACTTCAGTGAGATATTTACTCAGAAGGTAGAGAAATATATAGAAAGAAAAAAGGGGAAGGATTTTTTTTATCGCTGGGTGAAATGACTCCACGTGCACGAAGATTGAAGCAAAAAATAAACAGAGGTAACTTTAAAGCATTTTGTGAAAGAACAAAAATACTCAGTTATCACGCGAGGCCTCCACTGGCTTGGGATTTCACCAGTGAGGCGTACTCCTCACTGGTGAGATCCCAAGCCAGTGGAGGCTGAGCACATAACTCCAGTCTTCAAAGGCAAGAAATCGGAGCAGGAGTGTGGCAGTTACCCTGGTATAAAGATAATGTCCCACACCATGAAGCTTTATGAGCAGATAATCGATTCCCGGATCCGACAGGAAAGTACACTCTCGGAGTGTCATTTTTGGTTTCGTCCCGGACACGGGACCATGGTCTCGGTGTTCACCCTAAGGATTGTGGCGGAGAAATACAGGGCGAATAACACGCCCCTGCACTGCCTATTCTTAGACATGCAGAAGGCCTTCGACTGTGTTCCTCGCGCGGTGATCTGGTGGGCTCTGCGGGCCAAGGGAGTCCTAGAGACTTACATTGACGCCATCCGAGACATGTACAGTAAGCTTCAGAGAAAAGGGACCCCCCTTGATAATGACATGAAAGCATTGAAGTTTTTTGAAACTTTGTGTAAATGTCATGTTGGTCTAGCGGTTATGACCTATGCTTGGTGTTTACGGTAACCGGGGGTTCAAATACTCGGACACAAAGTTCTTTTTTTTATTTCGTATAATTATTTTTTTATTCTCATAAGCACTTTTGTTAATTTATTATTTAAGGGTGAATTTCAACAGGTCCATTAAAATCTTCATTCCGTGGATTTTTTTTACCTTAAGTTTTGTAGTTAAAACAAATCGCGTTTATTATAGGTTTTGATACTATATGTATTCTTGCTTAATATCTAGCAGATAAATAAAAAAGCTAACGAGATATACAAGATCAAAAATTACGCGCCACGGCGATGACACATGCGTGCGCGGCAATGAAACAAGCATCCACGGGCATGAAATAAATATACCAAGGGAATGAAAAAATCAACCATGGAAATGAAAATACATAATATAAAACATAATATTTTATGTACCTACTTACATGAGAAATTATACTTACATACAATAAAAATACAAAGGGGATTAGGCAATTGTGTATGGACATTGGCGTCATTTATTTTTTCAGTGGCACTGTGTTAAACACGCGTATGAGTGTCGTTATTTTTATTGTAAGTAATATCGGAGCTGCGATATACAGGGTGGAACATTTCGACTTTACCTGGAGGGAATGTACCCTCATACTAGAGATAGCGAATTTTACTTAAATTAAACATAACCTTATTTTTAAAGGTAAACAAACCTGCATTCAAAGATTTCTAATAATAACACACCTGATGATCAAACCGCCTAAAATCTTCCTATACCTTCTCTTTTATGGGTTTCCTTTTACTTATTTTACCAATTTTGTTAGAGATATTTGATCCCTAAGATTGACCCTATCGATTGATGCAATTAAAATATAGCTTCATCCGGATTTTATTCGGTTCGATTACCGGGTGTGGCAAGCGATTTTTTTGGAAATCCTTAAACGCAGTGTATTTTTTAAGATTAAGAGAGTGTTTCCTTCGCTGCTGCCCAACCTAGGTGGATCCTGGCTAGTTTTTTCTAGGAGTTGTTTTTACCAAGCTGGATAACTTATCCCAGGCAGATTTTTTCTTGAACAACTTCGAGTGTAACCCCATCGATGGCTGTCTGTCTGTCCCTGTGTATGCTTAAATCTTCAAAATTACGCAACGGATTTAGAATCGGTTTTTTTAATAGATAGAGTAATTCAAGAGGAAGATTTATATGCATAATACATGCATAATATTGTAGAGAAATATTGATAAATTTAGAGATATGCAGCGGGAATGGGATCAGAAAATATGGCGGTACGAAGTTTGCTGGGTCAGCTAGTATTAGATAAACGATACCGCGTTTGCATTGGAGATGTGGAGGGAAAGTACTCTAAATACTGGAGATAGCTAATTTCATTCAGAAGAAACATTTCCTCATTTTTAAAAAGAAAAAAAAACTGCGTTTAACGAATGCTGAAAAATCGCTTGCCACATCCTGTAATTGAACCGACTAAAATCGGAAAAAATAACAGCCATTATTTTTATTGCTTTAATCGATAGGATTAATTATAAGACTCGAATCTCTCTAAGAAACCTGGTAAACTGCAGGTACTTTCATATTATACCATTTTCATTCATGGCTGCTCAATTCCAAAACGACGCCAATTCTTTTACACGAAAAAGAAATGGAAATTAACAAATTAATATATTATGATATACTTTTGTCAATATGCTATGGCGATGAGAACATAAGTTACGGAAATGAAACATCTGTGCATGGCAATGAGACTAAATTGTTTTACAAGGCATGGCAATGATTTTTTTTTCATTGCCGCGTTTTTTTCTTCATTACCATAGCAAATGTTGACCACGGAAACCATGGAAATGAAAGCACGGTGGTGAAAAACGAGCCAAAAATATAATATAAGAAAAATTCTATTAATTATTCGAAGTAATAAACACTTCACTAAAATAAACAAGATAAATTTCGTTCTATTGAATGTATAATCAAGAGGATAAACTTATTGGAATAGACAGTTATACCTATCCACAGTAATGAAAGAAAAAATGTCCAGTAACATAAAAATGATATACTTTTATTTATGGTGCCAAAACGCAGGTACGTGTGTACGTCCTTCCATGTCGAGCACTTAGGCGGCACCAATATGCAACGTTTAGCGGATATGAGGGAGGATACAAGTCGTTAGATAAAACGATATTCTAAAATATGTTTAGAACATGGCGATTAAAGGTAACTCTAGGACAAATGAACTTTTATTAACCATTCGTTGTATTGTCTAAATATTTGAATAAATGTATTTCGTAACAATACTTTAACTATTCACGTATCAAATAAAACTAGGTTTTAATTAAAAAAACCAATAGATTTTTATCAATGAGGTATCACAACACAATAGGCGATGTGTGGACAAACACGGCAATGAAAAATTTCAAGGTTTAAATTTTTTTTTTGGCGAATCTATAATCCTATTTGATAAAATATTTAGTGCTCCACATAGATCACTATATCGCCTAACCAGAAAAAAATGTTAGAGTATTGTAAAAATGATTTTTAGTACCGATTTCATCGATGCCACGCAATTTTTGGCCCCGGGAAATTCACCCTTAAGGAATCAAATTTTATAGTAGGTATGAGGTTTGTAAGAAAAGATAGGCTTGTTGTATAAACAATATTAATTTATTTCTCGAATTACATTTCTAGGACTACATGGAGTCCATTTCCTGGTTGAGTATACAGTTTTTCTATCTGAGTTAAATTGGGGTTACTTATTTTTAGATTTACTTATTTTTAGAACGTAAAATTGACAAAACACAATACCCTAAGTATAAAATGTTTACTTCACTTAGGGTCTAAGTGAAGTATAAAATGTTTAATATTACACATAGTTCTAGAAACATAACTACAATATTTATTTACTTATTTATTTAAAGTTGCAAACATTAATTTTTTACACTCTGTATAATCTTTGAATATAAAAGAATGGTTGAAAAATGAAATGTTATTTATGCCTGTGAATCACAAAGAAAGAACCAACATGCTAAACTATAACAGTATAGCAATATACATCTTCCTCTTTGATCACATTTTCTAATAAGTAACCCTTTTAACACAACATTAGAAAAATATGTGAGGTCAGATGGTGCATCGTTAACACATTAGAAGATTACTAAACTTGTAAACAAGACTAATGGGATTAGGTATTAATAATAATATAATATTATTATTATGAATGTTAGGACACTATTTCGCATTAGTTCCCAAGTTCTGTTTACCTTAGTTCCAGTTTAAAACCATCTGACCCCACAAGTTTTTTATAGGATTAAGATCCGGGCTTTTAGGCGGCCACTCAAACACCGTTATATCTTCTTGTGCATTTAGCCAGTCTTGCACAATTCAGGATGCACTAAAGGGTTATCCTGAACCAGGTAAATTTGTCCTTCTGGATATGCGACCCGCACTGATTATGCGCAGCATTACGTCTTTCAACACTTCAAGGTATCGCTCACTGTTCATGCGGCCACCTATTTCCACTAGCTCGCCTGGGCGCATTAAAGACATCCATCTCCAGTAACCTAAAATAATAAAACTTTTCAAATCTGTTTTTTTTTTTTGTGATTTTATTTTAAAGAATATTTATTATAATCATTTACTTACCTACCTAATGTTAACCGCCCGCTTGTTCTTAAGTCTTATACGTTTTTAGGGTTGAAGGGTGCCACTGAGTGAACTTCCACAATATCATGGTGCCGTTCTGATTCATGAGTGTAAGCAACTGGGCGAGGTCCTTGGCGTTCACATTTTATATCACCCGTCGCTTGATACCTTCGAATCTATCTACGCACTGTATTTCTCTGTAATGAAAATGATAATAAATAAAAGAAAGTCCAAAAATCTAACTTGTAAATGAAAATGTAACATGATTAAGCAATAAATAGGTATATAATATCTATATTTTTATCGTAACTCTTACCGTTATGCCTCTATTCTTGCTCCCAGAGAATAATAATTTTAGCTTTCAAAAATGTTGTTATTCGAACCATATTTACTCAAAAAACTGATCAACAACTTAATAAATTGAATAATATTACGAGGAGGATTAACACCAATGCAAATTACCACGAATTATAAAGTTACCTTCGATCACAGTTTAGTAAATTAAGACAAAGAAGTATTCTAATTGCAACCTTAGCTCGCTGTCACAGATATTAAAATACTATAGCCGCAGCCTATACAGCAGATAAGTTTTTGAAGTAAAAAACAAAATGACGGTAGTGCAACAAGCTGTATCAAGCGTAATCTATTGAACTAAACGAGAAATCTATACTAATTTCAACCTTATCTTTTAGTCAATTGAGCAGTTATTATTATCACATATGGTGTAGTTGAAATTTAAACCTTAAAATCTACAAAATAACACCGTAATCAACTTTGTTCGATAATAGGAGTAGGTAATGTCATTCATATTTTCGCCATTATTATCAAGTGAACCGTAGCCTAGTGGAGTAAGGCGCGGTCTAAGTAATCGGCTGGCGCTGGAGATGCGGGTTCGTATCCTCAAACGGCACATAAATTAATGTGGCATCTTTTTGTGAGTATGTTGTATCTTGGTATACAATTGAGCCGAAAGACGAAAAATATCAGAAAATTACAAATATGAACATGCAAATAAAAGGCAGATGAAGCTGTTTGCAGCTCAGCGACGATCGCATCGCGTGACGTCATTCGTGAGTCATGTGACGCGGCCGGCGCAGGCGGCGATATTCTTTAAGTATTGAGGGGGTCTGTTTTCTCTGACGCTGACTGTACTATGATTCCGGTTCTGTGGTTCAGACTGCTGTTGGCGACTCAAAAGCCTTCTGCATCACCGTCGGGGTACACCAAGGGGTACGTCCGTCCTCAGTCGTTACCTGTAGATGTTTTGTCGGACAGCATCAGAAACTCACATAAGCAGCCTCCGTAGTTATCCCACACCCGTTCGCATAGCCGATGACTTAGTCAAGCGCACGGCCCAGGTTATGTAGGTACCTGGGATCTGTACTTCATGTGACTGGTGAAATCGACTACGACGTCAGGGCACGGATTGCTGCTGCGTGGGAATAATGGCGAGAAATGACTGGCGTCACGTGTGATGCCAAAATGCCAGTCAAGTTGAAGGGGCAGGTCTATAAGACAATCATTAGGCCGGTCCTCTTACATGGTTGTGAGATGTGGCCGCTGCTGGAGTGACACAAGCAAGAGCTGCTGCGGTGGATGTGTGGCGTCGTGCGTAAAGATCGCGTGAGGAACTCTCAGATCCGCGGCAGCCTCCATGTCCGTGACACCGCGGATAAAATGCAAGAGAAGAGGTGAAGAGATGCGGAGAAATGCCTGGCAATTCCGCCCCCGCCGGGTCCAGGTAAAGGGGGTAGGCCCAAGAAGTCCTGGTTTGAATCGTGCGAAGTGAAGGAGGAAGAGCCGGAAGGCGACCCTGAGGTCCGAGGTCAGCTTAGCCACGGACGCAATCACTGCAATCAGGAAAATGCGTCTATATACAGTGGCGGTATCATAAAGCCTCAGTACTCACTGAGGCTTTATGATACCGCCACAATGTCCTCCATTTGTGTCCAGGTCTAAGATCAGAAGATGAAGCCAAAAAGTTCATATGGTGGAATGAGACGAGGGAGATCTCCATCGAAAGGTCGACATTCGAAGTTGTTTAAGATTAAGTGTACCTGGTGTCACCAAAAGGATCCCATTGGGTGGGGCAAACTTGCCTTTGGCAGCTTTGGCAGCATGATGTAGCATCTACATCATGCATCCGAGCCGTTTGTACATATTGTTTAATAAATATATCACAATTTACAATTTTGGTGTGATGTTGCACTTTCGGTGGAAGGTCTGCAATTTCAGTGTAAAATTTTAAATTTCGGTGGGTTGACAATTTCGGTGGTTGTTCTATTTCCATAACAAATGCAGTTAATTGTTTCCCTCTGAAAATCTAGAATACTGATGTGTTCTAAAAGAACTCCATAAATTTTTTTCATCGGAAAACCTATTATTGACAAATACCACCGAAATTAGCAAAAAATGAGGCATGCGTGAAATTACCCATTCGTGTAAAACTAAAAATAGACGACTTATTCAGTAACTAAAATTTCACACTTCAATTCAAAATGGTGAAGAATGCAATGAACCGAATACCACGCAAATCGAAATTTAGACTGCCAATGACCTGTTTTAACTAATTTCCAAAGAAAATTACTACTAGGAATTTATCCTTTGTCAAAAAATCGAATACAATTTCACCACCTTATTGGGGTATACATCGAAAAATATTGATCCTAGCGGAAAATTATGAATAGTAAAAGGTAGGAAATTTAATTCTTAACAACTTTGTAGTAACTATTTTTCGTGTAAAAATAAAACTAAACGACTTATTCGGTAAAGAAAAATTTACCCTTAAATTCAAGATGGCCGATAATGCAACAAACCGAATACCACGCAAAACCAAATGTAGACTGCTAGGGACCTTCCTTAATGATTTCTGAAAGAAAATTGCTACTAGGAATTTTTCATAGGTCAAAAAAGTCAAACAAAGATTTACCACTTTTTGGGGTATAAATCAAAAAATATCGATCCTAGAAAAAATGAAGAAGAGTTAGACTGTAGAAAATTTAATTCTAAACAACTTTGTTCTAACAAATTTTTGTGTAAAATTAGAACTAAACGATTTATTCAGTAAACAAAAATGTATCCTTAAATTCAAGATCACGGAGAACGCAACGAACCGAATACCGCGCAAATCGAAACTTAGACTACCAGGGACCTCCCTCAACGAATTCAGAAAGAAAATTGCTACTAGGAGTTATGTCTAGGTTTGCCCCTTAATTGAGCTAAATCGGTTGTACTAATAATGGAAACAATGTTCTGACACCTATGAAATTGATTGTGATATTAAAAACGTTTTGGAAAATTAGCTTTATATAAGGCAACTAAATTTATGATTAATTTACGTGAACATATAAATTAATCATATATTATGTGAAGAACGTAATAAATTTCATAACGATAATAAATTAGTAGGTAATACATAGTTATGCCATCTTTTACCATTAAAACATTTTTATTAACGTAAGAACATTTTCTTCAACAGTATATCATGTACCGAAGCGCGTCCGACGAGGAGTCGATCCCGTCGACGCTCACAAGGCATGGCAAGACCATCTCGACAGACTGGCCGCCATTGACAGGCTGTACCCCTCTCGCTACGGTCTCTACCTGAAGGACCGAGCATACCCCATCACCGATCTGAGCGCTCCCATTGTTGCCCCCTCGCAGGTTAAAGGCATCGAGTATGAGCCAGACAACAAGCCTCACTGGGGAACAGGTAAATTCTAACAAAATCTATGCACGAACAATCTAGACTAAGCTAGCATAAGCGGTGCCGTGGTTTATCTGTACAATTTTTACTTCTGCAGATTCATTGTAGTCATCTTTCGTGTCTGAGATAGACTGATCGTCATTGTAAATGAAGTACAGGCCAATCACGGCATGTTAAAGCTGGTCCACGATGCAGGCTAAGTACGGAATACCAATTATGTGAATATATTATCCATATAAAGATAACTTTAATTGGAGTATCCCGGACGAAGCGCAAAACATGGATGCAGATTTTTAAAACGTATACGGACACCTGACGAGTGTCACCAATGAGATTCTTGAAGAATTTCATGTACGTGACGTGACATGAGGCTGTCTGATATTAAAAAAAAATGACATTCTTTATAAATTACCCCGACAAATATAAGTTCATATCCAATAGAGATAATATAATTATTATACTACCAAATTGTTCTGAATGATATCCAAATTCAAAATTGTATATATTCATAAGAGTACCCATCGTTTTTACTCCAGCCACAACTTTACTGATATCCTATTGTAATATATCACCAATTTAAATTTTGAATTTTTATGTAGACTTCATTTTATACTGTCCCATAATATAATTTATTGAATACTACAAAGTTTTAAGAAAATAAACTAACACTACGATATATTTGTATTAAAATATGAAAGACGAATCCGTGTTTTGATTTTGTAGTTTTAGTACCCCTCCGCTATTATATAAACTGTTTATTTATAACTGGATATTATTACCACTACAAGTAAATTATTATTATTTACCACTAAGGTAACTGTACCAATGCTCGACACTTTAAGGAAAAATAAAATTTCAATCTAAAAAATTTAACAAATTAATTACAGCATGGTCGTTACATTCTTTTTTAACTGTTACAGCAACAATTAGACATTAACTTTTGCCCATAAAATCTTTAAAATCTATCATACTTTTACTTTAAATTAAATTATTATGCACTTGGTCGAAAACACCAATGCTAGACATCATTGTCCCAATGGTCCAAGTATGTCAATAACTTCAATATTTATAACGTTTATACTAAAATTAGTAATAATCATAACTTATAAACAAAAAAATCACACCTATAAAAATCAGTACCCTTGGCAAAAATCTTAAGAAATAACACGACCGTGTTCACGGAGTCACATTATTTGCTGTCAACAGTCTTTCTAAATTTACTTCGGATGGTGTTGCGAATATTTGATCATATCTTATAGATACCATTAGGCATCTTTTAAGTCAATAGTCTTATAAAACAAATGGATAATTTTCTCAAAATACTGGGTTTTGTTCGAAAGTGTCTAGCATTGGTACAGTGTCGAGCATTGGTACAGTTACCTTACAAGTAAATTAAATTCTTCGAAAAATGTAGCTGTTTCTATTCTTGAATCTAGTGTTGATAAATATAGTGTTAACTCTGCTTTTCAGTACATTGATTCTGAAACCATTCTTAAAACTTTTAAGCAGCTGAATATAAAAAAGACTGAAGATCTTTGGGGCATTTCAACCAATATAACAAAATCAGTAATGCCCGCTATTGCGCCTTATCTTGCAATCTTATTCAATAAATGTATAGATGAAAACCAGTTCCCTGATCTCATGAAGTACAGTAAAATCATTCCATTATTCAAAGCAGGGGACAAAAGTGATCCATAAAATTTTCAACCCATTTCAATACTCCCAGACCTCACTAAAAATTTTTAAAAATTTTATCAACTGCTTTCACATTTTACATTCAATAAGTTACTTCATGATAAGCAGTTTGGTTTCACTAAAGGCAGAAACACGACGGATGCAGGAGTTGCACTCGTCAAACATATATTTGATGCATGGGAAAAGAAACAGGATGCTATTGGTATCTTTTGCGATCTATCAAAGGCTTTCGATTGTGTTGATCATGAGACTTTGTTATTAAAATTAGGTTATTATGGTGTCTCAAACTGCTCACTTGGTTTACTTGGGTCTTACCTCACTGGCAGAGTACAAAAAGTCAACATTAATGGCACCGACTCTTCTGGCGCCCCTTTAATCATGGGAGTACCCCAAGGCTCGATATTAGGACCCCTTTTATTCTTAACTAGCTTTTGCCCGCGGCTCCGCCCGCGTGGATGTCGGTTATCGCGACCAAATATAGCCTATGTCCTTTCTCAAGGTCTAATCTACCCCTATACCAAATTTCATCAAAATCGGTTCAGTGGTTTGGGCGTGAAAGCGAGACAGACAGACAGACAGACAGACAGACAGACAGACAGAGTTACTTTCACATTTATAATATTAGTAGGGATATATGTAAATGATCTTCCTTACTTCGCTAAAAATCTGTGTGAAATAGTATTATTTGCTGATGACACATCATTAATTTTTAAAACTGACAGATATAAAGTAGTACTAGACGATGTAAATAATACCCTTTCCGAAATATTGCATTGGTTCACAAGTAACAACTTGCTGCTCAATGCGAATAAAACAAAATGTGTGAAGTTTACTATGCCCAATGTAACACAGATAGATACTCATATTACAATGAATAATGAATCTGTTCAAGTAGTTGATACCACAGTCTTTCTTGGAATAACTCTAGATAGTAAACTGCAATGGGGTTCTCATATCACAGCATTGGCAGGAAAACTCAGCTCAGCTGCCTATGCGGTTAGAAAAATAAGGTCACTAACTGATGAGGAAACGGCACGATTAGTTTATTTTAGCTACTTTCATAGCGTTATGTCATATGGTCTGCTGCTGTGGGGCTCAGCTGCCGATATTGAGACTGTTTTCATATTACAGAAACGAGCAATACGAGCAATCTACAGCCTCAGACCCCGTGACTCGCTGAGAGAACTTTTTAAAGAAATTAATATATTAACGGTTGCTTCACAATATATCTATGATAACATTTTATATGTGCGGAAGAACCTAAATCTGTTAAAAAAAAACTCTGATGCACATAATACAAGAAATAAAGATAAACTTGCAGTGCCAATACTCAGGCTTCATAAGGTTGGTAATTCGTTTGTAGGTAATTCTATAAAAATATTTAATAAAATTCCTCAGGATTTGGTTGACATGCCTCTTAATAAGTTTAAAATTAAAATAAAAAATTGTTTAATGGAAAAAGGATACTATAATGTAGATGAATATCTTAATGATAAAAATGCATGGTCATCCTAATCACTGATTGCTCGCACATTATAAATTGTATAAAAACTATATTTAAAAAATAAAATAAAAAGGATAATTGAGTTCTCTGAGTTTCTTGCAGGTATCTTCTCAGTAGAACCAACTACCGAACCAGCGAAAGAATCATTTTCAAATGATTTATTAATTTACTTTATTTTAACTTGACATGATTTTGTAATATTTTGACGTTCATATGTGCTCTTTATGTGCCTAAATTGAATAAATGAAATTGATTCTTTGATTCTTTGATTCTTACGTCACTTGATTGACCGTGAAAATTTCATAGCGATTATATAGATTTTACAATATCACGAGTGCGTTGTGGATATTAATTTCATAACATACATAACATAAACTCACGCCTATATCCCCGAAGGGGTAGGCAGAGGTGCTAGCACCCACATTTCGCCGTTTATGTTTAGGTCCCAATGTAATAGGTGGCGAGCCTATTGCCATTAACCGGGCACTTATAAACCTGCGATAAATACACACATAACTTCGAAAAGCGTCGAAAAGTCATTGGTGTGTGCCATGGTAAAACCTGGGATCGAACCCGAGACCTCGTCTCAGCAGTCCATTACCCATACCACTACCGCGGTATATTTCACTATGAAAATATTAGTTTTAATATTATGAGATAGCTCACTTAAATACACACACACGCGAATGTGTAAGTAAGCGGGTCCTACCATTGTAATTTACATTAAACTTTTACTTTTTTTTGGACATAAGGGTGAGACTAACTCTAAAAAAAATTGAAAATCGGTAAGTTCCATCTTTTTTCAATCTATGCGGTCCTGGTGCATGAAGTTGAAATAGTCACTTCTGACAATCGCATAAATAAAGTGAACATGGAATCCAGAACATTGTAAATTTCGCTCGTAGCGAACCCGTTACATTGAAATTTCAACCGGTGGAATTCACGAGCACTATATTTACAGTATCCAAAGAATTTATTTTTAGCGAGCTACACTATTATAATTCTTTCATTGTCATGAAATTTTCACGTATCAATATTTATTTTTAAATGAACATGTTTGCATGTGTTGCGTTGTAAATATGCGCAAAGCAACATTCGCCCCGGAATGTTAACATACGTTCATGCTAAGCAAACGATAAGAACACTGCACTCTACCAACATAAAACGAAATTAAGATTTTTGAAATTTAAAAAAGTTAAAGGAACTTCATTATTTCGGCCTTATGTTTCGGTCAACGTGGTAACTGCACAAATGATTGTGACTACTCCCTGATGTGTTTACCTGAGAATGATATTGATAATGAGACTTGCCATGAAGGAGCGTGGCCGGCGAGGATATCGGACGCATTCAAAAAGGACCCATTTTTCGCTGAAGCCGAAAAATGGGCAGATTTTGATCGCTCACTCCGAGGGAAGTCCCCAACACCTGTGAAGCCGAGGATTAGCCCGCCGCGCGACTGCGAGGTCGCGTACGATGCCGACGGTAAGGGCAACAGACCCCATCCTGTACACCCTGTAACTTCGTCACTTGCTCTCTTCTGTTTGGGTTATACAGTTCTTCTAAATATGAAATGAAACTCTAAACGTCCGATGCCCCAGTGTAGCACTTAATATCTCAATGCTGTGTGAGACTTAGTATCTGTAGTTAGTGTCTATAATCCCATTAAAAACAATACTTGTAAAAAAATGCCAAGCCTCGCCGCCCTCGGTTCTTCTACCGCAAAAAGTTGTGAGATCCATGTAATACCAAGTCGGTTAATTTATTCAGTCCCTACTTCAGGGACCTTCTGTCCTAAGTTATTACGTAATAAGCTTTTATGTTTTAAATGTAATAAATTGACTTGGCAATCGCACTAAGCAATCTTATTCAATGTAGGTAATTATTGTGATGTGGATGTACATTGTGTTTTCATGTCCCAGTCCGGTTTCTCTGTGTCGGACAGTCCCAGTCCCAGTCCCGGTCCCGGTCCCGGTCACGGTCCCAGTCCCGGTCCCGGACCCGGACCCGGACCCGGTCACGGTCCCGGTCCCGGTCCCGGTCCCGGTCCCGGTCCCGGTCCCGGTCCCGGTCCCGGTCCCGGTCCCGGTCCCGGTCCCGGTCCCGGTCCCAGTCCCGGTCCCAGTCCCGGTCCCAGTCCCGGTCCCAGTCCCAGTCCCAGTCCCAGTCCCAGTCCCAGTCCCAGTCCCAGTCCCAGTCCCAGTCCCAGTCCCAGTCCCAGTCCCAGTCCCAGTCCCAGTCCCAGTCCCAGTCCCAGTCCCAGTCCCAGTCCCAGTCCCAGTCCCAGTCCCAGTCCCAGTCCCAGTCCCAGTCCCAGTCCCAGTCCCAGTCCCAGTCCCAGTCCCAGTCCCAGTCCCAGTCCCAGTCCCAGTCCCAGTCCCAGTCCCAGTCCCAGTCCCAGTCCCAGTCCCAGTCCCAGTCCCAGTCCCAGTCCCAGTCCCAGTCCCAGTCCCAGTCCCAGTCCCAGTCCCAGTCCCAGTCCCAGTCCCAGTCCCAGTCCCAGTCCCAGTCCCAGTCCCAGTCCCAGTCCCAGTCCCAGTCCCAGTCCCAGTCCCAGTCCCAGTCCCAGTCCCAGTCCCAGTCCCAGTCCCAGTCCCAGTCCCAGTCCCAGTCCCAGTCCCAGTCCCAGTCCCAGTCCCAGTCCCAGTCCCAGTCCCAGTCCCAGTCCCAGTCCCAGTCCCAGTCCCAGTCCCAGTCCCAGTCCCAGTCCCAGTCCCAGTCCCAGTCCCAGTCCCAGTCCCAGTCCCAGTCCCAGTCCCAGTCCCAGTCCCAGTCCCAGTCCCAGTCCCAGTCCCAGTCCCAGTCCCAGTCCCAGTCCCAGTCCCAGTCCCAGTCCCAGTCCCAGTCCCAGTCCCAGTCCCAGTCCCAGTCCCAGTCCCAGTCCCAGTCCCAGTCCCAGTCCCAGTCCCAGTCCCAGTCCCAGTCCCAGTCCCAGTCCCAGTCCCAGTCCCAGTCCCAGTCCCAGTCCCAGTCCCAGTCCCAGTCCCAGTCCCAGTCCCAGTCCCAGTCCCAGTCCCAGTCCCAGTCCCAGTCCCAGTCCCAGTCCCAGTCCCAGTCCCAGTCCCAGTCCCAGTCCCAGTCCCAGTCCCAGTCCCAGTCCCAGTCCCAGTCCCAGTCCCAGTCCCAGTCCCAGTCCCAGTCCCAGTCCCAGTCCCAGTCCCAGTCCCAGTCCCAGTCCCAGTCCCAGTCCCAGTCCCAGTCCCAGTCCCAGTCCCAGTCCCAGTCCCAGTCCCAGTCCCAGTCCCAGTCCCAGTCCCAGTCCCAGTCCCAGTCCCAGTCCCAGTCCCAGTCCCAGTCCCAGTCCCAGTCCCAGTCCCAGTCCCAGTCCCAGTCCCAGTCCCAGTCCCAGTCCCAGTCCCAGTCCCAGTCCCAGTCCCAGTCCCAGTCCCAGTCCCAGTCCCAGTCCCAGTCCCAGTCCCAGTCCCAGTCCCAGTCCCAGTCCCAGTCCCAGTCCCAGTCCCAGTCCCAGTCCCAGTCCCAGTCCCAGTCCCAGTCTTCACTTTAATCTACGTATGTACCAAATTAAGTTCAGTAGTTTAGGCGTGAAAGCGTAACAGACGGGCAGACAGAGTTACTTTCGCATCAACTTTATTTCGCATCAACTTTAATACATATTTCGTTAGAATGATATTAGTATGGATACATTCAGATACACTGACTCATTCACTGCAAATGTAACTTTGTAATCCCTACTAATATTATAAATACGAAAGTAACTCTGTCTGTCTGTCTCACTTTTACGACTAAACCGCTGCACCGATTTTGATGAAATTTGGTATAGAGGTAGGTTAGACCTTGAAAAAGGACATAGGCTATGTTTGGTCGCGATAACCGACATCCACGCGGGCGGAGCCGCGGGCAAAAGCTAGTCCTTTATAATTCATATGAGATTACAAAGTTATTTATGCAGTTGAGACTGAAATTGTACAATATTTTAATTTTCTCTTGATTTGTACACTAAACACTACTTGTTTTCTAAATTTGAGGCTTCTATGTTTGCTAGAAGTGCCTTAGAGTTTTGATGATCGGTCAGTCAGTGAGTGACAAAATTTGTCAAAAATGCAAACTTTGACTAGTTATAATTCTTAAACTACTGGTTCAAATTGAATGAAATTTGAAATATAAAGTGCTTTTACAGTGCCAACTTGGTAACCGAAGATTCAGGCTTCTAGGTTTATCCAAAACGATCTTATAGGGGGTCGAAAATCGCCTGAAGTGCTTCGAGAAAATAGTGTTACGGCCGTGGCGCTCTTTTTTGCTCGACTTGGACTCGGTTATTTTTTTCAAATGGTCTTTAGGGGACTTTTCTCTTTTTTAACTTCGATTTGAATAGTTGGCATAATAAATGCTTGTCGGAGTATATAGAGTCGGAGAATAGAGAATACTCCAAAAAAGTAATGTGCTAAATTTAAAACAAAAGTCATAAAAAACCAGGTCTGTATTGTACTTTATTTCAAATAAGCTGTTGATTTTAGATCACTTTGCCGTTACGTGCGTAGGGTCTGCTATCTGAAATAAATAATAATTTGATTAGGTTACTATTGCTCGGGACATATAAATCTTGAACCTGAAATGTACTAAAGATGTCCTTTATACGCGCAGTACACGTTTCTAGAATGTCTTTTGAAGATAGCACGTGGTGCTACTGCAATAGACGAGCTCAAATTCACCAAGCATTGTTTATTACATAACAATCCGCGCATGCCAGGGCCTTGTCCACGATACGTGTCCCAAGCTGTATTATTATTATATACTGGAATGAATAATGAGTTATGTTGAAGGATGGTAAAGTAAATACCTTCGCAATTGCTATATTTTATATAGCGCTTTCTTGAACTAAAAAATCATGTAAAGTTTTGTAAATACATGAAAACTAAGCATAAAAACACGGAGTCGAAAGCTCGGACATAGCAGTCGGCTACGCCACAAAGGTACTAGACAGGGTGCTAGACAGGGTGTGACAGTTCTTGTCATGCAACATCTTGCTTCGATAAGATTTTCAGCGGATGGAGCCGCAGACAATAGCTAGTACAATAGGTACTAAAATATGTACGTACGTAAATGATACGCACATTTGGGAGGTATGGTACTGGACGGTACGTATGCAGGTAGGATGGAAGGCTCTTGAGTACCTGAAAGAACGAAGTTATTCATAAATATTATCCTATCAAAAAATTTAGAATATCTTAATGTACTCATAATTATTTCAACCGTAGGTTACTCTATGTAACAGTGGTTTAGGCGTGAATGCGTAACAGGCATAACAGACAGACAGACAGAGTTACTTTCGCATTTATAATATCAGTATGGACTAGTATGGATTTGTTTCTTTATTACTTACCATCAGCAACATTCACTGGGTCAACTGTAAAAGAAATTACTAGTTATGAACTGCTTTATGGTTTATTCACGCAGAAAGATTGTCTCGGATCGTTTTTACAGAACCACAATTATTGGAGGTAATGTTCACACCATTATAAGTACAGTGGGGTGAGCACGAACTACTATCGTAATCGTATCGTGAACGTAATGATAGCACGGAGCATTGTGATTGGCAGGCTTCAGGCAGGCGGCCAATCGCAATGCTCCGTGCTCTCGTTACTTTCACGACACGATTACGATAGTTGTTCGTGCTCACCCCACAGTACAGCATGAAAAATATTCGTATTCGTAACGTAAACGAAACGTATCGAGGGAACGTTGCATTGCGATTGGCTGCCTGCCTACTGTGAACCTGTGTGTGTGTGAAGCCTGCCAATCCCAATGCTCCGTTCTCTCGATACATTTACGTTACGATTAGGAATATTTCTCGTGCTCGAGGCACAGGACTGGTATCAGTGTACCGCCAACTTAGAATAGGCTTCGAATAAAACATTGTGTGTGTGAACTAGCTCATGTAAATAAAATAAAATAAAATAAATTTATTGTATCCTTCAGTTACACAATTATATACAGTCTCTGTCTCCCGAACTAGGTCGTAACCTGTATCTTAGGAGCCAGTTCCTTCCACATTACAGGTTGCACCTTGTGGAATCAGTTAAATGGCAACATAAATATAAAGGTAATACATAAACAACGCAATATAATAAGCCTATTGTGTTCGATGTTAGTGTGTGTGTCTGTGAGGGTATACAACCAAATATACAGGTAGGTACGTCATCGGTAAATAGGTACGAGAAAACGGACCGGTATGTATTTTCTCGTATCGATATTTTAATTACTGGATTCGGTATACCTACTATCGTGTGTAAGCTGGATTAAATAACTACATCTGCCATCGCTGAATAAAAGCGAATCGTTATAATAAAATGGGTTGGGAAAAATATAACAACTGACCTCCATTCTTAGGGACGTCCGCAACTTGCACTGAAATAATTCAAAGAAAACATTGTAATACATGATAGATATGATTATGAACTATTAATTTAAAGGAGATCTATAAGATTGATATTCCGTACTTACCAGAAAACAAAAGGAGAAACTTAGCGACACCATCAGGAGAGCCGTTGTTAATGACTTGTACTGTAAAAGAAAGGAATTTGGGTATATGTAGGTATAACCCGCGCCACGTATATTGGACCTGAAATGTCTTCAAAATGTGCCCTATACGCGCAGTACACATTTCTTGGGTGTCTTTAGAGGATAGCACGGGATGCTACTGCGGTAGACGAACTCAAATTCACCAAGCATAGACTATTACAATCCGCAGGTGCCAGAGCCTCGTATGCCTTACGATTTAGGTCCAAGATACGTGGCGCGGGTTATACTTCAAGTATGTGTGACAAAATATTAACAATTATTAGTACCGTTTAGCATAGCCGCCTTATAAAACGGGCTCTAAAATGTGAATAAATATATAACTTTACTCAGATTGGGTCCATTTACTCACCCTGGTCGGGCTTCCTGGTTATAAAATAGACTAAAAAAAAAACAATAATAAATTCTAACTGAAAATTTCTCTGAGTTATTGTGCCAAACTTGTAATTAACAGATAACCATGACTTTTAAATCTTCCATGAATAAAATAACCAGAGTATGAAAAATTATCTAGTCCGCACAAAATATTTGAAAAATATATTTTTATTTTTATTTTTTTAAACATCGTTTACTGCAACAACACCTGAAGCTTATCTTCATTATAAGTATAGCAATTTATGGGATTGAAAATAGACAATAAAAATTATTCTTTTTTGTGTTTCTACTTCATGTTGCTTTTCAGCAGCCATAGGTACTAAAATTTATTAGAATCACGAAAACTTTTACTAACCTAACTATATTTTTTAACTTTAACAAGGAGATAATCATGAATTTATGTATTGTAGTATTACTTACCGCTTTTACCGTTCGTCATGGCGAAAATCGTCAACGCTAGCACCTGAAATATAACAATAGATTTATTTTAAGGAGTAGGGTTAATTTTTAGAACGAGGTCAAAAGTTTTTTTTAGATTTATAAAATAATATTAATCACATAATATGTAAATAATTTGTTCAGACTTACCAGAACAGTTCTCATTTTATAAAATGGAAACAATGTTCTGACACCTATGAAATTGTTTGTGATATTGAAAACGTTTTGGAAAATTAGCTTTATATAAGGCAACTAAATTTATGATTAATTTACGTGAACATATAAATTAATCATAGATTATGTGAAGAACGTAATAAAATACATAACGATAATAAATTAGATAACGTACCAGTAATACATACCTAACGGTTTATGCTCCAGTCATTTGTGGAGCTTCAAGAGCTTCCGCAGTGCTGGCCATATATTATATCGATGATAATATGTATTATCTAAACCACAATTTCTATGTTTTGTTCACCAAATTACGTGTTCCTGTTACGGCAATATATTTTTAGTTTTATCGAATAACAAATAATAATCGAATCTTCTATCAGGGATGGCGTACCAATGGCAATGGCACGCGTCATGCGTGCCAAAGATGGCAGGTGGCATAATTTTTTGGGCATGCCACCACGTAAAATATGAATTGCTAGAAGCGTCCTTGCCATACTTTAGGTCAGGGATGGCAAACCAATGGCACACGTGCCCAAGATGGCACGCAGTACAGTTTTTTGGGCCGGCCAATTTAGATGCGCCCTTGCCATACCTTAGGTGTCAGTGCGGGGGCTATACCGGAGGAGGTGTCAGGTGAGGTAGAGGAAAGCCAATATTGATGGGTTTTGTGCATGTGCACGGTAACTGCTATTTAATCATAACCATACCTAAAGCGATTTCCTAGTTGCATCCAAAGTATGCGCTTTGGAGACCGAGTTTCACTTTTCCTTTTTGATTGGACCACGAAGTTGCCTGCGCATCTTCTAGGTATTGTTAAAATTTTTAAATACATTATTCCAAAGTATAGAAGAAAGAAAGAAAGAAAGAAAGAAAGAAAGAAAGAAAGAAAGAAAACATTTTATTTATACAACGCACAATGTGCAGGTACACATCTTATCTTATAAACGCACCTAAACCAGTATACTACCTCGTACTTTTTTTTAAAGCGCTGACCTCTTTGAACTCTTTTTATAGTTTTTCTTACAACACGAATGAGGTATCTTGAGGCTTATCAAAGTTTTGTTATAAACATATTTCAATTCATTTCTGAGAATATGGCATTGCTAATACGGAAATATCAACATGCTTGAACACACTAAACGCATATAAATATCACCTCCAATATGACATTGCTAATAGCAGTTATTTTTGGCGTCGAGTGCTGATATTTGGGTAGATACTTACTTAACTATGTATAAACAATCTTGGCTTAAAGTTGAATCTTGTTTCTCTTTTTTTCTTTTTGCAGTTTATTAATATTTTTGTGTTTATAAACTCATATAAAACCCGAACTTGAGGTACCTACTATAAAAATAGTGTTAGTCAATTAAGTAAGATTGTTGTTGTTTAGGTAAGTAGGTACTTAACTAATCAAATGAAGTGTAGTTTAATAAAGTAATTTGGAAGGAATAAAGATGTAGTCTCACTGTGCTCGTGATTCTAATAATTAGTGATTGAGGAAGTCATTTACAAATTTACTTTAGAGTATTACCCTTTTTTTTTGTATCGTGCGAAAAATCCCCACGGATACCTCCCCCACCGGAGCCGGAGGAGGAGGTTTTGTCGGACTCGAACCGACTAAAACGCACGCCGTCTGTGGAGAGAGCAAGACTATTTGTTTCAATCGAACTTTTTCAAGTTATTAAAATGAAACTGCTGTTTTGGTTCACGGATGGTAGTAAAATACGGCCACGCTCTCTCTGCCCATGGTAGTCGTAGAAAGCACACAGCCACAACATGCCCACTTCACGACAATAGAATGGTAAAATATGTGTGTCGGCCTCCATCTATCCCTTTTTGAGGATTTATAGGCGTAATAATGTAATTGAATGAAATTTTAAAGCAATTAGTATGCTAACTATTCATATCAATTAAAATTAACGAGGCAATACACCGGGACTTAGGAGTGGACCTTGTCGCTAATGTTATAAAAAAATACGCCGAAGCTCATGAACAAAGACTTCATAAACATGTGAATGTCGAGGCTATTCAGGTCCTTGACACCACGGACATAGTAAGGAGACTGAAAAGGACTAAGCCTTTTGAATTAGTTTAGTGATTGTTACGGAGTGCAGTGAGTGCTACCTTTTAAGAACACAAGAACTAAGTGTCTTTCCGTCTTATTAGAGACAATAAGAAAAGTGCCAATGGACACATTCTTTAGTATAAATTTACTAGCAAATTAAGTTAAATTTAAATTACTTATTAGCCACAAGGCTAGATTGTAATTGTTATGAGGTAACCACTCGGTTACAACATAATGAAAAAAAAATTGATGATAATATATAAAGTTTGTATGAATGTTTGTATTAACAATCGGGGTGTTGGACAGCACTTATCTGCTACCGACAGGAGTTCACTATCACCAAAGAAATCATCAAAATATATCAACGAAACAAGATGTTATCGCAGTTTCTATCTTGTCATCGTGTCAATATCATCGCTAGTCACATCACGTTAGGGCCGTTTTGATAAGCACACAATGAAACGCAAATCACTTTCAATAAAGAATTTAATATCAATTCAACATTGTATAGATATTTCGCAACTTGAAGCATGACAATTTCATATCGTATTCACTAACCCTGGTGAAGATAGGGGTTGTTATCTGAAAAAAAGAAATACAAATAAGTTATTAAGTACAAAATACAACTTCAAATTTCGTAAACAGCAATACTAATGTAACAAAATAATAGAGTGAATCAAATCAAATCCTGGGAACATCAGGGTGTACGTACGAACGATATGGAATCTGGCGTAGGCTATCTTGCCCCCATAGACACGTGGCAATTCGTTAGCCGCCCCCCTAGACAAGTAGCAATTCGTTGTTGGGCGTATGATGGAATAGAATGACAAATGTATAGGATTGACGTTTTTGACATTCGTTGACGCTTGTCATATACGTCAAATCCCATACATTTGGTATTCTATTCCATCATACGCCGAGCAACGAATTGCCACTTGTCTTAGGGGCCGGGGTATTTTAGAATAGAATGATAAATATATGGGATTTTACGTATGTGACCGTATTTTGATCTTTAGGCATTTGAGGCATTACTTTAAAGCCTAAAATTAAATAGATTTTTTTTGCAGTGTCCGTGGTATGACAGTAGTTTTGCTTTAGTAGAATCGAGGCCCTAGTAATCGCTGATTCTTGAACCATTGAATTAATTAAAATTCACGTATTTTTCTTGCTCGTTACGCATTACACCTACTGGTACTTCTACTACTTATTATGTATGGACAGTCAGTTACAGAAGGTACTACAGAAAAGTTATACAAGTACTCACAGTATTTGCCATAGTGTTGTTGGCGTATAGGTGCGGCTGAAAAAAGTAAAAGCATGTTTTCAGAAATATTTTACAAATATGCGCCACTACACACACATCAATTAGACTTGTATTTATACAGTTTGCTATTTATTTAATCTGATTTTTATATTATTAGGATCTGCACATGATCTGCTTCGAAGGACCATTTTATCCAGATCGAAAGCCCATATGATCCGGCTCGACGGACCATGAAGTCGTGCATCGACAGATAAACTGCCAGACTTATAATAGATATTGATGTAAATTTTGATATAGGTATTAAAATAACTTACGACGCTGACCACGGTTCACTGGTGCCCTATCTGAAAATATCAGAGAGACACAATTATAATTTGAGTGTATGGTGGAACCACCAATATCTTCGGACCCACCAAAAAAAAGCCAACCTGACATATAAACCGATACATATGTTGATTGACGGCGGCTCTGGCACAGGCTTTCCTCTCGGTGTCAGATGGCAGTTGCTCCCACAAAACCCACGACAGTCAGTGAGAAAGACAGACAGTGAGAAAGAGTACGAAAACAGACCCGGGGCTCTAAAGTGCAAGCATCGGATGTAACCGAGACTAGCGTTGTGATGATGATGATGACACAGTTAGATATTTTTGAGAAAGATTTATTTGTGACCGACCCTTTATTATTTGCACATTAAACTGAATGTTTACAGCAGCAATTATGAAATAATAATCCTGATCATGTTACCTTAAAATCAAATTCCCACCAAGAAAGAGTGAGTAATTTTTAATTCATATATAAAGCAAAATGCCTTTATTTCTAAACTACTTATTTGCATAATGCCGTTAGAGTCAATAGACTAGCTTCAGAAAGACTAAAACTAAATACTTAAGATTTTTTAAGCTAAGCGGTTACATTTGAAATTGGATTGTCATACGGACTAAAGCTGTGTGGCAAATATCAAATCAATCGGTCAGCAAAAAGTGGGCAACAATTACTAGATTGGGGCAACTAACAAGCCGACCAAACTAAATAAAACCGTTGGAAAAAGAATGAATTAAAGGCGTTTACTTACTTATAGGTCGCGGATTGTTCAAGCCTTGTCCTGCTGCAAAAAAAAAATACAGTTACAAAACTGTTGGTACACCAAAGCTGTTTAGGTAATTAATCAGGGCTCTCGATTCTGCTAAAGCAAAACCACTGTCATACCACAGACACTGCAAAAAATGACATAAAATTTAAGACTTTATTGCTATAGATTTAAAGTTCAAAATTAAATGAAAAAAGTTTCATTACACTCTTTTATTCACTCTACAATAAGCCATTTTATTTTAGACTTTAACGGCATTGAGTTAAAGTCTCAATTTTTTTTTTAAGTGTTTGTGGTATGACAGTGGTTTTGCTTTAGCAAAATCGAGGCCCTATGGGTCAGGCTGTCAAACGGTAGTGTTTCGGAAGACAAGTGTGCTTAGGGCCCTTGGGGTCAAAAGAGAAGGAGTAATTGGACCCGGGCTCCTTGGTGAAAACCCAGAAAGCAACCGAGAACAGCACTAAGATGATGATGATGAAAAATATGCTTACCTCCGGCTGGGTAATGGAAGGCGACGGCTGAAAATATAAATTAAATGTTACTCGTAATTTAGAAATCAAATAACTTTAAAGTGCCTGTTTTTGTAATATTAAAATAGCAGTGTTTTTAATAAATGTGTAGGTATATGCATTTTTTTTTATAACTACCACAAAGTTGGCAGACAAGCACACGGCTCACCTGATGGAAAGTGGTTACCGTGGCCTATGGACGTATGCAACACCAGGGGCGTCAAAATGATGATGAAAATTATGCATTTATTAAAAACACCGTTATTACCTACATAAAATAAAAATAAATATTTTTAAGCTATTGCATAGCTTCTATCGCGGGCCTTGAGCGTGGAGACCGAATCCAGAAATTCCGTAACGAAAAAAACCTAACACCCCGGAGCTCGCACGAATCGAGCCGAGCTGCTCCGAAGTAGCTCCGCTTAACGTAAGTAATTATAATTGCATAAGCTGATAAAAAATGCTATGCTTTACCGCGGCAGTCCCCGAGTGCCACACGTCTTTTTTTGTTTTACTTTTAGTCTTTCTGTCTGTTTGTTCTAGATAATCTCCGAAGTGAAAGCGACTGGATAGATTTTCACGGGACTTTCACTGGTGATAGTTGATGTTATAAAGTGTAACTTGGTCCACTTTTATTTTAGAGCTAAGTCCGTAAAGTATAACTTGGGCTACTTTGTCGTGGGCACGTTAGAATATAGATCTATATTAATTTTGGATAAAACTTTTTTACACTAATAGGTAGCCGTCGAGATGACGTTTACTCGTACTTACGTTTGTGGACCACTGCAACAAAAGAAAATAGATGATAAGTACATATTTGACCAAAAGGTTGCCCATCTAGATAAGTGGCAATTCATCGGCCGGCGTTTTGTAGAATAGAATGCCAAATGCCCATACATTTGGCATTATATTCTACAAAATTTTCTATTGACGTATATGACAGGCGTCAACGAATGTCAAAAACTTCAAATCCTATACATTCGTCATTCTATTCCATGATACGCCGAGCAACAAATTGTCACTTGTCTAGGGGACTGTACCACAAGAGAGAACTCTCCTACAACTCCATTATTTAGTTGGCTTGGCTTTTACAATAAGTGCTGTCTGTCAGATTTTATTAATATATCAAAAGCTATGTTAGGGAGGAGATAGGTAGTTACTATTTAATAAACTAACTACTTACGATTTTGATTCGGGCGACGACGGTTTCCATTTCCATGAGCATATGCTGTGAATGGAAAAACGAAAAAGTTATGATTTTATTACAATTTGTTATTGAGGGGCTAAAATGAAGAAGTGCTTAATAATACTTACGGACTGGCCTATTACCGCGAGCTGAAATAAAATAGGACTAATTAATATCTCATTTTCATAATTCATACTAGTATTATAAATGCGAAAGTAACTCTGTCTTTCAGTCTGTCTGTTACAGGCCTAAAACACTGAACCGATTTTGATGAAATTTGGCACAGAGATAGATTATACCTTGGGAAAGGATATAGACTATGTTTGTTCGCGATAACCTACATTCACACGGGCGGAGCCGCGGGCAAAAGCTAGTACACTATAAAATTAATAATGTACGGATGAAAGTAGCATAACAAATGTATTGATCACATTAAACCCTTCATAAATATTAAACAATAACCATACTAATATTATAAATAGGTACGAAAGTAACTCTGTCTGTATGTTACGCTTTCATGCCTAAACCACTGAACCGATCTTGATGAAACTTGGTACACAGTTTAGTCATGATAACCTACATCTACGCGGGCGGAGTCGTGGGACACAGCTGGTGTGAAAATAATATATTATGTTAACTTTGTCCTATGAGGATTATAATCTAGTACCTATATCAATTTATTATTTGGATTTAATATTCCTGTGTATGATATGAATATTTTAATGTTAACTTAATAAGTATACGCTCAGAATAAATAATATTACTACGTAGTAAATACTTACGATGATTAACTGCAGCAGCTGATGACTGGTGGCGGAATGGATTAGCTGAAAAGATGAATTTACCTATGATTATTTTAAACTACAACTTACAGATAATTTATTATCATCTTGACATAATCAGGACAGGGATCCACTGTCCTGATGTGTCACGAACAGACCTCCCTAATTCACCAACTTCACGCTAAGGCAAAGAACAGATAATACTAAGGCTAAGAAATAAGGAACAATTTCGGTGTTTAAAAAATATTGTGGCGTGCCGACACGCAGGAAATCCGTAACGGCATTTCGTTGAATATAGCGTAGGCCTATAATAACCTCTAAGTATGAAGCCTTAAATATTTGGCCCCAAACGACTATAAAATCTCGGTCTATATGAATTACCGGACTGTCACAGTACAACATGAAAAGTTTTCGGATCCTATCAATGTCTACTTGCTAAAATACGTGATTAATTTATTAAGTACTCGTACCAATAACCTTCGTGGGGGTGAATGACCTTTAGTGTAGTTATAAACACATTTTTTCTTTTCTTTATTTGCTTGATTTATTAGTCCTAGACACGCAGTGTGATATTCAACATAAGCACATGGAGGCAAATATCAAAGTTGATTGTATTACTATGTTATTTGACGATCTTAATATTGTGACGGAAACCACAATACAAAATGTTGGTGACCCCTAACATCCCTCTTCTTGCGTCCAGGTGATTTATTGCACCTTGAATTATTGAAAGAACATCATTGAAAGGACAAGATATTATGTAACTATACGATTACTGTATCAGGCAAATGGAATTATCCGTCTTATTTATACACTTCAATGAGTTCCAAATTGTAACCGCATGCTTGGTGTTAAAACATAAGTATAGTACGTACGTGCTGGGTCTGCCAAGGCGAATGTAATAGTTGCTAATATAAAGATCTGAAAAGAAAAGGACAATGTGTGAATAAATCAATACTCTAATAGTAGAGTCCGTCTTCCGGTTACCGCCAGACTACGTGGATATCAATTAAGTGACTGGTTACGCCGCCGCCGCCCTGTTGGGCTCTGGTAGGAAGATTAGGCTCACTGTCAGAAATACCAAAGGTCGTATGAAATGGAGGAATAAAGGCTGTCAAGCGGACTCCAGAGATAAGAGCCTCGAATGCGTTCAGTACTAACACGAAGCCAATAATGAGAATATGTATGAAAATTTGTTCTTTTTTTTTTTCATTCGAAGTCGGTAAAGATTAAAGGAGGTTCTCAACTTGTCTAGGGGTTGCAAGCCCATAGGCTGTGTGCGCTATTGCGTATTGAGTAAGAGGGGCCAGACACCAAAGCAACATTTGCTACGCACACAGCAAATTACCAAGAAAATTGCTTCTTGACAAGAGATGTCGAGAAGCATTTGCTGAGTTAAGGGTAAAGGAGCATTTGCTGCTTGCACAGCAAATGTTGCTTTGATGTGTGGCACTTATAAAAAATAAACTTACCAAAAGACACTTCATTTTGTATATTACCACTTATTACAGACGACTGTAAACTATGGAATTAGTTGCGAAATTGAGATTTTTAATGGAACATTAGCTTTATATAGAAAAACAAAGAATAACTCTTCCGAAGTGAGGAAATAATGCAGTAATTTATGCTGTTATGTAGTACAAAAACTGTTATAAGTGTGACAGAGCCTCTTGTTGGATATACAACTGAGTGACGTGAATGGTTTGGTCCAGAATTGTTGTTGAAACAAATAGGCATGATCTAAGTTCGAGAGTCTAATACTAAAGAGATAGCATATTCGATATGAGGCAGTATTTAAAATAATATAAATATTCATATCTTAACACTTATTTTTGTGGTTTTAAATAATTTTGTTTATTTCAAAAAGAATATTTTGACGAGGATTTCGACTATTTTGTGACAGAAAAGGAGCTTTTTATTTGAGGAAAAGTGTTGTTACGGAGGTAAGTGAATTTCTTGTGGGTAGGTACCTAAAAAACTAGTCAAATTAATTTATTTTTACCTAAGTCACTTGAATTTGACCCTTAACACAGTTTTAGCTCCCAGCCCCCTGTCGCTTTCGATATTTTCATGGCTAAAATATCTGTTGTTGTTATGAAGGAAGCCTTACAAAAGACATCTATTGAAATATTTTCTTATAATTTTTACTCCCTTCTTAGTCAACGATAAAGTACTTATTGACTTATCAAGAACATAACTTCATCATTCTGTTAGTATGTAAGAACAAATCGAAAAGTTTAAACTTCGATATCTTGCAACCAACACAACAGATACCCAAAATGAGTACCTATTGTTTTAAAAAGTATTGAAGAATCTCAGAATCTCTATCTTATCAGGCGGAAACAAAATGACTGTAATGAAAGATCATCAATCGTAGCAAAAAGTAATAAAAGATAAGATATGATCCTTTAAGATGGCAGCCAACATCCTGTATGTGGCCTGCGATGTAGCCTTTATGAATCATATTTTTTATCATAAGCGGAACAATTCTCGCTTTCTATGTTAGTAGTTATAAAAGTAGAAAAATTGTTGTGTTTGCATTGTCATTTCACTAAATGGCACGGCTTGCGATCCATCACCGTTTTCTTAATTAGGAACCTAAGATTTTCAGCTGTATATTAGAATTTACGTATGTAGAGGATTCTTTGGTTGGTTCTTTTTCTTACACGTTTATAACTTTGCAATGTTCAAAACAAAGCAATGACACATTACATTTTTATATAAACAGCAAAAACATGTTTTACTTATTTTGCAGCCATCAAGGCTAACTATTCGATATTGTGGAGTTTAAACAATAACTCGAATAAAACGCGTAAAGAAAAATGACAAAAAATTTCGTTGAAAATTCGATTCGTGAAACAAACAATGAAGAAAATATTCATGAGCTCGTATGACGACGCTCTATGTAGATTGGACAAAGACTGTAGATTAGTGTAAACACGGTAATAGACGGGTCCATAGCTTGAAGTAAAACATAGCTTTAGAATTCTGAGAAGACTTATAGGTAATTGTAGCCGCATCAGGTACAACAAGAAGTTACGAATACGAAGATGATAGAAAATACATACATAATATACTCACGCATATAAATCACCTACGGGGTAAGTAACGCATTTCGCTAATTATGATTTTCGGTCCCACGTAATAGGGGGCGAGCCTATAATATTACCGTCTAGTGCCCGTGCCCTCTAGTGCCCGCTAGTGCTCGTTACAGTAGGTATATAATATACAGATTTACTGTCGGATGGAGAACAGCCTTAGTCGCCTTTTACGACACCCACAGGAAGAGATGGGGTGGCTGGCAAGGATAATAGAACTCGCGCGTATGTTATTCATGGCTCTAGGCAACCTCACCATGTGAGCTGATAATGATGATGTATTTTGAGGAATCTCCAGAAATTGAATGAAATTTTGAAGCATTTACTTAATCGATCTCCAGAAATGCCTCCAGCAGGACCCTGTCCGTTAATCAACAGGTGATGATTGTGGTTTAAAAGGCGAGGCTCTGGCGCAAGCTTTGTTCTCGAAGTTAAGAGATAAACGGTAGTCGATCATCTTCATAAAAACGAAGATAAGTGTTCAGGTATGGAGAGGAAGAAAAATAGTAAGAGAAGAGGAAATAGTGCTAGTGTCATAATTAAAGGTTCGATTCTAATAGGCTGTATCCTACTGAGGTAAACTAATAATATATTATATCAATGCTCTATCCAGTCTATTAAGTTTTGTCAAATAAATTTGATCAACCAATAAATATTAGCCTATTCGCAGTCAATCGCTGGACATAGGTCTCCCACGGTAGCCATCACACATGATTTTCCGCCCTGATCATTCAATCTATTCCAGTAGGTCAACGGCCCATCTGACTGGAGGCATCCACCAGAACAAATTCACCACAGCAGAATTATTGCAGAAACAGTAAATACACATTTTTTGCGTTTGCAAATATGCATAACCCGTTCTCCTTGTGATGTACACGGTTTGATAGAATAAGTAGATTTATTTATTTGTTCAGGACATTCATCTTACTTTATAGCATCCTACTGATATAGTTTGCTGTCAATCACACTCAAATGGCAGAATCCAATACACCACCAGTGCCATGCTTCTTGATGTAAGGTCGACGTAAAGAGATACGGTCGCACCTTTACATACAGAATTACCTTTACGGAAAAGTGCGATCGTATCACCTTTGTCGACTGTACCTGTTGGGCATGGAGAAGTTTTTCTCTCAGGGTTGTGAGAAGTCAGACGGTAGTCACTCCCGTAAAAGCCGACTTACCAATTAGAAATAACTAGCGGTACTCGAGCTCCAAAGGGCAAACTTTTTTTTGCGAACAACTAGGAAATTGCTACGAGGGTGAATTAAAACACTTGAGTAAATATATAGATTCGGTAGTTTGTTGTTAACGGTTTGGAAAACGCAAACGTAAAAACGTTACGAGGAGATGAAAATTTCTTGAGAAACAAAACAACATGTTGTATTAAAGTGTACTTCTTGGAATATGTCTGGTACCCAAATAGTACCACATTGCGCAAAAAGTTCTAAAATCTAATCATAATAATATTTTGTTTGTAGTTCTATCATCCTATACCTTCTATGTATTATGTAATTTGTAAATTAGTTGCATCTGCATATTTAAAAATTGGGTTAAATTAACGACGCTGAACAGAACACATTGTTTTTAATATGGGGTCTGTTAGTCTGTTTGTTTGGTTGTCCAGGGGGTGCTGGAGAACATGCGTAGTGCATGAGTGGTAATTGGTACGGTCCAACCATATTGTGTTTACCAGGTTGTAACCAAGACGTGGTTCCCTTCCTTCTCTTCAGTCTCCCTAGGCAAGAGTGACAATACGCTAGCCGGCGTACTGTAGAATAGAATGAGGAATTTATGGGACTTGACGTTAATGACAGCCGTCAACGTATGTCATAAACGTGAAATCCTATACATTTTTTCCGATACATTATTTTAATAAGTGCACGTTGAGTTGTATAAGTGAGTTGATTCACGTCGTTAGTATTGTGAACAGGATTCGAACCCGTGATCTCTTTCTTTTCTTTATTCTTTATTGCACACATACAGGACAAAGATCATACATAAGGAAAATACAAGAAATATGTACAAAGGCGAGCTTAACTCAAAATGAGTTCTCTCCCAGCAAACCTTTGAGTCGCAGAGAAGTCTCGATCTAAAGGCCGACTGCTTAACCACTATTAATAGTACTTATTATGAAATTTACCTTCTGTGTGAATATTTTGTGGATTGGCTACATCTATATTTACTTGAAAGACTAGTTAAGCGACTATGTAAGTTTGTGTGAAGTATTTATGTTGCAACACTAGCAACTACCAACAGTGTGTTACCGCTGAGCCCGTGGATGTGGATCTTGAATTATTATTCAAGATCCACGGGCTCAGCGGTGCAATTAAGCGTGTCATACGTTTCTTAATTAGGTTAATTTCCTTCTTTAATTTACATTATACATTTACTTACATTATTCATATGGTATGTAGGTATATATGATATTTTGTAGTACAGTAAACAGGATAAGGAAGGAGTATATTTTACTTAGCGCTTCGGGAAGATATCTTTCAGTGCCTCCAATTTACCTCCGTAGAGTCAACAATATTGGATTTGTTATTGAAACAAATTATTAACCTAAACTTTAAAAAGTCATCTCACTAAAGAAATAAGTTAAGTTTATCTTTGGAAGAAGTAAGTTATCGGAAACTCAATCCTTTAAAATCTATTTTGTATAAGAACAATAGCGCTAAGCTTCAGAAGTGTTATAATAATTTCAAAATAAAATAAATACATAGGTAGATACTGTGGTTGTTTGCAAAAGGAATTTTACACAAAAAATCAAAAGTCAGTGTAATATGTATGAATAACAATTTATTTTTGTATAATATAATAATGTATAATAATTATGTCTATGTATAATTTTATTTTGTCATAATTTCAAACAAAGTTTCAATGTTCCGTGTTAGCTGATCATCAGAAACTGTAGGTTTTACTTGCCGTTACGGAGCCCTGGAAATATAAAATTAAAAATTAATTTCTGAACAATCTTCTTTAGCTTCGAATGCTTAAATTGTATGGTTACTGAAAAGTAACCGCCATATGCGAGTCGTCGTGCAAATATATTACTTATGCATGATTGTTTTTACACAAAGTGCAAATTATCTGCATCGGCTCAATATTATTTGCACGCAACACGCATTTGATCTCGCGGCCTAAGACAGTAATATTATTTTTGACATAATGATCTTTGGAACTTTCTAAGGGGGAGGGGGCGGGACTCTGCGTCCAACCGGCCAGTGCTAAATAATATGCTGTTTTCATAGTAGTAGAGATATCGAACTATAGACATCTATGCGTGAAAACGCTCTAGAAAACTGAGAAAAAAAAACTGAGAAGAATTTTTTTCTCAGTTTTCACTTTTCTTCCCGATGAGCCGAATCAAAACCGAGTACTGAAAAAATATACTCACATTCACGCGGTAACGGTTGAGATGGTCGGTAAGGTCTATTCGGTGCGTATGCCGGTTGAATGCCTGTGAACAAAAAGAAATAAGGTTCAACCACGATAGTACCAACATTGTCTTCTCCAAATCAAAGATTGAATAGATAATGCGAAAATCTTGGCCCTTAGATAAAAAAATATAATATTAGCCCTCGCCTCGGAGCCCAGGGTGCACTTATTCCTTCTATTTCGTTTGGTTTAACTTATACGGCTTTTATGAAAAAGACTGACATCTGACCTCAAGGTCTGCGCCAGAACCTCATCCATAAATCATCAGTTTAACCGGCTTGCCGCTGAAGTTGGCTTGGGGTGCCGAAGATTATTGCCGAACACCATTACGAAATTACGTAGATAATATATCTTTGTCACTCATATCCTACAGCATTCAATCCTAATATATATGCTAGTCATACTATCCTATGGTATCATTTTCGTCAGACCGTGATCTACTGCCATTTCGACTTGTCACTCTCCAAGTAGTTAAGAAATATTGTATCAAAATACTATAATAATACTCACTTGCAACTTGTTGACCGCCAACTGAAATAAAAAAAAGTTTATTGTAACCATTCTATAACAAATTCGTTTGTGATGATGGGCTCTATAGATTACTTTTCTACAGTGTGAGTGCCAATCCCGGTTGTACCCAAAGTTTATATTTTTGAAGTCCACTCCCCCTTTCCATATAATTTGGTTCGGTTCGTTTTTTACTAAGCATCTTCCAACCAGGTCCCGAAAAGAACCTGAGCCAGATGGAACCTCATACGACAAACATCTGTACCGACAGTATCTATCACTCGAATCGAATCCACGGCGGTTGAAACTGCATGAAATTATATTAGGCAAAGGGACATTAAGTCAAAATGTAGCGTTATCGTTTAATAATTATGATACACTTATAATTTTACTTACATTGAGGTCTGTTACCGCCTGCTGTAAAAAAGAAAATAATAAATTAATATATTATGCACTTTGGGTCTAGATAGCGTTGTGTAGAATGTCCTACAATATTATATTATTATTATCAAAACTATTCTACTTTAACTCTCACACCGGTTAATGAGAAAAATTATAGTACTGTATATCATATTATGGCACATAGGTATTAAATTATATATATAAATGACTGCCTCTGTGGCGTAGCGGTAGTGAACGCGGCTGCTACGCAGGAGGCGCGGGTTCGATCCCCGCTCAGTGCCAATATTTGTATGCTTGAATATAAATATTTGCATTGGTCTGGGTGTTTCTATGTATAATATGTATGTATTTACAAAAAAAAAAGTATCTTAGTATTTATATCCGCATTCTAGATTCCATAACACAAGCTAATTAAGCTTACCATGGGTCTAGATAGCGTTGTGTAGAATGTTGTAGAATATTTATTATATTATTATTATATAGCTTAGTACAGATAATATAAAAGAAAACATCAACTTATTGACACGACTGTCTAAATCCAAAAGGAGCGCAATTTTATCAAGGTTCGTACCTATGACCTTTATTCTAGGTACTAAAACTTTTAAATGAGTATCATCTATATCTGTACCATATATTGTATCGTTTGAATCTTTGTTTACAATTATTTAAGCAATGATTTTTGAAACAGTGATCGTGTTTTTAAATTATTAAACTCTTACACAGGAGAAGTAGGTACAATAAAATGATAGATTTATAGTTTTACTTACGTGGCGGTCTGTAAGCACCGGCTGTAAAGAAAAGCAGTTAATTTAAAATACTAATTTATAAAAGGTAATTCCTATATACCATAGTAATTACCTCAATATATATATATTATATTATACATACATATATATATATATATATATATAATTATGTATTTATTAATTCTTAAATAAAGCTATAGATAATAAAATGTATAATTATGATTCAACACTTACGATATGGAGCTGATGGTTGGTAGAAGAATGAGTCAGCTGAAAAAATAAACAGACTTTGATATGTCTAACTGACTATCTGTTGCCCGCGGCTCCATCCGCATTGGTTCTGACCTTGTTCCTGGAACCCATTGGCACCTATTCTAGGGATAAAAAGTAATCTACGTGTTTTAGCACATAAGCTACATTTTATCTCACGAATGGGTTCCTGGGGGTCACAATGATGCAGATGGAGATGCGGGCAACAGGGTCATACAAAATTTTACAATTATATTATAAAGAGATATACTTTAAGCCTCGCATTCTAGAGTGGTACTCAGTTCTGAATCTCGATTTGTTTGAGGACAGATTGTACATACAACAGAGACTGCAAATAATGGTATTAAATTTTAGACTTTATTGCTTTAGGTTCAAAGTCCAAAATTAAATAAAAATAGTGTTTTGTTCACTCTAAAAAACCCATTTAATTGTAGACTTTAATTCCATTAGCTTATAGGTCAAAATTCAATGGCATTTTTTGCAGTGTCCGTAGTATTGCAGTGGTTTTGCTTTAGCAGAATCGAGGGCCAGGACTGAGTGTCGTTCTAGAATGCGGGTGTGACTGGATTACGATATACAAAAAGTTAATGAAAAAATTGGTGATACTTACGATTGTTGACTAAATTAACTGTAACAAATAAAAACATTGGTCATTATTCGTCTATATAATTTTATTAGGTAGGTATTTATTGAAAGATGTTTCAGGATATAACTGTTTTGAATGAAATCAAAACTGCAACGGCTCCTAAAGAAGAGTTCTATAATGAAATTAAAGCTATTGAACTGATTGGGTACTGATGGTCATTGAACCACGTAGGTCTACAATTAACTGGCTCACTAACCACTGGACTATGATACATACAATACAAACGATATTTATACGTACGTAAAATGGGGTGAATAGGGATCAAAGGGTGAATAGGGATAAAATGGTTGTTAGATTTTTTTTATCCCTATTCACCCATTGATCCCTATTCACCCCATAGTACCGGTATATCATGATCGTGTTAATTCCAGTTAACATTGGAAACTTACAAAATGTTCCCTTAGAATTATCACTATATTAATAACAATTTGGTACGTACCTCTTTGAGGATCTGCCATGGCGAGAGCGATGGATACCAACACCAAGAGCTGGAAAACAGAATAATATTAATATAAAACACTAGATATTGAATGAAACCTCTACTACAAATACGCAAATGAAGTATGACAGAAAAATATTGATCTGGTTGATTATGTTAGTATCATAAGATAAGAATGATTATAGTTGTATCTACCTATTGTTTTCTTGTACTTTATCTGTGGAATGTTTATGTATTTGTTTTAGAATTGTACTGTTTATATTGTACATACAAAATTTGTATGTACAATATAAACAGTACACAAAATAGATGATAGTACCGCTGTCTGACGTGTATGATGTTCTACATTAGATAGAAACCCGACATACTTAGGAATCTACAATGGAATTGTAAGCTCTGCCCTCCTAGACAAATAACAATTCGTTGGTCAGTGTATTGTAGTATAGAATAACGAATGTCAAAACGAACGTCAAATGTCCCATCATTCATCATTGTTTTCTACAGCGCTAATGAATTGCCACATGTCTAGGGAGGCTGGCTAGCCGGAATGCAGTCTGCTATGCGTTAGGCCTGAGAAGCCAGGTTCCTGGTGGAGTCGAAACATAAATAAGTAACCATTTAGCGAGAAGTTTGGCATACCATCTGGAGAATCACCCTGATCTCTTAACATCATGAGGGTTGACAAATTACGAAATCGTTTTCCATCCTATAGTATTATTTTATAGACTTGCGAATTCAATGTTATATTTAAGCAAACTTGCTAATTAAATATCGATAAACGTGCCTTTGGACAAGGTAGGTATACGTAGGTACAGTTAATCAATATTTAAAAATGTCCGGTACCTACGTATTTACAACGTCCCTCTATGTAAGTATTTATATAACAAGCGAATTGAACCTACTCTATGATCGGACAGTTACAAAACTGTACCTAATGGAAAATATATCAAAAGCCAGACTACTATCTTATCTATTATTATCAGTACGTATCTGGGTAAATATATTGCGGTCAATAATAAACGCATGAAGTCAAAGGCAGGCTTGTTTAAATTACTAGCCAGGTAGCCATATTCATATTTCCTGGATTGTCATGAGTTCCTAATGCTTCCAGGTTCATTGATACTGATGAATATCTCTATCCTATATTATCTACTAAAATTAATATGCAATGCAATGATAGGCCTAACTGCCTTCAGATTACAAGCATTACGTTACTAAGTTGTTATACCACCTATAGTTACTTTCCTAGTACGTAAGAACCTTGTTACAAGCATGGTGCAAAAGTTAAATCAGATCTTAAGGTGTTGTCGTGTTTTAAAATTCTTAACTTTGGGCTGAGCACTGAGCAGAGTAGGGAGGCCTCGCTTGCCATTACCCCCTCCCTGCCCATGGTTTCAAATCTAAAATAATGTATCATTCCCGAATTATAAATTTATTTTTAAGTGGCAGACAAGCACACGGCCCACCTGATGAAAAGTGAATACCAAGAGAAATTGTTACATAAAAGTGAGATATAAATTAAATAAATGTAATGTTTAATTTACCAAAACACACTTCATTTTGTATAACCTCACTAAACAACACCAATGACTGTAATCTATAGACTCTGTTATATGATTGTCAAATATGTTTCTAAGTTTTAACTATATATAGCTTGACAACGAGTATCACGTCCAGACTAAGTAAATATTGTGAGCAATTGCGGATACGCCGAATAAAAAACGGTTACCGTTCAAAATCCAGGTAAATTAGTACTAACCTTGAAAAGATTTAGTACATTTTGAACTTTAGGAATGGATTTTGCGACGAACCTAGGCAAGCCGCAATTTGTGGCTCGACGTATTGTGGAATAGAATGACAAAAGGATTTGACGTTAACATACGTTGACGACTGTCATAACAATTTAAATCAATGTACCTACATACGTCAAATCCCATACATTCGTAATTCTATACTAAAATACGTCTGCCAATGAATTGCTACTAATTTTTTTTACCCGACTACGGCAAAGCCAAAGGAGGGTTATGATTTTGACAGGCTATGTATGTATGTATGTATGTTCGTTTGTTCCCTCATAGCTGCTCAACTACTTAATAGAACTGGACATGTAACATATTGTTAGAATCGTCTTGATCGTCCGCTGGTTATAGGCTATATGACGTTTCACTAAATCTAATGTGGCGCCCTCTAGCGGTCATAAAGTACGGTGTTAAAAAAATAATTTGAGATAAATATGCCGTGTATGGTATCAAATTAAAGGGCTCAATTAGCACATTTCGAATATGTATAAATTATAGTTGCTAGGTGCCCCAAAATAAAATAAATAAAAAATAAGTTTAAAACTAAAACCCGACTACTTCAAAAAAAACATGCTCTAAAAAGTATTAAATAAGAAAATATCTAGGATAGCCGTGGTCGTATGCCACTTACTATAACAAAACGATACATGCTATTGTAGGAAAAAGTGGCATACGACCACGGCTATCTTAGATATTTTCTTATTTAATACTTTTTAGAGCATGATTTTTTTTAAGTAGTCGGGTTTTAGTTTTAAACTTATTTTTTTAATGAATGGCTCTGTGCATCTGGTAGCTCGATCGATTGCTCTGGAAGTCACGGGAGGTCTGACGTGTAGGTGATGTCGTCGGATACTTACGTAGAAGACGCTGAGTTAGGTGCAAAGATGTGTGAGTATGCAGAAAGGCTTATGGTTCCCGGTGTAACAGCTCGTAATAAAGTTTGTTTATTTTGTTTTAAGCACTTTAAACAATACCAAAATCAACGTCCTTGCTAAACACATATTCACGTTGTACTAATTAATTATACCTTCTCACAAAGTTATTGCACAACAAATACGAGCACGTTCATCTGATGAGCCATGTGGAGAATGAATCATGCTGGACGGAAGACCTACCTAGTCACCATTCCAAAAATACTATTTTATAGTGACCTGATAAAAACCGAGTAAAGTGCAATTTGGTGCAATCCATTACCAGTTTCTAGGGAGAGAGATGGAGCTATACACCAATTATATAATATGTATTTGGATATTGATTATCGCGACCAAGCGTAGCCTATGTTTTTTTTTTTATTTTATTTATTTTACCAGAATACATAGTTACAATTAAAGCTTAGCTTAAAGTATCGCTAAGGCTACCGGAGCCTGTGCGCGATACACGTGATTCCCACTTCAGTACACAGACATTACAATTTTATAAAATACATAGATAGAAGGAGGAATTAAATATACAATCATTGCAAACAAAATACCTTGCAAATGCAGTTGCAAAATAAATTGCAAAAAAATGTGAGGACATAGGCTCGAAGTAAGCATAATATAAGGGCATAGGAAAGGTCCCAAGGGCTAATCTACCCATGTACCAAATTTTATCGAAATCGGTTCAGTGATTCAGAAGTGAAAGCGTAACAGACAAACAGACAGACAGAGTTACTTTCATATTTATAACTAGCCTTCCACCCGTGGCTCCACCCACGTAAATCTCTTATCTTCGGCTCAACTCAACCTATTGCAATCAAACACAATGCGACTTTTGCTCATATCTTCGGTTCTACTGAACCGATTGCGATCAAACAAGCGTAAGATTTTAAGTCTGAGTAAGCCCTTTCTAACAAAAAAAACCGCATCAAAATCCGTCCAGTAGTTTTTGCGTCCATCGCGGACAAACAGACAGACAAACAGACAGGAAATTAAAAAAAATATTTTCGTGTTCAGTGTCGTTAACATAACATAACCCAAGTATTTTTTTTTAAATATCTCCATTGTACAGACACGACCACTTTACAATTATATAATAGTATAGATAGATAGATATTAATATTATAAAAATCCATCCCGGTCCTTCTGATTAGCGACCCAAAAGTCGCCATAGTAGCGATGCAGAAATTCGCGATTTTGAATAGTATCACAATGTGAACGACTTCACAGAATGGCCAAAAAAGTACCTAGTTAATGATACGCAAATAAATCGTAGCTATTTGTAAAGAGACAATGTTAACGCAAACCGGCAAACGTGAGTAGGGTAATCCCAGAGGCCCGTAATAACAGATGTTGTTTTCGTCATTATAAATTATTTGTGCGAAATTATAATAGCGAGTTCTAGGACTTTTCTCAATGCTTGTTTTTATTTATTATGAAAAATAATTACTGATAAAGGCGAATGGGCGTTTCGTCCCATATGGTGTAACACTTTTTGACCTATATCAAATGAAAGGTCTCAATGAGTGTATTATTTTTTTGTATGGACATAAATCTGTATTTCGTGCAGGGTAAAAGTTGTGGGGGTTTCAGTTACTAAAAAAGTATTTCATTTATTTTAAATAATTAGTGTTTTTATGACAAAATACTTATTCATTTATGCTATTTTTACCCGACTATGTTAAAGCCAAAGGAGGATTATGATTTTGACAGGCTATGTATGTATGTATGAACTATGTATGTATATTCACTAATTCCCTCATAGCTCTTCAACTACTAATTAGAACTGGACAAGTAAGGTATTGTTAGAAGTGTCTTGATCGTCCACTTATTATAGGCTATATAATGTGTCACTGAATTTAATGTGGCGCCCTCTAGCGGTCATAAAGTACTGCGTTAAAAAATAAAATTGAGGTAAATATACCGTGTTTGATATCAAATTAAAGGCCTTAATTAGTACATTTCAAATATGTATAAATTATTGGGATTTTTGAATGAAAGGACATCACCCATTTTAGTCCAAAATTGAAAGTGCCGGCCGAAGAAAATAAATACGATATTCCGTTAGAACTTGTCCTCGCTAGCATTTTCTATTACCACATCAAAGTTGAGGGACCACTGCGCTTGGTTTTATTTGAATTTAAAAATCTTGGAAACATACATTTTTTATGATACGAATTATTAAAAATAAATGAAAATCTTTATTCTATATTGGAACAATAGTTAATAAAAGCAATAAAAAATAACCCCATATTGCATATCGTTGTATTTCGTCCATTTATTTAGGTCCATAATGGAAAGTGCTGGCCAAAGTACCTATACAAATATGAAATTCCGTTAGAGCTTGTCCTCGTTAGCATTTTTTACTACGGCGTCAAAGCTGAGGGACCACTGCTCTCAGTTTTATTTGAGTTCAAATATCTTGGAACCATACATTTTTATGATATGAATGATTAAAAACGAATGAAAATCATTGTTCTATATTGGAAGAATAGTCAATAAAATCAATAATAAATAAACCCCATTCTGCACACCGTTGTTTTTCACCCATTTATTTAGGTCCAAAATTGAAAGTGCCGGCCAAAGAATACTAGTATGATATTCTGTTAGAGCTTGTCCTCATTAGCATTTTTTATTATGGCGTCAAAGCTGAGGGTCCACTGCCCGACTAACGGAATGTCATATTTGTATTCTTTGGCCGCTACTTATTTTCAATTTAGCACCTAAATAAATAGACGAAAAACAACGGTGTGCAGTATGGGGTTTATTTTTTATTAGTTTTATTAACTATTCTTCCAATGTAGCACGACATTTTTTATCCATTTTCAATAGTTTGTGTCATAAAAAATGTATGTTTTCAAGATTTTCGAACTCAAATAAAACCGAAGGAAGTGGTCCCTCAACTTTGACGCCCCAATAAGAACAAGTTCTAACGAAATATCGTATTTGGCCAGCACTTTCAATTTTGGACCAAAAATGTATGCAGCGTGAATAATGTTCTTTTGAAGCATTTATTATGCTAACTATTCAAATCGATTTAGAAAGAGAAAATTAAAATATTGGTTTCTGCTTTTAATTTTTTTTGTTTCATGCTTTTTATATACCTATAATAATAGCAGGTTTTATGGAAATCGGTTCAGCGGTTACCACCGCTGAACCGATTTCCATAAAACCTGCTATATCGTGATGTATAAATTATGACCTTTCATTTGATACCCAATACGGGTATATTTGAAAATAGATTAGATTTTGGATTGATTTTCATTCCTCATAATATATTTCAAATGGTTGAACCGATTTTTATTAAACATAGCTAAGAATACTCTCGACTAAACCATCTTTCGATCAAAAGAAACAGAATTGAATTCGGTTCAGCCGTTTGGGAGCTACGATGCCACAGGCAGACTGACACACACGCACACACACACACACACACACACACACACACACACACACACACACACACACACACACACACACACACACACACCACAAACTTATAACACCCCTCTTTTTTTGTTAAAAATATGTGATCGGTACAACCATGAACCATGTCAACCAGTAGGTGAATTAACCCTAGTTGAGTCAACCGTAGTTGTAATGACCGTCGGCGAAATGATACAAACCGTAGAACTATACTGCAAAGCCTATTTGCACAAAAAATATTTTTTACTTACACCCTTATAACTTTGGACCTGCACGAATTTCTGATAAAAATCTTTCATTTTTACATATAAATAGACTAAATGAACATGTTTACACTAGTCGCAACTTGTTACAAGGGTTGGGACGCAGCTCATACAAAAGTGCCCGTTCTCCAACTGGTTGTGTTGCACGAGTTTTCTGAGAAAAAAAAACTTATTTTTCACCTAGGAATCAGGCGTTTGTCATTATTGATTCTTCCAAATCACTAGCGAGTTCGTAGGGGTCTTAGTTTATTTTTCGTCTATTTCTGGTCATATAGCAAAAACATGTAAGATATTAGTTAGTACTAGCTTTTGCCCGCGGCTCCGCCCGCGTGGATGTCGGTTATCGCGACCAAACATAGCCTATGTCCTTTCTCAAGGTCTAACCTACCTCTATACCAAATTTCATCAAAATCGGTTCAGCGGTTTAGTCGTAAAAGTGAGACAGACAGACAAACAGAGTTACTTTCGCATTTATAATATTAGTAGGGATTTATCCGCTTCTAGAACCCATCTTACAAGCATATCGACGAGTAGGTATGTGGGTAATTATGATAGTGTCTTTCCACGTAGACTTAAATATTTATTTTTTCTCTTTAGATAACGTTGACCTACTTTGACTAAAATACATATTGCATACATAAGTACATACATACGTGTACTCACGCCTGTAAATCCTCAAAGGGGTAGACAGAAACCACCCACATTTCGCCAACTGTGATTTTCGGTCCCACGTAATAGGGGGCGAGCCTATTGCCGTCTAGCGGGCACTTTGTCATAGACTGTATGTTTACTGTCGGACAGAGAACAGCCCTATCCTTAGTTACCTTTTGCGACACCCATAGGAAGGGATGGGGTGGCCCTATACTACTTTACCGGGAACCAACACGGTATTCTACGACATATTTATAGTAGGTATGATATTATAGTAATATTCCATAATTAGACTATAAGTACGCATTTTAGACAATAAGTAAGCCCTACTAGAACTTAGTAGAGCGTTCGACTACCACGTAGTTGATCGGATTCAATTCCAGCTCTATATTATCTCGTTTACGTGACTCACAGAAAGTAAGTCTCGTAATAAAGACTAGGTATTCTGTGCATTCTTAACATTATAATTTTTCTCAGTACTAGTTTTTATCCAGCCGTTTTGACGCGATATCAATCAATCAATCAATCAATTAGCCTATTACAGTCCACTGCTGGACATAGGCCTCTCCCAATATGCGCCACGTTTGCCGATCCTCCGCCTTCCTGACGCGATATATATGTAGTAACAAACACCTATCCATGCAAACTTTCGCATTTATAGGTATTGCCCGCGGCTTTACTCGCGTGGAAATCTGTAGGCCTGCCATAAACTACCGTCGGAGTGCTACATTAACCCTGAGTAAAGGTATGATTCCGAAGACGACCGCATACGACAACTGCCGACGCATGTGTTAGATTGTTTGAAATATTTATCAAACATATGAAACAAATATCCCAATAAGTATGTGTGTGTTTTCAATTTATGAGTAAGTAGCTTTTAAACCCGGCAGTTGTGCCGATAGCAAACTGTTATGAATCTGATTCGATTTGAAATCATTGTTATTTACATATTACATTTTAGGTTATAGTACAATAATAAGGTCGATTGTTGTTGTATTTACATGTTTAAACGTACCGATAAAATAAGTATGATTTATTTAAATTATTATTGTAAAATAGTTTATATGTGGGTAGGTGAGTATCGTGTGTTGCATTGCGACGAAACATAAGCTATAAAAGACGACACAATATTGAATGTGGACTCAGTTGATCCCGAGCCGTCGAAGTGTAAGGTACGATCTACCTCTGTTACATTTATAATGCTTCTAATATATAATAATATTATATAATATATAATAATAATAATAATAAGATTTTACAATGAATAAAGAGGAATAATAATAATAATATATAATAATTTGTGTATTTGATACTTGATATTCTGCGTACTTAATTGTGTAAATAATTGTGTAGTAGATAATAACTACAGAGAATAATTATGTACCTATTATTGGTTATTTAATTGTAATGACATATTTCCCTAATATACCTAGACCTATGGTTACTACTGGCCTATAGGTTATTATAGAATCTGTGATTCTATATCTCTATATTATACTCTGTATGTTTTACATTTCATACAATTCCCTTTCCATTAATCTAACACATGCAGCACATACAGCGTACCCATTACTTGTTAAACTCTGATACGAGTAAAGGGGACCATTGAGAAGCCGCAATGAACTACGCGCATGTGCTGCGTGCGTCGGTAGTGTCGTATGCGGTCGGCTACGGAATCATAATTATCTTAAGATAGGCTACTTTATCCCGATATTTCTACGGGATCAGGTCATAGGCAGGTGGATCATAGTGCAATGCTAATATTACATGTACATAGTAGGATAGTGTTAAGATTGAATGAGAATAAGTTATATCCTAAACTCTCAGTATACGCCATTCTTGCTTTGATCACACATATAACTATTGAACTCTACAGTTTTCCTGAAAAGAGAGCTCCGTAGTAGATCAGTATTACACCCGTATTCACAAACAATACTTCGCTATGCGTACTACCAAAACTGTGCAAAGAACGACAAATTCTCAGTGCGTTCGTTTTGGCAAGCCTTTTTATTCATTGATAACACTTAAGTAATACTTCGTTGAGGGAACGCACTGCGTTAGATACTGCTCCGTGATGTTTGTGAATTAATTTTACCAGCCCTATGCGCTCGAGCACACTATGAGACCTCACAGTATTGTTTGTGAATACGGGTGTAAGTCTTTATCAAGACCAACTTACGTTATTAACTAAGTATTCTACTGGTTAGGGATATGAAACTTCTACACAAGTTTATAGAATTGCTTATAGATGCTTTGATACAGAAGCAGACTTACAGAAAATTGCTAGCACCTCCTCGAGGTCTAGCTATTTAGCATCTGGGGAGTTTGACGGCAATACTAGTAATTTCTATAAGTACCTACCTAGTTATCTTGAAAAATAAATAGGTAGGTATGAGAGGAGAATTATAGAATAAAGGTATGATTTCGAGACCGACCGCAGACCGCAGCAGCAGATTCAGAGCGTACCGAGAAAGAGACTTGAATATCTACACTAATATTATAAATAGGAAAGATTTGTACCTATTTTTGTATGTTTGTATATTTGTAATGAATAGGCTCCGGAACTACTGTACCGATTTCAATAATTCTTTCACCTATAGAAAGCTACACTATCTGGGAGTAACATCTACACTAATATTATAAAGAGGAAAGATTTGTACCTATTACCTATTTTTGTATGTTTGTATGTTTGTAATGAATAGGCTCCGGAACTACTGTACCGATTTCAATAATTCTTTCACCTATAGAAAGCTACACTATCTGGGAGTAACATAGGCTATATAACATCACGCTACTACGAAAGGGAGCGGAGCAGTGAGCATAAATGTCAATAAATCGGGCAGATTTCCATACATTAAAGTTGGACCGGAATCCGAATTCCACGCGGGCGGAGCCGCAGGCAACAGCTAGTGTATTATATTTTTGTTTATTTTTTATTTCATTGCAGCTTTTCAATGGTGCCGTTTCTCCGTATCGAAGATTAACAAGTAATGTTTGTGAAAAAATGTATATGAATTACTACGAGTTAAATACGAGTACTCGAAGTTATAGATAAATTAGCAGATTACGGGACTAATTTTCTTTCTCTCTCTCTCTTCTTCTCTCTACGCATACATTAATTGTTAAACTTCAATTAGGACAAAGAGGTCTATTATTGTATCTACTGCGTACGTCTGCTGCTGCAGTCTGCGGTCGGCTTCGGAATCATACCTTATGAGTAGAATAAGATGAAAGTATAGATAGAATAATCACGAAGGACGTTGATTTGTCGGGTAATCAAAACTCAAAATAGTAAATATAGACTTTAATATATTATTGGGTTATAATTTCAAACGGCGGTTTACATGGAGCAGGTATTCGTTGATCAGCAGTACAGCTTATTTTCACCCACGAGCATCTGTAAAGAAGAAACAGATAAGTAAATAAATTTTAGCTATTATAGCCCACGGATAACGTGGGCTATAATAGTCCCCCGCCGGAGCCAGAGGAGGAGGTTAAGTCGGATTTGAACCGACTAAAACGCACGCCGTTTGTGGGCCGTCAGTTGCTATGATGAGTAAGATGAGTTGTGGTTGTGAGGAGACCGCAGTGGTTATCTGTTCTTTCGAACAATATCTGTTGCCTACCTAAGGGACGAGACGGAACCCAGGGGTACTATACTATCAAGGTCTTCGGGGTTCAACTCTACCTCATCTGCTAGAGAGTACAACTGCCGAGCAACGAACGAAACTCTGATGCATGCTCTCCTTTCGGACCCCAACCCCGATAGTCTCCACTGTCAGATGACGGTTGCTCCCGTAACCACGCAAATATACTATTCTATCAACGAACTAGCGCTTTAGACCGAAATAACCTTATGTGGATACGTACACACTTGTAATTTTCCACGAAATGTAGGTATCATTGAACCTGCCTATGTCAGGATAATTATGATAAGGATTTAATGTGCCATTCAGTAGGTACTCATAATCAGACACTGACCAATTTTAATTAAGTATTTGAAAAAGCAGGTCCGAAGCACTCTAAACCAGCGGGATTTTATGAAAGGTTTAGAAGCAAATGGCGGGTTATTGTTTTTGTCTACCTTGGAGGGAAATAGGCGTAATCATAATATATGTGACTATTCTCAAAACGCCTCAGCATACAGTTTTCATGGCCACTAAGGCATAAGAACGTATTCACATGATATACCTACTTCCCAATACGTTAGGGCCATCAGCACTTATACTCTAGTAATATAAGTACCTTATACTCTAGTACTCAATGCAGAGTATAGCTTAGTAGCATAATAATATACTTACAGGGTCTGTTGTTCACGTATTCGGGTCCAATGCCTGTAAACAGATTATACTTTAGATGACGATACATTCTCCTACACATAAATATAATGTCATTCCTTCGTAGCTCTTGATACCTGAGGCTCTACCAGGACCTATAGGGCCCAAACCAACATCACCATCCAGTTGGTACAGCTGCTGATATATACGGATTTCTCTTCTTTCGGGTTTGGGGGGTCAGACGGCACTCACTCCCGTGTAAACCAATCAAACCAATTCATGGAGAATTGAAAATGAACCTCCGCCTAACCTATAGGCAGTAATTTAAAAATATTTTGAATTTTTCAAAACCAATTTTTTGTACTCACTAACAGGTACACCACCAGCTGAAACAAAATACAGCAGGATTATATATTTATTATTTCTCAAGGTATTAAAATGGCTTAAGACATTATATTCTTTCAAAAGGGAAGATGATTCGTGTATCTCCAAATCTCCAGCCTCGAGCCTTTCGACCAAAAAAAAAGAGCCAAAATACAGATATTGACACGTGTCAGAACACGTGAAAAATTTCATTTTATTGATCGAAGTGAATACTTTTTTATCAATTCATATTTTTATGTTTCGTTGTCTATTCAGATATTACGTTTATGATATTATGTTTTAAAATTAAGAACAACTATTAATATCTGAGAATCGAATCGAATTAAAATTAATTAAAATTCTGAGTCAACTAATATACCTATCTATTATGAATTTATCTTCTTGATACTTACGTCTTGGCCGATATCCGCCAGCTGCAAAGAAATTAAATTTATATTAGGAAATGCATTGATAGATAATAACAAGACTCTCATTGATAGATAGTAACTTGCTGGGGTAGTGCACAAAAAACTTTAATAATACGTGCTGAAATAGCACAACGATGTGTTTTAAAAACCATGCTCAAAAGACCCTTCATGTACCCAACAACTGAGCTCTACAAAGAAAGTGAAGTATTAACAGTGCGTCAACTATTTTTCCTCAAAACAACACTGAGAGTCCATCGCACAATTGTTAACACTGAGGAACACCGTAAACTGCTTGAGCGTCGCCTTTATAGGTTACCACTGCCAACCATTAAAACCAGTTTTGCCAGACGGTTCAGTCCCTTTATGGATCTACACATATACTGGGTGGCGCAAAAGTAGTGGCACCAAAGAAAATACCTTTATTTTTTTTATATGAAATTTTCTGTCATTCTGTTGTTGAAAATTGTGTAGTGAACAAATGTAAAATACACTGAAAATAAACATGGACCGTTTTACTCCCCAAGAACGTGGAATAATTGTGTCAAACGCTTTTCCAGGCCGAGTTATCTCTCGTTTTGGCGATTTGCCTTGGCCTGCAAGATCACCCGATCTGACCAGTCCAGACTTCTTTCTTTGGGGTTTTTTGAAATCTCGGGTGTATGTGAACAAGCCACAGACTCTCGCAGCTCTAAAAGAAAACATTCGTCAAGAAATAACGAACATATCGCAGGTAGTGTTACGGCAAGTTATGCAAAATGTCATAAATAGGGCTCAAATGTATCAACTCTGGAGGTCACCATTTAAAAGACATCATCTTTAAATCCTAATGGTACGAAATTTAATGGTACAAATATACATTTAAAAAAACCTAAATCTAGTTTTCTAATTTAGAAAAAATGTTATAGCCGAACCAAATAGGGTCTTTACTTTTGCGCCACCCGTTACAACACAACAGCAAAGTGGTGCGACATAAAGTTGTGTTCCGTTGGGGAGGCTAAGTTTACTATCACAAAATGGTTGCTCAGTTTATCGTACGACGACACAGAAGACCTAATAGTACACCTGGTCTGAAAACCACGCACATCATAAAATATCAACACTACACTGCACCACACTACACTGTACAACACTACACTGCACCATACTACACTGCACTACACTACACAGCACTACACTACATCACACTATCAGATTACATTAAACATACATCTACTTACGACTTAGTTATACTGTGAAATTTCTTTAATAATTACCTCATTTTGTATGTACTTGTTCTCTTAATTTTATATTGCGTATATCAAGAAAAATATGTAAAACTGTAACACTATTGAACTTCAAATGTATAATAATGACAACAACATAATACCGAACAACAATGTATTACCAATAATGTACAACGTATTTGGCACCCACAGGACAGGCTTGCCTAGTGTGGGGTCACCGGCAAATAATGTAACTTTTGTGTTTTTGGCAATAAATTATTATTATTATTATTATTATTATTATTACTTTATATCTTCACGCGTTGATGATAAGGGGTAGGCTAGCTGTAGTAGACTACACCAATATTGTTTTCAGTACCAGGCGAGCCTGTTACCATCAACCGGACTGTTTTTTGCAGATTCCATTATTTTACTGAGACTTTTCCAAGGATATTAACCCAATGACACTTAGTCTAATTCGGGACTCGAACCCAGGACCCCATAAATACTATTGATAAACGAAAAGGTGAACCAAGTAATATACTTACGATTTTGTTGAATTGTTGGTTGGTTGAAACCGTAGTCAGCTGAAAAAGAAGTGCGTTATTTTTTTAATTTGTAACTTATTAAGTAGGTATGTAAGCAGATTGGAGAAATTACGACCAGAAACAATGCGCACAGTGCGATATGAAAGGAACTTCATCCCGTATACGTTGGAGCTGTGGAAAGAAGTCCCTGCTAAGGTCTTACCAAAAGACTACAATAAGAGGTTCATCAAGAAGAGCATTAGAAGGTTCCTATATTCGCGTCCCGACCCTGGCAGCACGAATATGATGCCCCTATTGTTGCATACATCCATAGGCCAATGGTAATTGATAACCACTTTCCATCAGATGGACCGTGTGCTTTTCTGCCATAGGAACGATTATATTAACGATTGAAAAGTTAAAGGGTGTAAGCGACATTAATATTTAAACAGATCAGCTTAATCAAGAATTTATGATGTCGTTTGGGATATTTCTCCTTTGAACATTCGATGTCGCTGTCTAAAAGGGGCTTTGGAGACTCTGAGCTTTGAGATACCTACTTTAATTTTACCGTAAGGAAATCTTTGGGCCAGGGCCAGGGGTTTGACGGAGCGCCTATATGGGAGTAGTATCAGGTTTTTAGGTCTTGGCCTAGTCCATCTTACCCTATTACGATAGCAAGACCTCTGGGTTTAGTAAGTCAAAAATATTTTGTTATAGGTACCAATTGGTGTCAATACAGAATCAATCTTTGATAATGTCTAGAGGTGCGCCGTTGAAGATGATCTGAATATAATGTAAATTAAGAAAAGTTTACTTACGGACTATATTAACTGTAACAAAAAAGAAATAGGTTATTAATCAATTAATCACATTATGTACTAGTTTACTATAAATTATCGTAAACTCTTAACACTAATTCTAGATTAAGAATAAATCAAGAGAGTCGTGTATTTTCTTTTTAGGTAGGTACTTCATCATCTTCATGGAGACGCATTTTCCTGATTGCATCCGCGGCCAAGATGACCTCAAAGCTCATGGTTCGCCTTCCGGCTCTTCCTCCTCCACGCATGATATTTTCTTTTTACTTATTCGAGGTCATGTCTTGAACTAAATTAAGCATCGTTATACAATTCGAATAAGATTAAGGTCGATATTCTTTTCTATATCTTAGTCAATTTAAATAGTTAGCATACTAAATGCTTTAAGATTTCATTCAATCGATAAACAATATTATAGCAGGGATCAGATACGGATGCTATCAGTTGCTGGTGTGACAAGGAACCTACAAACTAGGTACTAATAAGTTCATACATTCTCGCTTTCGGTGTAAACCGAAGCAATAAATAGCTCGCCATCTACTTCTAACCTTAGGTAAGTAGGTACCCACTGCACGAGCCGCCTCTACTGTTCCTATTCCTTTCATGCAAACCTTCCAGCTTCAAGGGCTTTTGGTATTTTCTGGGGTGTAGAAACCCCTTCGAGCTGAGGAGCTACAATAAGGTAGGTATGTCGGACTCGAACCGACTAAAGCCGCACGGTGTGCTTTTAGCCTGCTCTTTTTAATTTTCGTTTATTCAAATCATAGTTTATTCAAAGAATCATAATGTAATAAGGCATATTAATACATACGTCGTTGGGGTGCTGACATCGCGACCACAGCGATGAACGCCAACATGAAAAACTGAAAGATAACGAAAGTCATGGAACGATTAATTTTCTAAGTGTCGCGTAACCATGGCTGCTAAAAAATTATCGAAATGTCGGGAAATTTTTGATAGTTCCCGACATTTCGATAAAACTGATCTACTGAGGATCAGATTTCTTCTATTTTGTTTTCTGTTTCGCACCTCAGAACGGAATAGTTTGATTTGCCTTTATTCTTTAAGTATAGTTACTTAGATAATAAATTAGAAACTATGTTTTATACTTATGAGAGATAACGCGATCATGGTATTGGCAATCTCTATTTATCTGAGGACTGATTGTATAGATAATTTGTCAAATCTGTCAATAAAATAATTATGTCCTCACATAAATCACGATTCAGGGCTGTGTGTCGTTCTCGAATATGGGCCTTAGGGTTTAATTCCTGTTGATATTATTGTATATTATGTCTATCATGGAACGCGAAAGTCTAAAAAGTAGTAAGAAACAAATAACTTCACTCACCAAAACACACTTCATTTCAAATGTACAAAGAACACAATTAATAAGCCTGTACCTAAACTGCAGATTTAGTTATTATGATTGCCAAATAATGAATCGTGCCTTTATATAGCGGAACAACGAATATCTTGTCGAAAAGTAGATAAATATTCTTAGTCATCGCGGCGTCTATACAGCGTGTAGTGGTTACCCTTCACAATCACGAAATATTTTTTTTTTACTAGGTATACAAAAGCATAGAGAAGGTATTCAATACATTGAAATGTGTTTTAGATTATAATAATAACTATTATTAACAGAGGCTACTATGGAGAGCGTTCTTGATGATCTCTTTCAATTAATTCTAAGATTTCCCTTCCTATTCAGAATAACATAGTGTTAGCCCAGTATTCTAAAAAGGCACTCAGTTCTGAATCTCTATCTGAGGACAGACTGTACAGGCAATTTGTCAAATCTGTCAATCCGTCAATACAAATGTCCTCAAATAAATGGAGTACTACGACTGAGTGTCCTTCTAAAATACGGACCTTAGACTACCATTTTGGGATCGAAAACATCTGGAATAGTGGTTCGCAGCTGGCTGCGGATGGAGCATATCTAGCTAGATCTCTTCCAAAGATAGAATATGGATTGGCAGCTACCTGAGCTTGACACAAATCAGAGAGACATGAACTGAACATACATTATTACCTTCAGTTTTTTATACAACAGAGTTTCGGAACTGTCCGTATGATATGCCATATCGATAGGAGGAAAAATAAGGGAACCACGAAACCGGGAAAAACATTAAGATAATGATAATGATGATTATGTTCTTTCCTTCTGCAAATAAATCTTTTTGCGAAGATTAAAGATAAGAAACTGATTGTGTGATACCGTTTGATATGGGTAAGTAGGTAAGTATGTTTAGTAGGTAGGTGTATGGTAGTAAACATTATTTCGTTCCAATCGTGGCAAGTTACGTGGCAAGACATAGGGCATCTGTCAAAATGCACCTATTAAATGTTTTCAACTGTAGCTATTGTTTTTTTTTATACAACTTAGGTGGCAGACAAGCACACGGCCCATCTGATGGAAAGTGGTTATCGTGGCCTATACGTATTTGCAAACGTCTTTAGACTACGGTAACCAGTTTCCGCGAATGTGCCACCAGGGGCGATTCGCGCTGCCGACCCCGTAAGAACCTTCTAAGTAATGCCTGTAATTCTGTAATTTTTGAAATTTTATGTTTACTTGGGATTTGATAAAGTTTTGTGATTTTGAACATTCCTTTTATTATTATAGTTTGAACATTCTCGAACGACCAATGAAGCTATGCAAATAGTTTAATGTAAGCAATGTTTGAGGCAAACATGGGGAAGGCCCCGAGTACATCAGTATAATCTATTCTGTGCCTCGAGACTTCTTTACACAATGTCAGACGGCCACGAATATCTACTCAATTTGTTTTTTCTTGTATGAAGTACTTACCTGTAACCGATAATCTTTACTAAAATATAGTACCTACCTCAATAGATGTGTACAGATAGAACAGTCGACAAAGGTTACAAGTTATTAGGTAGGTATACGCCTTTCATAAAACTTTATATGGTCTATCAGTAGCGAGGGTCCCGATTCCTGCCGACTTGCTCTGCAAACGGAAACCGTGGTAGAAATGTTGAACTATTTTACTCTTATAACTTTCCAGAATTTCATACAAAATTGCTATGATTGTTCCATAAGAATCTTACCTTACCTTAATCTTACCTTACCGGTAAGATTTTAACAACTGGCTGTCTTTTTGAAAATTTTCATCCTTCACCACTATACTGTCTGTCTCTCTTTATCTACAAATTTTCAGCCTTCGCCACTACTGTCTATTTCTCTTTCTCTATGAATTTTCATCCTTCGTCACTACTGTCTATTTCTCTTTCTCTATAAATTTTCATCCTTCGTCACTACTGTCTATTTCTCTTTCTCTATAAATTTTCATCCTTCGTCACTACTGTCTATTTGTCTTTCTCTATAAATTTTCATCCTTCACCACTATTGTCTGTTTCTCTTTCCCTATAAATTTTCATCCTTCGCCACTACCGTCTATTTCTCTTTCTATATAATAACGTACTCTACTTCATGGACTCGCGGGTTTTTTACATTAACTTGTTAAAGTAAGCCCCCTGAACAATTTAGATGTTGGAAACTGGCGCTCGAAAATTTGCTTTAGGTATCGCTCTAGGCGCTACGCGAAAAGATACCTACAATTTATTAGTTACTAGCTGTCTCCCGCATGCCGCGGAAACGGGTTCAGAATTCCATAATTCTGATCCCGTTTCCGCTGCACCGTCTAGACTTGGAACATGAAAATCCTGGTGGATACAGGAGTCTATACAACCTACCATAATGTGATTGATTATAATTGAGAACTGAAGTAATACCTACAAGCTCTTTGTGCGCAATGAGTTGTGAATTGTAGGGGTTTCGGGATACTAAACTTTAGGGATTCTGAACTTCGGGATTTTGAACTTCGGTATATCGTACCTACTCTGGTATTTCGTACATTCGGGATTTTGAAATTCGGGATTTTGAACTTCGGGATTTTGTCATTCGGGATTTTTCATTTTCAGTATTTTAATACGTAACCGGGAAAAGGCATAGAAAATAAAAAGCATGCTAAAAATATCAGTCTGTACTTATCAATTTTAATTAGGTATCAAACATTTGTAAAGAAGGCACTTTTGTCGAAGGCCTTTGCTACGGCTCTTAAGTTATGTAGGATGGTCGCGAAGCCGTGGCTTGCGATCGTGCAAAGAGCTTTCTTACGAATGGCTCCCTTTTCCGTCTCCCATTCAGGCTTCAAGCTTGCCGCATCTGGGTCTGTGAACAATCGTAATATAAAATAATCTTACAATTCATGGGGATACTTCTAATAAATAAATATATAAACTAAACATTCTAGACAGCGCTTATAGACCCAAAGTATCAGCTTGTGTTAGAGGTTCTGGAAAAATAGGTGCTTAGATATTTTTTTAGACGATAGATATTTACATAGAACTTCCCAGATAAATTACGCTTATTTGCACTAAGTAGGAATCAAACCCGCGACCTCTGACTTAACTGTAGAGCATTTGACTGGGTACACTACATAAATACGAAAAGCCTTATTCCGAAAGTTACAATCACGAATTTCAAAATTCCGAATTTCATAATTCCGAATCATTCAAAATTCCGAAAGTCAGATATCCGATGTATCATAAATCCTATTTATTGAAAACCCGAATTTCAAAATTCCTAACGATTATAACTGCGAATATTAAAATTCCGAATTTGCAGATACCGAACCATTACAATTCCGAATTATTAATAATCCGAAATATCATACATACGAATTCCGATTATCAAAACTCCGAAACAACACAAACCCGACAATTTAGCGCCTTGTAAACCTGCATTAGGTAAGTAGGATAGTTGCTTACACGAGATAAACAGGAAATAGAATTATTGAACTATTATTTTAATTTATTTATGCTAATGATTACAAAATACACGTTGCCATACAACTTTCAGTAACAAGTAACAGTAACAAGCAGGCAAGCATGCAGGCAAGCATGCAGGCAAGCATGCAGGCAAGCATGCAGGCAAGCATGCAGGCAAGCATGCAGGCAAGCATGCAGGCAAGCATGCAGGCAAGCATGCAGGCAAGCATGCAGGCAAGCATGCATGCAGGCAAGCATGCATTCAGGCAAGCATGCAGGCATGCATTAGTTTCGCTCTTCTCCGGCGCTACGGGATGTGCAGTCCTTCCGCCCTTGCGTAACAAAGTTGGGGCACCCATGCTCGCTTCCGCAGCTTCGGCTTGCTGGTCGCCTCCGGCGACCAGCCTCAGCCGCTCCAGCTCGCCCGGGCGCCTGAGCTTCGTTACTGCGGGCGAGGACTGCCCTCCCTCCGCGCCTCCGGTTTTCAAATAACACTCTAGTGTAGGGCAAACAAGTACCACGGCAGTAGGACCACGGCAAGTCGGGTTTGGCTTAATTTTTATTCGTAATAATTAACGAGAAAATTAATTTATTATTATAAAAAATCAACTCTAAAATGCGCAACATGTCAAATCAATTTTAACTTTTACCTATTTTTGATACAAATTTTCAATTTGAGCAATGAATTTTCGGAAATTTGAAATTCGGAATAACGTTTTTCGGGCCAATAATACTACGGATTTTTAATTATTCGTAAAATGAAATTCGGAAGAATGAACATTCGTATTTATAACTTTCGGATAAATAACTATCGTGTTTTTGAATACTCGGAGTTTTGTTTCTTAGGAATTATAATATTCGGAATTTTGAAAATCGGAATATTGAAATTCGGAATTAAGTATTTCGGAATTGTTGGGTGTTCCCCATTTGACTACAACGTGGCGTAGCTGTAGCGCTACGCGACCCTCCAGTCGAATCCAACCATCCATCACCAGTCTATCCAATCCAAATCCAAAAAAAAAAAATACACACATTTTTACATTCGTACCTATAAGAATTTCGTCGTTTCTTCACATATGAATATTTATAGATAATGGCGACAAAACAACCTAACATAACAAATACAAAATTCATTCTGAAGTTGCAGTAAAAGCAAGCACAATTTTTAGTTTGACTTTATTTTTTAACTTTACAATTTTGAAATAGAAACTTCTTAGGCGCGTTCGGTACCATGTTTTTAGATAGGGAAAAGCTATTGAATTCGCGACACCGTTACCGTCACCTTTTGTGACAGATTGTGACAATTCTTATGTGACATTATATGTACCTACTATAAGTATCCACATAACATATTGGTCAAGTTATCAGTTCCGCTGGCTATCTCTGAATGTCTCTGTATTTTGACCAAAATCTGGAGACCGATATTCACTTCACATGAAAGGACTTGTTCCAAAAATTTATATTTTAATTACATACCTTTGTCTATAAGGCCTTGTAGTTCATTGCCTAGAGTCACTGCCGGTTCCTCGACAATCTCGCAGCGTGTTGTTTCAGGACCAAGCGAGAAGTACTGCTTCTCATTCACAGTTATTAAATTCGCACTGTATTCTGATGATCCGTAGACAACTGCAGAAGAGAAATTAAACCAATAATTAAACAAGTTATTTATCTTCAGCGCTAACAGATTTAAATTACAATGAATACCCAAAGTTAACGGTATTACGTAAGTACTTAAACTATCATGGTCATAGACATTAATAATACCCTAGCTAGAACTATCGTGATATTTGTCATGTATTGTTTCGAGTTTCCGATATTTCGGCGCTGTTGCAAGCACCATGATCACGGCAGATCTGGAAGACTAGCGGTAAACGATGAAAAAGTTTTATTTTGTATTAACTATACATATATCGATCTATCCTCTTTCGTGCTCTCTTGCTACACGTATGAGCACTACCAGCGTCAGTAGTATAATGGCCAGGATTCAAACCCGACACCTCTCGATCGTGACGTGAGGGTGACTCCTTACCCACTAAGCTACCGACGCAAATAACACAGCAAATAACGACTTCTGTAGCGTAGCTATATCTAGTGCGTTCGCCTGCTACGTTGGAAGTTGATGCCCGCTCAATGCAAATATTTGTATGCATGCATAATATGATTCTATGTATTAGGTATATGTAGTGCCTATGTAAAGACATAGGTACTATATACAGGGTGATCAATCCAAATGGGTCAGTAGGGACCCATTGAGTGTTTACAGACACATCGACCAAAATCGAAGCCATGGTTCCTAAGAACAAATGTCCCTATCTCTCATAGTTTCTGACTTCTCCCTACTGACCCATTTGGATTGATCACCCTGTTTAATACATAGAATCACTCTGAGTCTGATACTCGCTTTGAGTCTAAATAGCGTTATCTAAAATGTCCTAGAATATAAACATATTATATTTGTTTACAAAATTCAATAATAGACCAAGACAGCCTCTGTGGCGTAGCGATAATGAACGCGTCCACTACGCAGGAGGCGCGGGTTCGAACCCCGTTCAGTGCAAATATTTGTAACTATGCATGAATATGGGTATTTGCATTGGTCTGGTCGTGCCTCGGAGAGCACGTTAAGCCGTCGGCCCCGGTTGCCATACGAACATCTATCCCCAGACTCCTCCTAGGTGAAAGCTTCGGATGCGACTGGGAATTAACGCTAGGATGAAGAAGTATAGACCAAATTAAATTAGAGTAGTACTTACTTGCTGAAGCAAAATAATCTCCTTTGTAAATTTTCTTAGATTTAGTTAACGTAACTTCAATGTCGCTGACGATTGAAATAACAACTTTCATTTTCAGTAGTCCCAAATACTTTTCTGTGTCTAATCTAAAAAAATGAGCAAATGTTACCAAAATGATAAACCAATTCAAATGAATGCGATGCAATTAGTGTTATCCAAACTTTATTATTTGTTTTATAATGACAGTAAGATAAATATTTTTAATCTGTCACTCACATTAAATAGGTATCTTCGCAAATGAGAACAAAATACAGAACTGAACAAACAGAAGAAAATACAAAACGAAATACTACAAAAACTACTTTTATAGTGATACAAGTACTTTGTTTTTGAAAAAGTAGTGAAGAACATAATTTTATTATGCCAATCATAAACTGAAAGAAAAGAATGGATACCGCCTGTTATAAAACTTGTTTCCATCTTTGGTGTTAGGCAAAGATCAATTAACACCCACATTTCACCAACCATTTTATTCGGTCCTACGTAATGTAAGCCTATTGCCGTATTCCGGGCACTATTGTTGACTCGAGCCATGTATCTGAGGCTGAGCCTACTACAATCTAGACTCTGGACTGTATATATCACAGCGTTATCCCTTAGGCGCCTTGTACAACACCCCATGAGAGGATAATATGGGGTGGTTCAAATTCTACTCTGCCGGGAACCATGCGGCTCTCTGTCGGGAACACGACTCGCTGACGCAGTCGGGTAAAAACTATCAGTATAGGTGCACAAATATAGGTTCATTATTGTTCACAGATTTGATTCATTTTGGAGGTACTACTTGGAAATGTTGCATAGTATGCGCGGTTTTAGTTATTATTATTAACCCATTATAATTTATTGCTCAAAGAACCTTAACGTGCTATTTAAGTTGGCTTAAATTTTTTATGTGCCGGTACTATGGGGTGAATAGGGATGAATGGGTGAATAGGGATGAATGGGTGAATAGGGATGAAATGGCCAGCTGAATTCTGTAGTTATATTCTTTCAAGTGAAATTATGGATTAGTTAAATGTAGTAATGAGCAGAATTATCAATAATATCTGGTTAGATACTTGGAATTCGGGAGAGAAATTATTTAAAAAATCTAACGACCATTTTATACCTATTCACCCTTTGATCCCTATTCACCCCATTTTACTACTTACTTGAAGTCAGATATCTCCAAGTTCTTCAGTCCGGTAATGTTGACATTCTTGAACTGGAAGTTAAATCCCAAGTCATCATTCTTGATGACCTCTGTTGATGGAATAACCAAAGGATCTATCTTCTTGATACCCAGTTGAGGATAGCCACCATAGGTTTTTGATAAGAATGTTTGAGTCGCAGCTCTCAAACATTCGATGTCATCATGCTTGCATGGTTTAAAGAGTGGATCTGAAAAAAAGAGTTCCAATTTAATTAACTTGAAAACTGTACAAAAATAAAATTAGATAAATATACCATCAAATGGGTAATTTCACGATGCCAAATTTTTTGCTAATTTCGGTGGCAGTTTTCAATCATAGGTTTTCCGTTGAAAAAATTGAATGGAGTTCTTTTAGAATATCTAGTAGTATATTGTTTTCTAAAAGAACATTGAAAATTTTTTTCATCGGAAAACCTATGATTGAAAACTGCCACCGAAATTAGCAAAAAATTTGGCATCGTGAAATTACCCAAATAAAAAAGTAGTTATAAACCGATTTCCTTAGTATAATACCTGTAGGGGTTAAATTAGACCATGATACCCTAATAATAAAAACACCTTTATCTTTCATTTATAGACTCTTCCTCTTTCCTATTACCTTTTCCTTTTCCTTTTCATGGTTAATTGCCAGTATTTCCCATCCATCAGTTATATAATGTGTGCAACATGACCGAAATATTGGACACACAACACAACACTCATTTGACAAATATTCCGTTAATATTAAAATTAATTTTCATTTCTTGTTCAACCGATCCGCCACGCACCAGTGAGTTCAATCACCAGCCGACCTATGAGTGCATTCACTAAGTCAGTACTATGTTATCTTAATGCTATTCAATCTACATAATCACTTGTCGATACCTATCTCCTAAAGACGACATTTATGAAAATTGTCTCAAAAGTCACACCTAGTTTATTGAAGCTGTAAAACACCGGAAAGCGGACCCCGCGCTCCGAGATGAAAGCCTTGAATGCAACCGGGATAGCTGCATTCAAGGCATCTCTCAAATTTTCGAGTTAAATTGACATCTATACAAATAAATACAATTGCAGTGAATATTTGTAACATTTAAATAATAGCACACGATATAAGACGATGCTTATACCAAAAAAGTATTTCTTTTAAATCTGTCTGTCTTTTTGCAACAAATAATCATCGAAGTGACGGAGCCGATTTGAACTGGATTTTTACTGTAGATAGCTGATGTTATAAGGCGTATCTTGGGCTTTTACTTCTGAAAAATTATTATTGTGCCGTGCAAAAAGAAAATTAAAACTCAGATCTTAGGTCACGCGGACGAAACAGCGGACACAGCTAAGTAATTTTGAATAAAACTAATCTAAAATAGTACATACCTCCTTTTACGCAAATGAATACAAAAGTAAGAATTAATAAATTTCTCAAAGCCATCTTTTCGGACGTTTAAACCCCAAGATTAGTGGCCACCAACTGATATTAACACCTATTTAATATGTTCCTATATAAATAAACAGTTAAGTAAAAACAAATGTTTGATAGCAAGGGTCACACTTTATCAAGCGTATGGTATGAACTCGTTGTTAGCCTAATAGTATTGATTACAGTGACTTGAATTATGAATAATTCAAGTCACTCATGCAATCTGATAAAATAATAATATAAAACAAAATAAAGCATTATCATCGTCTCAGCGTTGGGTCCCGGTCGCCTTCGAGTCTCTCACATTGTAGCCCAGAGTCCGCTTTACACCCGGAAATCGGACCCCGTTGAGGTGAACGACTATAGAGGAAAACCCTTTCCTCCCTCATTTTGTACGATGCTTGGCATGTTTGGCAATGAGACTATTGACACGCGTGTCATCTTCTAGTATGACAAAATTATAATATGTATGTATAGTAGGTATATTATGTGTAAATTAAAAAAATGTAATCAATCAATTTATCCATTGATGAGCATGGAAGTTAGGTACCTACCTTTACCTCCTTGCTGCGCAGAGTCCGGTGAAGTCCAGCATTCTGGGAATGTTTCCTGAGATCAACACCTTTCGTGATTGGACAATAATGCACTGTGGCGGCCACTAGCGAACTCCAATCAAGAATACACGAAGTGGGTCACCTCGTCTGAGTGAAATTCGACATAAAGAATAGCACTACTGTATTCTTGTATGACACTGTTGCAGACTGAAGGCCCGTCTTGTACTCTTTCATTACTGTAAGTCTGAATTGTCAGAACCAAATGTGGATTTCTCATTTTAAGAGAAACTTTATTGGATGTTCATTTAGTGTTTAACTGGGGTGACGTAGTTAAACACTAATTGCATAAGTAAGGTCTTATCCGAATTCCCCAAGAAAGTTCATTTTGATAACCTTTAGATTCTGTAGTCAAAAGATATTATTCACGGTTCACACATTTTTGGTCTTTAATTGAAAGTGCTGGCCAAAGAAAACGATAAAGAAAAGAATTTCGGTTAAAACATATTCTCATTAGCATTTTTTATTACAGCTTCAAATTTTAGGGACCACTGCTTTTGGTTTTATTTGAGTATAACAGTCGTAGACACAAATATATTAGTATTTAGACTTAAATGAAAGAATTAATTACCCAATACTTTAGCAGGCCTGGTTATTCACCATAACTATAGTCCCTGAAGAGTTCCGTTTACTAGAATGACAGCAGCCAGGGTCTGCAGGTTCTTGTAGGCGCGCGAGAGATGTATGCCGAGATGCGAGAGATATGTCTCGGAGAACCTTACCTCCGGCAACCTAAGACCCATAGACGTCCGACATAACCTCCCCCGCCGGCTCCGGTAGGGAGGGTATTTGCGCACGATAAAAAAGGGTTTGCAGGTTTAGTTAGTAGAAAACCATTTTTCACCCTTAAGATGCACCCCATTTCACCCGCGTATTTGATAGCAAGTTTAATTTATTTTTCCCGTTGTTTTAATTTAACCATAATATTTCCTTTCATTTCCAACAGGTCGCATGCTGTTATAATAATTCCCATTTTTCTCATTATTGACGCTATCTACACTGGCCTATATTTTAGTGGAAAGTATTTATTATGATTACATGTCAATAAATGCAAGTTATCAGCATTATGTCTATTATTTGTATAAGGAAAGTGAATAGACAAGTGTTATTTAGTTGTAAGTAGGTTATGGTTAACTCTAGTAACAATGACTATTTTATCTTTACCGATAAATATTTTGCATTAAGACAACCGCGTGGATCTAGTGCACTGTCACCTTTCTCAGCTGCTCCGTAACCCCCTAGAGCCGCACTAACGGGTCACCTGAATGCCCATCATCGCGATAAATATTTGTGCTAATTTTAAAAATAAAATCGGCCAAGTGCGAGTCGGACTCGCCCATGAAGGGTTCCGTAGTAGCAAAGGCGTAAATTGCGATTTATGACGTATTAAAAAAAAACTACTGACTGGATCTCGTTCGAACCAATTTTTAGTGGTAGTTTGCATGGCAATTTACATCATATATTTTTTTTAGATTTATCATTCTCTTATTTTAGAAGTTAGAGGGGGGGGGGACACACATTTTTCCACTTTGGAAGAAAGAATTATGTTAGAAACCTCAATAGCATTTTCAAAGACCTATCTATAGATACCCCACACGTATGGGCTTGATGAAAAAAAAAATTGAGTTTCAGTTCTAAGTATGGGGACCCCGAAAATTTAATGCTCTTTTTTATTTTTGTGTGAAATTCTTAATACGGTTCACAGAATACATCTTCTTACCAAGTTTCAACTGCATAGGTCTTATAGTTTCGGAGAAAAGTGGCTGTGACATACGGACGGACAGACAGACGGACGGACAGACATGACGAATCTATAAGGGTTCCGTTTTTGCCATTTGGCTACGGAACCCTAAAAATGGTCCATTATTGCGATAATTACCGGTATTTCCCGTAAGTGTGACTCCAGTATAATCGGAAAAATCGTCCAGCACGCAGCGAATTGACAGGAAAAATGCTTCTTGACAAGAGATATCAAGAAGCATTTTCTGCGTAAATGTAGGGCACCGAAGCAAGTAGCAAGTGCTGGGTGCGCAGCAAATGCTGCTATGGTGTGACCCCCATTTGCTTCTCTTCTTCTACGATTGTCAAACTCAATTCAATTCAAAAATCAATCCAATATTTTGTAGCACAGACCAACCGCGAACGCTGTACCGCTCCCATAGTACGCGCAACATGGTGGGGGAAGAGGTGAAAGATGAGAAAGAAGGAGCATTAGCTGAAAGCCGTCGAGATACTCTTCGACCGCTCTCTTCTCATACTCTCTCTTTCTATAGGTCTTCCTGCTGTGGATTTTCCAAGCGACTACATATGGGGTTCTTCAAGAAGAGCATTAGTAGGTTCTTACGAGGTCGACAGTGCGAGTGCGACGCCCCTGATGTTGCATACGTCCATAGGTCACGGTAACCACTTTCTATCAGGTGAACCCTGTACTTGTCTGCCACCTAAGTGGTATAAAAAAGGTCTATATCGTTCAGCCTAAAGCCAATAATATTTCATTACTACACAATAATTTATGTTTTATTTTATGCAAGACGTTACATGAACTCTTTATCAGTTGTTATGTATACGTACATTGTATTTATCTTTGCATTATCAACGATGACATTTAGACATTTCCCGACCGTACGCGGGCTATTGCCTAGACTTACTTAAGTGGCGTTAGGTTTCCGTATTTTGTTCTAATTTTATACTTACTAGGTACTTCGTCCATCAATATTTAAACTACTTAGATTTATCCATACCTCATATCATCCATACCTAGATCTTCAGGTCCCAGGCCTCACCAGCAGACAGATGCACCTGCTGATTCAGAGATTTGGCCCTGATACAGGCTTTCCTCACAGGGTTTGGGGGTTCACACGCTACCACAAAACCAAATCCAGAGAAAGCTTACTCTCTCTCAATAGACCCCAAGCGTGTGTGTTTAGACTCTCTGAAACGGCAGGACGGATTCTATAGGAATTTTCACTAACAGACAACTTGTGTTATGATAAGTCCACGTTAGGCCACATTTTATTCAGAAATTTGTTTATTCTCACAATTAGATAAATAAAATAGCAGGCATAGCTACTGAATACGTACCTACCTATAATAACTCAAATTGCAAGAGCAGCATATTTTTTATTTAATATTTGAAGTAAAAACCTATAATTGTTCTACATATTAATTTCTATTGTTCACCATCACCTACTCATCTATATCTAGATACATAAAGATAAATTCTATAATTATTTAATAATGGCTTATTAGAAGAATCAATCATGCTATAATTACTACCCGTTCCTTTTATCCTAGAAGAGAATGATAATTTCATTATTACAATTGTTCTGACTGACATTGTTTTTTATCAGTGATGTAATTAGTCGTAGTTATTATCCTATGATTGTCCGTCCCATTCACATACGTAGGTACTTAGAAAGCAAATACTTATATAAGATCGTGAAGCTTCTACGAAGGTAGTTATTAATTAGCTGTTGTAAAGTGGTATTGAAAATGGCTCGAATTGTGGTAAGCTAGATGTTAATCTTTTTTATACATACATATTTATACATACATACATACAATCACGCCCCCATCCCCATAGGCAGAGGCGAACTAACACCCACATTTCACCAATCATTGTTTTAAGTATTACGTGGAATAGGGGGTGAGTCTATTGCCTTATGCCGGGCACTATTGTTGACTCGAGCCATGTATCTGAGGCTGAGTCTGGGCTGTAAATATCTATCTGATGTTAAACAGCCCTTGTACGACACCACATGGAAGGATATGGGGTGGCCCAAATTCTACTCTGCCGGGAACTACGCGGCAAAGTAGAATAGTTTTTATTCGTATACCTATTCAACTAATTGTGACCCCACCAATACCTATGGAGCCAAGCCAAGCTCACCTGCAAGTCGGTACACCTGTAGATTGACGAACAAGACTCTCGTGCAGCCATTCGTTTAAGGGATGGGAGGTCAGATGATAGTTACTCCCATAAATGTTTTATAAATCAAATTTAATAGAGGAGAAAGAGTAAGTGGACCTCTGGCTCCAAGGTAAAAGGCTCAAATGCAACCAGGAAAACCGCTAAGATGGTTAAAATAATCAACGATTGTTCTTCTAGTTTATAATTTCGTGAATTGGAGAAACTGTAAGGATTGCCAGAAAAAAAAGAAATAAATAATTATAAGTACAGTGATTTTTTCGGAGGTTTCGCAAATATAGAAATATAACTATTTTAAACAGCAGCGACATCTCGGTTGCTTTTCAGCAATCATGATCAGGATCAGTGAACCAAACTGAGGTCACACAGTTTACGCAATAAACTTAATATGTTTTGTGCTGGATTGCATTGAATTAGAAATTAGATTTTAGGATACTTCCCGTTGAGCTAGAATCATGAAATTTGGGAAGAAACAAGATCTTTTAGCACAAATAAAGGAAAAAGTTCAAACACCGTAAATATCTAGCTCATCATCATAATCAGCAGTACGGTAGGGTAGCATACAGATTTTGGTACTGTTTTCGAACTCTTTCTTTTACTTTTGATTATAAGACCTTGTTTCTTCCCAAATCACTTCCACTAGCTCAAGTAGAAGTTATCTAAGTATATTAACGAACGTTTACGTACCCAGCACAAGTTCGCGCCTCAATTCATTTTCGTACAAAACTTCACGCAAGTCCGACTTGCACTTTATCGAGCTTTATAGATAACTAGCTTTTGCCCGCGGCTCCGCCCGCGTGGATGTCGGTTATCGCGACCAAACATAGCCTATGTCCTTTCTCGAGGTCTAATCTACCCCTATACCAAATTTTATCAAAATCGGTACAGTGGTTTGGGCGTGACAGACAGACAGACAGACAGAGTTACTTTCACATTTATAATATTAGTAGGGATTGCATGGTTTTCAACTTTATCTCTGATATTTTTATGATAAAACCTCAGACTAAAAGAATAGTCTTCTAGTCTAAGGATAAAACCCACCGTATTCACTCAGTCCTATAATTTGGTTTAGATTGACCGGACTACACATATTATGGTATACCTCAAGACACGTATCTTATTGGACCTAAATCGCGAGACAAACGATAAATCTATGCTTGGTGAAGTTGTTCTTGTACACCGCCGTAGGACCCCGTGCTATCCTCAAAAGACACCCAAGAAACGTGTACTGCGCGTATAGTAGACCACATTTTGAATACATTTTAGGTCCAAGATATTATGTCTCGAGTAATAATACGTTTGTAAAAAATGTGATAAGAACGCAATATAGTTTCAATTGACCTCGGCTCTTATCATTGGTGTAATCCACTCTACATTTCTAGAGTTCACGTATACAGTTTTTTTTTCGTTCGCCTCGTTCTTCATACCTACCACCGGCCGGCACTTACGTAAGTACCTACGTACGAATCGACTAAAACCGCACACCATCTCAGGTGTCATATTCCGGCGTGTAAGGTGACTAAATAAGGCATTTCTCTGCTATGGCCCCCTTCTGATATGGGAGCCTCGAGCCTTTGCAGATGCGTAGAGATGTGGCATCTTTGGCGGTTTTTTACCGTCTCTACCATGGTGAATGTTCTGATGAGCTCTTCCAAGTAATCCCACCCTCTCCTTTCCTATATAGGACAACACGTGCAGGACTTAGATGCCACCCGCATACGGTGCAGAATATTCCATCAAGAACCAAGCGATTCGGCGACTCCTTCTTCTGCCGCACTATTAAGACTTGGAATTCCTTGCCAGCTCACGTGTTTCCTTCCTCCTATAGTCCCGGGTCCTTTAAGCGGGGCGTGAAAAAGCATCTGATGAGGCCGTCAAGCTGAGTGCCACCATTGTAACATGGTACGTGTTGTAATGGTGGCCCTCTTTTCAGAGACTTTGCCTTCAGGTTACCATCAGGCGAGGCGAAGTCAAATTGACGTGTCCTATATTAAAAAAAAAAAATGGGAACTACGAAGTCTCCATCTTATCCCGGAAATGGGAAGCGCATCGCACCACCACCCGAGCCTAACTTAATCTGTTAGTGTGACGGGTCGCTCCACCTGCCAGGCCTGCATAAGGAGGACGAAGGTTGTTGAGTAACCTCTGACGTTTATGTCGCTTCCGTTGCACCGTGCGTCTATCGGGGATCGGCGCCGGAAGAGTCCTAAGTATTTCCCGGGCCCGTTCCGCCGTCTCCTTTGCATTACTTATTCGCAGAAAGAGAGAGTTCACGTATATATCTACACGAAAAAGGCTTTCTAAAGTTTTTTTAATTTAATATATTGTACCTATTCATATTTTTGAAGTTATGATTATTGAACACTTAGAATTTACTTTTTTAACGAAATTACATGCTGAAATTCATTACAGTTTTTATTGCATTACTTACAGATATTGGCCTGCTTGCTAGTCTTCGTAGCTGTGATGGTATGCGCCGAGATGCCACCCAACATAAAGCCCCCTGCAGACTTGCCCACGAACGCCCCAGGTCTACCTGATCATTCTGACCTGCCCGTACCCCCAGAGGCTCCAGGAAAGGACGATGTTTCTATACCTGAAGAGAAGCACGAAGAAAACAATTAACACGGAACCCTGGTGTCCTATCATTTGACAAAAAACAAATGACAAATTTTCATTTGAAAAACAAAATTTGACAAAATTTATACTTGATGCGAAATGAAAGTTTGTCAAATGATTAGTTTTTCAATCGTTGCTTGTAACATGATGTTTTGTCATTCGTTTTTTGTCAAACAAGGGTGAACCCGGAACCCTACAATACGAATCAATTACAGAATGAATTATACCTTAGTATGAAGTGAATAACGTTTATATTTATGTAAGAAGCATAATAAAATCAGTTGCAGCTGTTTGTTTTCTGTTTATTTAGTACCATATATACATATTACTTACACTTTTCTCTTTCCGGGGTAGGCAGAGACAGCAGTCTCTGTCCTCATATACCTACTTCTTGCAACCTATCGTTTTAATATAAGTATCTGCCTATTAATTTTTTGGAATTTATGATTATTGAACACCTGGAAATTACTTTTGTAACGGAATTACCTACATGGTGAAATTCGGGTCCGTAACTTAATTTCGAGAGACATATGTTAGATTACTGGAATATCGACTGAACGATTGTGCGAATAGAGTTTATTGCGAAACAACTTTTTGTCGCCAAACGCTGCTTCGACCGAACGATTCTTCGAATATTTTCGATGAACTGATCTTTCAGTAAATATTGTTTCTGCATTACTTACAGATATTTTGAGTCTTCTACCGTCATTAAACCTTTTATGCTAGCCCTCCGGTTTATATGCTTATGGCCTGTTTCTTTTCCTTTCTTTTGATCTTTCTTTTCTTCTTCTTTTGAATTTCTTTTCAGTGTAGGTGCTTTTAGTGCTATATGTGCTACCTTACCTATAAATAATCACATGATACTATATCTAGTAATGTTTGCACAGGGTCAAACTAACTACGAGTGTTGCCAAGGCATATTCAAATAGTTGAATGAAATTAATATTTATGTTAAAATTTAACTACACCTAACAATTTCATTGATCACCTCAACTTTGTGTCATTTTTTGCCAACATGTTTTCACAAGGCGTCTCTTTATGTCAGAGTCTCAGTTTTACCAAGTCAAACAATTTCTCTTTGAAATTATTTTAAACATTAACATCTTTAAATAAGTATAGGTACAAACGGAGTCGAAACGTTGGGGTCATGGGGTCCGAGCGCCCGCAATCTCTTCAGGGAGATTGCGAAACGTATGATCGACGCTTCTCGTGACCAGAAGGCTGGTCTCTTTTTAGGTCAGAGAATAAGCATTGCCATTCAACGTGGCAATGCTGCCAGTCTTCTGGGAACGTTACCACAAGAGGCATGCGATGCGGAGGAATTCCACGACGCATTTTAATTACATATTATTATTATTCTTTTCTTTTTTTTAAATTATAATTTGTATAATATTAGTTTTAGTCTTAAAATATATTAGTTTAGTTTTCAGTATAGGTACACAATATGAACCACGAAAACAGGAGTGTTAACTCCAAAAAGGAAATATGTGTAGAGTTCAAAAGTAAAGGTCGCCGTTTCATATTTCAACTAAACCTCTTGGCATTACGACGAACATAGATTAGTGTTTACTACCCTACATAGTAATTAATGATATTCAAATAGAACGGCGTCGGTCTGGTTAGCAATTGTTAATTTGATGTTAATAATTTTCAGTGCAGTATAAAAGTGCTTGCACTTTGGCGATACACATTAATTACAGTTTACAGTTCAATTTGGTAACTTCGAAGCAGCAGGAAGGAACATAGCATGTCTCCATTCACAGTAAGATACTATAATATGTCTACTAAGTATGAATAAGTACACCGGGCCAAAGATATAAGTATACACCTTTACATGTGAAGGTGTATGTAAAGGTGTGCCTCATCGTTACTGAAAAATGAATCACCTATAATGAAATTTAATGATTTTCTTTCAGATTTTCTTCGTCATCGCAGTGGCGCATGAAATTGTTGGTGAGTGTAGTTTCTCTTTTGCTGTTGGGAGAATAAAAAGATCAATTTCTCAGAAAGTTAGGGTGCTTTTAAACTGAGAACTTATGAGGATGATGACTTAGCGCTAATAAATTCCTATGATTTTTTGACTTGCATCACGGGTAACATACTTGTTTATCAAATTATTATTTGTTAATTTATGCAATATGATTAAGTAACTTTTTTCTCACTATCCTTAAAAAACATAGTTACACTACAAGTACCTAGACTTGTAGTAATTCACCTATCTTGATAAGTAAAGTCACTGATCCTTGAAACACAGTTCACTAGAATTGGGAGCCGTTTAGGACATTTAGAATTTCGCAGTAGGTACGATATTTCAAATATTTTTTTTTTTACAGGAAAAGTGGTAGATTCACGGGGCTCACAGTCCGCTATCATCTCGCCGGTGTACGTCGGCGGTTATGAAGATAAGGGTCATTATTTAGCCGGTGGTCTCGCGGGAGCTGGTCTAGCTGGCGCTGCAATTGCTGGAAGCTCAGGTCACCTTGGTGGTCCAGTTATCGGTTCGAGCGCAGCGCTTAACAACGCTGCTGCCGCAGGTGCCGCTCATCTTAGCGCGATCCAGAATGCCCAGGCCGTCCACGCGACACAAATTGCTAACTCCGCCGCTGCCGCTATTCAAGGTGCCCGTAACACTGAGGCTGCTGCTCGCGCTGGTCAGGCTAACGCTATTAACAACGCTGCCGCTCTCGATGCAACCCGAGTGGCCAACATTCGGCGAGCCCAGGCCGCTGCTTGGGAAAACGCAAGAGCCGCTGAGGCCGCGAGACGTGCGGCCGCTGCCAGTGCTTCTGAAGTAGCTCGCGCCGCTGAGGCAGAGCGCTTAGCCAATGCAGCTCGCGTGCAAGCTATCGCCATTGCCAACGCCCGCGCTGTAGAAGCTGCTCAAATCGCTAATGCCGCACGTGCTCAGGCTGCCGAAGTGGCTAGGAGCGCTGCTCAGGCACAAGCAATCGCCGATGCCGCTGCCAGGAATGCACAGGATGGTGCTCTACTTCTCGGACATGGTGGTGCTGTTGTTGGGGCTCCAGTGACAATTTTGGCCGGTGGTCTTGGTGCATATGGCGGACTCGGATGGGCTGGACACGGATATGCCGATAGCTATGGCTACAAAGGTATTGGATATGGTGTCAACAAGTGGGTCCACTAGATTACACAACCGTGAATAGATCCAGTGATGATATTGTCTTTGATAAAATTTCAATATGTTTATAATGGTTAGCGGCCATGTGAGATTTTAGACTGATCTAATGTAAATATTGCAATATTCACATTACATTATATTATTGTATCTCGTAAATAAAGTTTAATAAACAAGGAACTTCCTTTAATTTTGCATAATATCTGTCAAATTAATATCTGAAGTTTTAACATAAAAGTAAATGAAAACACAGATACCTAGAAAGAAACACAAAATTGTTTAGGTACTTAATTGGAATCTGGTGTGTAGGTATGGGGCTCCACCAAGATCTTCATGGCTCAAACCATAGCGCGTCGTGGCGTGGCGATTCAGGGGTTATACGGCAGTCACTCCCATACAAACCAACCATGGAATCCCTGGATACAATGTATGTTTTGGATCTTCATAAATCAATGCTTTGGATACAATTGGAATTGACGCTCTTAACTTAACATTCATAGCATGAGCTTTTCTTATAGTCTATTGACAACTTTATAACGATTTTCGACGTAAGAGAATCGAATCTATTACATGCAAGTTGACGCAAGCTTATAAACAAGTGAATAACAGGACGCTATGCAATGCATAGCGTAAAATAAATAGATAGTGTATTTTTATAAGTTTTATATATTGTAGGTACTCGTATTAGGTTTATGTTGATGCATCTCAATTTAAATAATCTATTCTATTACGATGAACACATCGTTATTGGTAAGTACCTACCTCTATGGAGTGGCAGTTTAGACTGCTGCGTAGGTTGTCGTGGGTTCGATGCCTGCTAAGTGTAAATATTTGTATGCACGAATATAGTGTTTGCATTAAGCAGAATGTTTCTATACACAGTCGTGCCTGAAAAGCGATAGTTCAAGAGACCCTAGCCCAATATCGCTTTCGCTTATCTACTTTTTCGCTAATACAGGTAGTAGTAAACAGTTTTGCAGGACCAAGACTAATGCTTGTAAAATTTGTGTGTGTAATAAGTAAATAAATTTAAAAAAAAAAAAAAAATGCGATCGTTTTCGATTCTGCAAAAGCAAAACCACTGTCATACCACGGAAGGAAAACGGACGATGGACCCTAGCCAGATGGACTGACGACCTGCGAAGGGTGGCTGGGACTGGATGCGGAAGGCAGAGGATCGGCAACCGTGGCGCATATTGGGAGAGGCTTATGTCCAGCAGTGAACTGTAATAGGCTAATTGATTGATTGATTGACACTTACACCCGTATTCACAATTAACATACTTCGCTATGCGTACCTACTACCAAAACTGTGCAAAGAACGACAAATTCTCAGTGCGTTCGTTTTGGCAAGCCTTTTTATTCATTGATAACACTTAAGTAATACTTCGTTGAGGGAACGCACTTCGTTAGATACTGCTCCGTGATATTTGTGAATTAATTTTTCATCCCACCATCTCGGAAAGAGTACTTTTTTTCTTCGATATCTGAGTGTAAAAGTCGCTTTTATCCTCTAGAGTGGAAAGTAAATTTGAATTTAGAACATCGTGTGTACTAGGTTTGTGAACTCAAAACATCATTAAACCTATTTACTTCTACCTCTATGGTGCCGATTTATCATACAACTTTTTTTTAATTTATGAAAAACTCAACTCGGAACCTCCTTGGTGTGCCTACTTTTTTTTTTAAATTTGCTTTGCGCGCATAATTTTTTTTTTCACGTCCTATGGTTGAACATTGTTGTTGAATTTTATTTGTTGATATTTTATTATTAGTATTATTACACATAATTATTATACAGCCTCCGTGGCGTAGTGGTAGTGAACGTGGCCGCAACGCAGGAGGCGCGGGTCCGATCCCCGCTCAGTGCAAATATTTGTATGCATAACAAGTTCAACAACAACGGTCTAGCTGCAATGCTTCGATATCGCCTAATGTCACCATTGGGTTGTGGAGGTCACATGGCAGTCGCTTTACGAAAAATATCGAGGTCCAGCCAAATCCGCAGTTAAGACTGGTAAAGCGGACCCCGAACTCCGAGGTGAGAGCTTCGGATGCGACTGGGAATTAACGCTAGGAAGAAGAAGCATTTCATTATTTCCTCGCTGAGGTGGGATGAAAAGTTACGTGTTGCACTCGAGTGCAAAGATTTTACACCTTGTGCTCTTTTGATTCCCTCGCTAACGCTCAAGATTCTAATTTATGAATCACTCGCTATGCTCGTGATTCAAATTTAGAATCTTTCGCTTGCTCGGTCATCAAAACTGAGCACGCGGTTAAAAAGCAACTTTGCACTCTTGTATAACAAATAACTATTACCAGCCCTATGCGCTCGAGCACACTATGAGACCTCACAGTATTGTTTGAGAATACGGGTGTTATTCATTCACTCTACAAAAAGCCATTTAAGACTAAATTAATCTTTTTATGTGTCCGTGGTATGACAGTGGTTTTGAGTGACCTCTCTCTCTATGGAGCATAAAACTTTGTGTAATACTCGTAGCTGGGTATAGTACTTTTATAGTGCAAATAAATAGGTTTTTATATATTACAGTACAACAATTGCGCTCAACCTGTCACTTATAGAAGTATGGATAAAATAACAGTCTCAGTTTTGAGGTCGATAAGGGAAAAACGACTCTCTAGAGAGAGTCGTCTAATAGAATAGAGGTTTCTGTTTCTTACTTATTATAGAGGTTTTGGTTTTTCTAAAATGACGGGACCTGGTGGGAACTACTCTAACTTGTTGAGGTTTCTCTTGACTCTTGACTTATTCAGTCCTCACTCAAGGTTTACTTTAAGTATTTACAAAATAGAACGTGTCCGTATTTCAGAACCCATATTACAAGTTAGTTAGCCTAGCTCACTTGTACCTGAGTTGGTAAAATGCTTGGGCATTTTACCAACTCAGTTGGGTGTGGCTTTCAGTCTAAATAATTTGTCCATGAAGCTGTTCAATTTCTACATTATTCCATTTTTAAATGAAATGGTCATTTAAAAATGGATTAATGTAGAAATTCATGTTGTAGGATTTGCTAAAACAAAACAAGGTACATTTATGTAATCTTACCATTTTGTTAAATTCCGAGTTTTGTTACTTACATAAAATTAAATTTGTAAGAACCATATAAATAACAACCAAGTTCTGTGTTTGCTAAAGTTTATTTAAAATAAAAACTAATTGTGAATATTGCAATATGTATTTATAAATCAATCAGTCCAAAGCACGTAATAAGATCTGTTGCTAACCATTTCTAATGAAGTAAGAGAAATGGCTGCAGATAAATCTTAATTGTCTAAATTAATGAATCTGTTCACCGTAGTTTAATGGGCCCACTTGCCAGCACCATATCCGGTGCCATATCCGGCGCCATATCCAGCACCTCCGTAGCCGTATCCATTTGCATACCCGTATCCACCCAATCCCAGCCCGCCATAGGCACCAATGCCAAGACCACCAGCTAAAATTGCCACTGGAGCTCCAATAACAGCACCACCACGTCCGAGAAGTAGAGCCCCATCCTGTGCATTCCTGGCGGCGGCATCGGCGATTGCTTGTGCCTGAGCAGCGCTCCTGGCCACTTCAGCAGCCTGAGCACGCGCAGCATTAGCGATTTGGGCAGCTTCCACAGCGCGGGCGTTGGCAATGGCGATAGCTTGCACGCGAGCTGCATTGGCTAAACGCTCCGCCTCAGCAGCACGAGCGACTTCAGAAGCACTGGCTGCGGCCGCACGTCTTGCGGCCTCAGCAGCCCTTTCGTTTTCCCATGCAGCGGCCTGAGCACGTCGGACGTTGGCAATTCGGGTTGCATCAAGTGCAGCAGCGTTGTTGATAGCGTTAGCCTGACCAGCGCGAGCAGCAGCCTCGGTGTTACGGGCACTATGAATAGCGGCAGCGGCGGAGTTAGCAATTTGTGTTGCATGGACGGCCTGGGCATTCTGTATCGCGCTAAGATGAGCGGCACCCGCAGCAGCAGCATTGTTAAGCGCTGCGCTCGAACCGATAACTGGACCACCTGCTACAGCCACGTGACCGCCAAGGTAACCTGAGCCTCCAGCAATTGCAGCGCCAGCAAGACCAGCTCCCGCGAGACCACTGGCTAAGTAATGTCCCTTATCTTCATAACCAGCGGCGTACACTGGTGAGAGAATAGCGGACTGCGCACCCCGCGAATCCGCAACTTTAACTGTAATAAAATGTATTCTTATTGCCGGGGTTATAATATCTTCTACATATATTCTACTCTGTGAAAGTATGTAGGTCAAGTTTTTGAATAAAATAAAAAATTCTTAACTTATGCAAAAAGTTATTAGGCACTATCTTACTAGGTGAAACTTAAAGTATAGAGCTACAGCTCTATACTTTTATGCCATGAGTAAAAAAAAACAAAGAAGAATATTGTATCTACTTCAACTTATAATTTTTATGAAACGTTATCTTCCCGCAGTCGGGAAAACCACCATTATCCTAGCCTTTTTAGTTCTGAGAAAATTGGAATTGAATTAATTTTATTCTAAAAAAAGTAATATTACAGAACCTAAGAAAACTCATGACTTGCCCGTGGTCCGATCTAGGCATTCTACTGAGTCAATCCAAGGGCATTTTTTGCTCATGTATAGTAGAAACCCGAATCTAAGTAACTATATAGATATTTTTTTTAATATAAAACGAATAACAATTAAAATTTGCAACGGATTAAGAGAATTTCTAAAAGTTCGCTATTTGTAAAAACCCATAAAAGAAAAAAAAATAATTACCGTCTCCAGCAACTCCATACGCCGCAGCGATGATAAAGATAATCTAGAAAGATATTTTAAATTTTATTTTAGGTCTTTCAATTTCGATACTTATTCAATTTAGAGTCAGCACTGGAATTCCGTCTACAACCGAGCGCCTCTCCCGATTGCATCCAATACCTGCACCTTGCTTGCCTAATTAAGCAGTCCGACTGGGAAGTACCTCCGCCCTATAGAATACCGCGGCTATAATAATCTCGTGTTGTATTCGCGGCGGGGAGCAGGGAAACCAGAACTCACTTGAGAGTTTTTGTGCTTTCAGTGGGAAGTCCAAAGGCTTGTCTTGCTTTTTGTTCTGCACTGACAGCACAGAATCTCTCTGTTCTTACAGGGTCGGCAGCACAAGTGTGACTACCCTGGTGTTGCACACGTCCATAGGCCACGGTAACCACTTTCCATCAGGTAGGCCATGTGTTTGTCCGCCACCTAAGTAATTTATACAAGAAAAATAATCCTACCAGAACCATAGGGTCATTCATTAATCAGCAGGTTATCGTCTGCATGTGAGGTAGCCTTGAGTCCCGATTCGGGACTTCCGAATATCTTAATGGGGTCCCATACACTCCCATCGTTATAAAATTAGTATCTTATCTTATCTTACTGTAAGTGGAGACATTGCGACGGTATTGCTTGCTTCGAAGCAACCAAATTGAACTGTAAAATGTAATTAGTTTGTATCGTAAAAGTGCAAGCACTTTTATACTGCACAAAATATTGTTACAATCAAATTAACAATGCTAAGCAGACCGATGCCGCTCTATTTAAATATCATTAGGTAGGTAACATTAGGAAAACAATCGATATGCAATTATATGCATCTGTTGGTACATTGTCATACATAACTGAACCGAGCTAGGGATGATCGAATGCACAGAATTCCCTTCGATATTCGAACGGCACATGCTGTAAGAACATTTCGAACGATCGTACGAACTCGAAAGCTGAATCCGCGATGAGATTTCAATATCGCATGCTATTTGAGTGACGTCAAGTTGTCGAGCACATAAACTTACATCACACTCATGCTCGACAACGTAACGACACCAAATTTACATCATGCAGAATGAAAATATCACCGCGGATTCAGCTGTCGAGTTCGTTCGATGGTTCGAAATGTTCTTACAACATGTGCCTGCAGTCCCCCTAGAGAATATAGAATAAAAATAATAATAATAAATAAATAAATAAAGTAAGTTAAAAAATAAAGTTTGTACTAGACCTCTTTGTTGACGTCAGAATGATTTCTAGTCATATCAATGTAATTATAGAATTTTTAGTTTTATTTGTGTTTCAAGAATTAATTTACTTGAGTGATTAAACTAATTGATCTTCCATTTAATTATCAAAATTATTAAATTTTCGAGAAAATAACCTCTGCAGAAGTTATCATGCGTTGGTGGATTTTTTTTTAATTTAGGTACTTAAAGTTGTTAATTTTAATAATACATATTGTAATAATATTTCTTGTTCTTCTATTCGATTTAGATACTACCCCTCTAGACAAGTGAATAAAATAGAATAATCAATGTGTGGGATTGACATGTATTTTGACGGTTATAACATTTATGACATCTCCTACTATCTAATATTATTAAACCAATCTCATATTAAATTGGCCTTATAAATCACAGTCAATAAATATTTTCTAATCTATTTTATGCTACCTACTAACGAAGTCTATGCCACTCTAGAGACTGTCTAGGGGTTATTTTTTTTTGTATTCAATTGTAACCTCTATCCAAGTAGGTATACCTTGACGAGCTGTTTAGAACTAAAACAGTGTCGTAGTTCGAAGGGCGAGGTGAAAAACGGTTGATGCAAGTTATGAATATTCGAACAATATTTGCGATACTCGTTTAAAATTCACATGTCAAACAGCAAATCACTCGGATTTATAATGGGTATGAATAAACTGCACATAATTAGTAAAAAAAAGTATCTGTTGCCTACATTGCGTGCCATTAATATGTATTCGAATAATTAAGTGTACAAATCGATTAATTTAATAATCATCAGCTTGGCTGGGCAATACACATTGTCAATATCGAATCTAGGACACTGCAAGCGTATCTAATAAGTGCTAATTATAGTAATTATTACACTTCAGGCCGTTATATAATTTTACAGGTCAAATCTAATCATTTATTTGCATTGCACAGGTTACAGAAAGCTAGTGGAAGATATATACGACTTTCGTTTAGCAACTCATACAACCTATTTAAAGTGTAAAAACATCTAGGCATACATGCAACGTTTACATTTATCAAGTATAGCTAAATGAAGGCTGTAAGCTGTAGGTAAGGCACACATTATTCTTCGGGCAAGAAATACTTACGTCACCTATGGAGCTAATTGCATGCCCAAAACTACATACGATTTGCTCGAAACGCATAAGGCAGCGGACGCAGTACCTAATGTTGTCTGCTGCGTCAGGCCGGACCAGCATGTTGCTGGTGTCCGCTGTTGCTTATATCGCGAATAAATCGTGTGATGGGCGACATGCATAACGCCGTGATCATCTGTATTTGCACGAAACGGTCTCGCTCGCTGCAGTGAAAGACCTCATCATATTCATAAGTGTTACCTGTGTTCCCGTTCGCGAAAATGTTATCTCCACTCGTCGCGGGCCGCGCGGTCTGCGGGTCGCCTTCATTCCCCTTCCGCCTTCTCCTTCACGAGCATCACTTGCTCACAGAAGGAGGCGGCAGCTCACGCATCCGTGTAGCGCACCATCACCATGAGCAAGACGGCAAGCGAGAAAACTCTCACCCCCTAGGGCCGCCACTAGATCCCGGTCCCATACCGAGCACTCGGTGAGGGTGTGCACTGTGCAGCCCTGAGTCTTCGCTCGTGTCACAGTGATGGCACTCAAACACAGGTAATCCCCGATCTCTGTGCTGATGGAAAGTGGTTACCGTGGCCTATGGACGTATGCAACACCAGGGGCGTCACACTCGTGCTGCCGACCCTGAAGAAACCTTCTAATACCTTTCTTTAAGAACCCCATATTGTAGTCGCTTAGGAAAACCACCGCAGGGAGTTCATTCCACAGCTTGAGTGTGCGAGGGATGAAGTTCCTTTCATACCGCACAGTGCGCACCGTTTCCGGTCGCAATGTGTGAGGATGAATTCCCCGCCTATGGCGAGAAGTGCGATGATAAAATGTAGCTGTGGGCATCATGTCAAACAATTCATCTGAGCACAAATCATTGTATAGGTAGGCGGTAGAACACACGCAGTGAGATCACCTGCGTCAACCGGTACAAGAGGCTGCCGTGTGGCCTCTCTAATGCTTCGTTTACATACTCGCGGCAGAGCGAGGGAAGTGGCGAGAGAAGTGGGCAGGGACGTGGTGTGAATGGTATATTCGTCATGCCGCGAGTAGTGCCGCGTATGTTGCTGCGAGTGTCGGCTTGGCGGCGCGAGAAGGAGCGGCAATACTAGCGCGATGAAGCATTCACATACTCGCGTCGATCACACTTCGCATCGAGCGCTCGTTGTGTACGCGCGTGTCACAGTCACAGGATTACTTCGAATTTATTATCATGACAATGACGCAACCAATCGAATGGTCCAACGAAAAATCAATAGAATTTATTGAAATGCTTGCTACGGATCTAATTAAATAATATAGGTAATACATAATTATGTATATAAAAGGTAGGTAGGTAGGTACCTACCTACCAAACTAGAATAGGTAGGTAGGTAGGTACCTACCTACCTACCAAATTAACATAGGTAGGTAGGTAGGTAGTACCTACCAAATTAGCCTGATTACCTACCAAATAGGTAGGTAGGTAGGTACCTACCAAATTAGCCTAATTATACCTACCAAATAGGTAGGTAGGGTACCTACCAAATTAGAATAGGTAGGTAGGTAGGTACCTACCTACCAAACTAGAATAGGTAGGTACCTACCTACCTACCTATTTGGTAGGTAATCAGGCTAATTTGGTAGGTACTACCTACCTACCTACCTATTTTAATTTGGTAGGTAATTAGGCTAATTTGGTAGGTAGGTACCTACCTACCTACCTATTCTAATTTGGTAGGTAACCTACTTACCAAATTAGCCTAATTTACCTACCTACCTATTTTAATTTGGTAGGTAGGTAGGTACCTCTACCTACTAAATTAGAATAGGTAGGTAGGTAGGTACCTACCTACCAAATTAGCCTAAGTATACCTACCAAACAGGTAGCTAGGGTACCTACCAAATTAGAATAGGTAGGTAGGTAGGTACCTACCTACCAAATTAGAATAGGTAGGTAGGTAGGTACCTACCTACCAAATTAAAATAGGTAGGTAGGTAGGTACCTACCTACCTACCAAATTAGCCTGATTACCTACTAGCTAAGTATCTAAGTAGATAGCCTAGCCTAATAAAATGCCTATACTGCATTCGGTTAGGTGTCCACTTAACTAAAGTCGTCCATCTCCATCGCAAGGCGAATACTGTATGCGGGGCAACGCGATGAACATCGCGATGATGCGAGTGTTGGGCAACGCGATGAACATCGCGATGATGCGAGTGTTTGAATGCTAGGGCATTATTCGCGTGAATATTGCCGGCAAGGCGATGAGCAATGCGAGCGGCAGTATGTAAACGCGGGGTAACCACTCCCCATGATGGGTATTACCGCCGCTATTACGGCGTGCCCTTCGCTTGTTTACCAAGTGGTTGCTCCACTCCAGCCCCCCTAGGCAAGTGGCAATTCATTAACCGGAATATTGTAGAATACAATGATGAATGCAAGGGATAAAATAAATGTGTGGGATTGTATTTGACAGTCGTCAACGTATGTCATAACCGTCAAAGTACGTGTCATATTATACGTCAAATCGGATGCATTCATCTTCTTCATTCATTCATTCTATTCTACAATACGCCGGCCAATGAAGTGCCGCTCGTCTAGGGGGACAGTTAAGGGATGTTATTTAAATCTTATTTAGGTTAAGTGATCAATAAATAAAAGTTGTTGCTATTTGAGGAAATTTTAAAGCATTTATTATGCAAACTATTCAAATCTATTAAGATCGCGTAAGGGAAAGATCGCGAGTTCGAGTCCCGCCCGAGTTCTCTTTTCTAAATGTTAATCGATTTGTTACTATTGAACTTAGATTGTACATTTTTATTTCACAGGTATCAAGGTTATATTTGTTTGTCGTTGCTATTGAATTATGAAGCTTCCACGAGGACCTCGGTACACTCGTGGTGTGTAGATGATCCTAGAAAGAAAAAACAATATTAACAATTATATTTGTTTTGGTGTGTGCATAATTCTAAATAATAAGATGTATCTAAGTATATTTATCTTTAGTCTAAAAGCCCAAAGTATATAGTTTGGTTGTAGTGTGTTATTTTTTTTTATTAGGTACAAGGAGATAGTAAATGGCGACCGTCGGTATATGGGGTCAAAAAAGTCCAAGCCTATTTCGCCTGCAAGCCAGAACACGTACAGTACAGCCCTGCTGTTATAGGACCGTGCTCCGGAGCAGGTTTTTCCCTCGAATTGGGAGGTCAGACGGCTGAAATTCTTAGTAGGACAGCGGGCCCTGTCAAGCCTTAAATACAAATTGTTCATGGTATACATGGTATACAAAATACTTACTCATAACCACAGTCTGATCTCAAATTAGAACTGCAACGTGCGCTCCTAAAAAGTCTGCGTGGAACCCTGTCCAAAGACGTGACCTGTTTACAGATAAAAAAAATATGATGAATATAAATAAAACAAGTTAGGTAAGATAATATCCTACCCTATCAATTACAAAAATTAGAAGCCCGTCTATAGTATTTTTGCAAATATATATTTGGCATGGCATCAATAAGATTAATAATAACAATTTAAATAAATGTTTGGCACCATAAATTCACAATTTAATTTTTTAATAATTTTAGAATACTATGTCCATTCTCGTTATTTTCACACACACAGGGGCTTTTTTTTGCTTTACATTCAGGGTCTCCAGTTTTTAATTATCTTTTTTTTTAACTTAGCAAGACTAAACCAAACTTTAAGTAGTAGAAGAATACTTACCATAGACCCTAACTGGCCGTAAGGGGATGCATCCAGCTTGTCCTCAACTATGCCAGAGCCCAGCCTTGATAAGAGTCTACCATAGGACACTAGGCCATTGGCTATAGCGTTTGTGCTGTCATAGGTGAGCTTTTGTAGTGCCTCGGCTATAAAAATAAACGTAAAACACGTTAATAAAGTAAATGGGTTTGTGCTTATTGCCGTCATTTTCTCCGAGAATTGTTTAACAAAAAATCTAAATGAACGTGACAAGCTTATTTCGGGTAGAAAAACTAGAGATGGCACTGTGTGATAATAATAATATGTATGTTTTATGTGAGCGAATAAAAGTAATAATAAAATTATTTATTATTATTAAAATTACTATTTTTAATTTCAAAACCTACTGTGTAGTTTACCAAATATGAGAGAAATTTAATCATTTTTACGCTTTTCAGCTCGCAGCTAGATTTCAAAAGATTTATATACACAGGTAGGTTAGGTAGGTAGATATAGGTACGTATTTGGAAAATGTGGCTATTTAGCCCAGTGACCTGTAAAATACGAAAATCCGCTACTAGCAGATTTTCTTTACCTAGTTTTGAAATTGCACATGCGTTTTAGGATTTTTATTCTTCTTTGGTGAGTCCTTTAGACTGCTAATATTACTAACCTTTAAGTCCCGCACCCACTGCGAGGATGTTGCCAGTCTGAGCAGTTGCTTGCACTAGAGATGAGCCTTTAGCCTTGATCACATCTCCCGTAACCTTCGCAATATCTGACAAGACATGCGTCGCTGCTGACGTAATGTCAGATATATCCGCTAGGATCCTACAATGTGCTGGGTGAGTGATAAAGGCGAGGCACGCGACCTACGGAAGAGGCAGAAAGATGTCATAGTTATGGACAGTTTGAGGGAAGAAAGTAAGAAACAAAGAAAGCAGAATTAATAAGCATTACACTTGGACAAATAGATAATAAATGTATTGTAATAACAACAACAGGGCAATAGGTTCACCCCCTATTACGTGGGACCGAATACAATGATTGGTGAAATGTGGGTGTTAATTTACCTCTGCCTAACCCTCCAGGGATAAAGGCGTGATTATATGTAGATATGTATGTATGTAACAACAATAAAAATGATGAGGTAGCAAATGTAAGGGAACCAGCAGATTAAAATTTAAATAATAGTATTAAAACTTACCGACAAAAATAAGAATTTGAACACCATTTTAAACTTTTGTCTACTTATAAACTATTTATAACAATATACCTATGGTATGGTATGATACCAATATAGTAACTGAACACGTTCATCAGCAATTTTAACATTTTATATCAAAATTCTGCAAATTGAACTAGATGATTAGGGAACGAGTCCGGATCATTAGGACTATATTTAATTTAAAACTAATAAAATTGTAATTACAGAAAGTATGGTAATGATGATTTAAGGTATCAGTTTCGCAATTGTGAAGGTTCTACGCCCGCTTCTTGCAATATTGAATTCTTTAACTTTGTTTAACGGTGTTCTACGAGTGTAACAAAATAAATACACAAAGGCATTTGTTGACAACTTTTATGGTTTTATGATATAATAATAATGTAGGTAGGCTAGGCAGGTAGGCTATGTCCCAGTGGCGAGAGGTCCCTATAACCCGATTCCTGCAGGCTTGCTCTGCAAAGGGTAACCCTGGTGAAGGGGAGTTATTTACATTTATACTCAAATTGTTTTCACCCTCCGCCACTGCTATGTCCTTAGTGGATATGTCATAGCCTGCTTGAAGATGACATGTCTTCATCTAAGTAGTCTTCACTTTACTAAACTTTAACCTATTTCATTTCACAGATAAATAACGGGATCACTACAAAATGTCGTATAGCCTGAAAGGGCGTGCAGGGCCTCTATTCCGCTAAAGTAAAACCACGGTCAGACGCCGCCGGACACTGCAAAAGGCCCATAATCAGGTCAGCATCGTAAAATCGGTATTTTCGAAACCGCTTTTCTCATTATCTATATAATCTACGGATCTGGAATTCACATGCCTGTATACTTACTACAGGATATACAGAGTAACTTCTCCATTTCATAAATTAAAAAAAACGAAGGAAAAAGTAGAAAAGAGGCTCTGCATCACTCTACTTTTTTTATGAAACCAAATATTTTCTACAATATATATCCAAATAATCTAAAATTTCACATATAATATGTTAAAAAAGTGTATTAGCATGACGTGACCTTCTTAGTTAGTAATCGTCGCCTATAAAGTTATCTATTAAAATTGGTTTTACTGATTTCTACGATTCAAATACGAGGGAATGACCTTGAGTAGGTATTTGTATGGTCAAAGTCATTCACGTATGTAATCACCTTAATTTTACACTTTAATGCCGTTAAAGTTAAATTTAATGCCATAATTTGCAGTGTCTGTGGTATGACAGTGGTTTTGCTTCAGTAGAGTCGAGGGGCAGGACGAAACGTCATTTCTCTTCTACCCACCTCGATTCACAAGGAAACCGAAAGCCTGAGTGATTGAATTGCATTCGCCTGCTGCTCTATATAGATCTGCTGTTTTAGTTTGGACAACGATATAGACATATACCGGTAACGATTGTAGGATGCATCGTTAAGTGACTCTTAAACCATTTGTATAATATACAATACCGAGTGATACTATGGGTTTTTGGGTTCAGGTCGATATTGTTTCAAAATTGCTTTAGTTTCAGTTTAGTTATGCAATATATTATTTGGCAATGCATATTTTTTCAGTAAAACCGTAGATATTAAGCAGTATTGGGAACTATCGAAAAACCTTGTCAACATTCCTATCGTTTGAACGCAAACATACAATATCTATGACATAAAAAATAATCATTTAGGTACCTACTTAATAGTAGTACAACAAATAGTAAACACTAGTAGTAGAACACTAGCAGGTGAACAAACTCTCAAAACTCCCACTATTTCTTAAGGCTAGACTCAAAGATTATTGTAGTTTTACCTTCGTCCAGGCACCAACCAGGGGCCTTACACAAAGTGACATTATATTAGAACCGCCAGTAGAAACGTTCAGTACTTAGTATATTTATGGCATTGACATAATAATCATCAACAAGACTATGCAAAAAATTTAAGAGTAAAACTGTTAATAAATTATTTTTAATACCTATAAATCAATTACTCATCGGGTGTAATGTGATTATTAATAACGAATAGAAACGGATTCGTTTCGTACCGCTTCCGCCAATAGAATGTCACTTTACTACACGCCCAGTATCTACTTATTTTTGTATTCCTCGCAAATTCTGTAGACTTCACTCCGTAAGATAGTAGTGTTCCTTATAGTGGCTGGCAATTTTTCTCGGATTTAAATATCTTCTGTTATTCTTCTCTGCATTCACTACGAAACCAAAGAGCAGGTTAAAAACTGTACCTACACTGTACACAAAAGTAATTGTCGGGTAAAAGCGCTCTACTTTTGGGGCCTGTCACAAACTGCATAGGTAAGTAAAGGTGCGTACAGATCATGTAACATGTTGTATAACTTGTGTTATATAACACGTCCACATTATCTAACATTGTTTTATAACTTTGCAACATTGTACTAACTTCAGTGTCTACATTACTGAAACATGTTATATAACATGTTATATAACATGTTATGCTATATAATTTGTACGCACCTTAAGGTAAGAAAGCCACATTATTTGTGAGTCTCAGCTATAGGAAAGGATATGAACCTGACAAGATAGATAAGATTCCCATAAGTTGCAGGAAACTGCCACGAGCATGAAAAACTATTGTAATCGTAACGGAACGGAACATTGCGATTGGCGGTCTGCCTACTGTGAACCTGTGTGTATGTGAAGCCTTCCAATCCCAATGCTCCGTTCTCTCGATACATTTGCGTTACGATTACGATAGTTTTTCGTGCTAGTGGTACAGAATTCCACGCTGCTTGAACCACGAGCAATAGTTATCCATACTAATATTATAAATGCGAAAGTAACTCTGTCTGTCTGTCTGTTACGCTTTCACGCCTAAACCACTGAACCGATTTTTACTAAATTTGGTATAGGGGGAGTTCAAACCTTGAGAAAGGACATAGGCTATGTTTGGTCGCGATAACCGACATCCACGCGGGCGGGACAAACGTTTGTTTTATAAAAACAAACGTTTAAGTATTCTGAATAAATTAATAAACATGTACTGTACCGATTTGATTGAAGATCCACCTAGGACCGCGGCTAAAGTCAGCTCTGACTAATGCGTTAATGCGTTTAATAACATATTCAGTTTTCGTTTTAAACAATATTTTTGCCGTATGCCGCAGGGCTACTGGAATTTCAAAGGAATACGCTGGTTGGTGAAATATGGTGTAGCATACAACCTGGAAGACGCAAAGAGGATACACATGATACTCCATTAAAACCAACTTAAACCATATTTTACCCCATACGAGGCCTCACTAAGTCACGTATTCTAGGATGACAATCAATCCTAAATCTCGATTTATCTAAGGACAAATTGTCAGATTGTCTATACTATACCATGGGCCCTCAGATAAACCGAGATTCAGAACTGAGTACCATACTTAGAATACGGGCCTGATCGGGTGCAAACCCACCTCACATTATAAAGCTAAAATACCTGCAATAGGTAACAACAGAGTTATATATCAACTATTCACAGACGATGAATTAAATGTTACAATTTGTGAATACATTACGTATTTAAAAAATAATTGTTCAAGAACACTCACCACACTTAAACTTAATATTATACCTTGCAACTTCATCCTGAGGTATCACTAAGTATAACTAATTTGCAGTCAAGAACACAGTTCCGTACTGCTTTCTATCACAATGGCCATTGTAGCATCATAAATATTGAGTCACCCTATATAGCGTGCGATGATACTTAATAACATGGGTTAAGTTAACAATGAAGTAATTGTAGTAATATTTATTTTCAGTAAGTAATAAACGTTGCCGGCCATCTGGTTCCAATGAATAAAGGACGAAAGGATCGCATCCTGTATAATATGTAGCAATGTTACAATGTAAACTTAGGGTCACCACACATTGAAGCGGAATCGAAGCGAAGCAGTAATTTTCTAAACAATAATACAATCGATAAGACGATTAATCGCACGCATTTGACCCACTATGTCGTATATATGACAGTCGTCAACGCATATCATAAACTTCACAAATACGTGTCATCTACGTAGGTACATGCAATAATTGATTGATTGTTATCCATTTTAATATTGATCATATTGATAGATATTTTAAGTAACAAAAAAATGTTTTCAACACTATTTGGGTAATTTCACGATGCCAAATTTTTTGCTAATTTCGGTGGCAGTTTTCAATCATGGGTTTTCCGATGAAAAAAAATTTCAATGTTCTTTTAGGACACTATATACTACTAGATATTCTAAAAGAACTCCATTCAATTTTTTCATCGGAAAACCTATGATTGAAAACTGCCACCGAAATTAGCATAAAATTTGGCATCGTGAAATTACCCATTTAATTATTGAGTGTAAAGCACCTATGATAGGTCAGGAGACTACCATGTCTTCAGTCAAATTATTCATATTTTGATTATTTCAGTTAGACCAGATAAAAAAGTATATTCCAGAAAAAAATACAAATAACATCAATAATTCCCTACCTATTTGTATTGAATTAATTCTTCACCAACCGGGATGAAACTCATACTGACACTCCTAGAGTGCACTGTCCTGTCGGATCCGTAGAGCTTCATGGTGTGAAACCTTTGAACGCGGTAGCTGCCATACTTGCCTTTGAAGACTGGCGGATAATACTCATCCCCCACTAACTCGGGATCTTCTTAAAGAACTCCTTTATAGACAAGATACAAAAATCCACCCAGTTAGGGCTCAGTTGTGTTGTCTTGACAAACTGTCTACTATTACATAGTACCTATTTAGCGTCAGAAAATAAAATTGGAAGGTGACCATAGGAAATCCTAAATTGCATAAATCACAACACTGTCTTGTTTTACATTTACATTTGCCATGTTACTATGGCACCTAGGAGCTGGTCTGATGATGGAGAACGAAGGTGGCCATAGGCAAGTATAACAAAATAGCCGCGGACGATCGTGAATATCCGACCCCATGAAGCATTTTGCTTCGTAGGCATTAAAACCTTATAGACATTAAACTTTATAGGCATCCTGCGTTTTAGACATTGACTTTAGGCAATTTGCTTCATAGGCATCGTGCAATTTAGGTAATTCGCTCAAAAGGGTATGCTTCTAGTGTATTGTGACACGTAAGTATGTTTCCGCCTTTCTTCTTCCTCCTAGCGTTAATTCCCAGTCGCATCCGAAGCTTTCAGCTCGGAGTCTGGGGTCCGCTTTTACCAGTCTTAACCACGGATTTGGCTAGACCTCGATATTTTCCGTGAAGCGATTGTCATCTGACCTCCACAACCCAATGTTAACATTAGGCGATATCGAAGCTTTGCAGTTAGACCGTTGTTTTTGGATTTTTGAGGGCTCCAACTACCCGTAACGACTGCCATAGATGTTCTCATGGCAACCGGGACCGACGGCTTAACGTGCTCTCCGAGGCACGACCAGACCATTGCAAATACTCATATTTCATTCACACAAATATTTGCACTGAGCGGGGATCGAACCCGCGCCTCCTGCGTAGCGGCCGCGTTCACTACCGCTACGCCACGGTGGCTGTTTCCGCCTTTATGGTGACAAAAATCACTAGTACGCGCACCACCTAAGGTGGGTGCTTATATTATAGGTATGTATGTATAAAGAGGCTGGCTACCGGTATCGGCATTCTACCCCGACAAGTTTAGTTTCCGTAACAACAAAAATTATGATGGTTCGTCGTAATCGTTCTAACACCACTTCTGGTAAAAAAATCACAACGCATTCGCGCCCCTATGATTAAGAACACATGGGCGCGAATACTTTGTGTTTTTTTTTGACAAACGACGAATTGATATGATGGCAACCGATATTCGATACCGGTTGCCTGTTTCTTTTATATTTTGTACCCTTACTCGTAACTACTCGTAACTACTCGTAACTCATACTAAGCTCCCACCAGACACACTTTCTAATAAATCCAGTCATCTCACAATCATGTATAATTAAAAATAAAATTAATAATATAATTACAGCATTGTTAACCATCAATAAAAACATTATTTTTATAACATAACACAAAAAACCGCGGTAGCCTAGTGGTATGGGTAATGGACTGCTGAGACGAGGTCTCGGGTTCGATCCCAGGTATTACCATGGCACACACCAATGACTTTTCGATGCTTTTCGAAGTTATGTGTGTATTTATCGCAGGTTTATAAGTGCCCGGTTAATGGCAATAGGCTCGCCACCTATTACATTGGGACCTAAACATAAACGGCGAAATGTGGGTGCTAGCACCTCTGCCTACCCCTTCGGGGATAAAGGCGTGAGTTTATGTTATGTATGTATGTTTATGTTATTTTTATAACATGTAGCGTGGTGGATGTTTGTTGTATCTACTAGGAAACAGTGCAGTATTCTTGTCTTCTTACCTACTGAATATGTTATATTATGTGTGGTGGGGGCTGCGAATGATTAAAACGCAGTGAAGTGTACTTCAAGATGGAGTTATTATATGTTATTTTATTGGTAAGTGTTCATAGAATCATCATCTCAACTCAACAATGTTCCTGGTTGCATCCGAGGCTTTCACCTCAGAGCGCATGGTCCAAAAAAAAAGCCCGCTGTGTTTCTTGGCGGAGTCTTGGCCATTGTCCATTTGCTAAGCTAGGCTTTAGTAATTTATGTTTTGTTGTTGTTAATTTTGACGTTTTTTAAGTGCCGTTTTGATGATCTATACAGAAAAAATGAGTTTTGACTTTGACTTTGACTTTGACTTTGACTTTGACTTTGACTTTGTCCTTGACTTTGACTTGCTTCTTCTCTTTTCGTTTTGGTTTTTAAGGAGGCGACGAATCAGCAGGTGAATCAAGTGGCTAGCAAGTGAGGTAGGCGGGGCTCCAAACGTCTTGGTAGGGCCGGGTCACAAACACCCAAATGTTTGTGGGCAAAAGATAACCGCCTTCCTTCAGACATAAAACGACTGTTTGTTATTTTATTAATATAGAAAAATAAAGATCATCTTTTTTTTTTTCAGATTATTTTTTGCATCATTGTGTGTCAACCCACATGTTCTTCAGATGAACTGTACGATTTCGCAAGACAATCAATTCTTGTACTACTAAGAGAGAAAACGGGATACGCATTTAACAGAATTGACACTATAATTAATTCTCAAATAGGTAGAGATGTGGCTCATTGGGTTTTTCAATACAAAGCAAAACATGTTTTAGACATATTTGAGGTTATTAATTTAAATTATTGAGATATTTCTAGTCAGACGTAGCGTATTATGTTATTATGTAATTGTAATAACCAGTAGTGTTAATTGAAAATTTTACATGCTGCAGTTTGCAGTTAAACATACTGTGCTTATAAGTACATATTGTAAGGTAAGATCCGTAATAAATTTATTCTTATGCTTCCATTCTTAAAGATAGAGTAACGGCACAGTCTTCAAATAGGTATTGTTAAAATAGTGTAGTGCATAATATTAACATTGTTTAATTAGTTTTTAATAATGCATTGTTAATTTTTTTTATATTGAATATTTTATTACACCTACTTTGTGTTTTTATTTTTACATAATCAATCAATTAGCCTATTGCAGTCCACTGCTGGACATAGGCCTCTCCCAATATGCGCCACGTTTGCCGAACTGTTTTACATAATAAATTATTTAATTCTTGATTAATTAAACTAATTAAACATAAGATAGAATATTTACGAGAATAAAGAAGGTACAAAGGTAGGAATAAACAGTTCAAGCGTCGAAGAATTCTTCAGGATCGCTGTCGACTGGTAACCCAAATGGTGGCATTTGCCCGTTTGAAGGTAGTTTGATGATAATCTCTTGTGCAAATAAAAGGCCAGCTCTTTGGTCATGCGAAGCATGGGAAAGCGTGGGAAATGGCAACCAGTCACTTTACTTTACCTCGTGGGTATTTTGACCCCAAACGACTCATACACCTTTTCGCAGCAGCGTGCGTCGCAAGGACGGCATTCCAAACTACATATCAATCCTCCTATAACAATTGGTTACATGTATTATCATGTTCTTCTTCATCCTAGCGTTAATTCCCAGTCGCATGCGAAGCTTTTAGCTCGGAGTCTGAGGTCCGCTTTACCAGTCTTAACTACGGATTTGGCTAGACCTTGATATTTTCCGTGAAACGATTGCCATCTGACCTCCACAACCCAATGGTAACATTAGACTATATCGAAGCTTTCTTTTTTTTTTTTTTTCTACAACATTCTACTCAACGCTATCTAGACCCATGGTAAGCTTAATTAACTTGTGTTATGGAATCTAGAATGCGGATATACATACTTAAATACAATTTTTTTTGTAAATACATACATATTATACATAGAAACACCCAGACCAATGCAAATATTTATATTCATGCATACAAATATTGGCACTGAGCGGGGATCGAACCCGCGCCTCCTGCGTAGCAGCCGCGTTCACTACCGCTACGCCACAGAGGCAGTCAACTTATGACCGTTGTTTTTGGACTTTATTTTAGGACTCCAACTACCCGTAACGACGGCCATAGATGTTCTTATGGCAACCGGGACCGACGGCTTAACGTGCTCTCCGAGGCACGACCAGACCAATGCAAATACCCATATTTCATGCACACAAATATTTGCACTGAGCGGAGATCAAACCCGCGCCTCCTGCGTAGCGGCCGCGTTCACTACCGTTACGCCACAGAGGCTGTCTGTGTATGTATTATCATATTTACGCCGTTAAAGGATCTCTGCAGATGCCACAGCAGCACAAGCACAGTCTGTCGAACTTGGAAGATATTAAGGCGCAAGGGTAACGAGTCATGTTGCTTCCACACCGTAGGCCTCCCATCTTTCAAGGCACTAAATATCCACCAAATATCCGTCAAGTGTCTTGCCCTCGTCGCCACCAAACCAACTGGCTCAAGCATGGCTGGGACGCCTGCGGTGACCAGAGTCGGTGTATAATACCCCTTAGGTTTGCATGACGTGGCATACATCCTGCGCCTGCTGCCTCATGGTAGGCCGTGATGTCCAGGGCTGTCGACTGTTTCTCCACTATGACAGCGATGAGGAGAGATACAGGGAGCACACAAACGAAGATAGGTTGCAATTTTGAATGTCCTGTCGTCTAACATAGTGCCTATGTTGGACGACGGAAGAGTAGCATACCAGTGAAAAATTATTGGCCAGACGTTTATTTATGATAGTCGTTACCGTATGTCAATCCCATATATTATATTGATCAGTCTATTCTATTCTTTTCTACAAACGCCTTGCCACTTGTCTAGGGGGAAATTCAAGGGGGGGGGGGGGAGGGGGGGGGGATTGATTTAAAATTAATGTACCGAAACAAACAGTATACAGACATAAATCGGTATTTATAAATCATTATTGCAGCGGGATGACCTTTCTCGATTATTCCATGTATTACTCTGATTACCAGAAGGCACTGTAGAGAGACCGCGTGTGAGTAGTTCTACCGAGTATTTGATATGGTTAGGCATATTATTATGTCTCCACCTTTAGAATCGTAGCTGTGAAAGAAACGAAAAGAAATGATCACTTTTTTCGGTTATGAAGAAGAAAATCTCTGCAGAGTTCTCGAGGGGAACGTATTCGGTCCACCACGACCACGTACGACCATCTAGGCAAACCGTAACTCAGTACTGCATTGAACAAAATCGAAGGCTCGTTACGAGGAAGAAAACCTCTAAGAAAAAATACCCTAATAGTGGTAAAATGGGCAACTTTTTTCAGCGGATCAGATAGATAGATAGATAGATAATTCTTCATTGCACACCATTATTATCACAAATTATAGCACATAGATACAGTTACAGTTATAGGCATAGGTGATTTAGATGTAAGTTGCTTATACGCTTAGAATTAAGTGTGAGATTTTCACAATTTTAGTAACTATTGATGTGTGTTGTCTTATATGTAACCTAAACAAAGATTGTTTTAAATGAACGACAAACTATTTTCAAACGATAATGCAGTGATCAGATGTTTTTAATTTACTCGTAGTTGTGACGACTGATCGACTGCCAACACAAGTGAAAGTAACATGTTTGAATCCGTGGTTCACCTCAAGACAGGACCAAACGTTTCTGACGGCTATTCGAGTTGCCCCCTTTTTCACAAAGCCGGTAATGCTTTATTTAGGTCACGTAAATAATATTGAAAATAAAATAAACACAATCTATAAAATAAACTTACCTATTGAATAAACCTTGACAATGCGATGTCTTATTATTTTTGGCTTAGAATGACCCTACAATAAGCATTGTGCTGATAAACAACAGAATTCTTCCCTCTTTTTGTGTCGAGATGTGTCTGACTAATGATTACCTAATGCTATCTATCAGTTAGAAATATCTCAAGATGGAGTTAAGACGTGCTGCGTTATTGGTAAGTTAACTTCTCTACAATAGTTACTTTTTTGTATGTGGGTCAATCTTCATAGGTAGTTCAAATTTAAGATCTTCATCATCCTTGCGTTAATTCTTAGTCGCATCCGAAGCTTTCACCTCGGAGTCTGGGGTCCGCTTTACCAGTATAACTGCGGATTTGGCTGGACCTCGATATTTTCCGTGAGGCGACTGCCATGCCATCTGACCTCCACAACCTGTTCAAATTTAAGATATCCGAAAGAAAAAAGTACCCGTAGTGTAATATTGAGACCCGTACAGTTTTTTTACGTTAATTCAGTGGAAGATATTTAATACTTTATTTTATAAATAAAAATGGATGTTGCTAAGCGTAAAACTTGAGAACTAATTCTGATTTTTTTATTCGCTTGTTCCTTATGTTTCTCGTTATGTTTTATGTGTGAGAACGTGAACAGTAGGCACATGCTGTAAGAACATTTCGAACGATCGAACGAACTCGAAAGCTGAATCTGTAGGCACATGCTGTAACTTGCATCTCGAATGATCGAAGTGAGCTCGATAGCTGAATCCGCGGTGATTGGTCAATTTCGCGAAATTGACCAATCACCGCGGATTCAGCTATCGAGCTCACTTCGATCATTTGAGATGTTTGTTACAGCATGTGCCTGCTGCAGTGATATTTCAATATCGCATGCTGTTTTGGTGATGTCACGTTGTCGAACACGTAAACATACATCACCCTCATGCTCAAGAACGTGACGACACAAAATTTACAGCAAGCAGAATGGAAATATCGCCGCGGATTGAGCTGTCGAGTTCGTTCGATCGTTCGAAATGTTCTTACAGCATGTGCCTACAGAATTCCACGCGGGGAATGGGAACTAGAATATACTTCTACACGGACGAAGCAGTTACCAATTTAGTAAGAATATAAGGGACACGAAACCAAGTGCGCCATGGACTGCAGGGGGGCTCCGCAGTCAAATATGATTAAGCCTGCGTCTCGCTTACCTACTATTTAGCCTATTATTTTATTTCGCCTATTATTTTATTCGCCTACTATTTTTTGTTTTAGATAGTTTTATATGTCAATACTACCTCAGACGTTTATCATTTCGTCACTCAACATCCAAAAATTTTTATCTAATAAATGTCCTTTTTTTTTTCAGATAGTATGTTGCAGAACTATTTTATGTCGTCCAATTTCGCACGCAACGCGTGCAACTCGTGCAACAGCTTCAACGCCTTCAACGCCTGCTTTAGATGACGAATTGCCAAGCTTCGCTGTTCAAACTGCTAACGTACTACTAATAGAAAAGACAGGTTATATATTTGACGCAATAGAGGCTATATTCAATTCTCAGATAGGAACATATGCTACATGGATTTTTGAATATAAAACGAAATGTATTGTGGACATGTTACGTTATTTTGAGCCATAATTATAAGATTTTACTAGTCCAACTGTGCAGGTAGAGGAGAATCGCTAAGGAAATACATACGGATTTACCGAAATCTCAACACCTGATGCTTTCCTCATCACTTAATATTCAGTAGCGAGCGTACTGACTAACATTTGGTGGCAAAAACAATATTTAGACCAGTGATTTGCCGAATACCTTGAGTTCACCGTAATCCAGTAAGTACTTCAAGATGTTGAAGTAAAGTTTAAAAATTGGATTTGTTGTAAGTCACTTGAAAAACCTTAAAATTTAAATCGCATGTTTTAGTCTCGTTAAGAAAATAAAACAACAAAATGTTCATGTATCTGTCGCAGCCAACTAGCCTTATCAGCCGTTCAATTAACTGCCTAGGCTGTTAACTAAATGGCGCCGTTTAATCAACGACCTGAATTATATTCAGCCATTTATTTAAACAGCTAGGCAAATGACTTGGATCGATGACGTTTAATTACTTGCCTAATCATTTAATCAAACAGCTAGGCAAATCTCTTGTTTCTGCATGGTTATCAAAACTTGCACTGCTTTTCTCAATAAACCTATCACTAACTTTCTGTCTTATTTCTGGGTGGTACCCCATCGTACGAAGGGCCTAAGCATTAGCTTGCCAGTTTGTTAAATGTTGTAACAAACGATACGGCTGAATATCATTCAGGCCGCTAATTGAACGGCGTCGTTTAATTAACAGCATGCATTTAATTGAACGGCTGATTAAGCTAATTCGCTACGAAATATTAATTTTATTACTTAGTGGATAGGTGCTGCATAGCTCTCAGGATTGCTGAGAGATACCGTGTACAACAATGTTTTTATACAATTAGCTATATTGGCATACAGATTTTTGCTAGAATTTCTATTAAAATCTGTATGTGTTTTTATTGTAATGCAAATTATTATAGTTATCTATTTAAATTAGTAGAATAAAACAAATATTTGTTTTTGTTTGTTGTGTTGTTTAATACTAGTGTTTTTTTAAACCTATTTCTTTTGAACCTACTCGTAGCTTTTTTTTCTATAGGTACACTTGCCTACAGACCGTGTTGTTCAGTCATTTTCCTCCCTTTTGTTCTGACAGATTCGCCTTGTTGGAAGAGAAATTGATGTTGCTGCTACTGCTAACTTCGATTTTACAACAGCATTTGATTCAGTGAAATATAACAGATTACGTAAGAAGTTAATGTTTAAGAAGTTAGTAGGCCTCGGTTCAATCCAATTATAATTCTGTGTCAGTTACATATCGGCCAATAGGAATACGTATGTAAAATATACAGGAAGTACATCAATGTACGCGGGGTCGCTCAAGGAAGCAACTTTGGGCCCTTGTAGTTCTAAATGACATAAGACCTCAGATTTACGCCTATTTATGTGACCTTCTTTTCCGAGACTTTGCCTTCAGCTTGCCATCAGGCGAGGTGAAGTCAAATGGCCGTGTCCCTTATAAAAAAAAACCTGCAGCTGTTTCTCACAAAACAGAATTTAGATGACTGTGCCAATGTACAAATAAATGCATTAACTTAAATTATGTACTTACCTACTTAGGCAAATATCCACACCAGTGAGATTCTGTTTACGTAAGAAAGATAAAAAACCACATACATATTTTATTATATTAAGCAATATAATTAAGAGACCTTTGGTTTTTATCACATTTATATTTCAATATAAAATATAAACTAAAATCAATAATCCTACTTTTAGTACATACCACAAAAACTAAACTAACCTAGACATAGGAACACTTGACCTTGATCTACAACTGACACTGGTGCCGATTCTGTTGTAACAAATTTTTTTTTATAATAAAAATATTATACGAGACAAAAATACATTGGTAGTACATTAAAATTCATATTTGATATTATTACTTTAAAGGCTGTCTTTAATTTAATGCTAAATGTTTTGGAGTGTCGAAATTCGAAAAATGATCATTAACTACTTTGGACATTTTGTTCAACGACTTGCTCAGCAGAATCGTTAACGATTGAAGTATGTAAAGAATACTAGAAGTTTAATTCAGTGTTCTGTACAATTTTAAAACAATTCCTAAATGTATTCATGTTGCTCATTTTTTCGCAATGTAGAAGGTCCCCCTTGGTCCTGGATATACTTGTGGTGTATTAATGATTCTGTGAAGAAAATACATTGCATTAATTTCAGAAAACAAGTAATGAACTAAAGAATCCGTTAAAAAGTAATTTTATTTTAATGAGTGAGATTTGCGTAAACTTCGAACTAAATGACCCATTAGATGTAGTAGTATTTCAACTCAAACAATCAATTAGCATATTATATTTCGCTGCTAGACTCCTCCAAATGTGATTTTTCAACTATGGTATGTGGAATGCATTGCTTCTAAGAAATTATAACTTTATATTTACGAAAGCGTGATGAGCTTATATTTGGTAAACATTTTCACATGAAACCTATAAAAATAAAATATTCTTGATGGAATGTGTTAGGACACCTAGTAAGTCATCTTATACACATTGATTCCAATACTTGATAACGGCAGGTCAAAAAAGGTCACTTTATTGGAATCGTATCAGGATAATAATTTGTCATGAGACGATATTTATACGAAATTAGAATCAGCTTAGTAAATGAAATATTGTGATTCTGTTCATATGAGTGACCATTTAACAATTTTTATAGGAATCAATTGAGATCTACTGGAAATTGATAAAGTTACTCGTTTTTAGTGGAAGTTTTAGACCCGCTAATCTTTCTACAGCTAATCGATGAACTTCATAATCATCACACTCGCAAGTATAACCTCGTAGTTCTTAGGTACAAAAGTATAGCAGTACCTATATGACTGCATAATATAAGACCTTACTGCAGACCTTCTATAATGATAGAGTTGGTGATGACAAAATACTCACTCATAAACAACAGGTGATCTCCTTGCTAAACCTTCCTTGTAATTGGCCAATTTCCTGGCACGGTATGCCCTGGCCCTGGCTTTAGAGCCGTTCATGAGCGTCTTCCACAATAAAGGCGGGTTATCGTAAATGTGCTTGGATGGCCGAACTTTAAACTGTACAACCTCCTGTAAAAAGGAATAATATTTATTGAAACAAACGAAACACAGAAAGTCGTTTTTGACGATCCATTTTAATACTATCAAAATGTTTTAAAGGCTTTTTAGGTATTTTTAAGCAATTGTTACTTAAAACAGACGGATCGAGCAAGCAAATGTGTCTGAGGGTCATACACTTTGCTTAATTTCGTCTTCAAATCCTATAATCGACAAGATCTTTCGACAACAATCCGGTACACCTGCTGGTTTACGGGCAAAGCTCTGGTGCAGGTTTTCCTTCTGAGGTTGATCAGATGGCAATCATTCCAATAAAAGTTCAGATAAGCTATATCAGGAAGAAAAAGTATAGGTGAGCAGACCTTCTCCAAGGTGCAAGATTTGGATAAAACCGGGATCGTGACGATGATATGATGACGTGGAGATTAAAATATAGCATTGTAACGAATTTCTAAAACTTACCTCATCACAAGGAGCCACATTCACGGGACACGGTTCGTAATCTTCTTCCACCACCCTGCCTTCAGGAGTAGAGTAGTTGGGGGTATCACCGGTGATGGTGTTGCCTGCCTTAACTATACTATTACCGATGGAATACAAGCCATCCGCTACAGCGCCTTTGAATGAAGATGCTGCTTTACCAAGTTCACTGACTGTAAGAACAAATTCAATATTATTTTTTAATCTATAGAAACATACTTATATTAAAATATGTAGTAGCGAATTTTGAACGTGCACAGTATTTGTATATTGATGAAAATTAGCAGAAATTTATTCTTGAAACAAAATCTAATCACAATCGTATCGGAGTCGGTGAATTTCATTTGGTTAAAATAGGAGAAAGAAATTAAGTAAAACTAATAATTCCTAATACAAACGCGTGGGTTGACGACACGGTTGGTAAGTTGGGAATATCGGCTGTACTTTTTATAATAAAATGAACTTTAGTTTAGATAGACTAGAATTTGGACTCTTACTCTCTTCAGGTAAACATGATAGGAGTCTCTATACAGGGTGGAAGATTTTAACCTTACCTGGAGGGCAAGTACTTTAAATACTGGAGACAGCTAATTTCACTCAAAGGAAACATTCCTTTATTTTTTTAAAGAAACAAAACTGCATTCATAGTTTTTTGAAAATTCCCTTGCCATGCCCGGTAATCGAACCGACTAAAATCCAAAAAAATAACATCCTGTATTTTTATAGCATCAATCGATAGTGTCAATCATGAGGATCGAAACTCTCTAATAAACATGGTAAATTAAATGAAAGGAAGTCAATAAAATCTTAACTTATAAATTCCATTCCAACAGATACAGTACTTTTGCTCAACGTGCCATCACATACCTTATCAACAATAACGCCATTTATTTAGTAAAATGAGTACTAAATGACTAAACTTTGATTCCGATTTAGAATGTAACGTTATTGTGTGACTGCATGAGGTAGTCAAGTCTCCCGATTTTTTTTTTTATAAAGAATATTAGTAACCGAAATTACTAATATTCATGTTAACCCCCCCAAGTAAGCTAAATTGCTTGTACTGGGAGTGGGTTCACGTCTGTAGTGTAATGGTCAGGATTCGAACCCGGGACCTCTCGATCGTAAGGCTGACTCCTTAACCACTAAGCTACCGGCGGCGACGCTACTATTATGTCGATTTAGGTCCAAGATACGTGTCTCGAGGTATACTTGGTTGGGCTTGGAAAGCACTTCGTGGTACACCGGGCAACGGAATTGCCTTATTGGTTCGTCTTATAATACGTTAATTGAGACTTTTGAATTAACCTGAGACGGCATGCGGTTTTAGTCGGTTTGAGTCGGTTTGAGTCGAGAGAGTAAATACCCCTGCTGGCCAGTGAGGGCCAGCCATGAAAAACAGGGACAAGTAATTTAAATATGGAATTTTATCCCTACTAATATTATAAATGCGAAAGTAACTCTGTCTGTCAGTCTGTCTGTCTGTCTGTCTGTCTCGCTTTTACGACTAAACCGCTGAACCGATTTTGATGAAATTTGGTATAGGGGTAGATTAGACCTTGAGAAAGGACATAGGCTATGTTTGGTCGCGATAACCGACATCCACGCGGGCGGAGCCGCGGGCAAAAGCTAGTTCTTAATATGATAGGTTATGGATCCTTGAGTTAAGTTCTCTATTTTGTTACATCAAATTTGAAAATTGAATTTTCAGGGATTTCCTTTCATTTAATTAACCATGTTTGTTAGACAGATTTGATCCTTATGGTTTATACTATTGATTGATGTCATAAAAATACAGGATGTTATTTTTTCGGATTTTAGTTGGTTCGATTACCGGATGTAGCAAGCAAATTTTCAAAAATCTATGAATGCAGTTTTATTTCTTTTTAAAAATAAAGGAATGTTTTCTTTTAGTGAAATTCGGTATCTCCAGTATTTAGAGAACTTTCCCTCCAGGTAAGGTTAAAATCTTCCACCCTGTATTAGCGCAATTTCGCTCTATCATGAGCTGCATTGGCATTCTTCAAATAGCTTGGGTTTTATCATGATAATTGAATTAATTGATTTTTGATTGAAAGCAAGCTATCCTAACATTTAACCAAAAACTCGGTCGAATATAAGAATCTAAATACCAGAACTATGTTTTCAGCATCAGGAGTCCAGAGCTAACTCTAGACCCAGTTCGACTAAATTATAATATTTGATTGTGATAAATTTTATTTTGTAAACGTATCTTAATTGCCGACAACCCTTTTCTCTATATCCTTTATCTCATCTTGCAATAGGTAATGTAGTCAACAATCTCGAAAAGTCAACCCAAGCCTTCGGTCCTACCACTGACAGCACAAGACTTCTCGAGTAAGCCGTGGCTTACCCACCGCCACAGCTACCCACCGCCGGGAACACAACACAAGATTGTTATAACCGCGTTATTATTGTTATATCCCCAGTCGGACTGCTTAATTTGAGACGGGAGATACCGTCGTGTCCTACCAAAACATCTAAACAAGACATAATGGCGTTCTTGATAGAAACTCTTACCTTCGATGCCCGCGCCCACAGACGCAATAGACGCCGTATCAGCTGTAACTCTCCCAAAAGCTTTGGTCGTATCAATAATCGCCCTTGGTATTACGGTGAAAATACCCTCAACAGCATTTAATATGCCAGTTAAATCTCCACGTGCGGATTGAATGTTGAAAGAGAAGCATGCGAACTGTAAAAAGAAGAAATTGTGGACGTTGAAACAAGGTCTGTGACTTCTGATAATAACAATAACCCTTCACGAGAAATTCCACGTGAGCGTAGTCGCGGAAAACAGTTATTAAAAAGTATATTCATTCGAAACTTGATGAAATAGCCTGAGTCTGTCCCATTCTCTTCCCTATCTTTCCTGCTCTTGCTTTTTTCTCGGTTACCTTTTCCTTCCTCTTTGCAACGTGCACGGTGCAACGACCTAGGGACCTTTCCAGTGTTGTAAGGTCTTAATAATCATTTAATGTTCACTTAATTGCTCTGACTAAACAATTAGAAAATAGGTAGGTACAAAAAGTTAATTTGTTTAAACACCTAACTGCATAAAATAAAACTGAGAAGAAAAACTGTAATTCAGCCAGTTCTTTGAATCAATACTCGTACTTAACAAAATTTAAGTGGCCGCGGTTGCAACCTTTAATTATTAAACATAAATATAAAACTGATTCTAGAAATGGTAATTTAAAACGGGAATTATTTTTCTATGTACTAAGTACATTGACTTTGGATTTTATTAATAAAACTTAACTTCCTGGTGTCATTGGATAGCAAACATCCATCCAATCAAGCAATCATCTCGCCCATAAAATTTTATGTCCGTATGGATTGAGGAGCCACTTCAGATTTAAAAAGGAAACTTGCCTCCTTATTTAGTAGGGAAGTAAATAATTTTGTAGGCCGAATTCTGAAATTTGTAGTAAAATATGTCTAAAGTTATATCAATGTGAATGTGGCTCCTCAATCCAAACATCTGAATTGAGGAGCCACCTGAAACACGGAAAGTATTTCATGTACATATTTGAAAATTTTGTATCATTTAGTAGCAATTGTGTATAGTATCTACTAAAAATCTGAGCCCAGTACTGTTTATATTCAAGAATATACAATACGTTTAATGTGGCTCCTCAATCTATACATAAGAGCGTGAATTGCCATGAAAGTTATTGGTCAATTTATATTCCACTGTAAAGACATTTAGTAGCAAGTGTGTTCGAATTTGTAGCATATGAACAAAGTAGTAGAATTGAGTAAATTTAATAAATAATCGCATTTCATTTGGCTCCTCAATCCTGACGTCTGCATAATAAATAACTGACTGTACCTACCTGAGATCAAAACGGAATAAAATACCAGAGACACTAACATTTAGTATAAATGTCTACTGAATACATATGCACAGATCAACATTGTATATGTGTGGTATCTGAAAATTAAATTACTTCTGAATATTCCTTACAAATTCGCTATTAAGGGTGACCATGTTATATGAATTAAACTAGGATGATTAATTTGTGAAAGGAGAACATTCACTCTCCATACATATCTGGGCTAATTTTGAAAGTGCCGGCCAAAGAAAAAAAATACGATATTCTGTTAGAGCTTGTTCTTACTAGCATTTTTTATTATTGCGTCAAAGTTGAGAGATCACTTCCAACGGTTTTATTTGAGTTTAAAAATCTTAAAAATATACACTTTTTAAGATACGAACTATTAAAAATAAATGAAAAATATTGTTCTACATTGGAAGAATAGTTAATAAAAGCAATATAAAATAAACCCTATACTGCATATTGTTGTTTTTCGTCCATTCATTTAGATCCAAAATTGAAAGTGCCGGTCAAAGAAAACAAATATGATATAGAGCTAGAGCTTGTCCTCAACAGCACTTTTTATTACGTCGTCAAAGCTGAGAGACCACTGCCCTCGGTTTTATTGGCGTTCAAAAATCTTAGAAACATATAATTTTTATGATACGATATATTGAAAATGAATGAAAAATATTGTTCTGTATTGGAAGAATAGTTATTAAACGCAATAACAAATAAACCCCATACTGCATATCGCTGTTTTTCGTTAGTTTATTTAGGTCTAAAATTGAAAGTGCCGGCCAAAAAAAAATGATATTCCGTTAGCGCTTGTCCTTATTGGCATAAGCATATAAAAATAAAATACACGAGCAATAATACTGTTTCATTGCACTTCACCCTTCTTGTTTTATCTATGATAATGTATGTATAATGTTGACGAACCTGGACATGACGTGACTGCTATCGTCCACGAATCATCCATAAGGCATTGCCATTAGTGTCTTGTAACTGTGGAATATGATGAACTCATTTACTAAGTTCAATTGGAAATGCACTTTTAACCAATATAAATCAATATTTCTCATTCATTTTCAATAATTCGTAAAAAAAAATGTATATATCCAAGATTTTTGAACTCAAATAAAACCGAGGGAAGTTATCCTTCAGCTTTGACACCATAAAAAAATGCTAATGAGGACAAGCTCTAACGGAATATCATATATATCTATTTGTTTTCTTTGACCGGCACTTTCAATTTTTGAACTAAGTAATTAAATAGTCACACTTTATACTAAATATTGAACCCTAAATAAAATCTCAAGGAATCGATTTAGAACTTTGGTGTAGTAATAAAAAATGCTTACAATGTTGTGTTCTATCAAAATCAAGCACTTTTTTTTAGTGAAAGAAAGTGCCGGCCAAAGAAAAAAAATACGATATTCCGTTAAAGCTTGTTCTTGCTAACATTTAATAATCGGACTACTGATACTAGGGGCACGAATCATCCATAAGGCATTGCCATTAATGCCTTGTAACTGTGGAATATGATTAACTCATTTACTAAGTTCAATTGAAAATGCACCTTTACTTTAACCAATATAAATCAATATTTCTTGTTCATTTTCAATAATACGTATAAAAAATGTATATATCCAAGATTTTTGAACTCAAAAAAAAACCAAGGGAAGTTGTCCTTCAGCTTTGACACCATAATAAAAATGCAAACGCGTACAAGCTCTAGCGGAATATCACATTTGTTTTCTTTGACTGGCACTTTCAATTTTTAACCTAGATAAATGGATGAAAAACAACGATATGTAATATGCGGTTTATTTTTTATTACTTATATGAACTACTCTTCCAATATAGAACAATATTTTTAATTCATTTTCAATAGTTCGTATCATAAAAAATGTACGTTTTCAAGATTTTTGAATATAAATAAAACCGAGGGAAGTGGTCCCTCAATTTTGACGCCATAATAAAAAATGCTAATAAGGAAAAATTCTAGCGGATTTTATTTTCTTTAATCGACACTTTTAATTTTAGCCGTAAATAAATGGACGAAAAACAACAATATGCAGTATGGGGTTTATTTTTTATTGCTTTTATTAACTATTCTTCCAATGTATAACAATATTTTTCATTTATTTTCAATAGTTCGTATCATAAAAAGTGTATATTTTTAAGATTTTTGAACTCTAATAAAACCGTTGGAAGTGGTCCCTCAACTTTGACGCACTAATAAAAAATGTTAGTAAGAACAAGCTTTAACCGAATATCGTATTTTTTTTCTTTGGCCGGCAAAATAAAAATTAGCCCAATCTGAATGATGTCCTTTAATTTTTGGACTATATACCTATTCGGTACAAAGATTCTTCCTAAGTCATTTCTGGTACTAGAAACTATAATGACTTCAAGTAGCTTATATATTATAATAGGCGTTATAGAATGTATCCCTGCGATTAGCGAAGCTGGCATGGGCTACTATAAAATGTACCCAGCGAATGATGAGATGTTTTGTTATGACGACTATGATTCTCACTGTAAAATTCCTAAAAGCACCGACCAACCAGTATTAATTCATTCTTTAACTTATATTGAAATTGACTAGGTACTAAATATCCTAAACTTATGAAGAATCTTTGTACCGAATACCTATAGTCGAAAAATTACATTTCAAATATGAATCATCCTAGTTTAATTCATATAACATGGTCACCCATATAGCGAATTCGTAAGGAATATTCAGAAGTAATTTATTTTCAGATACCGAACATATACAATGTTGATCTGTGCATGTGTATTTAGTAGACATTTATACTAAATGTTAGTGTCTCTGGTATTTTATTCCGTTTTGATCTCAGGTAGGTACAGTCAATTATTTATTATGCAGACGTCAGGATTGAGGAGCCAAACGAAATGCGTTTATTTATTAAATTTACTCAGTTCTACTACTTTGTTCATATGCTACAAATTCGAACACACTTGCTACTAAATGTCTTTACAGTGGAATATAAATTGACCAATAACTTTCATGGCAATTCACGCTCTTATGTATAGATTGAGGAGCCACATTAAAAGTATTGTATATTCTTGAATATAAACAGTACTGGGCTCAGATTTTTAGTAGACACTATACACAATTGCTACTAAATGATACAAAATTTTCAAATATGTACATGAAATACTTTGCGTGTTTCAGGTGGCTCCTCAATTCAGATGTTTGGATTGAGGAGCCACATTCACATTGATATAACTTTAGACATATTTTACTACAAATTTCAGAATTCGGTCTACAATAGTTATTTGTTATACAAGAGTGCAAAGTTGCTTTTTAACCGCGTGCTCAGTTTTGATGACCGAGCAAGCGAAAGATTCTAAATTTGAATCACGAGCATAGCGAGTGATTCATAAATTAGAATCTTGAGCGTTAGCGAGGGAATCAAAAGAGCACAAGGTGTAAAATCTTTGCACTCGAGTGCAACACGTAACTTTTCATCCCACCTCAGCGAGGAAATAATGAAATGCTTCTTCTTCCTAGCGTTAATTCCCAGTCGCATCCGAAGCTTTCACCTCGGAGTTCGGGGTCCGCTTTACCAGTCTTAACTGCGGATTTGGCTGGACCTCGATATTTTTCGTAAAGCGACTGCCATGTGACCTCCACAACCCAATGGTGACATTAGGCGATATCGAAGCATTGCAGCTAGACCGTTGTTGTTGAACTTTTTATGCATACAAATATTTGCACTGAGCGGGGATCGGACCCGCGCCTCCTGCGTTGCGGCCACGTTCACTACCACTACGCCACGGAGGCTGTATAATAATTATGTGTAATAATAGGTAATAATACTAATAATAAAATATCAACAAATAAAATTCAACAACAATGTTCAACCATAGGACGTGAAAAAAAAATTATGCGCGCAAAGCAAATTTAAAAAAAAAAAGTAGGTACACCAAGGAGGTTCCGAGTTGAGTTTTTCATAAATTAAAAAAAAGTTGTGTGATAAATCGGCACCATAGAGGTAGAAGTAAATAGGTTTAATGATGTTTTGAGTCCACAAACCTAGTACACACGATGTTCTAAATTCAAATTTACTTTACCTCTCTAGAGGATAAAAACGACTTTTACGCTCAGTTATCGAAGAGCAAAAATAGTCTTTCCGAGATGGTGGGATGAAAAATTATTTACTTCCCTACTAAATAAGGGGGCAAGATTCCTTTTTAAATCTGAAGTGGCTCCTCAATCCATACGGACATACAATTTTTATTAGTAGGTATATTCTGGGAATACCGCCTACACAGCGTAGGTTGACAAATAGATTCTAGAAGACTACTTCTACTTAGATGTTCTATCTAAAAATGTCTATCCGTAATTTAAACCAAATAAACATATCCATGCATATAAACATTGGCACTAAGCGGGAATCGAACCACTGAATTAGAAGTCCCACGAGATCACCATATTTATGAATACGTTTATGAAAACTTACCGCCAAAACTATCAATTTTAAATCCATGTTGTTACTTGTACCTTGTACCTTGCACTGATAACTTTCACAGTTATAATAAAAGACTCCACTGAACTGAACTGAACTGAACTGAATCAGGTTGCCAGTTTTAGTACCAATTATATAGTGAGTTATTGCAACATTTCTATGGTGCTTAGCAAACGACTCTGGATCGTTAGGGCTTCTGGACATTATGCAAATGAATATTATTATTTTTTAACTGCCAGTAAATTACAAAAATAATAAACAGGAATGTATTACCTGTTAAATAATAAGCATCTAATTGTAAAAGAAATGTGGTATAATATACTGCTGAGTAATGGATCGTAAGTATTGCTCATGACATAGGTAAGTATATCGTGGAACTAAAATGTGTTCAAAATGTACCTCGCTTCGGTAAGCTGAAGGCAAAGTCTCGGAAAAGAGGGTCACCATTATAGACACGTACCATGTTACAATGGTGACTCAACTCAGCTTGTCTCATCAGGCGCGTTTTTCTGGCCCCGCTTAAAGGATCCGGGATTGTAGGAAGAGGAAAACACGTGAACTGGTAAGGAATTTCAGATCTTAATGGTGCGGCAGAAGAAGGAGTCGAAGATACGTGTCCCGAGGTATATCTAATAACGGCCGCAACCTGTGGTCGTAACGTATGTTTTTCTGTAGACCTATTTCAACTGGCTTACGTATAAGATGATTACGAACAAATCTAAAGGATGGGTGTAATTAGATACCTACTTGGTATCTAATCACAGTCACAGTCATAACGTCTGTTGTTCCTGTAGATCTATTTCAACTGGCTAACGTACAATGGGCCATATCTACTACAGAAGTCCGTAAACAGCTTAAGAAGGTCCTTTGGGCACCTAAATTTAATTTAAAAGAAGGAAATAAGTATAGATAATGTAACCGATCTTAACAAAATTAATAAAAAGAACCTATTACACACAGAAGGTGATGAAAGTCAAACTACGTTATAATAACGCTTGATTCAGTGAATACGTAGTCAACAATAGTGCCTAGTATATGGTAATTAGCTCACCTCACCCCCTATTACGTGGGACCCTATAGTGAAATGTGGGTGTTAATTCACCTCTGTCTTACCCTCCGGGAATAAAGGCGTGATTATATGTATGTATGTACGTAGGTACATTGAGTAAACTTTAAAAACTCAGTTTGGTTTCACGATTATTTACAGAGGACCTATTTGAACCGGACCTTTAGTACCTTTAGTACCTATTTGAAATGCAGATTACCGGACCTTTAGTACCTATTTGAAATGCAGATTAATAAGGAAGAAGAAAGGACAGGAAAAATTTCAAATGTAGGGTATTTCTACAAAGTCATGTCTCATACAGTAAAAGTTTGTTTATGTAAATAATTATGCCATGCCACATACTCATTCTGACCTTTCGAGTTCCGTAGTAGGTCAGTCATGAAACTCTCAGGTATATGCTAATAGTTCCCTATCGAACTGTTTAGTCTTACAAGAATGTGTGGAGTAGTCTCCACTTTAAATTCTTTTTAGTTGTGAAAATATTTATCATCATTTTTAATCACAACAGCAATTAGATTTGGCATTTATATTGAAATTTTAACTAGTTTAGTAATTATATTATATTATGATAACTATGATAAACATAACATAACATAAACTCACGCCTATATCCCCTAAGGGGTAGGCAGAGGTGCTAGCACCCACTATGATAAGACGTATCAAATAGTAACTATTGATAACTTAAGGTATGATTCAAAACTTTGAATGATAAGACGTATCAAATAGTAACTATTGATAACTTAAGGTATGATTCAGAAGCCGACCGCATACGCCAACTGCCGACGCATGCAGCAGATGCGCATAATTCATTGCGGCTTCTCAATGGTACCCTTTATCCTTATCGGAGTTTAACTAGTAATGGGTACGCTGTATCTGCTGCTAACGTATGTCGTTGTTGTAGATATGCGGTAGGCTTCGGAATCATACCTACCTTTAGAATAAGTAATATTCAAACACCTATTTTATGATTCGCGTTTCTTCTTTGCCTACTTAAATCAATAAATTAGCTTACACTGATTTTTTCCCAAATCTGGTGAGAAACTGCATCATGACTAAAAGAAAAACATACACGCACACCAACACACAGTCTCTGTGACGTGGCGGTAGAGCACGCAGCCGTAGCGGCTGTTGGCAGGAGGTGCGGGCTCGATCCCGCACAATGCAAATATTTTGAAACTGAATTTTAACCGCCTTTTTTGTCTAACCTAGTACTATTATCTGTTCTGTGGTCTTACTATCAATAAATCTAATATACCGAGTAGTACCACGGGTATCACTGAACACATATCTTGGACCCTGCGCGGTAGGCGATTTTTAGGTCCCCTTTGAGGAAAGCACCGTTGTATGCATGAATATGGGTTGGTTTGGTCGTGTCTCGGAGAGCACGTTTTAAGCCGTCGGTCCCGGCTGCCATAGTTGCATCTATGGCAGTCGTTACGGGTATTTGGAGCCCAAAAAGGTGCCAACAATTGGTCTAGCTGCAATGCATCGATATCGCCATTGGATTGTGGAGATGAGATGGCTGTCGCTTCACGGAAAATATCGAAGTGCAGCTATATCCGTAGTTAGACTGGTAAAGCGGATCCCAGACTTTGAGGTGAAGGCTTCAGATACGACTGGGATTAACGCTAAAGATGAAGAATAACGCCAACACAATCACTTCCGCACTTATAAGCGCGTTCTCCTTGTGTCATGTGTGCATATACACTGTTATTCATGCATTACCTACGTTATTTTGGGGTTTGAAAACCAGATCTTGTAAAATGAACAAACTGTCAAATATCTACGATTGTTTTTTTTTTTACAATTCGAATTATGGCCAGTCGCGAGTTTTTTAAGACAGGTAATATTTGGGTGGAAACAGACATCTAAAAGAATAATTTTAATTTATCAACCATTTATGGAGATTCGCATATATAGGTAAAACCAGTTGGTACATATCATGTTTACATTCATCTATATAATTATTTATTATTAATTATTGTTGTATTATATTATAATAGGTCACCTATATCTTTCCGTATCTTGTATACTTATCTACTTGTAGTTATATGAGAAAATCGCTTTGCGTAAACTGTTATAGGGTTTATGGATGAATTTACGGCTATATTCTAAACTATGCAACGCAATTTGCACCTCAAAACCCTCGTAGGGATAAAATTTAAAAAAACACTGTTATACAATAATGCTAAGAAGATAACTGAGTATAAAATTGTATGTTCCTTTACTTCTTCCTCCTAGCGTTAATTCCCAGTCGCATCCGAAGCTTTCAGCTCGGAGTCTGGGGTCCGCTTTTACCAGTCATAGCTACAGATTTGGCTAGACCTCGATATTTTCCGTGAAGCGATTGCCAGCTGACCTCCACGACCCAATGTTAACATTAGGCGATATCGAAGCTTTGCAGCTAGACCGTTGTTTTTGGACTTTTTAGGGCACCAACTACCCGTAACGACTGCCATAGATGTTCTTATGGCAACCGGGACCGACGGCTTAACGTGCTCTCCGAGGCACGACCAGACCAATGCAAATACCCATATTTAATGCACACAAATATTTGCACTGAGCGGGGATCGAACCCGCGCCTCCTGCGTAGCGGCCGCGTTCACTACCGCTACGCCACGGAGCCTGTCAACTGTTCCTTTACATTATATTATTAATATACTATGCCAATTGTACTTATTTATCAGCATAATGCTTTACATTATGCTAATAATACCTACGTACCTACGTACTTTGCATTTTGACATCGGCCACATAATATAATGAATATCCTAGTTAACCCCTTTGGCCAAGTCAAGCTAAAATATCAGATAAGGACTTCGTAACCCGTGATATGAGAATATACATATACTATACATTTATCTGAGAGACAAACGTTATACTTTGGGCCTCCTTGAGTAGAAGCTGTAACTCCTTGTGCCTGAATGCTAGTAGCAAGCCTGTATCTAGTCAGATACTACATAATTTATAAACCTACTAACATTTTACATCGATTTGCGAAAAGACAACGCAATATAAAAGAAATAAGCAAAATCTATTTCCTATTCTAATATAACTCTATTTGTAGCCTTTCAGAGACTTTGCCTTCAGCTTACCATCAGGCGAGGCGAAGTCAAATTGACGTGTCCTATATAAAAAAAAAAAAAAAAAAATTGTGACTTCTTTGAATCATCTATACATTTTCTAAATGCTTGAGACTTAACAGATACCTAAATTAGGTACTTTACAAATACCTTTTTAGAATGTCGGGGTTTAATAATTATTTTGATGTTTACAGATTTTTTTGTTCGTTAAGTGGTTAAGTCTCCGCAACATACGGTAATCAATGGTTTTAATTTACAAAATGCGCATGTTGTAAATTAAAAAGGTACAGATTTACTTAGAAAAATTAGAAGATAAATATCAATAAAATTAAATTCACTGAAGAAGACCGTATAATTAAAATTGGCGCTGGCAGATAATATCTGGCATGAGATCATAATTACCAAACCTGTTACACCGTAACGTCCGTAACCCATTATTTCTGCATCAGTTTTAATGCATTGTTTTAAATTTTTGACTTTTAAAGTTGGAGAAATTCAGACAGGTTTTATAGGGGTAGCAAAGCCCCCGGCGGGTCCAGGTAGAAGGGATAGGCCCAAGAAGTCCTGGCTCGACGTTGTGGAGGGTGACATGCGTGCAAATGGTCTCACTATCATGGACGCCCAAGATCGTGCGAAGTGGAGAAGGAAGAGCCGGAAGACGGACCTTGAGCTTCGATGTCATCTTGGCCACGGATGCAGTCAGGAAAATGCGTCTCCATGAAGATGATGAGTGGTCAGCTCATTTCCCCTGTAAGGGACCGGTCGCGGGTTCAAGATGTAGTACTATTACTTATTCTGTGGTTCAAGCCCGAAGTGGTTTCGAATAGTGAGCATACTAATAGTTTTAAAATTTCATTAAATAATATAACAATATATTGATATATTATAGGTACCCATATTCTGTCCTCCCCCACCCCATATACCTACCACATTAATGTAGATAACTCGACTAACTCGAGATATTAGTTTCTCTCTCTCTCTCTCTCTTCTAATGTTTATGAATGCTATCATTTTATTAAAATAGTCAATTTGACTCATCGTTTTATCAAGTTGCCACAAACACTACGACAGACTAGTTGCTAAACAGGTTGTCTAAGAAAAAACCCTGGTTATTATCAAACTTTAAACGTAAAATATTTTTTCTAATATCAGGGTTTTCCCTGAGGTACCTAACGTTACAAACCTTGGCCAATGTTTTGATATTTGGAATTTTTGACTTTCATGATCACGGAGGACAGAATATGTTTCCTTCTCCAAGTTCATGATCTATTATGAGAATCCGCTCTCAACCGAAATGTTCTTATAATTAACAAAATGTTCTTTTCAAACACGATCGTGACAAAACATTTGGAATGTGGCCCTTTGTGCCAATAAGGTATTATGTTTTTTCACAGACACAAAAATTCGAAAATTGTGTTTTTCTTTTTTTTTTGTGAAAATTGTATTTTATTGTATTGTATTGTATATTCTATATAATATGCACTCATTAAAAAACTGTTATCTTAACGTTACAAAAAGATACTCCAATTCTATTAGTTTGTAAAAGAACATATCAATATGTAGGTACCATTTGTTGAAATAAAACTTTTTAACGGATTCTGTCGCGATTTGGAGTGAAAAGTGGTTTTATTTCAACTTCACAAAATATCGTGTAATATTTGCTTAACTTTACAAATAATTGCAAATAACTTATAGGTATTTGTAGCACTTGTATTGTATTGTTTTAAGTACCTATATAATATTCTATCTATTATATAGTAGCTATAAATAGTTATTTTTTAAATAAATTCGACTCCATCGTTTTCGTGTGCCATTACACTACCTAGTTTTGTTTATGTGCAAATAGGTAAGTATAAATAAGAAACTCAAGTTCAAGGAATTTTACTTGAACGTTTGTTATACATATGAAAGTACTTCAGTGATCGTATTCGTTCGTAAATACTTCTCCCAAGCAAGATAGAGTAAAAAATATAAATACTATGGATAATTTAAAACGTTATTTGTTGAAGGTAGGTAAGTCAATTATTTCAATATTATTTTTTATAGATCGACTAGAGAACCAACAATTGGTTGTTGTCAATACTATTTTTGAAAGGGTGCGTACTGCTTACCTGTCCGTAGAACACTTAGAATGACCTAAATGTTCTACGAAAAAAAGGTGCTCATCATATCCCATCATCATCTCAGCGTTGTTTCCAGTTGCTTCCGAGGCTTTCACCATAGAGCCCGTGGTCCCCATAATCCTTCTTCTCTTTAATCGGATTATACTTACGGCTTTAATGGGAGGCTTTTTCCACAAAAATATACTTATATATCTTTGAATTCGCGATGGTTAATAAAATTAACAAGAATACAGAATAACACATTATTTTTAAAAAAAATACCGACATTGGTTGCCTCTTAATTTTTTTATACCATTTAGGTCGAAGACAATAAAATTTATCCTCAATTCTAAAATTAAAATCTTGATGTTTTTTTTTTACGTTTCAGATCCTACTTCTTACAGCTATGCTAACGATTTTATCCGGTGCAGTTGAAGCTAAAAAAAGCAAACGGCATTTTCGATCTGGCATATCCACGCTAAATCATCACGACCACAGTGAAGATCATCACAAAAAGATGAAAAGGAGCACTTACAACAAAAATTGGGACAATTATGGACAATATAACCTTCCTCCGTACTTAGTGTTTAGTAAAAAACTAGGTGCTTACTACCCCTATTTCAAGTATCCAGAAAACCATTTGAGAAGAAATATGAAGAACACCTCCAAGCAAACTACTGCTAGCAATCATTTTAGCACTCTCCGGCGTAATTTTGGACAGCGGAACGTAAAATAGTGTAGTTTTAAGTACGTTCTCCTCCCTTGCGGTGTCGTACAAGGCGACTAAGGGATAGGGCTGTTTAACATCAAATAGATGTATACAGCCCAGGCTCAGCCTCAGATACATGGCTCGAGTCAACAACAGTGTCCAGAATACGGCAATAGGCTCAACCCCTATTACGTGGGACCTAATACAATGATTGGACAAATGAGGGTGGTAATTCACCTCTGCCTAACCCTCCGGGGATAAAGGCGTGATTGTATGTATGTATGTATGTTTAAGTATGTTTATAGAAATTTAAAATAAGGAAATTAAACATAAACATCATAATGACGGGACCAACTCTTGTATTTGAAAGATTCTTCCACGTATATTTAGCACCCATTTAGACATTAGTTTTGTGAAAACGTGTAAATATAAGAAAATAAGAAGAAAGAAGAAAAAATAAGATCTAAGACCATATACCTCGGGACACGTATCTTGGACCTAAATCGCGAGACAACCGAAGCCCTGGCGCGCGCGGATTGTTTTGTAATAATCTATGCTTGGTGAACATGAGCTCGTCCACTGCAGTAGCACTCCGTGCTATGCTCGAAAGACACTCAAATAGCGTGTACGGCGCGTATAGAGCACATTTTAGGTCCAAGATATATAGGCCTAGGCTTTCTCCTCGGGGTTGGGCAGTCAGATGGCAGTCGCTCCCGACTAAGTCAACCTACCTATAAAAAACATAACCGGATCCCGGGCTCCGAAATGCAAACTTTGGACGGGAGGTCTGGGAAATTTCCTAGCGATTTCCCAGACTTCCAGTCCAAAGTTTACATTTTGAAGGATGATGATATCAGAATAGTTTATCATTATTAATTTAGTTTTATGATAAGATTACGATTGTAAACATGTAAATAAAAAAGCATAAATTACTATTTCCTGTTGTTGTCAACGGCCCGCGTGTCCACCATTGGTTATAGCTTTTTAGGTCAGTGACATATTGACGTAGTGCCTACTATATTTTATTATATGTCACTGACCTATATGAATAATATTATGCTGTAATCAATTACGATCAACGATTACCTACCTATATCATTTTTTTTTCGAATCTTAACTAGGTACCTACTTAGTGATTCTGGGTCAAATTCAATTCGATTTTTTAATATTTTTTGTCAGCATGTTGGTTCTTAAAATCCTCAGAATGTTGGTAGGTACTCAAAATGGTAGATCTGTAGTCAAATACATACAATACATAATATCGATTATTGTCCACAAAATACGACACCGTGCATCCCGATGTAGATAGGTTACTATCTACCTAGGTACATCGGATCTACTATCTAGACAGGATGTACTTATAGGTGATAGATAATGCAAATCTCTCGGGATTACGTTTTGGCGACACATCTACTATTTTGTGGACAAACAAAAAAATTGACAACAGCATAAATCACACTGTTTTTTTACTTAATAAAATATTTCCTACAGCAATAAAAGTAGGCCTACATTTAAAAATCTGGTTTTTCTGTAAAACAATAGCCTTGGCATTACCAAAACATAAATCAATCAAATTTTCCTGGTTTGTTAAAACTTACGAGCTTTTTTTAACAATGTATGTTATTGACCTTCGGTTCACAATATGCTAAGAATAAACTTGCGTTATGTTGTGTTACGGATAGCCGGTGTTTCATGGCGTAATGTAACGTGTTACACAGAGAACATTCGTGTAGAAACAAGCAAGATAGATTTACTGTAGGTTCAGTCAGCATCAGATCGATCTTGACGAACAAAGTACTCAAAATGATCATAATGCCTTGGTTTCCTCCCTTCCTGTTAAGGTGATTACATACGCGAATGACTTTGACCATACAAATGCTCAAGGTCATTCGCTCGTTTTTCAGCCGTAAAAATCAGTAAAACTAATTTTAATAGATAATTTTATAGGGGACGATTACAAACTAAGAAGGTCACGTCATGCTAATACACTCATTTAACATAATATATCTGAAATTTTAGATTATTTGGATACATATTGTAGAAAATATTTGGTTTCATAAGAAAGAGTAGAGTGATGTTCAGAGCCTCTTTTCAACTATTTCCTCCTTTTTTATTGAATTTATGAAAAAGTGAAGTTACGCTGTATATCCTGTAGTATGCAGGGATGTAAATTCCAGATCTTTAGGTTTTATAGTTAAAAAGAAAAACGGTTTCGAAAATACCGATTTTTCGATGCTAATCTGATTCGGGGCCTCAAAGATATTTCTTATTCAGCATATTGCCATCAAGAACTTATTTATTAGATTTTAGAGAACATAACACATAATGGATAACTTAACACTTAAAACTTAATAAATAAATCACTACATATTATGAAACAAACCGTTTAAGTTTCGGCCGTCCCACTGTGGTAATACCCTACAAAAACAGTATAAAGGTCGACCTAGCGATTGTAGATAGTGTTGATTGAGGAGGTTTTATGCGAAGGTCACGTCCAGAGTAATTTAGAATTACCCAGCCCCGGTGACAGCTTGAGAAGCAATCGGGACCGACCGGTGGCGCTCGGATTCAGAAGCAGCTATATTTAGGTAACAGTATGCAGTATGGAGTTTTAAGTGTTGCAGTATTTTATAGAGCTTCTTAAAGTTATAGAGGCCTAAACCTAAACAAACAAAGTGAAATACCTTTTCTTCCTTTCGTAACTACGATTCACCGCTTCATTCGCTCTAGGTGTGTCAACGCCATGGGATATGATTTCCAGGCCAGGCAAGAGAAGTGCAGCTGCGTATTTCCATTCTATACAAAGCCAGAAGTTAATTACGTCACAGCTTTCCGTGACGTGATTGGTTATGATGAAATATTAATAACACTCTTCTTCTTCGAGCGCCAATCGCAATAGAATCCGAAGCTCGAGATGCAACCGGGATGATGATGACGATGATTACTAGTTTACAAAGTAAAATAAATACAATAAAATAAGACCTGACTACATATTATGAAAAAGCTTGTCGTAAGAACCAGTCTCATCCTTTTAATTTTTCTTACATTTCATAACCGGTATTGTTGACTATTTTATGTCGCAGTAATATTCAAAAATGTTGATATGGTGATTTATCTACAGAATCGAAAACTGATTACAAATTAAGTCCTACACTAGTATATTAATATAATATAGTTGTTTTTTTAAATACATAACTACTTATTCTGTGAAAGTGGGTGCGAAGGTTAGCTAAATCCCTTTAGAACACACTGACCTCCGTTGCAGGTTTGGAGAGGCGTTGTGGCTGATGGAATTTTCTTCCAGATCATCACGTGGGTCTTGGATCATGGATGAATATATTATGATCAAAGTATTTAACTAATTTTACACCTTGCATCATTTTAATGTGTAGATATAGTAGATATAATGCTAGTAAAGATACCTAGTTACCTACATCTACCATAGTGTACCTACCTCAGAGTCCAAAATGAGGATTTGGACGCAACTGGGAAATAGGTTTGAGAATGATAATGACTTACAATTAAAGTCACAACGTAGACCTTTTCGCTAGTAAAAGTTCCGGCAAATATCTTGAACAAAACTCGGAAAATACGCGCATGTGCACTGTACGGACCAATCAAAAATGCAATCAACCAATGACGCGGACCTGTGAGCTCGTGATTGGTTTAATCTAATTTATGATTGGTTAATTGGCACGCCTCAAACGTGTCGCCCCGCACAACCAGCAACGAAAAAAACGCTTTTTTTAAGTAGGGACATTAGAAAATCATTTCACCAACTTATTATAACACAACACAACATATATTGGACATTATACCAACTAGGTATTTGCTTAAAAGACTGATTTGGAACAGTTTTGCATTTTGTTATGCTCGACGTCATGGGGGGTCGAAAGACGCTGTTTACGAACTCGTGTTTGAACCCTATACGAGTATATAAGTACTAGCCAAGCGAGCAAGGACATTAGTCTTTGAGGAAACACTGGCGGATGGTGTGATATTAAGTTTTATAACAAGATGAGCCGGTTTATTGTGAGTATTTTGAGATGTTACTATGTGTTCCTAATAATTTCGATTGCACATAGTTGAGTTTATATTTAAACTCTTCTCCAGTTAGCAGAAAGTGGAATTCCCATTTAGGAAAGTGATAGTTACTACGGCTTAGTGGTGTGGTGAAGGTATCTGACTCGCAGTTGCGATCGAGAGTTTGGTTGAAATCCCGGGGATAACACTACCAACGTGGATTTCCTCCATCGCTGCTATAAGAAGGATAGTATATAAGGTGTGTCAGTGTAAGTCCATCTCACCCCCTCTGGACTGCAACAATCATTTAAAAGTATTGGTAGGCTGACCTAACTTCGAAACCGCTTTCGATATAATTTGGCAAGAAAGTAAATTCGTACCCTCCCGTACTTCATTATCTACCTGCCCTTGTCCGAATTATTTGGATTCGGCGCAACATATCATTCTCCTCCATATATTCTTGTGATTTCCTCAGTCACTCCCTTCTTTGACAATCCATCCATCTGTTCTTGGGCTTACCTTCATAGTTCGAACCTTTTTCCCAAAATTACTTCATCTTTTCTCCATTCATACCACGACAGTCGCTCGCTTTTCAATTTTTCATTCACTGGTGCCACTTTCAAACGTCATCTATAATTATATACGCATTCCTTATTCTGTCCATTCTCACACTACACGTCCATCTTAACATTCGCATCTCCGCAACATGCGGACCGGATTTAGCTGTTGTATTATGAAATTGGAGGCTAAATTTAAGCCGTATTAACATGAACGTAACTCGAATTTGTGGCAAGTAAAAAATATTTAAATTGAATAAGAAATTACAAAACTTTTTGAATTTAGAACAGCTAAGTAAATATCCCGCCAAATTGAATACTAATATTAAATATAATATACGCTTTAAATATAGAATACACGCCCGCCCTGACCGCCCTGACCGATGCTGTCCCAATATTTTTCCATTTACACTGGCTGTTTGCACACATACACGAACACTATTTTTCTAATAATACCTAATATAAAACCTGTTTTGTTGCCGATGGGCCCAGAGCCCAGGCCCAGATTGGCCGAGAAAATAAAAACTACAAATATGCATGCATATTGAATTTCCGGCATTATGAGATTCAGTCCTATTGATTAGCTAGACATTTTGGTATTAAGCTCTTATGGACCGGATGCAAATAATTATTGTGAACACAATTTTCTTTTTTGAAATTCTTGTCCATTTGTTCACAGTAGACACACGTTCAGAAGGGTCTTGTCATGCCGTATGTTTAATCGCAATTGGTTGAGTAAATCCGGAGATATGACCAAAAGTCGCGATAAATAAAATCCACGCCGCCGCGTGAGCTACTTATGTATGAAGTCGTTCTTCTCTACATCTGTACAAGCCTGCTCCTCCTCTACTCATGTATTATGCTCTACTACTATGTACCAATACCTCTTACATATTATTATTTCTATCAATGATGCGCTTCCACCTACAGTTAAATAAATAATAACCATCAGAATTTTAGTTAGGTATACATATCTAAGTAAATCATCCGAGACGCTTTTTTGACGATAACTATAAGGAAAATCTTTATTAAAACGAAATATTAGCATATTCTTTAGGAACGAAGCAAATTAGCTTTGAAAAAAAATAGTCACGTTTGTGTTTTAAAAATCAAAGCCCTTGCTTAATGTATAATTATTTTAACTAGTTGTGCCCCGCGGTTTCGTCCGCCGTACTCGGTTCTCCACAGTGTTCCTCACCACCCTTTCTCGCATTTTCTTGACTCATAGCCTAACCTCACCAAAAACTGGCCTTATGGGGTTGGCAGCGCGAATGTACGCCCCTGGTATTGCATACGTCCATAGCCACTAACCATAACCACTTTCCATCAGGTGGGCCATGTGCTTGTCTGCCACCTACTCGTAAGTTGTATAAAAAAAAAGTTCCAGAGATACGCGCTACGTTCAAAACAAACAAACTTTCCATGCTTTTATATTATTTAAATCGTCTGGTTTCTGGTCAGTTGCAAGAATCTTTCTGGGGCAGTTAAACAGCACCTACAATTAACTTCTGAACCTCTCCATGCGACTAGCTAGCAAGCCCGGGTGCATACAAAGTCTGTACTAAGGTGCCCAGGGCATGTTCCCGTATTCCTCTTATGGCAATTCAGGTTATCTGGCCTTTACGACCAACGTCCAAAGGAAAGCCTAAGTACCTATACCATAACCTCATGTATTAATGAGTTACTAAACCGGCTTGCAAGTGAGCTGGCTTGGGTGACGAAGATCTTTTTGGGTTCCCTAACCCCCTCCATCTGAGGATGTGATTTTAAACATGTTTTATTTTTTTACATTATGTATTAAATTTATTTGTGTCTGTGTTTTACAGATCCTCGGCTTGGCGCTAGTCGTAGTGATGGCGTCTCAAGGTACTTACCTTCTTTTAATTTATATAAGTGTAAACACTCTCTATTTATTAGATACTTTTTAATTAATGTTAATAACGTAGAAAAGTATATGCACAACAAATTAAAGACAAAAAAAAACATTACAAATGGGTCGAAAGTAGCCTATTTAGTTTAGTTAATGGTTTTAGGACCTAAATCGATCTTTGACCCAAAGTAAATATTGCTTTTCATTTTGAATGCAGTAAAGTAATAAGTAATTAAATAAAGTCACTAACTTTTATATTTTAATAAAAGAATATCCAATAATTGAATCTAACAACACTGATTGACATACGAAATATCTAATAATCCACAATTGTACCGCTGTTTAATTTGATATACAATGGAACATACCATGAGTGCTAATATAACTTTTGTATTCTCAGCTTTCAGTCACCCAGGCTACGGTGGCGGCTATGGAAATAGCGGTGGTTATGGAGGTCCTAGCGGCTATGGAGGGTACGGAAGCCATGGCGGACACGGCGGATACGGCGGACACGGCGGACACGGTGGACACGGCGGATACGGTGGACACGGCGGATACGGTGGACACGGTGAACATGGTGAACACGGTGGACATGGTGGACACGGAGGACACGGAGGACACGGTGGACATGGAGAACACGGTGGATACGGAGGTCACGGTGGAAACGGACAACACGGTGGATACGGAGGTCATCATGGATACGAAGGTCACGATAGCTTTGAAGGTTACGGCAGCTTCGAAGAACACGGTCACGGCCATCATGGTCACGATGACTATGACGATAACGACGATGGTAACCACAGTGGTGAACTCTCCTTCAACAGCCATGAAGATAAACACGAACACAAGATTGAACAAAAGGAGAAGGAGGGTAAACCAGCTATTATTGGTCAACAAGCCGCTGTAAGTACTCAACAAAATATACCCAGTGTAAGCAGCACTCAAACAGCGATAGGGAGCGGCGAGAATGTGTTCTCAAGTAGCGGGAGTGGGTTCAATGGGGGAGACCATCACAGTCATAACCATGGACATAAAGATGTTGTCAAGATTGAACAGAAAAAAGAAGAGAACAAACAAAACAACGATCTTCAAGCTATTTTTGACCAACAAGGAATTGTAAGTACTACACAAGTTACAACCAGTTTAGGCAGTAGTCAAATTGTGACAGGAAATGATCAGATCCTGTTTTCAAATAAAGAGAGTGGGTCTGTTAGCCAAGATTTGTACAGTCATGGTCATGGATATAAACATGAAGAAAAGATTGAACAGAAAAAGGAAGAGAACAAACAAAACAACGATCTTCAAGCTATTTTTGGTCAACAAGGAGCTGTAAGTACTACACAAGGTACATCCAATGTAGGCAGTAGTCAAATTGTGACAGGAAATGGTCAGATCGGGTTCTCAAATAGCGAGAGTGGTTTTGTTAGCCAAGATTTGTACGGTCATGGCACTGGATATAAACATGAAGAAAAGATTGAACAGAAAAAGGAAGAGAACAAACAAAACAACGATCTTCAAGCTATTTTTGGTCAACAAGGAGCTGTAAGTACTACACAAGGTACATCCAGTGTAGACAGTAGTCAAATTGTGACAGGAAATGGCCAGATCGGGTTCTCAAATAGCGAGAGTGGTTTTATTAGCCAAGATTTGTACGGTCATGGCACTGGATATAAACATGAAGAAAAGATTGTACAGAAAAAGGAAGAGAACAAACTAAACAGCGATCTTCTGACTATCTTTGGCCAACAAGAGGCTGTAAGTACTACACAAGGTTCATCCAGTGTAGGTAGTAGTCAAATTGTGACAGGTAATGGCCAGATCGGATTCTCAAATAGCGAGAGTGGGTTCGTCAGCCAAGATGTGTACGGTCATGGCCATGGATATAAAAATGAAGAAAAGATTGAACAGAAAAAGGAAGAGAACAAACTAAACAGCGATCTTCTGACTATCTTTGGTCAACAAGAGGCTGTTAATACTGAACAGGGTACATCCGGTTTTGGTAACATTGCATCTGCAACAGAAACTGGCCATATTAAAACTTCAAGTAGTCAGAGCGGAGATTTTCACAGTCATAACCATGGACATATACATGAAGATAAGATTGAACAAAAAAAAGAGGAAGATAAACAACAATTACCGAACAGCGATCTTCTAGCTATCTTTGGCCAGCAAGGGGCTGTAAGTACTATGCAAAGTATAGCCAGTTCAGGCAGTAGTCAAACTGCAACAGGAAGTGGCCACATCGAAATTTCAAGTAGTGAGAGTGGGTTTGCTAGCAGAGACGTTTACGGTCATGGCTATGGACATAAACACGAAGAAAAGATAGATCAGAAAAGAGAGGAAGACAAACAAAACAGTGATCTTAAAGCCATCTTATCCCAACTAGGGCCTGTAAATAATAAACAGAGTACCTCCGGTTTTAGTAGCAGTCAAACTGCTACAGGAAGCGACCAAACTGGATTTTCAAGTACCCAGAGTACAGTTAGCAGTACTCAGGACTACAGAAACCTTGTGTACCCTGGTAGTTACGGTAGTAGTGGCGGCTACGGCAGTAGTGGGCTCTACGGAGGTAGTGGTGGCTACGGTGGTAGTGGTGGCTTCGGTGGTAGTGGCGTCTACGGCGGTAGTAGCAGCTACGGTGGATATCAGGGGCAAAAACCTAAAGAAAATGTTAAACAAAAAACAGATGAAATCAAACCAATCGCCGTTATTCAAAAAGAAACTTTTAGTACTAATCAAGGTACATTCAATTTTGGTACCCATCAATCTGCGGTTGGCAGCGGTCAGTTCGATTTCGCAAATAAGAATGAACAAAAAAAGGAAGATAACAAAAAAGAGGCTATCAGTACTCAAAATGTCAATTTGGAAACTATTCAAACCTCAACAGGAAAGGGACAGTTGGGATCCTTAAGTAAGAATGACAAGAAAAAAGATGAAAGCAAATTGGACATATCGGGTTATGGCAACACTCCAACCGCGACAGGGCATGGTCAACCTGGACCTTCAGTTACCCAGAGTACAGTTAGCAGTACTCAAGGTATCAAAAAGCCCGCGTACTCTGGCGGTTACGGTAGTAGTGGAGGCTACGGCAGTAGTGGCGGCTACGGTGGTAGTGTAGGCTACGGCGGTAGTGGTGGCTACGGAGGTAGTGGTGGTTACGTCGGTAGCACGACGGTAGGCTACGGTGGATATCACGGACAAAAAAAGCCCATAGAAAATGTTGCACAGAAAAAGGACGAAATCAAACCAGTCGTCGGTATTCAAAAGGAACCTGTTAGTACGAATCAAGGTACATTCAATTTTGGTATCCATCAATCTGCGGTAGGAAGTGGTCAGTTCGATTTCGCAAATAAGAATGGACAGAAAAATGAAGGAAACAAAAATGAGGCTGTTAATACTCAAAATGTCAATTTAGATATTACTCAAACCGCGACTGGAAGTGGACAATTGGGAATCTTAAGTAAGAACGACAAGAAAAAGGAGGAAAGCAAATTGGACATATCGGGTTATGGCAATACTCCAACCGCGACAGGGCATGGTCAGCCTGGACCTTCAGTTACCCAGAGTACAGTCAGCAGTACTCAAGGTATCAAAAAGCCCGCGTACTCTGGCGGTTACGGTAGTAGTGGAGGCTACGGCAGTAGTGGCGGCTACGGTGGCAGTGTAGGCTACGGCGGTAGTGGTGGCTACGGAGGTAGTAGTGGCTACGGAGGTAGTGGGGGTTACGTCGGTAGTACGACGGTAGGCTACGGTGAATATCACGGACAAAAAAAGCCCATAGAAAATGTTGCACAGAAAAAGGACGAAATCAAACCAGTCGTCGGTATTCAAAAGGAAACTGTTAGTACGAATCAAGGTACTTTCAATTTTGGTACCCATCAATCTGCGGTTGGAAGTGGTCAGTTCGATTTTGCAAATAAGAATGAACAGAAAAAGGAAGATAACAAAAAAGAGGCTGTCAGTACTCAAAATGTCAATTTGGAAATTATTCAAACCTCAACAGGAAATGGACAGTTGGGAATCTTAAGTAAAAACGACAAGAAAAAGGACGAAAGCAAATTGGACATATCGGGTTATGGCAACACTCCAACCGCGACAGGGCATGGTCAACCTGGACCTTCAGTTACCCAGAGTACAGTTAGCAGTACTCAAGGTATCAAAAAGCCCGCGTACTCTGGCGGTTACGGTAGTAGTGGAGGCTACGGCAGTAGTGGCGGCTACGGTGGTAGTGTAGGCTACGGCGGTAGTGGTGGCTACGGAGGTAGTGGTGGTTACGTCGGTAGCACGACGGTAGGCTACGGTGGATATCACGGACAAAAAAAGCCCATAGAAAATGTTGCACAGAAAAAGGACGAAATCAAACCAGTCGTCGGTATTCAAAAGGAAACTGTTAGTACGAATCAAGGTACATTCAATTTTGGTATCCATCAATCTGCGGTAGGAAGTGGTCAGTTCGATTTCGCAAATAAGAATGGACAGAAAAATGAAGGAAACAAAAATGAGGCTGTTAATACACAAAATGTCAATTTAGATATTACTCAAACCGCGACTGGAAGTGGACAGTTGGGAATCTTAAGTAAGAACGACAAGAAAAAGGAGGAAAGCAAATTGGACATATCGGGCTATGGCAATACTCCAACCGCGACAGGGCATGGTCAGCCTGGACCTTCAGTTACCCAGAGTACAGTCAGCAGTACTCAGGGTATCAAAAAGCCTGCATACTCTAGTGGTTACGGTAGTAGTGGAGGCTACGGCAGTAGTGGCGGCTACGGCGGTAGTGGAGGCTACGGCGGTAGTGGCGGCTACGGAATTAGTGGTGGCTACGGAGGTAGTGGCGGCTACGGCGGTAGTACGACGGTAGGCTACGGTGGATATCACGGACAAAAACCCACAGAAAATGTTGCACAGAAAAAGGACGAAATCAAACCAATCATCGGCATTCAGAAGGAAACTGTTGGTACTAATCAAGGTACATTAAATTTTGGTACTCATCAATCTGCGGTAGGAAGCGGCCAGTTCGATTTCGCAAATAAGAATGGACAGAAAAACGAAGGAAACAAAAATGAGGCTGTTAATACTCAAAATGTCAATTTAGATATTACTCAAACCGCGACAGGAAGTGGACAAGGATTTTTAAGCACCCAAAGTTCGCTTAGTAGTAATAATAATCAAAAACCTGCTCACTCTGGTAGTTGCGGCTATTGTGGTTACGGCGGAAACCACGGAATTAAACACAAAGAAAATATTAACCACAAAAAGGAGGGAATCGAACCAGTCATCAGTATTCAAAAAGAAGCTGTTGGTACGAACACAGGTTCATTAAGCTTCGGTACCAATCAATCTTCGGTAGGAAGTGGCCAGATCGTTTTCACAAATAAGAATGGAGAGAAAAACGAAGCAAACAAAAATGAGGCTGTTGCTACTCAAAATTTCAATCTGGATATTACCCAAACTGCAACAGGAAGTGGACAAGAAGGATTTTCAAGCACCCAGACTACGCTTAGCAGCGTTCAGGGCCAAGGCAATATTCAAGGCCACAGTGGTAACTACCAAAAGCCTGTACATCATGGCGGAAGTGGCGGTTATGGCGGAGGTGGCGGTTATGGCGGAAGTAGTGGTTATGGCGGAAGTAGTGGTTATGGTGGAAGTGGTGGTTATGGCGGCTACAACGGATAGTGTGGACATTATGAAACTGATAAAAGACTCATGTTATTTATATAGTTAAATAAAGATTTAAATTATTACCTAGCTAACGTAGCTATTTGTTATTTTTTATTACCTTTCCCACATTCACCAGGCAACACGTTTACACTAAGAAAAGCTCAACATGGCTGTACACCTACAGGACAAGGCTGGCACATACGGAGTTGGGAGGTCAGACGACTACCACTCGTCTACCACTCCCGAGATACCCAATAGCTACACTATAGAACTGACTAGAAAGAGTAGGATAGCACATAGGCTAATTTCTTTCCCAAGGTGCGTGGCCCGGAACCTCCACGCAGTGCACCCTGGGCAACGAAAACGGCAGCGCCCCTCTATCGTAGGGGAGACGCTACCGTCTACGGTAAATTCCGGCCGGGGCGAGAGCTGCCCTGTAGAGGGCTGCTCGGTGGCTTTCCATCTTCTTTCCACGTATCTACCTCTGAAAACCTCCGGCTCAGTGGAGGGCAGACAAGGATCGGGCTGGTTCTCTAAACTCTGGCGTTGGGGTGACAGGACGGCACGGAGGCGGTGAGGTGCGTGCGATGCTTGCACCACCTTCCCCGGGATCAATGGGGACATCGTGCTTCCCACACCCACATCTTAAAAGCGTAGATGGCCTAAGGTCAGCTACGATTCGAGGGAAATGCCTTAGGGTAACCATACTCTCTGGTAATTTCAGACCCGAGACGGCGAGCTGTTTTATTCGTTCTGAGTCCAACATAACTATCCCTGATGGTCGACGGGGCTTTTTTGGACAAAGTACTTTTGGGCCCAAGACAACCCCCTCACCTCACCTGAAAGGCGATAGGCATAGGGGTATAATTACCTTATTTATATCTACCAATTATTGTAATAATAATTAGGTATTGAATAATTAGAATTTAATAAGTCAACAAAAACTAATTCAAATATCGTGAAGTAATAAAAACTTTTTCTTATGTACGAATTTCCTTTTTACAACCTTTTTGAATCACTTTTGTGCGCTGACTGCCTGGTGATAAATACACAAAAATACTTCTCTTCTAAATTCAATTTTTAAATAAGAACAGCTGTGAGGAGAAAAATTATTTCAGTTCAGTATAGTTTCAAAATTCACTAGAAAAATATCTTATTGTATTTTACGTTAAAATCAATAAAAACATTCTGAAAGTATTTTATAATAATCTAGAAAAATAATTTTAAGCCAAACTCGTGTTATTTTGTCAAGCGTTGCAGAACATAACCTTTCACAAACATGTTTGGAGGATTTGGTAAGCATAATTTTCAGTACTATGGCTAGTCTTTTAGCGTGGGCCCTAAAGAGAACAGCAAGCTGGTATCATCCAGTGCTTTCGTAATATTCCCTCTAACCCCTCCAGTTTAGCTAAATTGCTTTTGTTAGGAGTGGGTTCACGCCTCCGTCGACGAGAGCGTACCGGCCCCAAACAGTTGGAGCGGTTGTCCGAAGCAGTCTCTTTTTAAATTCCGAAGAGGAAGTATTCAGCTGGGGTAGCTTATGCCCCTTCTCTGCCGAAGTCATTAGGGGTCCGTCTACGATGCTTCACCGTTCAAGTGCAAGAAGAATTTTGAACCTGTGGTCCGTTGTAACAACTATTGTTTATTTTGGTTTTTACGGGAGGGTCTGCCGTCTGACCAACCAAGATAGGATCGCTTTTTTCTGTCTTCAGGGTGCCAAGCCCAATGGCATCCAAAACTGATGATTTCAGGAGTGACTCCTCAACCCCGAGAGACACGTCTGTCAGTACTTGTCCGTTAATCAGTAATGTGGTAGGTAGTGTAGGAACACTTATCCACATTATATTAAATTTAAATTCAAACCGCTTGAAACTGGGTAACATTTTAAACTGAATTTTTCTTACAGGTAGTGGTGGATTTGGTGGAAGCCAGGGATTTGGAGGCTCCGGAGGCTTCGGTGGTGCTCAAGGTGGATTCGGCGGAGGCTTTGGAGGAAACTATCAGTCGGGAATGCAAGCAGCGTTTAGTCAAGGAATGAACCAGCAACCTTCCAACTTTGGAGGATCCTCCGGTTACGGTGGAGGCATGGGTGGCATGCAAAATATGAGCGGCATGCAGAGCGGCATGGGTAGTGGCATGCAAAGTGGTTTTGGACAAGGAAGTGGATATAGCAGTATGAGCAGTATGGGGGGCCAAACCGGTCAAGGCGGACAAGGTGGTCAAGGTGGCTACAGTAGCTACAATCAAGGAGGCTACGGCCAATGACACCACAACAAAATTCAAGTGTGAAAGTTCGTGATGTAGCGTCCAGTAGTCATGTCATTCAATCATGTCCTTATGTCCTTTATTATATTAAACTCGGTTGTATTAAATTCATTTCGAAGTTTTATTTGTCAGGCTATGAGACAGGTGGCTGCAATGGGTTTGCAGATCCCGGAATTTGTACAGTACAAATGCATTGAGTTGACCGGGGTGCAGCGCAAATGCATTGAGTTGACCGGGGTGCAGCGCAAATGCATTGAGTTGACCGGGGTGCAGCGCAAATGCATTGAGTTGACCGGGGTGCAGCGCAAATGCATTGAGTTGACCGGGGTGCAGCGCAAATGCATTGAGTTGACCGGGGTGCAGCGCAAATGCATTGAGTTGACCGGGGTGCAGCGCAAAAGCATTGAGTTGACCGGGGTGCAGCGCAAAAGCATTGAGTTGACCGGGGTGCAGCGCAAAAGCATTGAGTTGACCGGGGTGCAGCGCAAATGCATTGAGTTGACCGGGGTGCAGCGCAAATGCATTGAGTTGACCGGGGTGCAGCGCAAATGCATTGAGTTGACCGGGGTGCAGCGCAAATGCATTGAGTTGACCGGGGTGCAGCGCAAATGCATTGAGTTGACCGGGGTGCAGCGCAAATGCATTGAGTTGACCGGGGTGCAGCGCAAATGCATTGAGTTGACCGGGGTGCAGCGCAAATGCATTGAGTTGACCGGGGTGCAGCGCAAATGCATTGAGTTGACCGGGGTGCAGCGCAAATGCATTGAGTTGACCGGGGTGCAGCGCAAATGCATTGAGTTGACCGGGGTGCAGCGCAAATGCATTGAGTTGACCGGGGTGCAGCGCAAATGCATTGAGTTGACCGGGGTGCAGCGCAAATGCATTGAGTTGACCGGGGTGCAGCGCAAATGCATTGAGTTGACCGGGGTGCAGCGCAAATGCATTGAGTTGACCGGGGTGCAGCGCAAATGCATTGAGTTGACCGGGGTGCAGCGCAAATGCATTGAGTTGACCGGGGTGCAGCGCAAATGCATTGAGTTGACCGGGGTGCAGCGCAAATGCATTGAGTTGACCGGGGTGCAGCGCAAATGCATTGAGTTGACCGGGGTGCAGCGCAAATGCATTGAGTTGACCGGGCCTTTGCACGACTTATGTCCAAAATACGAAATGTCCAACTAGGATTAAAGTCCAACAAGGTTTTTGTCCAATACGATGTATGTCCAAAATACGAAATGTCCAATTAGGATTATAGTCCAACACGATTTTTGTCCAATACGACTTATGTCCAAAATACGAAACGTCCAACTAGGATTAAAGTCCAACAGGTTTTTTGTCCAACACGACTTATGTCCAAAATACGAAAGTACAACTCTTGTGGTGAAGCAAATGGTACGGCTAGGCACCTGCTAGTGGGTTCTAGACTTCTAGTACTATGGACTGGAAGGGCTATTAGACCGGGGTTACTCGCACCGACATGATATAAAAAATCATATGTGACTGTGAGGCTGTAAGTTTGGCGGTAGCTAGTGCAAAAAAGGATTAACCACATACCAAAGAAATAACTTTGTTTTTGTGAAGGAAGGCTGCTCAAAGTAATCACCTCAAAACCTTTGCACGACTTATGTCCAAAATACAAAATGTCCAACTAGGATTAAAGTCCAACACGGTTTTTGTCCAATACGATTTATGTCCAAAATACGAAATGTCCAATTAGGATTATAGTCCAACACGGTTTTTGTCCAATACGACTTATGTCCAAAATACGAAATGTACAACTAGGATTAAAGTCCAACAGGTTTTTTGTCCAACACGACTTATGTCCAAAATACGAATGTCCGTATGGATTGAGGAGCCACTTCAGATTTAAAAAGGAAACTTGCCCCCTTATTTAGTAGGGAAGTAAATAATTTTGTAGGCCGAATTCTGAAATTTGTAGTTAAATATATCTTCAGTTATATCAATGTGAATGTGGCTCCTCAATCCAAACATCTGAATTGAGGAGCCACCTGAAACACGGAAAGTATTTCATGTACATTTTTGAAAATTTTGTATCATTTAGTAGCAATTGTGTATAGTGTCTACTAAAAATCTGAGCCCGGTACTGTTTATATTCAAGAATATACAATACTTTTAATGTGGCTCCTCAATCTATACATAAGAGCGTGAATTGCCATGAAAGTTATTGGTCAATTTATATTCCACTGTAAAAACATTTAGTAGCAAGTGTGTTAAAATTTGTAGCATATGGACAAAGTAGTAGAACTGAGTGAATTTAATAAATAAACGCATTTCATTTGGCTCCTCAATCCTGACGTCTGCATAATAAATAATTGACTGTACCTACCTGAGATCAAAACGGAATAAAATACCAGAGACACTAACATTTAGTATAAATGTCTACTAAATACACATGCACAGATCAACATTGTATATGTTCGGTATCTGAAAAATAAATTACTTCTGAATATTCCTTAGGAATTCGCCATATGGGTGACCATGTTATATGAATTAAACTAGGATGATTCATATTTGAAATGTAACTTTTCGACTATATTCGGTACAAAGATTCTTCATAAGTTTAGGATAGGTATTTAGTACCTAGTCAATTTCAACATAAGTTAAAGAATGAATTAATATTGGTTGGACGGTGCTTTTAGGAATTTTACAGTGAGAATCATAGTCGTCATAACAAAACATCTCATCATTCGCTGGGTACATTTTATAGTGACCCATGCCACTAAATATAAATAAATAAATTATAAATAAATAACGCCTATTATAATATATAAGCTACTTGAAGTCATTATAGTTTCTGGTACCAGAAATGACTTATGAAGAATCTTTGTACCGAATAGGTATATAGTGCAAAAATTAAATTTCAAAATTAATCATCCTAGTTTAATTCATATAACATGGTCACCCTTAATAGCGAATTTGTAAGGAATATTCAGAAGTAATTTATTTTTCAGATACCGAACATATACAATGTTGATCTGTGCATGTATATTTAGTAGACATTTATACTAAATGTTAGTGTCTCTGGTATTTTATTCCGTTTTGATCTCAGGTAGGTACAGTCAATTATTTATTATGCAGACATCAGGATTGAGGAGCCAAATGAAATGCGTTTATTTATTAAATTCACTCAGTTCTACTACTTTGTCCATATGCTACAAATTCGAACACACTTGCTACTAAATGTCTTTACAGTGGAATATAAATTGACCAATAACTTTCATGGCAATTCACGCTCTTATGTATAGATTGAGGAGCCACATTAAAAGTATTGTATATTCTTGAATATAAACAGTACTGGGCTCAGATTTTTAGTAGACACTATACACAATTGCTACTAAATGATACAAAATTTTCAAAAATGTACATGAAATACTTTCCGTGTTTCAGGTGGCTCCTCAATTCAGATGTTTGGATTGAGGAGCCACATTCACATTGATATAACTTCAGATATATTTAACTACAAATTTCAGAATTCGGCCTACAAAATTATTTACTTCCCTACTAAATAAGGGGGCAAGTTTCCTTTTTAAATTTGTAGTGGCTCCTCAATCCATACGGACATAAATACGAAAGTCGAACTCATGTGGTGAAGCAAATGGTACAGCTAGGCACCTGCTAGTGGGTTGTAGTGTAGGACTATGGACTGGCAGGGCTATTAGACCGGGTTACTCGCGCCGACATGAGAAGGTATTAGAAATCATCATTAAAACAGTGTTACTAATCGGTAATTTTTTTACCAATGGGTAACAGTGTTACACAAAATGGTGTGACACAACGGGAACAAAGGTTAAATTATCAAAGATCATCAAATTCACATCTAACCGGAAATATTAAATCAAGCCGCACGATGCGCTAACTTCAATCGCTGCAGCAACCACCTTTGCTAGTATTTATTAATTGCAGCACTGGTTTTTCATACACAGAATTTGATGATCTTTCAGATGAGCCTGGTTTTATTTGGTAATTCGATCGTACTAGATACTTGGTTTCAGGCGGCACTTTGCAAGCTGCTACTTCCGAAAACACCAGTCATGGAGGCTGACAGTACTGCACTGTCATTTAGACCTAACTCTCCTCTATTTCCAGGAACAAAATTTGGTAATGTTACGAGTATTATATTATGAACTTTTGAACAAGCTAATAGTATAATACTGAGTAGGTATTATACTATTAGCTTGTTCAAAATAGCTTTTTGGTATCATCACCAAGTTTTTGGCTTTACAGCATAGGCATTTCGGGTTCTCTAAAAGACGCGTTTAATGATATATTATTATCATCCAGGAATCTGAACAGACTCGAGTTAGTGTTATCGGCTCTCTTACTGCATATGCAGCCGCTTTGTGTGCATTGCATGTCCAAGACATGCCGCGCAGAAGGTCTAAACTAGTTGCGCGGCAAATTTGTGTCCCGCGAATGCCGCACATAGCTGCTGCGCACCTTGCGCGCTGTGTTTGGACACACCTTTTTGAACCAATTATTTACAGAAAGCCTTACTGAAACCGTTGGTTAGAGAATAGAGTGTCGTCTAAAGGTATGATTTCGTAGCCCACCTGCATACGACAACTGCCGACGCACGCAGCACATACGCGTAATGCATTGCGGCTTCTCAATGGTCGCCTATAACTGTATCGGAGTTTGACAAGTAATAGGTACGCTGTATGTGCTGCATGCGTCGGCAGTTGTCGTATGCGGTCGGCTACGGAATCATACCTTAAATTGAATTTTTTTATGAATGCATTATAAAAGGATTATGATTGGTCGATTGTATGATTGGACGTTTTTATGATTAATCAATTTTGTGATTGGACAATTTTATGATTGGTCAATTTCTATGGTTGGACAATTTTAGGATTGGTCAATTTCTATAGTTGGACATTTTTATGATTGGACAATTTCCATGGTTGGACAATTGTAGACTAATTGTCATTTTTCATAATTGGACATAAGTCGTGCAAAGGCCTCAAAAGCCGTAACTACTTACTCAATTTTGATAGCTGCCGTTGACTGGACAATACTCGTAGACACATATGAGAAACACTATGAAATACCGGAGGATATCTGTGCCTCGTCATCCAGACCCGATATATTTCTTTTTTCACGATCGCATAGGCGTGCAATGCTTGTAGAACTCACAGTACCGTGGGAAATTAAAATACCTAAAGACCACGCTATAAAGACGAACAAAAATGGCCATGTGGTTAAACTCTGCGCCGTAGAAGTAGGAGCAAGGGGAATTCCAGCTAAATCCCTATACAACTTACTTAAAGACTTCGGATTGCCAAGAGCTTCAGCTCTATATTAAGTCGAATATCCTAAGCGGCATTGATAGGATCCTACCAAATTTGGATAGGTAGGGGAGGAACACTACTGACGGTAGAGGTGTACGACGAGGAATGACAATTCCTTATCGTGCCACTGGTGGAACAAGTTGGTGGCACGACGAGGACTAAGGGGTCCCGCGAATGCCGCGCATGGCTGCCGCGCACCTTGCGCGCTGCGTTTGGACACACCTTTTTAAACCAGTTATTTACAGAAAGCCTTACTGAAATCGTTGGTCAGAGAATAGAGTGTAGTCTAAAGGTATGATTCCGTAGCCAAACGCATAGGTACGACAAATGCCGACGCACGCAGCACATGTGCGTAATTCATTGCGGCTTCTCAGTGGTCGCCTTTATATGTATCGAGTATGACAAGTAATAGGTATGCTGTATGTATGTGCTGCATGCGTCGGCAGTTGTCCTATACGGTCGGCTACGGAATCATATAATACCTTAGGTATATTGGTTTTTTTTATGAATGCATAAAATATTGGTCAATTTTATGATTGGACGTTTTTATGATTGATCAATTTTGTGATTGGACAATTTTATGATTGGTCAATTTCTATGGTTGGACAATTTTATGATTGGTAAATTTTTATGATTGGACATTTTTATGATTGGACAATTTCTATGATTGGACAATTATAGACTAGTGGTCATTTTTCATAATTGGACATAAGTCGTGCAAAGGTGACCGGGGTGCAGCGCAAATGCACTGAGTTGACCGGGGTGCAGCGCAAATGCACTGAGTTGACCGGGGTGCAGCGCAAATGCACTGAGTTGACCGGGGTGCAGCGCAAATGCACTGAGTTGACCGGGGTGCAGCGCAAATGCATTGAGTTGACCGGGGTGCAGCGCAAATGCATTGAGTTGACCGGGGTGCAGCGCAAATGCATTGAGTTGACCGGGGTGCAGCGCAAATGCATTGAGTTGACCGGGGTGCAGCGCAAATGCATTCGAGTTGACCGGGGTGCAACGCAAATGCATTCGAGACCGGGGTGCAGCGTAAATGCATTCGAGACCGGGGTGCAGCGCAAATGCATTCGAGTTGACCGGGGTGCAGCGCAGCGCAAATGCATTCGAGTTGACCGGGGTGCAGCGCAGCGCAAATGCATTCGAGTTGACCGGGGTGCAGCGCAGCGCAAATGCATTGAGTTGACCGGGGTGCAGCGCAGCGCAAATGCATTCGAGTTGACCGGGGTGCAGCGCAGCACAAATGCATTCGAGTTGACCGGGGTGCAGCGCAAATGCATTGATTTTGCTAATAATTTTGTACTCTACGCAATGTAATGTAACTGAACTGAATGAAAAATAAAGATTTATTATTATTATTATTATTATTATTTGACCGGGGTGCAGCGCAAATGCATTCGAGTTGACCGGGGTGCAGCGCAAATGCATTGATTTGACCGCATAATGACTTAGGTCCTATGTTGTCTACATAGCAGAATGCCTAATTAGCTGAAAGACTGCATCGCAAAATGCATTTAGGGACTGGGGAGTCAACATGAACAATTGTTTAACGGCTAGAATGTGCAGGGGTCAAAATGTCAATACGGACCGGCAGACTAGATATTATGGGTTTGACGCATTTGGTGCACTTCTCAACTTGTACACCATGTTATATCCTTTAGTCGCATTATGCCCAATTCGCAAAATGGTGAACTTAGCAACTGGTGCACTTCTCAAATGGTACACTTCGCAACTGGTGCACTTCTAAATCGGTACATTAAATTGTTTATTAAAAAGATATTAACTCAAAATCTCACTTCTCTAAAAAAATTGTTTTATACATATTATGTCCAAAAACTATAAAAAACTATATCGAATACACTTACTATTAACTCTTATGATGATAACTTATTTCCAGCATGCTTACTCCAGTAGTCATTATCATTCCTCATTCCAATAAGTATCTATGCACTTTTCTAAGATATAAAAACGAGTTAGGTCGCCACTCGTCAGTTTCTCTAATTGGTCTTTTTCCCTAAATCGTCAGTTGCTTTATTCGTCAGTTTTATAGATTTCGTTAAGTGATCAGTTTCGCTATCTCATCAGTATCCCTAATTCGTCAGTTTCTCTAACTAGTCAGTTTAAATGATTCGTCAATGGCGTACATTCGGTCCTTAGAGTTTTACTAAAATGTATATCTACTTTGCAAACTAGAAAACTGCTTAGCTTAGCCACAGATTACATAATAGCTTAGCTTAGCTTCAACGTTTTTCTATATTATATGTTGAAAGCAGAGGCGTATTTATCCTAGGGCCAAGGGGGCCATGGCCCGGGGCGGCAGGTTGCGAGGGGCGGCGGAGCCGCCCCGAGCGTCTAATTTTTTTTTATAGGTACCACTTAGGTTGCAGACAAGCACACGGTGCGGCCCACCTGATGGAAAGTGGTTACCGTGGCCTATGGACGTATGCAACACCAGGGGCGTCACACTCGTGCTGCCGACCCTGAAGATCTGATCTGGGCGCTTTAATCTTGACTCTAAAAGGCGCCCAGAGATAGACGCTCGGGGCGGCTCCCTCGCAACGTGCCGCCCCGAACGTCTATCTCTGGGCGCCTTAATCTTGACTCTAAAAGGAGCCCAGAGATAGACGCTCGGGGCGGTTCCGCCGCCCCTCGCAACCTGCCGCCCCGAACGTATATCTCGGGGCGCCTTAATCTTGACTCTAAAAGGCGCCCAGAGATAGACGCTCGGGGTGGTTCCGCCGCCCCTCGCAACCTGCCGCCCCGAACGTCTATCTCTGGGCGCCTTAATCTTGACTCTAAAAGGCGCCCAGAGATAGACGCTCGGGGCGGTTCCGCCGCCCCTCGCAAAATGCCGCCCCGAACGTCTATCTCTGGGCGCCTTAATCTTGCTCTAAAAGGCGCCCAGAGATAGACGCTCGGGGCGGTTCCGCCACCCCTTGCAACCTGCCGCCCCGAATGTCTATGTCTCTGGGCGCCTTAATCTTGACTCTAAAAGGCGCCTATTAGAGTAAATATTACGTATATATTTTTTTTAATTTTTCGGAGCTTACATGACTATGTCACTCATTATTTTAATTGCATGTAACTGGGGCCAAGCAGCTTGGGCGCCGAAGACGGCAGCGCCTTTCTCTCGCAGGGAGACGCTACCGCCTACGGTTAATTCCGGCCGAGGTGGTAGCGGCGCTGTAAATGGCTACTCATAGGGTTTCCACGTATCCTTATGACTAGCAGAGAGCACAGATAAGAGCAGCTAAGGGGCGGCTGGTTCCCCGAGACCTGGGGGCGACAGGTGCGGTCGCCTGTTACTCCAATATATTCAGACCGGTAACGCGGCGGTGAAACCCGTACCTTTCCGGGGTTCAATGGGGACACCGACTACCCACACCCGAAGGAGCTATCTTAAAAGGTCAGCCGGGTTGCGAGGGAAATATCTAATTGGGTAACTTTACACCGGATAATTGAGACCCGGCAGAGACGGTGTGCGGTTTTAAACCGAGACCGCATGTGGCACTTCACGAGGAATAATCACCCCTCGCAGACGGCCATAACTAGCACCAGGACTTGCGGCGAGAGGTTTCCCGCTCTGACGGTTGCTTAAAGAATACAACGCGTGAAGTGGCATATACATGGAGGAGCCCAGGCAGAGGTGGCATTGCAGGGGTCGGCTCCTGATCTGTATGTCTCAGGAACTCACCGAAGCAGCCATAGCTGGGCGCATTGCGTCAGCTGGTAGGAGAAGCTACTGTGATACCTCTATCGCGTTATCGGCAGCGAAGACGTGTGAGAACCCCCTTCGAGCATCACCTCATCCGAGCTAATCTTCTCCTTTTGTCGAGTCGACGACATAATATGTCATATTTTGTTTGCCCAGTGTGCAACCACCCTGATGGCGTTCTCAGAGGCACCCATGAGTTCCTGCAGTGTACACGTGCTTAGGCATGCAGCACACGTTAGCGCCTACCTCACTGTAGTTCCGCATTCACACCGTGGTGCCTGGGTCCACCTTATCTGAGAAACTCCATCTAATTCGGTTTTCGTTACTTCGGCTGACCTGCAACCGAAGTCTATTTAAGGACTGCCAGGTGGTGTATGGGCAGTCCAGAGGCTGCCCACACATCAATTGGCCAGAAAGGGTTCGTAAGTAAGAGAACCAGGTATGCCCACTTTAGATCCAGTCACCAAATACGTCCAAGGACTTGGGTAACTCCAGCTGTGGCTTACTTGGTTGCTTCTGATTTCGTGCCGTCACCATCCAGTCCTAGCCGATGTTCCACAGAAGCGGCCCCAGATCCGCACCAGCCGGAACACCCCGCCACATATCTCACTTACCAAACCCTGTCCTACATGGGTAGATACTGGCTTTCACCGATAAGTAAGCCCCGACAATGACGCGAGGATAGAGAGGCACCCCGTGCTGAAAGAGTGCAGCTCTGATGCAGCTCCATGGCAAGGTGTTAAAGACGTAGACAACAATAGACACTGCCAGCATCAACTCGCCGTGCCACTGCTTCTTCCACCAGGGCCCTCAAGCGCGTGTTGGCATGCACGGTGCTCCCGACTATAACCAAATTTATTGTCTACCAAATTCGGCCTCACTCCTGCAAGGCGCTCGATGTGGCACCTCACGAGGAATAATTCGTTTAAAACACCTGCATGACTGCACACCTTGTCCATCAATACAATGAGCCGATAGGCGGACGGTAACTTTGCAGAAGAGGACCAGTTTTCCTGTCTTTCAAATTTTCGGAATCCGTCTCTACTTGAGGCATATGTTATAGAGCACTTCAAAACGGGATCCGAGTGCCTTTAGAGCCTAAAGTGCTGCCAGATCCCAAAGCGGTGCTTTTGCTGTTGCCTTTGAGCCATAAAACATCATTCTTCACAAGCTATTGCTGTACTCAAGTGATTTTTGTTTGCGATATCATCTTCTACGTAGGGCGCTTTAATGGAATGGAATGCAAATATTTCCCCTTGAAGGGATTCTGGTTGGGAGCCTGGGTTAGTGGAGAGATCGATGGAAGTCACTTCCCTCGCACCATAAGATAGAGATCTCACGAATCAGGCTTGAAAATCTCCAGCAATTTCTGACGGACCCCTATTTTGTGTCAGCCCCTTGGGCGCAGGCTAACGGTGAACGGGAACGTCACATAGGGGCAGGCGCGGTCGCAGCTTGAAGTTTTGGGGGGGTCACTTCGGAAATTCCTTAAGAAATCTAACCCCCCCCCCCCTCCCCTCGTACTGGGACTTTTCAATATGACGTGCATGGCATTGGGGGGGGGGGGGGGGGGTCATGTCCCCTGTGACCCGCGCCTGCATAGGGGGCGGCAAACCTAAGTGGCCCGGGGCGCCAAATCTTTAAATACGCCCCTGGTTGAAAGATCTGGCTTTATGTTTTTTGTTTTGTTTTAAATGCCCAAACAAGTACTTCTTAATATTTGTGTCTTGCCGAATGAATGAAAATAATGTTGGTCGTTTTTCTATCCTCGTATTCATCCTTCAACAACGTTATTAGTCCTATGTATTTGTTTAGCACAGCTAAATACAGTGCCTTCATAATAAAAACAAAAAAAGCACCGAACGGGCCTTTACGAGAAAGAGCCGTACCGATAAAGGGCCGTCCGTGCCGAGAAAGGGCCATTCCGCGAAAGGGCCGTTCGGCGAAAGGGCCGTTCGGCGAAAGGGCCGCTCCGCGAAAGGGCCGTTCCGCGAAGGGTCGTACTGAGTATCCGTGACATATAGCGAAAGGGTGTACATGAGTGGCGCAATCGTATCTTTCTGCTTCTCAAAGAATTAATATTCCTCCAACAAAGAGCGGTCACATCACCCTTCAGGACCATTACGTTGAATTCCCATTATGTTGAATCCTCTAAAAGTTGGATTCCAAGATCCTGGTCAACTCAATGCATTTGCGCTGCACCCTGGCCAACTGAATGCATTTGCACTGCACCCTGGTCAACTGAATGCATTGGCGCTGCACCCTGGTCTACTGAATGCATTTGCGCTGCACCCTGGTCAACTCAATGCGTTTACGGAATTTAACGTATATGACAGGCGTCAACGAGTGTCAAAAACGTCAAATACAGTTGTCATTCTATTCCATCATACGCCGAGCAACGAATTGCCACTTATCTAGAGGGGCTGACTGAAGGACCAGTAATGGTATAATAGCTAATGTCTGCCAAGAGTGCCAAGCTTTGGTGACCATTCCGTACTGTGGATAAACGCTCTGCCACACCTGGCAATAGAACATGCCGGACAGATCGTGTGGTTTTAGTTGGTTCCCGTCACATGATCGTTGATCCGTTCATCACGTCACACCCTGTATTCTATCGACATAGTCAGAATTCCGGAAATAATCCCTAATGCCGTGGGATCACGGGTAATTGAAATCGAATTACCCATGGACCCGGTAATGGGTCGACCCACCGGGACCACGGGTAAACACTGCAATAAGGTGGTGCGCGAAGGCTCCAAGGAAAAAGGAATTTGTAATAAAACACCGAAATCATAAAACAATAGTATTTATTTTTCATTGTATTACATGTCGTCTATCTGTATTTGTCATAATTTTCGACCTGAACGGGTCTCGTTCAACTAAAAGCAACTGAAAATCAAGCACAACGTCTGTTTATAGAAATCTATCCCGTATGAGAAAATCTAACTTTTGTTTATTATAGAAAAATACACGTCCTCAGTGCTTTAACCGCCTAGTCTATGACTAATCCACCGCTGCCCTGAAGAAAGACGTAACTACTAATTTATATAATATTCTATTTTATATAATACTCTATTCAACATAATAATATAGATACCATTCCCACATCTATGCTAAAAATATATAATTTTATTGCGAATTTGAATATATTTCAATTACGCCCATCTTTAAAGTAGCGGCAGAATATTGTTGTATTTATTATATTGTGCATATTATTTAGACTGTATGTGGTCATAAAATTACTTTATATAACAAATGCACCCTTTAATGATGTTATTTTTATTTATTAGTATCACTATGATTTAAACCTTATTACTCTTCAAAATAAATAAAATCCAAACATCTAAATAAATATATTTAAGTACTACTATTTACAAACGCTAACAATTATATACACAGATCAATAATTTATAAGGTAATGTAATAAAAAAAACGAAATAGCGTTTCTTTTTTATCTATATCTCAACTAACTTTAAAGCATTGTAGAAGGCGAATAAACGAACACTATTATTACAATCATAATATATTATTATACTTTCGCAAACACTTCTATGAACTCTTCCAGCAGGACTGTACGGAATAAAACATACGGTCACATACTTGAAGACAACTCTCCTAATTTATAGTCAAGGAGCGAAAACTAAAAATAAATAGACTTTATTTTTTAATTTATCCGTAACTTGTGCAAAGCAGGTGATACCAAGATTATTGGATATTGATTTAGGTAAATAACTAGCTTTTTAGGCGCTTTTTTATTTATTTATTCTTAAGTGAAGTGATGAGCACTCACCCGAGAACAGGCCTTTTTCAAGAGGAATGCATCTCTTCCCACCCCAGAAATGTGACACAATTTTGTTCATAACAGCTTGTCCATAGAAGTCTTTGTCCTTTCGAGAAAATCTCAACATCCCTTATCAAACGTAACTATATTTCGAACGTTTTATTTACACTAGGGAACAATTTTGTTTAAGCTTAAGATCCTCATACGACACGTATGAGGATCTTAAGTTTAATACGGATATCAGGTTAGAAGGGTACAAGAGCTCCGCCGTACCTTTCTAACCTAATCTATCATACGTCGGGACGCGCAGTGTCCATTTTTACCCACAAAGTTTTCGCAATAAAAGATAATTAAATAATTTTGATTATTTTGCAACTTCAACATTTTTAAATCATCAGATCATCCCAGAGGAGTAGAATAGGGTTCTTCCTGTGGGTGTCGTAAAAGGCGACTATTGTATAGGGCAGCTTTACGTCCGACAGTAAACGTACATCCTATGACAAAGTGCCCGCTAGACGGCAATGGGCTCGCTCCCTATTACGTGAGGGCGAAAATCATAGTTGGCGAAATGTGGGTGATGGTACACCTCTGCCTACTCCCACGGGGATTTAGATCATACAAGATTTGAAGTTCTTACAATTGTGTTATTTTGCAGCTTGAACGTTATGAAACTAAACCGTATAGGCAGAAGTTCTGTATTTAACAGTAAATGTTCCCTAGTACAAACAAAACCAATTTAAAATTTGAATACACACATTAATCATTACCCTGTGGTCAAGCGATAGAATCAAAATAATTTAGTAACAACTACATTATGTAATAACTTGTATTAGATACATCTGTCTATTAAATTATTATTATGAGCAATAACATAAACTATGATGGCTATGAAACAAGCGGTTAGAATAGAAAATAATAAATAAGCCTCTCATTGCCTTAACGTTGTAATATTTTAATTAGCCCATTACGGTATTTTTATTTTATTTTCATATAGGACACGTCAATTTGACTTCACCTCGCCTGATGGAAGCTGAAAGCAAAGTCTCGGAATAAAGGGTCACCATTATAAACACGTACCATGTTACAATGGTGCTTACTCCGAATTGTATTACTATCGTAATCTTCATAATTTCAATTTGTCAATTATTTCGTTGTAAATATAGGAAAACATTAATAAACAACTTAAATTTCTTAGTTTGACTGAGCAAACTCCTCTCTTCACTAATAGAATGTCACTTTCTCTACAGGCCCAGGTCGAATTTAATGCAAAAAGCAGTGCAATACAAAAAACTTCGCCAACATACGAAGATACTTATAAACAGAGGTGTCGGTAACTGTAACGGTGTCGCAAGTGTTTCTTTTTATTTTCAAAAACATGCGGCTACTGTTTTACCGACAGTAATGACCAGATTGGGTGGTGTCACAAAACCGCTTGTTTCATGGGCCCAGTCCTAAATATAAAATTAAACTCGGTTTAACTTAAGCCACGTCCAGAGGTCGCGTTTTTCGCAACATTTTCACTAGCACAACACAAGGTGCCAAACAAGCACCTTAAAGAAAGTATTATTTCTCTTAAATGCCAAACATCATAAAAAATGCTGTGAAGAACCATAGGGATGTAGAGATTTGTTGTATTCCGCTAGTGCAAGTGTTGCGAAAAACATGACCTGTAGCTGTTATTAGACCTTTATATAAACAAGTTTTAGCAGTGTTTTAACAACGTAAAAATATATAAATAGCTCAAGGGGTTGGTCTAACATCAATAAATTTGTTTTACGAATAACCAATTGCAAGGAACCTTTAGTGATTGTAAATATAATAATTTCAGTACAATACTAAACAGCTGACAAACACTTTTCTTTACTCACATAAGGATCAAAAGACCAAATCGCAATACGACCATACGAACAAAATGCAGTGATAGCAGTGCGCAAATAGGCTAACACCGAAAAGATCAAAATGATTAGAACTAAACTGGGGACCAATACAGTAAAATTACGTTTTTAAGACGTGTGATTTCAAAACTTACAAGACCTGCACTTGTCAAAAAATGTTTAAATCGATTAAGATCAGAAAAAGTGAAATGCTCACTCCGGACTTGAACCCGCGACCAGTCTCTTACAGAGGGAATGCGCCGACTGCTAAACTACCGAGCCACGCGTTAAGTATCTTGGCTGGAATTTGAATAGTTAGTATAGGTACTAACTGCTTGAAAATTTCATTAAAGTAAATGCTTAGTTTAGTAAAAATGTCGTTGACGATACCTACGGAATAGTCGTCTTGGCAAAATGCGATTTGCTCACAATACATTTTCGATCCTAAAGTGAGTAAAATAACACATTTAATGTGACTGCGTTTCTAATTTAAACTAACTAAAACACAACTTCCTGTGTATATTAAAAAAAATGTTGTGCAATATTTACCACTAACACTACCGTCAATATAAATAAAATTAAAAAAAAATGATTAGATACAGTTGGCAACCCGATTTCGTGACGTCATAAGAATACATTTATATATAGGTGGGGCAATGATCTAGACTCGTGCCGCACGCGTCGCATATCTTCGCGTCTCTTTCGTTCACAAGGGTGCAAGCAGGACACTCGCGTCCTCCCGACCTCAGAGGTTGTATTTCCGGCCCTCTTTTAGACTTACCGCACATTTCACAGGCAGCTAGAGAGTTCCTATTCAAGTAGGTGCAAGTAGTACATTCCCATTTCTCTCTCTTCGGTTCGCTGCCTGCGGTATCTGACCTGTCTCTCTCGTTCGTGTGATGGCTTGGAGTTCTACTTGCGGGTCGGTCACGGTCTCCATTTTGAAGTTGCTTCGGTGGTGATCGACGAACGCTGTCAGTTTCGTCTAGAGACACGATAAGCTGTGCTTTCAAGTCGTAGCTTGCTGCGTTGGAAGCTGTAAATACAAAAAGTTTAATAAGTTAATCTTCTTCATCATCCTAGCGTTAATCCCAGTCGCATCCGAAGCTTTCACCTCGGAGTCTGGGGTCCGCTTTACCAGTCTAACTGCGGATTTGGCTGAACATCGATGTTTTCCGTGAAGCGACTGTCAGATCTCCACAACCCAATGGCAATATCGAAGCATTGCAGCTAGCTAGACCAGTTTTTGGACTTCTTAGGGTTCCAACTATCCGTAACAATGTTCGTATGGCACTGGCCGGGACCGACGACGGCCAGACCAATCGAAATACTTATATATTCATGCATATTTCCACTAAGCGGGGATCGAACCTGCTACTCCTGCGTAGGGGCCGCGTTTACTGCCGCCAGGCCATAATAGGTTCATATAATATTCCATTCTAAACACCATCCTTTTCTGTACCAAATAATTTATTACCTATTAATTTAGTAGATTTCTGGGGCATACGAGACAGTGCCATCTACACCTAAGCCACACAAAGCTAGCAATATGAATTCTGGGGAACTTTCTAATAGGCCATGTTACCTGAGGCCCCAATGATGTCGGTAGGGCTTCAAATAAAACCACATCAGTAATATCAATAAATAATCAAAATACACTCACCTAAATTACTTTTGGAGCTGTGGCCAGTGCTGTGGACACCATTCTCCACCGGTTTACTTTTCGACTTGTCCACCTCCACAGCAACCAACTTCGCTGGTTTCTTCACCTTTTTCACCTCAGCAGCATTCGAGACAGAACCTCCATTGACTGTGTTCTGCTGCTTAATAATATCCTTCCTATCTCTTATATCTTTCTTCGTCAATAACTTAACCTTATCAGGAGCAATTTTAGGGGTTATTAAAGCATCTGCTTTGGGGTTTCCCACCGGCTCAGGCAATTGCCTCTTAGGTTTTCGTTCATCAAGCGCTTTTTTTGCTAAAAATTTCGCTCTTTTTAATTCCTGCTCTTGTTTCATCCTCATTATTTCGTTTACCTTCGCTGTCCGGTATACTTCTTCGTCGTAAGACCGGTCGAGGTTAAGCGCTTGAAGACCATCTTCTAAATCAAGCGTAGTCGGTTGATATTTCGCTCTTCTTTCCTCTCTATCTAATCTGTCGAGCGTTCTCGAATCTCTGTCCAACGATGGAGAGAATCGACTTCGTATATCAGGATCCTGTTCTTTGCTAGATAAGTTTCTAAACACATAATCCCAACTCTCGTATGTACCCATACCATCCTCTTTAGCCTTACTTAGCGCCGGTTGCGTGTCAGACCGGGGTAAACTTGGAAGAGTGACGTCACTCAGTCCTGACTTAGATGTGCTGTTCCTTCTAGAAGTTTCCAATCTACTCTTCCTGTGACTTCGTTCATCTTCTCTATACCTATCGAATTTTCCGTTCTCATAAACAGAGGGGGCGTCTAATTCGATTAATTGTCCTGTAGGTACAGAATCGTACCTATATTGTGACATTGGGGGGTACCCATTAACGGGAACTGTAGCTGCGTGTTTTATTGGGGCATATACTGGAGTGGGAATCATGTAAGGGGATTGAACAGGGTAGTAATAGGGAATGCCGTAAGGAGTCATCATGGGGACAGTGGAACAATGCGGCATAGTGACAGGGACATCAGGATGTAGATGGGGGTACATGACTTGTGGCATCATGTAAGGATTTAGAGCGGGATTTATATGGTTTTCAGGGACCATATCTTCGCATATATGGTTGCAGTGCGGTTGTGCGGCGTTAAATCGAGTGTCTATTAATCTGCTTCGGTAGGGCTCTGAGGGAATCGTTGTTGGTATGTTGGAGTATATTTCTGGAGCTGGAATATAAAATAAATCTAGATTAGTTATACAAACATACAATTCTCTCCATCATCTTAAGGTTGACTGGTAGAGAATCCCCATGGCATTAAGTCCACCTTTGTAAATTTTTGTGCAATAGTTTAAATAAATAAAATAAATATACAAACAGCCCAAGATCTATTCACATCCCCACTCATATATGAGATTATAATAGTTACAACTCAAACTTGATACGTCATTTTCACCCGATTACGGTAAAGCCAAAGGAAGGTTATTTCAAAATCGATTTTATGGAATCGGAACATTTTGGCATAACTGGGCACAATTTTAGATCTGATTAATAAAAATTAATAGAAGGCGGAGGATCGGCAAACGTGGCGCATATTGGGAGAGGCCTATGTCCAGCAGTGGACTGCAATAGGCTAATTGATTTATTGATTGAATAGAATTTCGCCAAGGTATGTACTAATAGCAGATATAGATCCACGTAAAGAGAAGCGTATTGCATTGATAAAAATATATTTAAATGAAGGCGTTTAAAAACTACAGCTCAATGTCATTCGTGCTGCAAGGATATAAACGTGGTGTATAATTCGCTACGATAATAATTATAACATCACTCTGAATCTGTATTAGAAATACTGCCTGCCTGCAAAGATTTTTATAATACTAGATCGGCTGAGCGAAACTAAAATTTCGTCATGGCCATCGATTCTCCTCGATTCGTTTATTCGGTATTTACAGGTTAGGCAGCGCGAGTGTGACGCCCCTGGAGTAACTGCAGTAAGTAACTTTGGGATACGGATCTTGGACCTGAATTGCGAGACAAACGAGGACCTTGCGCGCGCGGATAATTTTTTAATAATCTATGCTTGGTGCATTTGAGCTCGCCCACAGCAGTAGCAACCCGTGCTATCCTCAAATGACATCCAAGAAACGTGTACTGCGCGTATAGAGTAAAGAAACGTGTACTGCGCGTATAATAGTAGGTACATTATGGTACAAGTGAGCAAAGAGGTTTGACCAATGATATTTCATAACATAGATATGTCATATGCTTACAAATCAACGTAGAAATAGCAATAACACATCTATTTATATTTAATATCATTGGGTTTTACTTTAACTTTTTTTTACTGTTTTTTTTTTTTCTTAAATTTGAGTGATAATTTTGTTTATTATACAATTATTACAAGTTGAAATTATTTATTTAAATACGAAAATGAATCAAATGACCATACAATAGGCATATTAATTTATTCGTACTATTAAATACGTTCTTTTTTGTATCAAAACTTTTTTAAGAACATAGACAATCATAGACACTTCCTATAAAATTTAAAAAAGAATCTATAACTCACATTTGTGAATAATAGCAATGAAAAAGTCACAGTTTGATAATAGGTGTCATTACGTGCCTAATTGCGGTAAAATAATAGCACTTTTATGAGCAGGTGTGTTGTAAAGTATATTTTGAGCACAATTCAGGTCCAAGATATGTCCCGAGCAATATTTCTCATCGATTGTGTCATGTGGTTGTCTGCCACCTTCTTCATCCTAGCGTTAATCCCAGTCGCATCCGAAGCTTTCGCCTCGGAGTCTGGGGTCCGCTTTACCAGTCTAACTGCGAATATAGCTGGACTTCGTTATTTTACCTAAAGCGACTGCTATCTGACCTCAACAAACCAACAGCGATATTGGGCGATATAGAAGCATTGCAGCTAGACTTGTCTGCCACCTATGTAGGAAAAGAAACTGGGCAATGTATTAAGGATAAAATAGAGAATATGAAACTCACTGTCATTGTACAAGGCCTTCCCCCTGTCGACGGCGGGGTGGGAGGAGTGCGTGGGGTGGGAAGGGTGCGCGGCGAGGCGCGCGGCAGCCTGCGCAGGCGCAGCCGCTCGAGCTACTCGCTCGGCGCACACCTCGCGCCATGACACCCGCGCGCCTGAACTCCACACCGCCTCCCAGATGTGAGACATTATCTGTACACGTACAAACACGTTCATATAGAATAAACTGGATGACCAGATTAGGGATGATGACAAGGTCGTCAGATTCTACCCAATATACCAAAAAAACCCAAAAACTCAAAAAAAACCTTTAAGTGGTGTACATAAATATCAGAACTGTACATATTTTGTATTCCATGATGAAAATAATTCATATGTAGGTATACTGTTGGAGTTTGGAGTGCCTATCAATAAAAAAAAATACTGCTTAATAGGTATGTATCATAGTTTTTGCTGGAAAATATGCCTCGCAGAATAAATGGCAATATGCCAACTAAACCGAAACTATGACTTTGTACTTATAATTTTTAATTCCCAAAATAGGTCAAGTCAAAATATATAAACAATCGAAATAAATCATTTATAACTTTTTACATTCTTTATTAAATTTCAAATAAATCTTATTATGCATTGTGCACGTGTAAACACAATGTGGACTGAGATAAATGCGATATTCTCTTGTCGGTACTCCATACATTTGCATTGCGCGGTGAACTGTTCATTGCGCGCTATCGGCCTGTGACGTCACTATACGCCACGATTTTGTATGAAACGTTTTCGGGCGGCTTGAGAAATTGACTTTTCAAAATCAATCTTTAAAACTATTTGTCACAGGAATATTTAACTTTAACATTACCATAAAATGTACAGTTTACTATACCTAATAGAAAAAATAAGGCACAACCAGCCAAATCCAGCAGCTCCCTTAAAAAAACAATTCATTCATTGAAAAGTCGTGACAGGCAGCGTCAAAAGTAGAAGACGATTACAGATTTCAAAATTAAAAATCTGCATTTCTAAATTAATTATTATTCAATTTAAATCAATAAAACAGTTTTATTTGCTCTTAAAACCTTTTGAGAGATCATTTTGAGACTTTGCAATCAAGATCTTTCTGACGCTGACCATACCATACTTTTTAAAAAGTAATTATCAGTCAACAAACTTCTCACTTGGCATTCACACTGTGCGATGAGAGCATCCCTGGACACTGCGGCAACCATATCTGGGCATATGGGCCCGTCCAACTCCAGCCGTCCAGAGCCGGTAGGCTTGTAGCCCATGGTTTGAAGCAGGAGCTCGGCTCCCACCATGTTCGCTTCTACTTCGTGTTTGAAATAGCCACAGTATAACTGAAATGGGAAACCAATTAATTAGTCACCGCATGATCATGGCTACTGAAAAGTGGCCGGAACGTCGGGCTAATGATATAATCCGTACTAATATTATAAATGCGGCAGTACATGTCTGTCTGTTACGATTTCACACCTAAACCATTGAACTGATATTGATGTAATTTGGTACAGAGATGGATTAGACTTTGGAAAAGCTAGTATAGGCATGTTTCATTGCGATAACCGACATCCATGCAGGTGGAGCCGTGGTTAACATACTTATGCCCGTTTTCACCAACGTCCCCTAAATTTTAGGGGCCGCCTAAGGTAAGTTAGGTAACCCTTAGTAACATTTCGTTTTCACCAAACCTCAGGGGACACCTTACTGCTTAGGTGTCACTTAAAATTTAGGGGCCACCTAACTAACCCCTAACATGGTGACAGAATAACTTTGCGCATATTTACGCATGTTTTGTTTAATATCGCGTATATATTTCATTTTTTTTTTTTTTTTTTCCTTGTATATAATATTTATTTAAGTCAATACATTATACATTAAGTCACAATAAAATTAAAATATTATCACAAGTCAATAAATATACTACGCATCCGCGCTTGTCCTAATGACTCCTAAGAAGGAGCGCCCAGACCTGTACCCACTGCAAAAGTGCCCATCACGCTCGCTGCGTTGCCCCTCTGGATGGCGATGGCTAACCTCTGCACCAGGTACGATCCAGCGCGGGAGTCGCCTGACTTCTCCCTGATCCTACGCCCGATATCTTCCACATATCTTTTGGCCTCGACACTCCAACAACCCAATGTCTCCACCGCAAAGGGAACAAACAGATAGCGAGCCTGTAACGCCTCGTACTTGAGCCGCTTCCCATCAGCCGCCGCTTCGGCGGCAGCGGCTGCGGAGCGAACCGTACGACCGAGGTGGCTTGGAGCAACAGTGCTGACGCACGTGGCGTCCCATAACAGGCACTTGCCGCACCTCCAAGGCACCAACGTCATGCCATCCGGCCTCTTACCATCTGATCTGCTGAGACCGGGTGGCTCAAGCACGCACGGGACATCTACCGAGACCAGGGCTCTCCGGATTATGTCATTGAGGGCATGGTGACGCGAGAATCTACCTGCGCACCTACGACAGCTCAGTGCGTGATGACCATCGGCCTCCACCGTGGACCCGCAGGTGCATCCATGGGCTTCACAGACTCTGCAGCCCAGGCGGAGTGCCACCGCCACACGCAGAGAACTATCATCCAGCAGGGTGCCGAGATGTGGTGAAGGCAGTGCGTGCAGCCATGCCCCTGATTCCGGCTGAGCCACCGCCCGGAGCCTGGCCACATCGGCTCCCGAGGCACCCTCCAACAATTGCGCCCCAACCTGCCCCGCTACCACGTCGTCCCACGCGCGCTGAACGCTGCGAGAGGTGGGGCTACCCACTCCCGAAACGCGAGCCGCCCAAACTGACTCGGCATCCGCTGCAAAAGGCACTCGCGCCCCGTCACCATTATTACCTAGGATTAAAGTGACAAGGCTCGACACCCCATTCGCCGACGCCAAGAAAGCCGGTACGCCCACGTCCCGAGCGCATCGCACCCCCACACCCCCGTACCTAATCGGTAGTGTCGCCTGTCTCCACTGAGTCCCGTCGAGGGCGACATTCAAGATGGACTCAGTGATCGACCTCAGGGTGTCGTCGAACTCCGCCACCTCCGCGGGACACAGCCAAGTTGGTGTTGTTCGCAACAGATACGTGAGCTTCGGGAGGGCGAAGCACATACGCAGAAGCACGAGGGCCACGTGAGCAGACAAATCCTTGAGATGTTCTTGAGCCGCTAATAGGAGGTCCCTACGAGAAAATATAGCCTCTGGCAACCCTTCGGGGAAGATAGGCGATCCTAAGAGGAAGAAAGAAGTTTGAGAAAGCTCTTTGATGTCCGGCAGCAGAGAGTTGAAGCGTTCAAGGTGTGCTCGGGCTTCCGCATTACAGGGGAAAAGCTCGCATTTTGAGGGGTTCACCTCCAGACCCAGGGCTTTGAGTCGCGGGATAAGAATCTCCAGGTCCTGATAAACGTCTTGTGGTGAACCCCCCAGGGTCCCATCGTCGAGATACCACAAATTCAGCTCAGACTTAAGGTCCGTAATGACCCTGTGCAACGCCAAGCTAAAGACTAGGGGCCCTAACGGATCCCCCTGCTGCGCTCCTACTTGCGACGAGATGAGACTTACACCAAAGAAAAGATTGGAGGGAGAGTAATAAACCTGATGTAGGAAGGGATAGAGAGAAGGAATTTTCTCCCGGACCTCGGTCAAAAGAACATCCCTCTCTAGGCTATTGAATGCATTACGAATGTCTTCTTTTCTTCTCAGAGACTTCTTTTCAGAGACTTTGCCTTTAGCTTACCATCAGGCGAGGCAAAGTCAAATTGACGTGTCCTATATAAAAAAAAAAAAAAAAAAAAAAAAAATGTCCAATTTCAGCACCACGCTGTCACAGTGGACGGGATCCATAACAAACGCTCGCGTTGCATGGATGGCGGCCTCGCACCCCCGACTCGTCCCGAAGCCAAGCTGGTGTGGCCGCAAGTACTCCGCCATCTCATCCCTTACGGCCCGACATGCTAACCTTGCCGACAACCTGCGGAACACGCTGCCAATAGCTATTGGTCGGATTCCGCCGTCCTTTTTCCCGAGCGCGCAGAGTGAACCCCCGTATAAATATGGGCATACTGCGGGATTAAGTTGTCCGCTCAACAGGAAGTTGGCCATCCTTGTCAGGCATGCCATCAAGCGCCGACCATTGTCTCCCGCGGAGCCGGCTATGAGCTCCTTCAGGTGGCCCGGACGCAATCCGTCCAGGCCTGCCGCTGACCCGCTATAAAAACTATACAAACTAATAACAATCAATTTAATAATATTTTGCAATTCGCCAGCACTACAAAATAGGATACCCTTTCTTAGGTGTCACTTAGGGTGGTGAAAACGAATTTAGATAAGTAATATATTTAGGGGCTACCTACGTTAGGGGGCTCTTAGTTAGGAGGTGATTTAAGTATAGTTGGTGAAAACGGGCATTATAGTACCAAATAAGTCGCAATAGCATCCGTTAATAGTACATTATGGTACAAGCGTGTAAAGTTGGTGATTACCGCTGAGGCGACATTGAGACCCGAGCCGCTAGGCGAGGGTCTTAAGAGAGCCGAGGACGGTAATCACCATACACACGAGTGGCATACGATTATTTTCAACACACTTGCGAAAATACTAAAAATACTACATAACACAATCAAAACACAATTGTAAAAATCTATTTGTTGTCATACTTGTCATAAATATGCGCGCGCATCTAACATTTTTTTTATTTGTTCCTTTCGGAACAGGCTAAGGTGCTATCACCATGCTGCCTTGTCATCTACTTACTTATTTGAATTATGATTTTTTTTTCTCTGTAAATACTCACAGAGACAAAAAAATACATTTTAGTGAAAGTTTTGTTTATTAAACACGTACTACAAGTTAAAATTGTCTTTCAAAATACGAAGTTGCATGAAATGAGCAAGCAATAGGTATATTAATTCGTTTGTAATATTGGGCACGATCTTTTTTGTATCAAAACTTTTTTAAGAACAAAGCAACTTAATCAATGAAATTAAAAAAAAGAAGTACTTAAATACTTAACTCACTTTTGTGAATAATAGTTAGTACTTAACTCACTTTTGTGAATAATAGCAATGAAAAAGTCACAGTTTTATAATAGGTGTCATTCCGTGCTTAATTGCGGTGAAAATGGTGAAATAAAAGCCTGTGCGTGTGTTTATAAGCAAGTGTGTTGAAAAATAGTTTTATTTCATACATACCTACATATACTACTCACGCCTGTAAATTCTCGAAAGGATAGGCAGAGGTGTAGGTATACTAGTATTTTAACAACCACATTTCGCCTTTTTTTAGTTATTATAAATATGAGTCAATTTATAGAGGTCTACTAACTTATTCTGTATTGTAAATTTTTCGATCTCGATTACTACCTTATAAAGGTATAAAAAACTCACCCTTATGACCCTATACTCCTTCCTCCAGGGTTGTGCGAGCAGGTTAGCCGCGTACCTCGCGAGCGCTGCCCATCCTAGTCCGGCCCGGTACGCACTAAAGTCTGACAACTCATTGATAGTCCGCTGAAACACTTTCCCCGTCTCGGCCAGTCCAAACTTGCACTCATGAGGCACTAACGATAAATATTCTATTATATAGTCTGCAACAAAGAATGTTGTTATTGAATACAATGTATTAATATAAATAAACAACAGTATTGACACATTTTGTTTGGCTCGCTGTTCAAACTGTCTTGATATTCGTACTTCACGATCGGTAAAGAACGGTTCAAATATCGATGTACAGTTTTTAACGTCTCTAGTTTACGTTGGTGTGGATATTGTGTTGAAAAGAACGATGGAAACCTGGAGGTGAAGGGTTCCATACCATGAATCTGTCATCATAAATAAGTACGTGAAAGTCTTCTATCTGACCTCCCAACCCCGAGAGGAAAGCCTGCACCTGAGTCACATCTGCTGTTTAATATGTGCATCGAAACGTGGGCATCATAATTTTGGAATTTTAAAGCTCCTTTTGCGCACAGCTTTAAAATTCCAAAATGGTTTATCCAATCGGAAACGCCAATAAAATACTTAATAAAAAGACATGAAAAGCACTTATCAGTTATCACACGACTTGCTATTCCATTTTTTGAGGATATAGGATACGTATCGAAAATTGAGACAGGTAATTGCTCCACGATATACTCTAAAATATCATTATTTAGTTAGGTATTATTAGCAGCTTTTTGCGAAGACCAGATAAATTCAAATAGACACAGTATTCATGCATAGAAATAAATTGTTATGATAATCTCTGCAATACGTTCGACCGACACGAAAAAAGTTTGTCAAAACATGACTAATTATCATTAATTATGTGTCCTCGCCTCAATCGTTAAGTATGCATAATATCGTATAAAAAATAAAAAATAATTATCATAAAAAACGGACTAATGAGTGTTTCTTGGAACTGGAACTAAAACGCGTAGGCGTTTGGGACAACCCAGCAGACGGCCTTTCGATGATTTCGGATCCGAGGGCGACTAGTCTATCTATAGTTAACCTTCTATCTTTACGCAACCAGATCGATAATCTTCTGTTTTACTTAGCCCCACGCGTATGAGAGAACTTAGAAATTCACAAAACACTTATGACGTTCATTACATAACAATGCGATTCCAACGCGCCCAGTATTTTATCGTAGAGTATATAGTGGTACCTATTGAGATGGACTGAGCCCACCAGGATTTTCGTGACCCACACTAATCTTGCCTGCAACCGGTACGCCTGCAACGGTTGTGGGCTTGGTGTCGGCTATCATCAGTTCAAGTCAGACAGCCGCCGCTCATATACAAATCCAACCAAACCAAATTAAGGAATACGAGAGCGAACTCCGGGTTTCAAAGTGTAAGCTTTGGTTTGGATACGACCGAGATTGGCTTGGATAAATAAGGATTACGTGGTAGTATTCTATTTTGCCTAAACACCAAAAAAGCAAACGAGCTCATTACAATGCCCACCTTCTAATTTCTTCTTCTGTTGCAGTTTCTCGGGGCTGTCATCTGTTTCCAGGTAGCTGTAGTGCGCGTCTTCGATCCGGCGCCATAGATTAGGCAGCCGCTCGCGGAGCACCGCATCGCCCATGCCCACGCACGACATCACCATCACCATAGGCGCTCCACAGGGTGAACTGCAGACAAATGTTATCATTCATTGAAAGACTCATAGCGAGAGGTTTCTGAGTCTCGCCGAGACTACGCAAACTCTCGATGGTGTCTCACTAAATCTCTAGTGATTAATGATCTTTACTTATTTACTTCGTATGGCATAGATAGGCTTTACGTATGACATTTTCTAAAAAAAAAAGTATATAGCCGTTTATCTAAAGAACCGACGATGGTCTGGTGAAGTATAGCAGTGTAGCCGTGCCCTTAGAGTGACTTCCGAACAGTCAATAACGCACAACAGTGCTGTAAAAGCTTAGCTTCGCTTCAAAACAGTGCAAAATTTGGCTCCTATAAATTGTATACAACCCATACCATTTCTAGGTACATTTTATAAACGTTCATTGAATTATTTGGGTCATAAAAAATACATTTCGTCCCGGCTCACTTATCGATATTTATCGCTACTTAATTTACAGTCTAATTGTAACGACTTCCCAGAGGTGAGTCATAGTATGACTCAGTTATAAGCAGGATGGCCTAATAATGTAAAATAATCTTGATAATGTTCAAAACAGGCTGACGTGACGGTAAGTACGTTAACTTGGTTTACTAAAAATACTTTATAGATGATTACACAGGTGCTTGGACGGACCTCACGTAATTGTAACTTAAGAATGCGGCAATTTAATAGGAAAGGGAAATCTTACAGAAGAAAAGAAGACAATTTGAAACTAGAACACCACTGGTGAAACATTCAAACGTGAGTAGTGGCAGCTTTACAGTAAGTACAAGATTTTTTATCCGAATTATGATTAAAAGAATCAGTCTCGTTAACCAGTAATTAGACCATAAACTCGAGAGCATCAAGACTGTGACGAAGCACAGCGGCAGCGCGACGTGAGTAATACATGCTTATTTATATATCTCTGTGTACAAACATATAAAATAGGTCACACCAATTATACAACAATAGCATACTCAAGTGATCTGTAAACTCATAGCACACACACGCACATTACATATTGTAATTCATAGTTCCATTGAAACTACACTTAATGTAGAGTTAGCACACGCATTGGTTAAATATAGCAAGGAATCTTAACTAATAAATATCATAAATGCGAAAGTTAGCGCTTTCGCGCTAACTACAACGTAACGTTCAACATAACGTTTTGCATGCATGTTATCAGGACTACAGAAAAGGATATTGGATACCTTTTATCCAGAAAAAGTCGGTTACCATGTTAAGTTGTTATGTTAGCATCAAGTCGACTAGCCCTACGATGTTTCCAACATTAAACCTATGCCAGTGAGGAGGCACGCACAACGCTAGCGTGTTCAGGGTATTGCTCGGGACATGGGACATTGCGGTATCTTGGACCAAAAATGTCCTCAATATGTGCTCTAAACGCGCAGCACCTATACGTTACTTGGGTGTCTTTTGAGGATAGCACGGTCCAAGAGTATAATAGTATCCCAAAGTTTACAGCGAAATTGTCTTTCAGTGTACTTTGATTTATACTTATTTATACTCCTCGCGCCTTCTAAACTTTTTCGGGTGTTTGATACCCATCGCCATCGCCACTAAGAAACTAAAGTTACCAGTGCTTTCGCTCTACCCCAGGCCTGGTGCCTGGCATGCCTGTTCTTCACATTCTTTAGAACCATCTGACAATCCACGGTGCACCATTCACATGATTTTCTACATTCGCTCTCCTTTTAACATCACTTTCATCTTAAAAGAAGTAATTCAGGTACCTACATAATTAGTTAATTACATAATCATCGATATTGTGATTCATCAATCATAATATGTCACTGGAAACCTGTTAATAATGTGAAAAGTTTGTAACAATGTTTTTATGTTTGTTAGTTAATCACGGTCAAACGGCTGAACGGATCTAGCTGAAATTTGATATAGGGATAGATTAGTCTGGAATTACACATAGCCACTATGTCTGTAATATTAAAATAAATTTATATTTTTATAACGTGAATAGGTTCCCATAGTTTGCGAGAATGGGATCGAAATACCATTCAACTCATGCAAGTGAAACCGCAGGCAACAAAGAATGTGAATATAACTGGAATAATAAATAATTGTTATGACGAATACTATCCAGATGTGCCGAGCTGATACAAACATAGCATCACAATAATATTCTGCTACTGATAAACATGCCAGTATCTAATGACAACACACCGGTGTCTATGACTACGGACTGTGTTATCAAACAAAGAGTTGCACAGGACACAAGACACGTTCACCCTCTGGGTTCACTCAGTAATCGTAGATTAGGGTTGCCATAAGTGTGGGGACTCAGACCGGGACATTTGAAGAAAAACTAGTAACGATAGAAAAATAGGAACTGTTTTTACAACAATGGGTAACTTTAAAGGTTTAAAACAACTTTTAACACCGCTATTCAATGCCGGCGCGCAGCGACCCTCCAGTCGAGCTTTCTTTCATTGGCAGTTTTGGCTACGAAGCCGAAAAATTAATTCTGATAATTTTACAAAATATTTTGACGAAATCAACATTAACTTAACTTGTACGGAAAAATGTCGTTCTATCCACGTATGAACAGCCTAGCTAGTTAGTCGCGTTTATTGTAGTAAAGTATATTACTGTTTACCAATACGACCTGATACGACACAACCTCCGACGCTCCACCGCCCGCACCATCCAGAAGGTGATCAAGCGAAATAGGAGGTCGAAAGTGTTCGCTCAGCAGTTGGGGAGGCCGCATCTGACGAAACTCAATACTGAGGATGGCAAAACGATTGCCTCAAAGTTCAAGATACTCAAAGAGATCGAGAAATTCTCTGAACAGCTGTACCTATGTTTATCGGATGGGTAAACCGACGGGACCCAGCCATGAAGACCACAGAGCCCCACTCATGCATCATTATACCGAGAAGATACCAGATGCCGAGCAGTACGAGGTAGAGGCCGCTCTCAGGCAACTGAAGAACAACAGGTGCCTTGGTGATGACGGAATTACGACTGAGCGCCACCTGCTTTCAGAAAAGCATCTGGCGCTACAGTCCTGAAAGTTCTAGCGAGTTTAATTCCGTCATCCAGCAAGGGCTAACACATAGGGCATGGAGTGGGAGTGCGGTGGTACTGTTCTTCAAAAAGGGTGATAAGACCTTACTGAAGAACTACAGGCCCATCTGCAATTCACCACGCAAGCATAACGATGCGACTCGCATCGCTGTGCTTGCTTAGTGAATTGCAATGCTGAGCCATGTCTACAAGCCGTTCTCGAGAGTCGTCACAAATCGCCTCGCGGGTAAGCTCGACGAGTTTCAGCCACCTGAGCAAGCCGGATTTCAAAAAGGCTGTAGCCGGTGCTATAGCACCGTGGACCACATCCTTACTGTGGCAGATTGTAGAAAAGACACCAGAGTAAAATCAGCTGCTGTGTATGGCATACGACTACGTACGCCATACACAGCACGGAGTACGGACTACGAAAAAGCCTTCGAGTCTATCGATACCTGGGCAGTATTTAGATGCTCTGCAGCGGTGTCGTGTCGATTGGTGATACATCAAAGTGCTGAAATGCTTTTATGACACTGCCACACTATCCGTCCAGCTCCAAGACCAGAAAACGAAACCCATTAACCTCCAGCGTGGAGTGTGCATACTATACGCATTGGAGGACGTCTTCAAGACTCTGGATTGGATGGACCAGAATTATCAACATCAATGGTGAGTACATCTCGCATCTTCGGTTCGCCGACGACATCGTCATAGTTGCGGAGTCGCTGGACAATTGGGCGATATGCTGCACCGCCTGAATAGAGCTTCTCGACAAGTCGGCCTCGGTGTAAACTTGGATAAAAGCAAGATTATGTTCAACGAACATCTTGCACCGAGACCGATATCCATCGAAGGGGCGAAACTCGAAGTTGTTCAAAAATATGTCTACCTGCGCCCCAGGTAGACATATTTTTGAACTTATCTGAACTGAATTTGGTTATCCAACTTGGTAAAAATAACTTCGAGAAAGAAATAGCCAGAAGGATCCAACTGGGGTGCGCAGCATTTTTCAAACTACGTCGGGTCTTATCCTTGCGCCTAACGCAATGCCTCAAAACAAAGGTTTTCGCCAGTACGTCCTGCCTGTTATGACTTACGGTGCCGAAACGTGGCCATTGAAGGTAGGGTTAGTCCACGACCTAAAAGTTGCGCAACGGGCTATGAGCGAGCTATGCTTGGAGTTTCTTTGAAGGATAGAATTCGTAACGAGGTCACATCTGTTGATGACCGTTGGAGCAGACTAGTCCTAGAGTGGAGAGCGCGAGAAGGAAAACGGAAAGGGGGACAACCTCTAGCCAGGCGGACTAACGTCTTGTGACGGTGGCTAATTGATTGATTGTTTACCAAGTCCAGCCCTCTAATATAAAAACCGGGACAATTTGCTTATCGGCCGGGACGCCAGGACACCAGGCTTCAAACGGGGACATGTCCCGGCGTACGGGGACGTATGGCAACCCTATCGTAGATAGAAGGGAAATTCTAGTTCCCTCGTGTGATGGGGCTGCAAATAAAATGCCAAAACTGTCGATCAATAAAAACATCGGTAGATGCTACGCAAGTCTTTCTTAAAGGAAAGATATTTTACGGTGAATCCATGGAGTGCTGAGAATCGGATCTCTTTTGATCCGAGTAGGGAATATGAAGAATAGTAGCGAATGGCATCCTGTACAATGTAGGCCATGTAGGGCCCACAATGCTACGAGTACTTTGGTTACTGTATTTTTCTCCTCATTTTTTATTCAGTGGCCTTTTCAGTTGCATGAAGTTAAGTTTAGATCATAGATACAAGGCAATGTAAATTTATAATGATAAGGTGTAGTTAGGTTCCTATATTGATTGACAACAAACACAAACATTTTGTAGGAATCCTTGGGTCCCTTTCTAACACAAGCTCTTGCTCATATAAATTACTGTGCTACCTAGGTATACAAATATGCCAACAAATGATAAAATTCGACGAATGCGAATATTCTTAGTTGTGGGGCCAAACAGTGCCGTCTATCAACAAGGTGCCCCGACGAGTGACTCATTCAGTTATTCATTGTTCAGTGCACATGTCAATATACAATTCATTCACAACAATACCTATCTACATTCCCGGTTCGAACAAATATACCTACTAGGAGTTTCTTTATTGCCTATTTGTAAAAAAGATCTATTGAATTTTGTCAAGGATGCTAGAATAGTGCTTCGAATACAAACGAATAAGTCACGACGTTATAGCCATATATGATAGATAAAGCCAAGACAAGCATTAAACATTTTAGTCTATTGACCGAAGAAAAGTTCCTTTAACTGGAACTAGGTATACCGTAGATTTCGAATCAGTGGGACCTACCAAGACGGGCGAGGCGAAGATAGAGGGATAGAGTTGGTCTGCAATGCCATCGGTACTGAACTGATATTGAACAATTCAACAATTCTGCAAGCTAAATTAGAGCTAGCAAAATTTGACCTCCACATTGCAAATTAAAAAAAAAATGCAACTATCGCAATACAAAATTAACGGGCAAAAATCGTGATATACCTCTACTTTAAGTAGTTTAATTACAATGCTAAAAGTAGGTGGAAAACCATCGGTTTAAAGAATTTATGTTAATATATGACATACATCCAACCTATGTCTGGCCAACTGTTTAAACAATACCCTATTATGTACCTACCTATTTCCAATTAGTCTCAGTTATGAATAAAATTTCGCTCATATAATGTGAATATGAAATAACAAATAACATTATGTTATTAACTATAAGCATTTCAGTCATTTACAAAATGTTATCAAATTCCTGTAGAGTCAAAATATAATTATTCTCTACACGAATCCAATAAATTCATAAACGAACTAGCTAAGACACTTTATGATTAATCCGTCATTTGACTGCAGTCTCTACCTCACTAGAAAGCTGAAGCTAGCATTCCAAATGCGATTCTAAAATGGTGGTCCGTGATCTCTATTTGACGGCCCCTACAGATGCATTTTCACGCTCCTTTTTGAGAATCCTGGGCCGTAAGAAGGAAATAAGTGTGAGAGTTTATAGTTTTGCAGTTTATCGTCACAAAGTAAGGAATAAAATAGTAAGTAAGTAGCTGAAATATTCGTTATTAGTATAATTAGCACTCATGCCAAAAATTAAAGAGGCAATTATCCAGTCATTAACACGGCTACTTATACCAAAATACAATTTTTGTACATAAAACGTGCTCTCGGAAGGTTATAGTCTCAATAGCTTATTAAACCATGCTTTTCAAAATACGAACAGGCCGGCGGCGGCGACTGGGATAGCGAGACAAAATCGCTCATGGCTTCACGACCCGATCCTGCGTTTCTACAGTTTAGGAACATCGGCCGTCTTAGCCTGTGGAAACAGAAGGAATACTGCACTTGTTTTGTTATACTAGTGATTCAGATACTAGGGACGATAATGATTGCGAAAACCAGGGCCTGCAAAACGTAATACATAGTTCCCCCATTCACCATCTGCTATCAAATACATACTGTCAAGAAATCAAGGTAGCATCAAGAAACTAACATCAATCTTACACTGATAACATTGAAATCTCAATTTGAAGTTCAAGTTCAAAAGGGTTTCGTAAATGTTTACAAACTTTTCCCACCATCCCATCTTCCTTCCTTGAACCATTAATTTGGTAATGCCCTCACTTTACGTCACTACATAGAAATTAATAGGGCCGTTGACCCTTAAGGTCTACTAAGATGGGTAGTGGGTACCTACCAACTTTTTTCATTGTGTACAACGTAATGAAACAATTGCGGATTCGAGCTCCACTAAGTATGCCACCGATTGCGCGTTCGCTCCTTACACAAGCAATTCAGTTGTTTAAAGAGAATAATAAGCCAAATAAACTTGGGAACAGGAAGATGATGATGATGATGATGAAAGAGGGGAGGGAGGGATGAGAGAGCGAGAGATTTGTCTCAGCCAATCTCACCTCCAGCATCCTACGAGTCACAGATGGCGTGCGTGGTAGTCGGTTCAAGTCCGACATAACCACCCCCAAAAAAAAGGTGTGTGTGACCCATGTGTAAAAGTATACAGGATTTCCAAATTAATGAACGGTTTAACTTGTACATCAATAGTATTAAAACTACAGAAATGAGAATAAAAATAATAAAAATGAATGCAACATTCATTATGAAACAAACAAAAATAATTACATTGTCTAAACAGACTCTTTATAAAAAAAGTAATTTTTTTTTTTTTTTTTTTTAATTTTTATTAAAAAGAATATTAGCAACCGAAATTACTAATATTCCCGTTAACCCCTCCAACTAAGCTGTTGTATGTGTATGTAATGTTATTGACCCTACTTTATAACATACTAAATTTTAATTCAAAAAGAGGTGCAGCTACCAAGTCACTATCAGTTGATAGAGTGATAATCCCAACAAGTCTGACACAACACAGACAATTTGATATGTAAGGGTTTTATGAATTGTACTATAGATTAGATATTAAACTGATAATAGAACAAATATAGAAATTTGTTGTTTTATCATGACTCATGTGGACAATTCATTGTATATACTAATTACTTGAGTAGTTATAGTAATGACACAAACTGTTGCTAACGGCTCTGTTCAAGCAATATACTGATTGCATTCCAATGAGCCACAGTAGACTCAGTCACAGTAGAATCATAAGCATACAAACTATCACTGTGCCAAATTTCATCCAGATCAGTCCAGCCATATTTGAATGAAAGAGTTTGAAATATATATATAGACATCTTAAATATAAAGTTCAATGTGGTATATATTCCTTAATTTCTCTAGTTTAACCCATTATTGCCTAAATAAGCTATTCATTTTATTTTTCTAATAATAATTTAATTAGCAATGAGTTGTGAGCGAGCGACCTACAACATAGGATGATGTTACACTTTTACAATAATTGGAACTTCAACAGTATATTCCGAACAGACCCGAACAATTTATAATTGCTTATTAGGAAGGACAAAATGTTTTAGAACAACTGCTAATCTTGTTCCTGTAATAAAACAAAATTATAATCTAAACAGAATAGAACAAATCAATTTTACATAAAATAGAAAAACCATTCTTTAATCAAATATCTTTGGCACTTTTATCAATCTGGAAGGTCTTTAGCTTTTTAAATTCTACATTCATTACACGATACTATTGCTCAAAATTTACTACTAAATAGTGAGATAGGATTTTTAGCGTGTTCTAACTAAGGACATTTACTTGTTATGCAAATCAAGATCACTTTGATATCAATTAGATCATCACTTGATAACAAGTCAACAAAACATGCAGAAAAACAAACAAAGAACCCATAAGTTATGAAGCTCTAAAAGATATTTTTTATGCTACCGCATTACATTATAAAGTTAAATAATAGATATTAATTTTTACAATAATATACTGCTTGCTTGTATACGATTTAATACGCTACTTAATTATAAAAATCAGTCAATAAATTAATGTGCGATAAATTGTAGAACTGATAGATTGTATTGGCTCGAAAGAATCCAAGAAAGCGCTACTTATTGAAGAAAAAAATTATGCTAATGATCAAACTCCCACGCGATAGAGCAATACGCGATTCATACTAGTTTTAACCTAATTGTAGCTTACAGCTGTTGCTTATAATGTTTACTAGGGTATAACGAACTCACCGTACAGGAAGAACATTCTTTTCCTGGATGTCAAAATTTATTCCAATGCACCGAATCTAGAGCGGACAAAAATAGTTCACCCAAAATAACAAACCAGCGTCTGCGAACTGGTATTCGCCTGTCACAAACAGATATTATGCACATTTCATAATCACAACTTACATTAATTTACAATAAAAGTATGGAACCCCCAGTAAATATCAACGAAATGGAAAATAGTAAAACAAAATTTTGGGATTTTGTTTTGATGTTTAACTCTGCCTGATAAATACAGATTAATTATGACACTTTGTATCATTTGGATTTGACATTTGTGATCTATAGTCTGTAGTTTACTATAGACAATGGCTGGAGTTAGTTTTAGTTTATGCGAACTTCGTTTTACACTGGAACAGACTGGAACCTTGTGAAATTAACTGTTTAAGTAAGTACAGTAAATTCCCATCCAATTTCAGCATCAAAACCTAAAAATAAATATTTATCCATAGCACACTCGTTTGCAACTCCTTTGTCGTCAGTCGTGTGGTCGTGTGTCGCGTGAGCCGCGTCACGTTCCGTTGTATCCACAGTCCACAGCACAGGTTGTTGTATGTCCCTACAACACCACAGATTTTTTGAATACTGTTAATTAATCGAAGGTTCTAAAATTGTTATTTCTTTATTTGTTACCACCATTTTTAGTCCCTCACCATCCTATTTTAAACTACCAGTATTGGCAGGAGCAGGATACATAGAAATACCTACAAACAGTACTGTAGGTACTCTGTACCTACTTGCTATAAGTATTATTTATATTTATTAAAGCTGGTACACCTCACACCTGCTGATTAGCTTGCCACACCAAAAAATTGAATTGAATTGAACGAATGAAGCTATGGCGAAAGGGATCTTCTCTTGAGGTTGGGTTGGGCGGTCAAACCACAGTCGTTCTCGCAAAAGTCAAGATAAGTCAAACTTCGATATGGTATGAAGGTAAGTACCGTATAGTCTTTAATGTCGATAGAAAATATAATAATACGAAGCGAAGTAGGCACATTAAGTCAAACTGACATAAAAATAATTATACTCTCTTTGAATAAAATTTTGCGTTTGAAATTAACATACCATTCGATATGGTTAAATACATTTTATTTTCGGATCCGTTGAGACAAGAAGAAGTAGAAGCCTTTTATGCGGTCAGTTTTTATTTTTATTATTCATGCACGTACATGCAACTACACGTACTTTTACTTTATACATGATATGGCCCAGAGATATAAGATGTGTGGTGTGGGCCTGGGGTGAGTGAGAGCGAGTGCCAAGTGCCAACCGAATATGGAGGAAATATTATCTGACAGACCCTTTAATGAAGACCGACCTCAATTATTCGGAGTGAGTGAAAAGCGAGGAGACCAGTTTCCACCAGCTGGTTCATAGGCTTCGCGGGTGGATCGTCTGTCCAGCTTCCGGTGTCCCCATTTTGAAATAATAACGGGTACCCTCAAAGTCTGCGATGCCGTGTTGATTCCCGGTGAAATAGAATAGGGCCACTCATCTCTTCCTGTACGAGTCGTAGAAGGCGAATAAATGATAGGACTGTTCTCCATCCGACAGTAAACATACAGCCCATGAATAAGTGCCCGCCTAACGACAATAGAATCGCCCCCTATTACCGGACCGAAAATCATAGCTAGCGAACTGTCATGGTCATGGGTAATACTGATAATACATCTCTACTTACCCCTTCCAGGATTTACAGGCGTGAGTATATGTATGTACCTGCACCCATACATATTTTTTGTTGTATTTGTAGGTTTGCCAAAAGCATCGTGATTTCTACAGGGGATACCCTAAATGCTACCATCCCTTGAACTATTTCCAAGAACCTGAGGTTGCATTCCAATGTCCATCAGAAATGACCCAGTAAGATTCTTGTTTTTTACTTATAAAGTATACACAGTCACCCATTGAAGTTCAATGAACCTTTCATGGTCAACTGAGCCCACATCCCATTGAGCCCGCGGGCTCAGTTGACCACGTTCGTTTTTTTTTGGGAGTGACTCTGCCCACTAACCAGCCAACTTACCCTGCGGGCTCAGTTAACCACTTGCTAAGGCTATGGGTCTATTCAGCCCGTGGGCTCAGTTAACCACTTGCTACGGCTATGGGTCTACTCAGCCCGTTGGCTCAGTTAACCACTTGGTACGGCTAAGGGTTTACCCAGCATACACCCAGTACGCGGACACAATATGCAAATTGGTAGATTTAGGGAATTACTATAAGATGCTTTCAATAATTAATAATTAGTCATAATTATGGTATATGCCCATCCAGTAACACTCAAACGAGTAACACTGTTACTGGTTGGGAAAAAAATTCCCAACGAGTCACAGGTGTTACTGGATTCTGTTCTATGCAGGAAGTTGTATGTGAACAAAATAAGAAGAATGAAAACATCGAAGTAAATGATAAAATTATTGAAATACTAACGGACTTTGAAAAAGGAAAAAAGAGTTTAGAATTGTTTATTGAGCTTTTAAGAATGTATTTACTTTCCCTGGGCTGATTGAATGGATCGCAGTATGCCATTGCATCAATAAATAACTAGATTGTAGTTATTTAGTTTTATGGGAAGAGAAAAAAAAATGGATAATGAAGTAAATCTCAATTATTTTTATTTAAATAATTTTTAAATAAAAAACCATTCGCTGTTTGTTTAAATGTTTTAATTTATGCAAAAGTGAGCAAAAATTCTAGATTCGGCAGTTTAAATGAATATTTTCTCCGTGTGCTGGGTAAACCCTTAGCCGTACCAAGTGCTTAACCGAGCTCGCGGTCTGAGTAGACCCATAGCCGTAGCAAGTGGTTAACTGAGCCCACGGGCTAAGTAGACCCATAGCCGTAGCAAGTGGTTAACTGAGCCCGCAGGTTAAGTTGGCTGGTTAGTGGGCTGAGTCACTCCCAATAAAAAAACGAACGTGGTCAACTGAGCCCACGGGCTCAATGGGATGTGGGCTCAGTTGACCATGAAGGGTCAATGAAGACTAAAGTCATCAACATGATCATCATCATCATAGATATCTATAGGTATTTCAAAATAATATACTTAGGTAATATGAAAATATTTGATAGGTAGAGAAAGAGAAGGCTTTGTAGGATATTAGTCGGTTCGACTACCGCCGGTGTGGCATTTTCAAAAGTCTTTGAATGCAGTTTTGTTTCCTTTTAAAAATAAGGTAATGTTTCCTATAAGTAAAATTCGCTATCTTTAGTATGAGGGTACTTGCCTTCAAGGTAAAGTCGAAATGTTCCACCCTGTATATCGCAGATCCGATATTAGTTACAATGAAAATAATGACATTAGTACGTGTGTTTAACACAGTACAATGAAGTGGTATCAAAATTATTGATGGCCGCTGAAAAAATTAATGACGCCACTGTCCATACAAGATTACCCAATCCCCTTTGCTCATTGAAATAAAACTACTTTTTAACAGATTCTATCGCGATATATTTGTTACTAAGTATTTACTTTTAATCGGAAATCGGACATTTCAGCAGCCAGTCACTCCGCCCCCATGGCTGCTGTGCTGTAAAGTGGTCGAAACGTCGCGTCGGGCCCTGTTGCAGTTCATAATGCCCTGCTTGTCCTACTCTCATTCATGTAATTGTTTTGTTCCCAGAGTTTACATGAGCTATCCATCGTACCATGTAAAGTATTGGCGACCCACCGTGTTGCCTAATACAATAGACCGAACGTCCGGTATGCCTCAGCTTCCAGATAGAAATTTGGGGGCACGGTATGGACCTACTACTAAAGCTTACATACGATAGACCAAATGATTTGTTAATAGTTCAGCCATGAACTAGATTTTATTATATTTTTAATAAAATTATTATTTTGAATTTGATTTTTACTGAGCCCGATGTGTAGTGTAGGTACACTGTACAGTGTACAGTCTTGGCCATTATAATGAAGACACGTAAAATTGCCCAACGTGTGTATCATACAACCATGGAGAAGGAAATGATATAATTATATTCTGTCCTCCGTGCATACACCTATACCTACTTCCACTCCCTCTTGATTTTATATTCCCAACTGGCATAGACTTGAACAGAAAAAATCTTACGCGTTTGTCTTGTGAATGGGTGCTTCCTCGTAATCTGGGCCTAGTGCCTAATAGTCCGAGAGCTGATTTGATTGTTTGAGTACCTTCTTGAGGCAAGCTGAAAACTTGTCACACAACTCTCCAGTTATAATATCCCAACACGGACTGGCGTGTTGTAGTTATTGTAGTTTAATGTTTAAGGAATACGTAAAACAGGCGATTTAGTGGGGCTTTACCATTGCCAGGCGTAGAAATTGATTTTTTATCGACCCTCCCTAGAGTCTATTGACTAGGTAATTCTTGATTGATATCTACATAATGCTCTGATAATACTAACTATGCTTTTAAGTAGATATTACAATACATATTTTGCACTTCTGAGTGCCTTTTTGGTTATTGAAGTTGGAAGCTTCTTGGAGGTCGGTTGTTATTTTTTTAAATTAAAATTGGTTATCCTTCACAGCACACTGAGTTGTCTTTGATTTACGTCATTATGTATTGAATTTTGAAAGCGACAGTCGTAATTAATCCAAGTTTATTATGAAAATATTCAAATTTTAAGTGTTTATAATGGATGATATAATTTTCTACGACTATGGCAGACAAAAAGAAATAGACATGTTTTACGACGTAAATATTCAGACATTTTCTTAGCTAGTTTAAGTATAAGAGATAGTAAAAAGGGCCAGCATTGCCACCTCTAAAAACTGTTGTTCCTCATCTACTTATGGCTAAGTTGTAGTTAGATTTTGATACAACACAATCGAGCTTGTCATTGGATTTACTAATCAGTTTACCATCAGGCAAGGTGAAGTCACATTGAAAATTAAATGTCCAATATAAAAAATGGTTAGGTGTTTTAAAATTCGTATTTTTTAATAATAGATAGCCTCCTTCGCAGTGCTCTCAACGCTACCGAGATTATTATAGAGGCTATCCTAAGGCTTATCACCCTCTATCATACTTCGATGACCCTGCATACGAGTACCAGTGCCCCCGAGAGATGACAGAGTGAGTACCTATTCATGTTAAGGTAGCTTTCGGATCTCAGCAGTCGCGTCGCCACTCGGTAATTGCGACCGACTGTGCTGTGTGGCGCTGCCTGAAGTTTTCGGATAGCCGTGACCCGAGAGGTGACTGCCAACCTAAATTCGTCATTTTCATCTGTACCTAAACGTCACTATTTTGTCAAGTTTCCCGAGTAGTGCTGCTCCCGGAGCGGATGCGACTGCCAAGATCAGGAATCATACCTTGTGTTAGAATAACGAAACTATATTAGGTACTTATTTATATGTACCTACATAGATTCCAGTACAGGCTCGCATTAGGCTACTTCCCCACCATGTAGAGGCTGCTGATTGTCTTTTCTTTTTTTAATCTTTCGAATAAATTCAAATGTCCTGACAATTGTAAGCCTGCGCCAGAGCCTCTGTCTTTTAGCAGGTGCGCGTGCGCCGACTAGCAGGTGATGTTGACTTGGGGCCCAAAGATGTGGAAAATTGATAATTAGGGGTAGGATACATTATGGCTTAAAGGGGTGATTTTCTTACAAGTATTGTTCTTGCAGGGTTTATCTAAGCTACCCATCGTACCACGTGAAATACAAGCAGCCGATAGTGTTACCGAACAACATTGGCCGCACGACGCCGATTCCGGCAGCGCCCGACCGCACCCTCGCTGGACGATATAATAAAGCAGCTTGCAAACTTTTCATTAGATGAAAATTCAGGTGATATTTTATAATACTTTGTGCTTTCACTCGAGTATTTAGATAATGACTTGATCATTTTCGAATAAGTACCTAACTAACTATATGTACTGTGAACGCGTGCTAATAGTACCTACCTATGGATAGTTTAGTACTTGCACCTTTCTCACTCCAGGATATGCAGACAACCACCCGCCATTTGCTTCCGTAGGTACCTACCTACTCATTCACGAGCATCCTCTACTTCTTCCTAGCGTTATCGTGCATGCTTTCACCTCGGCTCTGGGGTCCGCTTTTGCCGTTGTAACTGCGGATTTGGCTGAACTTCGATATTTTCCTTGAAGCGACTGCCATCGGACCTCCTCAACCCAATGGTGATATCGAAGCATTGCAGCGAGCATCGTCTACTATCTTCCCAATTTTCATGCAAGTCCGCCTGTTTTTTCATTATTACTTTCATGTACTTAGGTACTTATTTTTATATTTGGTTGGCTTTTTTAGGTATCTGTCTAAAGGTCTCATAGATCAGAATCTGCCATAAACAAGAAATAGCTCGCAAAAGGAATCCTGAAGTCAAGAAGCGTCTGAAGCAAATAAGGACGACAATATTCCTTTATAGATTTTTATTTATTTACAATCTGAAATAAAACGACGACGAAAATTCTGGAATTCTACTCATAATGAGTTTAAATTCACTCAACCCGATTCCACCGCTGTTGTCCAGGTTAATTTCCTTTAGGATCTGTAAAAAATAGTAAAACTATGGGTATTGGGTAAGTTCATTACTCGAAATTGGATAATCTGAAAAATCCCTTTATATACCAGACCCACAAAAAAATATTCGCACTGAAAGGGAATCGAACTCGTGACGCTAACATTTTGTTGGTTTTATCGCTACACCCACAGAGGTTCTCAAAATTAGTAGGCAAGGATACTTACAACTTCCGAAATTTTTAACTTTGATGGTTGATCGACGTATTGATTGCGATTGTGAGCACTCCAGGTCAATCTGTCCAAAATCTGAGCGATATCTATAGCTGTTATTTGATTGTCACCATCTATATCTGTAAACACCATAATGTAGTACCTAACGTACCTACCTAGGTAATCAAGAATAGCGCTAAAAATGGTGTAAGTGATGCAATTTAGGTTACATGTTCAAATACCTCCACAATCAATCAATTAGCCTATTGCAGTCCACTGCTGGACATAGGCCTCTCCCAATGTGAGCCACTTCTGCTGATCCTCCGCCTTCTACATCCATACTATGAACCAATTCTCACCATCATCCCAGCGTTTATCCCGAATTCCCGAGTACATCAAAAGATTGCTTGGTTGAAATTGGGATGATGTGGCTTATCTTGGCTTTTTTGGAAGCAACTGCTCTCTGACACTTTCAACTATATGAGGGAGGAAAGCCTTATTCAGAGTGCCTCCTCGTTCTTTATCCACTTAGTAGTACCTACCTATAAAAGATGCAATCACGGTTTTCAAAAAAGGGAGTCTCAGTTATGCATTAAACCTATTTTACATCAGATACCTACTAGGCGGAAATATGCAATTACCTATGTAATATCCATCTGCTGGGTTGTAGTACCTACACTGAAAACTCGATAACAAAATCTGACTGACCCGCGTAATGTCATGAGTAGGTAACTACCCTACTCATGACATGATTCCATGAGCATCGCGCGATGCGGCTCAACTGTTTTATTTTGGGCGGACGTTTCATGTTAGCTATTTATTATGTAAATACTTAGTTTATGTACCTATCACTTTAGTAAAGTACCTGCCCAAGCCCAATTTCACAATAGTCCTTCGTTATAACCGGTAAAATATGATAAGCAGTCTTATCGCCACGCCACGAGCGATGTCTAGAGGGTCTTTGGGACAGATGGAATTTTATAGTACCTACTTACCAAATATTCGAAAAGCCCATGCTGCCTTCACCTCCGCAGGACACTCTGAACTCATAGCAGAACAAAGATCCAGCAGATCTTCAAATGAGAAGCAATCATCATTCATTGAAGAAAACACATAGAATATCCTATCTTGGAACGGATTATTCTGAAAAATTCAAATTATGTACGGCAACAATAATTACTAATTTACTTTTCTTCTCTCTAATCTTTCTTTAATGGATGGTCAAGTGAGTGTTAAGAAAGAATTTAGTTTGATAAAAAATAAAAAATAAACGGAAATCAAGGAACAGTGTTTTTGTCTCTATTTTTAGGATTTCGGTCGATTTCTCCAGGATTCCATTATCGAATCCTGACTTCCTGGGCATAGGACCACCCTTGAAGTACCCCCTCTCCAATAAAAAAAAGAATCATGAAAATTCATTTTTAACCGACTTCAAAAAAGAAGGAGGTTCTCAATTCGGATGTTTCTATTTTTTTTTTTTTTATAACAAAAATATTCAAATAAATATTTTTAAGCATATTTACCCTTAGCACTGGAAACTTAGTAATAATTTCTATTCTGTTAAATCTGTGGCGGTAATCATTCTCTAATTTTGCTGGATCGATTGAATAAAACTTTTTCATCAAGCTGTTAGAAAAATTGTGCAAAATTTAGTAGGTATGACATGACATGAACTCACGCCTATAAGTATATATCCCCGAAGGGGTAGGCAGAGGTGCTAGCACCCACATTTCGCCGTTTATGTTTTAGGTCCCAATGTAATAGGTGGCGAGCCTATTGCCATTAACCGGGCACTTATAAACCTGCGATAAATACACACATAACTTCGAAAAGCATCGAAAAGTCATTGGTGTGTGCCATGGTAATACCTGGGATCGAACCCGAGACCTCGTCTCAGCAGTCCATTACCCATACCACTAGGCTACCGCGGTCTTATACGTATACGTATACCTAATGAGTAATGTATAAAAATAATCCCACGCTCCTACGTTCCTTTACAGAGATTTACAAGCTGAAGCTATCGTGTTCGTTAGCCTAATACATCAGTTAGTAGACCACCATATATCGTCTCTACAGCCAATCCTCCATAATGTAGGTTTATTCTCAGTTGTAACCATAAGCCCCTGCACTCCACGTTGATGTTGCCTATAATACGACGATAAGTGGCCAATGTCAGGTGGGGTTCCTGGCGAATTCCTTTCAGGTTCGCCTCGTATAGGCACTTATGATATTCCGTCATGACGGAATATCATGTGGTTTCCGTCAGTTCGATTCCAATATACCCATTTCACTCTACGGCACGGGTACCAACCCCAATGATGTGGTATGGTAGGTACCCGTGTGGGTTTCCCAAAAAGCTTTTTGACACTACCATTGTACTACCAAATTCTCGTATGACATGAGGAATGCGTCATAAACAAACATATTAAAATAAAAGAAATTTTACCTTTAGTCGCATTATGTCCAATTCGCAAAATGTCCAACTGTCCAATTCTCAATAGGTCCAGTTCGCAATTGGTCCAATTCGCAGTTGGTCCAGTTCGCAATTGGACCAGTTCGCAATTAGTCCAGTTCGCAATTGGTCCAGTTCGCAATTGGTCCAATTCGCAATTGGTCCAATTCGCAATTGGTCCAGTTCGTAATTAGGGATCCTCCTTGATTACGAGAAGCGTTTTTGACAACCTTCTGACTCTTCTGAGATAGAAGGCTAGATTCAGCTCGAAGTAAAAATGCATGTAATTTAGTTTTACATACATATAATATAATGATAAAATAATAATAGTAGATTTATTAAGAAAGCTGCGCAATCCGACTTGTATAGATTAGGTTAGAAGGCTAATGCCCGCTTTAGCCTTCGTGGTTATTTTTTTTTATAACTATGCAGAAATAAGTAATTTGCCTAGCTGTTTCATTAAATGGCTAGGCAAGTAATTGAACGTCATCTATCGAATCCATTTGCCTAGACGTTTAATTAAATGGCTGAATATCATTCAGGCAACGGCCTGAATGATGAAAACGTAGTTAACAGGGGAATACCCAATAATTCCGAAATATTTAGTTCCGAATTTCAATATTCCGATTTTCACATATATACATACCGAATATTATAATTCCTAAGAAACAACTCCGAGTACCTATTTAAAATCACGACAGTTATTTATTCGAAAGACATAAATACGAACGTTCATTCTTCCGGATTTCATTTGTACGAATAATTAAAAATCCGTGGTGTTATTGGCCCTAAGACCCACCCCTAAAAACGTTATTCCGAATTTCAAATTTTCGAAAATTCATACTTCGAATTGAAAATTTGTATCAAAAATAGATAAAAGTAAAATTTTTGATTTGCCATATCGCGCATAAAGAGTTTTGGGAGTAGGTAATTAATGATTTTTCAAACTAAATAATTAATTTATCTCCAATGTATACGTATAAAAATTAAGCTGAACACGACTTGCCGTTGTTTGCCCAACACTAGTGTGGTACCTATTTAAAAACCGGAGGCGCGGAGGGAGGGCAGAAAGATTGAGATTGAGAAAGCTGCTCATTCCGACTTGGATAGATTAGGTTAGAAGGTTATTTTTTTTTATAACCATGCAGAACTTTATTAAATTTAGTCAAATGCGAAATCAAATGATTTTACGAACTGGACCAATTGCGAATAGGACATTGTGAGAATTGGACGTTGGGAGAATTGGACAATTTGCGAATTGGACGTTGTGAGAATTGGACAATTTGCGAATTGGACGTTGTGAGAATTGGACAATTTGCGAATTGGACGTTGTGAGAATTGGACAATTTGAGCCCGCTGGACATTTTGCGAATTGGACATAATGCGACTAAAGGAAATTTTATACTTACTGTAGTATTTCACACTTATTTAAATAGGTCAATGAGGAATAATCGTCCATTATGTCTTCGCTTAAACCTGGATACGATTGCTTCGTGCCCATTTTTACTAATTTTCCTTTGTATATCGAACTAATCACGGCCAAGCAATTAGTAGGCGTAATCTCAGTATACTAACAAAAAAGTGATTTGCATCGGAATAAAAGTTATCTTATCATTCACATTAACATAAACATAATGTGATAATTGTTGATTCAGGTTATTGCAATAATGTGTCGATTATACAAATAAATTCATTTTTAACAAAAAAGTTTAACCGACTTCAAGAAACGAAAAAGAGGCACTGAAAAGCGAAAAATAACTTAATTTACAGACTTACTGATTTATTAGAAGTCGGTACCTAGCCCAAGAGAGGCCATATTTCAATGGATTGCATCATAGTAGTTCAGACACAACAAACAAAGTTGGCTGGCACCGACTTCTAATAAATCAGTAAGTCTGTAAATTAAGTTATTTTTCGCTTTTCAGTGCCTCTTTTTCGTTTCTTGAAGTCGGTTAAACTTTTTTGTTAAAAATGAATTTATTTTTCTCTTTTTAGTGAGTTTTTACAGTCTGACGACTGTACATCGCATGTATAGTGACCTGACTGTACATGCGCTGCTGACGCTGCAATACAGATCGAACCGGCCACGCTACAAAAAAAAATTATTAAAACATTATTCAAAAATAATTTTTAAAATCAATGCATATACACCGGAAATATAGCTGAATATTCTGAACACTTCTGCGTACCCCTTCAAAGGACTCAGGCGTGATGTTATGATGTGTAATGGCAGAAACATAACAATAATATGCCATTGCAGCAATCGCGGCTGATTTCCTGGTACTTTTTGAAGAGTTCCTTGGTCTAATCTCGGAAACCCATCATCAGATCTTTACGAAATTTAAATGGGACCACTTCGGAATAATCTACTTACGAACACAAAAAGAATTTTCAAAATCCGTCTAGAATTGGCTTCACAATCGCGTAACAAACATACAAAAAAATAAAAATAAAAAAAATAAAAAAAATTGGGTACGAATTGAGAACCTCCTTTTTTGAAGTCGGTTAATAAAACAATACTGTACCAAGAAAAATAATTTATTTTTCACAAATAACTCTGAGATCACACAGCAAATAGTAACACATTCATACACAAAAACAGTCAATGTATTTTGAAACACGCAATTTACATGCATTTATTTCCATTCATACCAGCAATAATATTTATGTGAGCTATTTAGAAGTCGTGCAAAACGAAATAAATATATTAGACAAAACAATATAGGTACTGTAATGGAAGTAATTAAGCTATGAGAATGACTAAAAATTTGTTATTATAGGATATCTATACTTAGACAGAAAATCAAATCGCTCCCTGCGAGTGTACCCGACGGATCAACGTGTTATAATCCTGCACATATTTAGATGAAATTTTCTATGAAACCAGCCTCCGTAAAATGACACAGACTCGTGTCTCTCATAGACATACATATATTCACGCCTTTCTTGTTCCGAGGTAGGCAGAGAAAATAGCCCGCCATCTGCATCTGACCTTACAAACTTTATAAGCTTTCTCTTCGACATGAAAAAAAAAATGTGTAAAACGACAATTTTTTTTTGTCGAAGAGACTCGACAGAGGCAGGTCTACAGTGCCATATTAGACAGGCTGTGAAAATTAGGATTAACACGACGCGCGTAAATAGTAGCTATACGTAACTTTATAAATTGAGTCTCACAATTATGTCAGTACAAATTAGACAATACAACAGTGCCAGTATAAGTCCCGGCAAACTTCTTGAAAAACGTCAGATAGTTCGTATATGTACACTACTATACGGACCAACCAAAAATGTACAAAAGAACTGATCAGCCAATGACGAGAGCCCGTCGTGCCCGTAATTGGATTAATATTATGATTGGATAATTGACGCGCTTCCGCCCCGCGCCCCACGCTTACCACCAAAGAGACCCGATAGTGCAGTTAGAGTACATTTTCAAGAAGTTTGCCAGTCAAAGGGTGCATATATAAAGAAACAGATTACCGGTATCGGCTATCAGTTGCCATCATATCATTTCGTCCTATGTCAAAAAAAAACACAAAGTATTCACGCCCATGTATTTTTATGAACATACGGGCGTGAATGCTATGCGATTGTTTTTGGCCACATGGCCAATCGTTTACGTTTTATCATCATTTTTGTTGCTATGGAAACTTGTCGGGGTCAGGCGCGGTCCGAGGGGGGAGTCACAGGGGACATAACCCCCCCCCCCCCCCCTTCCCCCCAAACCATGCACGTCATATTGAAAAGTCCCAGTACGAGGGGGGGGGGTTAAATTTCTTAAGGAATTTCCGAAATGACCCCCCCCCCCCAAACTTCAAGCTGCGACCGCGCCTGGTTGGGGTAGGAAGCCGATACCGGTGATCTGTTTCTTTATATAAACACTCATAGGTACAACAGTGCTAGTAATACATTAAAAGCTAAATACATTTTTCTTACAGCTCTGTAGATAATAAACTAGTGCATAGTTCGCGTGGAAAATTATCTATACGAGACATAAAATGAAAAGGAAGGTGGCCCTTTACGTTTCACTGGCGGTCCTTGTTTTTAATCTACGGCAAGTGTCACAAACGCGCACTCATACATACGTTCATACTAATTTGATGTTCATTAGTTCCTATAGAATTATTCTAACTAAAGAAATAAGTTTTTAGCAGCATCAGCATCAAGTATGCGGCCACTTCCTCTCGACGTTACATTCCGTGATAAATAACGCGTATCCACTTCTGGTTAACTTTTTAAAAACAGATAACATAAATTGTTTTCATAAACTAGGAAAATCAAAATTATCTAAGAAAATTGTAGTCAAATTTTTATTTGCAGTTTTGATTTCGCTAAGTCTTCAATGAAACCACTTTTACTTAAAAATAATAATAATTATCATATTTACACATAACCTATTTGTCAAATTGAATTAAAAAAAGATAACATTTTACCTAATCCCCTCACCGCTTAGGGAAGTCGATATTATCGAAACTAATTTGCCGGCGCGCTCGCATTTTCGCTGCTTCTTCGAAAGAAGGCATAGAATTAGACTGATATAGTCCTGGTTTGTCGAGCATACTTAGCCCACTGCTGCTATTCGAATTACTATCTATATTAACTAATTTGTCTTGTAGGATGTTTTTGGACGAGCTCTTAGGCTGGTCTTGTTTCACCCCACTATTGCACGTATTTTCTTTGATCTTTGAGGTGAATGTGCTAGGAACGTTTTGTCGGGCGCGTAGCTGCTGGTAAGCGCTGGCTGATATGTAGCCTGTCACTTTGTTCTTGGTCTCGTTAGCGATTCTTTGCTGTTCTTCCTCAAAGCATTCGTCGATTGAGCGCCCTTGGATGATCGCAAATACGTATTGACGAGCGATTCTGCAAAGAAAAAGAAACAAGATATAAGTATCAGTTTGTTATCATTATCGTCCTCGCGGCGATTTCCCAGTTGCACAACACTACGAAAGCCTGAGCTCGAGACTCGTCGTTATAAAATTAAAAAATTGTCTTTTGACAAGATTGAGAATCTTGAAACGTTCCTACTAAGCTTCATGTATTGTTTACTGATTTATTTGACACTGGACCATCGAAAAAATAGCAGGAACCTTAGCAGCTCATGATTTTGGGATCACAGAAATATTACGAAATAATAATTATGTCAAATCGACAAAGATAGAGAAAAGAGAATTGACCTCGGGCGGGACTCGAACCCGCAATCTTTCCCTTACAGGGGGAATGCTCTGACCACTAAGCCACCGAATAATTATGTCGTACTCACTTGAGCATAGTCTCCGATGTGGATAGCTGTGGTGCGGCTAGCCTGGCAGCATGAGGCGGTAGTGCCAAAAGACGGCGTGTCAACTGCGCCAATGCCGACGCCTTCTCCCGGAAGCCTGGTGACGACATGCGCCAGCCGTGGACTCGCAGCGCTTCTGACACCGCCCATAGAAGCTTCTGTACACAAAGAATTTACACAATGACATACTGCTTCATTAAGTGAATGATGACTGGTTTCTGAATAGAGAAATTGAAGTTGAGACTCGACAATGTCTACTTATGTACAGTGTAAAGTTACTGTGTAAGTATGATTTTTAATTGTATGTCAATGAACAAGTAATGTTTATCTGCCAAACAAATGCGTGTAGATTTTATTTTTTCTTCTTCATCTTAGCGTTAATACCAGTCTGCGGATTTGGCTGGACGTCGATATTTTACGTGTAGCGATTGCCATCTGACCTCCACAACCCAATAGCGTTATTGGGCGCCTCCTGCGTAACGGCCGCGTTCACTACCGCTACGCAATGGAGGCTGTCCTAAATTTTATTTATTATGATTTAAAAGAAATACATAAAAATATACGGTTCGTCATATAAAAAAGTATGTTGATTAATTCTTAGAAGGTTTACTTGTTTCGAGAAGAACAGTTAATTAATTTCTATTGTTGTGTACTTGACAGTTTCAATAAATTCACTTACTCATTCAATAATACACTACTCAATAAATAATGGAACAGTATGTACATAATTAACGATCAAAACGACCTTCCTTAGTCATAGTAGACTCCTTTAGAAGTTTCTACACAACATGATTATAAACAAATGACGTAGATAGGTTTGACCTATTGTTTTTGTGTACTTTTTATTTATTCACTAAGTCAGGCGCGTTCGCAGCTTGAAGTTTGGGGGGGGGGAGGGTTACTTCGGGAATTCCTTAAGAAATTTAACCCCCCTCTCCTCATACTGGGACTTTTCAATACGACGTGCATGGTTTTGGGGGGGGGTCATGTCCCCTGTGACTCCCCCCCCCTCGGACCGCGCCTGTACTAAGTAAGTCACTTATATTATTGTAGACGGTGTACGGGACCTATATGTTCTGGGCCTAAGAAAACCTAACCTGAAAGCAAGTGCAAGCGGTAACAGCTTTTATAGGACCGACTGTCATCTGACTTCCCAACCCCGGAGAAAAGTCTACACCAGAGCCTTGTCCGTCAATCAACAAGTATACCAGCTTGCATCTACAAGGTGGGAAGTTTGGAACCGAAAATGTTGGGGGGCCCTATACACACCCCATTAAGTTCATGAAGTTCAAAAATATGTACCTTCTTATGCTGGTCGTTTAATTCAGACGAGCTTTTCTTAGCAAACGCTTCAGAGTTACGCCTAGTAAACGCCGTAGAACTGGAACTTCCTATACTATCGCCTCCGAAAGATAAACTCTTTGCTATCTTATTTCTATTGCCATCAGGCTCATCATCGAACATATCGCGTTTCCTTTTCAAGAACTGGTCACTCTGTGTGCCATCCATGCTCTTTGTTTCAGCTGTTCTAACAGGCGAACCGAATAGTGCCCGCTTGGATTTCATAGCCTGAGCCGGTACTGATGACGATGGAGCCACGGGAATAGGTTTCCTATGGTCTGGACTGATGAAAAGAGCTCTCTTGAGAGTTTCCCTTGAAGGCTGTGATCTCGTGAGTTGGTCCGTGTCCATGAGCAATCTCCTCATTGCTTTCTTTTTGGTGGACCCCCCGCTTCTGGTCTTTGGTGTCTTGGCTGGCGTCTTTTTGCCTGGGGTCTTGCGGTTGGGTGTTTTCTTGCCAGGAGTTCTTCTACGCTCGGATGTGTTGATGAATTTTCTGTGTGGGAAGAAACTGAAAAAAAAAAAGTGATATTAGTATCATTGTCATATTCAGTGTAAGGTTTACTGAACACTTTTTTATGTATTCTACCAAATTAGCTGTGCCTCGCAGTTTCTTAAGGTTAGTGAAAATCTCTTTACAACTTGCACCAAAAATTGGGCTATTAAATGCAAAAAAAAAAGTAAAAAAAAAAAATATTCTATCAAATTGCAGAAGTAGATAGTTGCAGTGCTTAGTGCATTGGCATTCTATCAAGCTAACATCTTTTCAGCTTTATTATTAGCACAGTATATTTTGTATATGGTACTTTATTTATATAATTTTTATATATAAAAAATTCTTCAAAACAATCCCTGTCTGTCTTGTAAGTTAAAAACGGAGACATTGGTAGGTACATTCATTGGTGTACCATAGTCTCCGTTTTTAACTTACAAGACAGACAGGGATTGTTTTGAAGAATTTTTGTTATTCAATAAAATAAACAAGGGACACTTACTTCTTATCAATGAGCACCATCTTAGAAGTGGAAGTGTGCGCCCTCTCTCCAATGGTGGCTGCGCTTGCAAACGCCTGGCGGCGCCGCGCCAAATGAGACAGCCGTCTTCCAGGGGACTTCGCTTGAGTCATTCTGTAGAATGAACACCACTGGTTATAAACATCGTAATCGTACCAACAATAAAGTTCCGTATATTTTTTATTTTTCTTCATTCGAGCGCCAGTTCTGCTTGCATCCAAAACTCGCACTTTGGGACCAACCAACCAAGATCTTCGAAAACCAAGTCTTAGTGGGTGTGATTTTATGCATCTAATTTGAAGTTTAAAAAAAAATCTTGCACACTGGCAAATAAAAAAAATTACTGCTAAGTCCTTTTAAAGTTAAACTTACTTAAGTCTCAAAGCTTTTCGTTTGCTGGCACTACTGGGGGACTGCAGGCCCCCAGAGTAAATATTAACACTAGTGTTAGTCTCGGCTCCGACATATCTCTCTCCATAGCGCAATGCAAGTGATTCTATCTTCTCCGAATGTTTTGTCAAGTTGTAACTGTAAAGAAAGAAATATAAATTAATAAATACTGCTAAACTAATGGCTCAGCGTAAATATTCTAAACTGTTAGTTCTGCTTGCCATACGAACATCTGTGGTATTTGCTACAGGTAGTTGGACCCCTAAAAAATTCGATAACCTAGTCTTAGTACGGCACTTCAATATCACCATTGGGTGGAGATCAAATCGCAGTCCCTTCACAGAAATTATAGAAGTCCAGTTGTTTAGTTCTTAGACTGAAAGACCACTCCAACAGAGTTGAGAAAAGGTTTGAAGGATGTATGAGTACAGCATTATATTGTGGGGTTAAAATCTCCTAGCGATAATGATAAAAGGACGTAACATTAATGTAATACTTACTACACATCATAGTGGTTACACTTGATGACATCAGGCCACTGTGTTTCAGTTGCCTCTTTTTCCGAACACATCTTCAAGTGTATGCTCTTATCTTGAACACTTGTCTCCAACTCAGAGCTGTTATGAGATGTTGAGCTCTTTGGCTGCTCCACAACATCACTTTTTGGATAGTCTATGTCTTTTTCAATTTCAGGGATCTCGATAAAGGAAACACCCTTTTTTGGTGTGGTGTTTACTTCCTCCGGTGGATTGACTTGTGGATTGACTTTTGCGTCCTTATCAAAAAGTGGTAGGTTAGAGTAGTATTTTTTTAGCATTTCTGTCACATCAGTTTTCAGTATCGTCACTGAGGGTGGTGGAAGTACTCCATGTAGTCTTTCCTGTTAAAAAAAAATGGATATAAGTAAAAAATAATAGCATGAGAATGGGTACATTGATTTCGCAAATGATTTTTTTTACAAACGGGCAATACTGGACAGACAGAAACAAAACAGGACAGGACAAAAATTAGATTCGACTAGTTGGTGACTGGTGATACTGTTGATGTAATCTAAAACAAATATATTCTTATAGTTGTTCTTTCTACGAGTAATGTCTGGCCCTGCCTACTAGTCGTCATCATGATCGTTATGGAGACATATTTTCATGATTTCATCTATGTATATTGCCCTGCCCCCTAGTATATGTATACTAATATTATAAAGAGTAAAGATTTGTATTTTTGTATATCAATAGTAAACTCAAAAACTATTGGACCAGTTTCAATTTTTTTTTCACCATTAGATAGCTACATTATCAGGTACCAACATAGGCTATATATCATAAACTCATCATGCTGCTATTAGCTATGCACAGGATCAGAATTCCAAGTGGGCAGAGCTGCAAGCAACAGCTAGTGCTACTAATATTAAAAATGCGAAAGTTTGTAAGTATGGATGGATGTATGCATTTTTGTTGGTAGAAATAAGAGGTAACCTTGGGCATTATGAAAGCAATCATACAGGCAACCAGATCATTATTTTCAGTGTAACTTTTCAATCCAAATTGTTAGAACTCTTTACTCCTTTGAAGTCATTAGATTAATTACACAGTGTTCTTTCTATTTAATCTGGTCATTAAGTTAGAGAGTGTATGAGTGGATGTGATTATTTCAATAATAATTTATATTAGATAATATTCTTGTTCTTGCCTATTAGCTAATTGTAGGCAAGAACGAGAACATTAGCTAATGGGCAAGAACAAGAATATAATAATGAGATAATAGTAGATTACTGTTCTTAACTAATGCTAATAGCGTAGATTACTGTTATTAGCATTAGCTAGTATTATTGTACTAATTGTAGTATTCTACTAATATCTCATTAGGAAAGTTAATGTGATACTAATTTGTTCCCAGGAAATATGTAACATTAGTTAATGACTATTAACATTAAGTGTGATGATTCATTTCAAAAATATTCTAATTATCTCAATGCAACAAAAATACAATTGAAAGCCTTATGAATATGTTAACACAGGAATTTAGGATAAGGTTAACTTACTTACTTATGCCAATACTTATTTCTTGAGTAGTATCTGACTACCAGTGTGATAGGTAATAACAAAAAGATAATAGTTCAGTAATTGCAATAAATTGCATGTCTTGATGCATTTATTATATTATAGTTTCACTTTATAAATGTACATAGATTTTTGTTTAACTTTACCAGAATGAATGTAACTGAAGTGAGGTTAACCTAATTAATAATAAAAAAAAATTGTTGGTGGCTTTGCTGGGCTAAATAAATTATTGTTTGTAAAATTTCTAGTAACAAAGTATTTCTAAATGTGACCAGTATGCACTTATTCTGACCTCAATAATATACATATTTAAGCTTGCAAAGCAATCCTACTTAAACAAATTACTTCTCAATATAATGATTCAATCATTAAGATGTAATTAGTTATATCAAGTACCTATTACTAAACTATCTATAATATAATTTAAGCTTGCAAGGTAATCCTACTTATACAAATTACTTGCAAATATAATGATTCAATCATTAAAATATAATTAGCAATTTCAAGTACCTTTTACATATTAAAGTATTGTATAATTTGTTTCATGATAATATCTTGGTTGTATTCAACAAGAATGACTTAGTCATGCATATTCAGCAATATGCATTTGGATTGTTGAACCAGGGTTGTGAATTTGATATAATATGTTTGGTATGTAGGTAAGTTAAGGCCCAAGACACCTGGGGAAATAAATGAGGTCGCCTGCAGAGGATTCAACTGATCATCAATTCCGCTAGGTTATCCATCACAATTAGGAACAGAATAAATAGTAATGTTCGTAAATTGATTAACCAACTGAATGTAGGTAAAATCTGTCTCGCATACTACAATATGTATCTCTATGTCTTATAGAAGTTATTAATTGTGGAACTGGACAGAAAGACTTAAGAGGAGATGGATGGACTGTGTGAAAGATGCTAAGGATAGAAAGGGAATGAATGTTGACTGGAAGCAGAGGTAAATGGAAAGGCACATAATGTTTTGCCCTGAATATGAAATTAGAGCAGGAGAATAATAATGAACAGATAGCAATATAACACAATACTAATCACATCCCTTTTGAAATAGAAAATTAAAATAATAATGTGTGTAGGCTTAATGCTACAGGACAATAACATAATATTCAAACAGTTACTAAATTGTGTGATGAATTTTTTGCATAACTTACCTCCATCTTCCTAACTCTGCTTTTATCATTCATTTCATAATCTTTCAGGAAGCTCCAAAAAGGTTCCTTTTCCACAACATAATCCTCATCATCTCCATCAGAAAACATGTCTGGAGATCTCACTCCACTGTCAAATGAAGCCTCAAGAGAGGAGAAACTCTGTTCAGAATGCCATTTTGCTGTACCAGTGTTATTATTCACATTTTGATACTCCTTTTTGCTTTCCTCATACTGCGAGTCACCAGTACTCTCTGAGTGTTTGTCCATTCTATCACTAACATCTGAACTAGTGCTAGCTCTAGACTCTGATGTGCTGCCTTCAGTCATATGACTATAGCTATTACAAGTACTTGCAAATGATCTGCCACACTCTTCCACAGGTTTGTCTTCGAAACTTTCTAACACAGCACTTGAATTCAGTGCAGTTATTGGATCCACAATAGGTTTCATCTTTTGAACGTGTTTTAGCGTGCCATTGAATGACAATTCGCTGATCGGTAACTTGAACACACTATCCGTAGGTCTCACTTGGCGGAACATAGGCACACTATCCATGGCATTGTTACTATTTTCCATAGTAGGGGTAATAAATACTGAATGTTTACTAGTCTCAATCTTAGATTCTTCAGAAGATACTAGCACGTCGGTAGGGTTCGATTTCTCGTTTATTAAACTACGTTCGATCGAATTTTCGAACAGTGATGCCGCGAGAGGTGTACATGGAGAATGAATTTTAACACAATCGGTGTCTAAACTTGATCCTTTATCACTTAAATGTTCACGCACAACTTGATTCAACAAACTATGTGAAGTTTCAGCTGGTTCAACGTGTTCATATACAACATCAGATGTTACCAGAAGAGGATCTACCACATTGAAACTTCGCAAATAACGCTCGTATAAAGAAAAACTGTTGCTCATAGAGTGCTCTTCAAAGGATGCCATCACCGCGATAATACATTCTTATATGACAAACGTTTTTATTAGTCTAACATGAGACTATTAAAGTAATTATTCACACAAACACAGTTTATTTTCACCAACACACACATCACAATTACTATTTATTTAATAAAAAGCCCACGCCAACCAAAACTTAACCCAGCTGGCTGAACTGAACTTTTACAACTGAGTGAACCATAGGGATGTTAAAAAATAATCGATTTTTAAAAAAATCGATTATTTTTTTCTTATAATCGATTTTTTAAACGCGATTTTTTTAGTAATATTAATCGATTTTTAAAAAATCGATTTTTTTAGCTTACACGTTTAAATCGATTTTCGTAAATGCGAAATTTTCGTAACATTTTATGAACACTTTGTATGATATTATGACTTCTCGGTTCTCGAATCACTCACACTATGGTTACGCTAGTACTATTATCTGTTCAGTTTATAGTTTTATTTAATTTATAATTTTCTAAAAGAGTTACAAAAAAGGTTTGTTCATATTGTTGTGATAATGAAAATATGATACGGACAAAATTGACTTCGTTGACTTATCTTTGACGACAAACTAACAGTAAAGGTCCAACCCCACCAAACGGACGGCATCGGAACGGATTTTACAATCTTTAAACAAAATAAATCCTATATCACAGCATTTAAAGTTTAACCAGTGCCAGTATGACACAGCGGCAGCGGTGTTACGGAGCGGTCGTCGTTTCTTTTAGTGTTGCCGTCAAAATAGTTTTGCGGAAATCAATTTCTACATTTTTATGAAATTGAAATAGTTACCTTGAAAGTTTAAAAGAACATTTTCTTTGAGATTTAGTTATAATTGGTTATTATTTTTATTAATCATATTATTTTATTTTTAATCTGATAATTTCGTAATGTCAGTAGGTTTATTATTAGAATACGAAAAGCATGCAGATTTTTAAGAATTAGGAAAAAAATCGATTTTTTTCAAAAAAATCGATTATTTATTTTCAAAAAATCGATTTTTGACAAATCGATTTATATTGAGTAAAGAAAAAATCGATTTTTATTTAATCGATTTTTTTCCTTCAATGTCACATCCCTAGTGAACCATAGATGGCATAGACCATAGGGATGTCGATGTCGATCAAATATAGTAATTTAATAACGATTAACGAGTTAACGATGATGGTGGCGATTAATTAATTTTCCGCTCTGTATCGATTCCGCGAATCGATTTCATCCATGTAAATCAAATGCTGATTTTTTTCTGTTTTGTTTAAAGCACATATTATATTAATATATTTAAAATTAATTGATTATACTCAACATAAAGAATTGTAAAATGGATAGAAATTTTGTAAAATAGAGAAACCTGAACTCAAACGAGAGCTAGCCTTATGTTACAAAGTTCCTTCACGAATAAACCCCCTGTCCGAAAACAACAAGGGTTGTATGTAGTAACTTAAATCTGGCTCACTTAATCACGAAGGAGCCAGTTACAGCTGTTCTTGTTGACTTTCGTCCACTACCATTGCGATCGTAAAGATGATCTGTGGGCAAAAAAGTTAACTGTTCACGTCACTTATATGACGCTCGCGTAGTTACAGATGTACTTGAACGCACGCGCAACTCTTACGATTCTCGATAATATCTCGTATTAAAAGAACATACGTTCTTCAGGGCCCGATCGATGCGAACTGTAAAATATCCATTTGATGTTAGGAAACGGGTCTGTACTTCATGTAACCGGTGAAATCGACTACAACGTTAGGGCACGCATTGCTGCCGTGTGGGCCAAGTGGCGAGAAATGACTGGCGTCACGTGTGATCCCAAAATGCCAGTCAGGTTGAAGGGGCAGGTCTAGACGATCATTAGGCCTGTACTCTTACATGGTTGTGAGGCGTCACATTGTAGAGAGAGACAGTGCATCTCGAGACATCTTACAGTCTATGGAGTTTATTATAGTGAGTTAATATCATGACCAACTACCCCATTGGTGCCGTTATGCTGCTGCTCCATTTCAGAGAATAGTTCCATAGTACCTACTCATCTAATTATATGTTATGAAAGTTTGGGAAGATGTTTGTTTTTCAATAACTCTCTAACGGCTGAAATTTGTTATAGAGATAGATTATTATAGTCTGGCTGGAATAATACATGAGCTACTCCCGGCACTAGGAACGGAATCTAAGTTTCAAGCGGGTGGAGCGATGGGCATCAGCAGCTAGTATGGTAATAAAAATACTAGTAAATAATTATCTAATTCCCTGAACTAAAAAGTCCCTATTTTATCTAATCATTAATATGAAATCTTCCATTTATTTTATAAAATAGATTTATATCGACATTTTATAAAAGTCAGTTTATTAGAAATCCAACTACAAAACTCAATGACAAAACTCAATTTTTTGAGGAATCGAATAATTAGTATAGGTTTCAAATCGATTAAAAACTTTTTTTTTCTTAACATCGCGTCCCTACTACTAAAAAAATAACTACCTACTCTATGTTAATGTATAATATGTATGTATTTACAAAAAAATATATATCTAAGTATGTTTATCCGCATTCTAGAACCCATGGGTCTAGATAGCGTTGTGCAGAATGTCCTACAATATTTATTTATTATTTATTTATTTATGGCCGTAAGCCATAAACAAACCATGATGAAACCACAGATTACCGTAAGGGGTCCATTACACGCTTAGGGGTCCATTACACGCTCATGCAAGCGTCATGCATCATGCCGTCAATCATGAATATTTTTTTTTTTTATACCCCTTAGGTGGCAGACAAGCACACGGCCCACCTGATGGAAAGTGGTTACCGTGGCCTATGGACGTATGCAACACCAGGGGCGTCACACTCGTGCTGCCGACCCTGAAGAAACCTTCTAATGCCCTTCTTGAAGAACCCCATATTGTAGTCGCTTGGGAAAACCATCGCGGGGAGTTCATTCCACAGCTTGAGTGTGCGAGGGATGAAGTTCCTTTCATACCGCACAGTGCGCACCGTTTCCGGTCGCAATGTGTGAGGATGAACTCCCCGCCTATGACGAGAAGTGCGATGATAGAATGTAGCTGTGGGCATCATGTCAAACAATTAATCTGAGCACAAACCATTGTATAGGCGGTAAAACACACACAGTGAAGCAAAGTCTCTCCTGAGACTGAGTGGTTCCACATCGCCTGTGAGTATGGGATTGCCGACGAGCCTCAACGCCCGTCTTTGTACCGAGTCGAAAGGGTCAAGCTGGCACGCAGGCGCTCCGGCAAAAAGGTGACAGCAGTACTCCATGTGTGCCTTATAAAGGAGGAGTCGTTGCCCCGCAGTGAAGTACTGCTTTGCCCTGTTGAGCACCCCAAGTTTCTTTGATGCCAACTTGACCTTGTCTTCCAGATGACTTCGGTATTGGACGTGGCTGGAGATATCGACACCAAGAATCCCGATACTTGTGGAGATGGTGAGCGGTGTGCCCAGGAATTGCGGCGCTACAACAAATGGAGCCTTCTTAGCGGTGAATACACATACTTGTGTCTTGGTAGGGTTGAATTGGACTAAATTTAGTCGTCCCCAATCGGATACTCCAGACGGAGTAGTCTCAATTTCGGACACAAGTTGTTCGCGACTCTCCTCCACTTCCGACCTAGGGATATTTGCACGGCCCGTGTAATACGTGTCACCGGTGCTGTCATCTGCATAGCAATGGATGGAGCCATCAGACAGCATGTCATTGATATGCAGCAGAAACAAGGTCGGGGACAACACGGAGCCTTGCGGAACAGCAGCGTTTATGTCCATGCGGTCCGAGCAGCTGCCATCGACGACGGCTTGAATACTTCTGTTATTATTGGTCAATCGGTTATTAGACGTTATGTTATTGGTCAATCACGGCGTGATTGATGGTTAAACCATGGTAAAACCTAGCGTGTAATGGACCCCTTATGCAAGCGTCATGCATCATGCCGTCAATCATGAATATTATTGGTCAATCGGTTATTAGACGTTAAGTTATTGGTCAATCACGGCGTGATTATAGATGCGAAGCAGGTTATTAACGATTTTAACCATGCGGTTAAATTTTTCGTTATTAACGGTTAATATCCGTACTTTATGTTTATTACGGTTAAATACCACCGTTAGATGCCGCTAGTGGCTTGAAAAGTGTATTGCGATATCAGCCATCCATAGCCATCCATAAGCCCTATGCGCGAAAATCGGAGGTCAAAAGGGGATGAAGTTTGTATGAAAGTTCGTCATTTTTCAAGATAGCTTGATGCAACTTTGTACAGAGATGGATTAGAGTTTGGAAAAGGACACAGCTACCTTTTACTTGAAAAAATGGATTAGGGGGGAGAATAGGGGATGAAAATTTGTTTCAAAGTTCATGATGAAATCTGGTACAAAGATGGATTAGAGCTTGTAAACGAATATAGGTTGCCTTTTATTAGGAAAGTGGCCATACCCACCAGCCAGGTCTGCAGCTTCGTGTTGGGGTATAACAGGAGAGTCGTGTGACAAGTTTTCAGCTTGACTCAAGAATGTACTCAAAAAATCGTACCAGCTCTCGGACTATTATGTCAGCGCGGCATACCTAATTACCTAAGCGGTGATGTTGCCACTCTGTTCAGTAGTTCTCGTTTGTTCAAATTGTTTTATACATAAGTGTTTGTTTAATAGTAATTAATAGTTTGTATAATATACGTAATTTATTTACGTTTACGTTAAATTACCTATTCATAATTAAAAAATTGAATTATATGAAATCTGTATCTTTCGGATATCGATTTTTCACTTCACCAAGAAGTTAACTACGAGTATACAAGAAAAGAAAAAGAAACTTTATCCTTTTTAGCTGTCGCAGTCGGATAATAATTAACCGTTAATAACCGCATTTTATCGGTATTTAACCAAAAATTTGGTTAATGAGCAGTTTTCCAGTAGGTATTTATAGGGTTCCTAAGGACAAGCTAGATGGCGCAGCCGGCACTTTTGGTAAGAAGAGTGTGGTCTCACATCTAGTGTTCCCTAATTTATGGAAAAAATGTTCTTCGGTTTTGTAATAATTTACTTTACATAAATGTTTTGACATTTTTGTTTGATAATATTATTATAAATATAATATTATTTTAAATTACAGACAGTGACGCGAAAAGAATGAGGATGAATCACATAATGGAATATTGTATTTTTAATCAGTATACCAGGTGCGCTATACCTTTCTGAGTATCCTATTTTTTAAATAATCAAAATCCGTCAAGAAATGACGAAGCTATTAGGGATTTCTTAACGAGTACTTAAAAACGCCCGCTTACACTGCGATTTAGACGATGACGTCATCTGTTATGAACGCGTCCTATCTAGCGCAGTCGTGCTTGCGTTTTATTGGTTTTTCGTAGTACTTTATTTGTGTTTTAAGTTCTTCGGTGATTATTCAAATACAGTTTGTTTTTAAAATACTTTATAATATACTAGCTGTTGCCCGCGGCTCCGCCCGCGTGGAATTCGGATTCCGGTCCAACTTTAATGTATGGAAATCTGCCCGATTTATTGACATTTATGCTCACTGCTCCGCTCCCTTTAGTAGTAGCGTGATGTTATATAGCCTATGTTACTCCCAGATAGTGTAGCTTTCTATAGGTGAAAGAATTATTGAAATCGGTACAGTAGTTCCGGAGCCTATTCATTACAAACATACAAACATACAAAAATAGGTACAAATCTTTCCTCTTTATAATATTAGTATAGACGTAGCTCGTCCTAACGCTTGTACTTATTTACCTACCTTATGATGTTCTGTCGAAAGTTGTACCTACTGTGTTGTTAAGCGAGTAATAAACCACGTTAGAAATGACGTGAAATAACTGAAGCTAGTATAATACAGGTTCAGAAAAGGAAAAGGTATTAAGTTTTATAATAAAATGAAGTAGATACTTAAGTAGGTATTGCCGTCATGACCACTTCAAAAGTATTTAGGAGACATATTCGTAGTGGTGCAAGTCTGTAACTTTTAAAAATTATAGAATAGGTAGGTATATAGTATACGCCTGCAGGATAATCGAGTCATTCACCATCTCGCGATCGTCAAATTCGCGAGCGCGCGCGAGTTGGCAATTTTTGATTTCGAATTATTTTTCGTCGTCATCTCGCGCGCATGCTAAAGTACAGTCAGATAAAAAAGGATCAAAGAAAACATGAAAAAGAAAACTAATGTATACTCGCGTCTTTACCTGCATTGGTTGATGCGCTGCGAATGTTTTTTTTTTCATCTTAGATTACGATATAGACTTGCGAAGTGAGACTAGGCCACTAGCTAGGGGGACACGGCCGATATTATGATATCTGTTATGAGTAGTTATGTTATCTTAATATGCGTCGTATGAAATTAGATTTTTTTTTCGCTTATCTTTTACTTTAGGCTGTATTTAACATAAATTTCATAATGTTTCACATATAATGTACACTAAAAAAGTATTTATTGTAATTTTTATTTTATTACATAATTTTTTTATGATATTTGTAATTCATTTTAAATTAGTGTAGTGTTTTAATATATATATTTATTGTAAAAATATTAAATAAAGCTATTATTTTATTTGGAATAAAAAATGGATAAATAGTTGGGGTAAGTAGTTCGGGTATCGAATAATTCCTCCTCATCGATTTTTACAGGTAAAGTGCCCAAAAGACGGGCGGCATTGCGCCGTCGGATGTTAAGGTTTTTTTTTATGCCAAACTAATTTCGTATCTTTTTCAAGGATCGTATATTTTCCACAACCTTTTTTTTATTAGACAGTTATTATTATTTAAGCATCGCGTTGTAAAATATGGTTCAAGAATAAAATGTACCTTTTTTATACCACTTAGGTGGCAGACAAGCACACGGCCCACCTGATGGAAAGTGGTTACCGTGGCCTATGGACGTTAAATAGGTACCTAATTTAATCTATTACAACGTTTTTGTAGCTGACTGTACACAAATACGTCATATTTTCACAAACGCGCGAGTTGATGACACAAAAATAATTCAAAATCGAAAATTGCCAACTCGCGCGCGCTCGCGAATTTGACGATCGCGAGATGGTGAATGACTCGGATAATCTCTAGACTGAATTTTGTTATCATGTATAGACATAGGTAGGTACGCAATATTAGGTATTTAAACTTTCATGGCCTTTCACATTACTATTAAGGTCCAACCCCACCAAACGGACGGCATCGGAACGGATTTTACTATCTTTAAACAAAATAAATGTTATATCACAGCATTTAAAGTTTATATTACCAAGTCACGCATGACAGCTTGACGTGCGTCATGCCGCCGCACGTCGCTGTCAAGCTGTTGTGCGTGACTTGGTAATATAAACTGCTGCCGAACACCCGCCTGAGCGCTCGCATCACACCGCACCGCACGTTTCCCGCTCTTACGCTTAAAGTTCTTCTTTGTAATCAAATAGTTTGAATAGCAATTTTAATCTACATTAAATGCACAATATATTGAACGTATTTAATTGGATAAGGAATGATACTGTATTGTTAAAAATAGCTTCGATAATGACACATTATTATTTAAAATAAAATAAAGTCTATGTTAGTCAGTGATAATGCAGCTTTCTAATGGTAAAAGAATTTTCGAAATCGGTTAAGTAGTTTTTGAGTTTAATCGAATACAAAAATACAAATCTTCCCTCTTTATTACTATGTTAACATAGATGTATGGAAGTCTGCCGGATTTGTTGACATTTATGAACACTGCTCCTCTCCCTTTTGTAGTAGCGTGATGTTATATAGCCTATAACCTTCATCGATAAATGGACTATTCAACAGAAAAAGAGCTTTTCAATTCGAACCTGTGGTTCCTGAGATTAGCGCGTTCAAACAAACAAACTCTTCAGTTTCATAATATTATAAGTAGGTATAGATATAGTTATTTTTATTTAAAAAAATATTGAAGTAAATAGCACAAAAACTATATTATTAGAAGCTTTGTAAATTACTTAAAATCCGTACAAAATTTCAAAATTATACGTTACGAAATAAAACAGCTATGGAGTCTTAACCCAAAAGAGCCCTAAGTCTTCATACTCTCCATAGCAGCGGCGCGCGCTGTCATAACAGATGACGTCACACAGTATTTTGGCGCGGCGGCGAGCGTTTTTGAGATTACTGCATTAAAATTGCTGTATCTTTGTCATTTTTGATCGGATTGAAATAATTTTTTCACAGTGTTTATTGTTTTTTCAATCATTATAAATCTGCATACTCAGCTAAAAACGTGAATGATCCTCATTAAGCGTTTTATCATATTTTATCTATTGTAATATGGGTAAATGAAATTAAACTTTGGCAACATCGCACAAACAAACCACAGAGTACATTAAAATTACCAAAAGCTATGCTAGCGCCATCTCTTTATGATTTAGGGTGGCCGCACATGTACGGTTTCCGGAGACGGTTTCCGTCCACGGTTTCCTGATTTGGAATTCCGTGTGCCGAGCGCACACGTCCGGTTTTTTGCATTAGGTTTTTTTATTATTACTTCGAAGCGAGCAGTGTTGCCAGTGCCAAATTGTCAAATGAAACACAAGCTGGCTTAAAAGTTGCATTTTCGGGGGAAAAGTTACGTATTCTTGTTTTTTTATATAGTGTTTCTTGTTTTTTACAAATCCTCTCGGTTTATCTCGGGTATTCGCCCAATTTAGGAGCCGGCCTTCCGAGATGCTCCTTGAAATCCCACTGGCCATTGAGTACGAGCCCCAGCTATTTCATCTGGGACTTAATGCAGCTGAGAGCGTCTACCACTATGGGGCTGGGTCGTAAGAGAGTCAAAAGTTACGCAAAATGTAACAAAAGTTACAATACAATCTGGTAACCCCGGAAGCGAGACACAATCAGTGTTGCCAATTACTGATGATCTGAATTCCCCACAAACCCAACAGAAAGTCCCCAATATTAGACATTGATAACTACATTACTTCTCTTGAAGTTTCCCGCTATATTCACCACTTGCGATGTTTATTGCGGCTCGTGTACATATATTGCCAATAAAGAGTTAAATAGTACCTTAATGACCCCAATTCTGACGTTACCATCTCTAAACTTAAATTTCTCTAAAATTTTCTTATTTTAGATAAGCGATTGACATTTCTAACCGTATTCTGTTGTTATGTCAAACTAAATTTAGTGTTTGCTAAGCACAAGACAGCACTAAATTTGAATATGACGTCGCTAAAACGAGTGTTACAACTATTAAAAAATTAAGAATGAACGATAAAGATTTTCATAAAATCTGTAAAAACTTATCTTAATAAGTCTTTAGAATGCCGGCAAATTATAATTAGTGCATATTATTGATCAAATAGTAAACAAACTGTGATATTTCTCAGTCTTAACCAAGCAAATACAGTTTTTCTCGGTCCACGTACCTGGCAAGTTCGCGGGGTCCGCTAGTTATTTATAAAATCCAAATCAATCGACGATTTATAGAGCTTTATAAAGGCTTAAGCGTATATAGAACGACAATGAGGATCATTCACGTTTTTAGCTGAGTATGCAGATTTATAATGATTAAAAAAACAATAAACACTGTGAAAAAATTATTTCAATCAGATCAAAAATGACGAAGATACAGCAATTTTAATGCAGTAATCTCAAAAACGCTCGCCGCCGCGCCAAAATACTGTGTGACGTCATCTGTTATGACAGCGCGCGCCGCCGCTATGGAGAGTATGAAGACTTAGGGCTCTTTTGGGTTAAGATTCCATAGCTGTTTTATTTCGTAACGTATAATTTTGAAATTTTGTACGGATTTTAAGTAATTTACAAAGCTTCTAATAATATAGTTTTTGTGCTATTTACTTCAATATTTTTTTTAATAAAAATAACTATATCTATACCTACTTATAATATTATGAAACTGAAGAGTTTGTTTGTTTGAACGCGCTAATCTCAGGAACCACAGGTTCGAATTGAAAAGCTCTTTTTCTGTTGAATAGTCCATTTATCGATGAAGGTTATAGGCTATATAACATCACGCTACTACAAAAGGGAGCGGAGCAGTGTTCATAAATGTCAACAAATCCGGCAGACTTCCATACATCTATGTTAACATAGTAATAAAGAGGGAAGATTTGTATTTTTGTATTCGATTAAACTCAAAAACTACTAGACCGATTTTGAAAATTCTTTTACCATTAGAAAGCTGCATTATCACTGAGTAACATAGACTTTATTTTATTTTCAAACAAATTAGGAATCCTTACTAAAACTTCAATAATGAAATTCAAGATGTAAAAAAATTACTTACTTAAAATATTTCTTACATCGCGTGCGCTGCGAAAACTATTGATGATAGAATAATATAATGTACTGCGGAAATATATAACTTAAAAAGGTCTACATAAAAGTCCGCGATAGCATATGTCTATCTCCTAAGAAAAACCCACAGCAATCATTTTTATCTTTTAAAAATTACAAAATAATATTGTGTCATTTTCGAAGCTATTTTTAACAATACAGTATCATTCCTTATCCAATTAAATACGTTCAATATATTGTGCATTTAATGTAGATTAAAATTGCTATTCAAACTATTTGATTACAATGAAGAACTTCAGCGTTAGGTAAGCGTGAGCGGGAAACGTGCGGTGCGGTGTGATGCGAGCGCTCAGGCGGGCGTTCGGCAGCCCATTTCTCTGCCAGTTTGTGTCGTCGACGACTCACCGAGCGGTAGGTGTATAGCGCGCGGCCTTGAGCGAGTGACGGAGGCCTGACGCAACGCAGCAAAGCAACGCAGTCCACTGTAGTGTATAGACTGGAACGTTTGTTATTGTTTCGGTGGTAATAATGCCCCCATACAAATATTGTATTGTGCCAAAATGCAAGAATACAAGTGTTACTACGCCTAATAAACTGTTTTTTTTTATGTTCCGAGAGATGCAAAGATAAGAAAAAAATGGGTTAAAGTAATGAGAAGAGATAATAAAACTCCTCTTTCAAGCGAAAGTGTTTTACATTGTTGCGAAGATCATTTTGACGTAAGTAGGTAGGTATTGTGTACCTATTACTATTAGAACTATCGAGATATTTACCATGTATTGTTTGGAGCTTCCAATAAAGGTCCAACCCCACCAAACGGACGGCATCGGCCCGGATTTTACAATCTTTAAACAAAATTAAATCTTATTATCACAGTGTTTGAAGTTTATATTACCAAGTCACGCACAACAGCTTGACAGCGACGTGCGGCGGCATGACGCACGTCAAGCTGTCATGCGTGACTTGATAATATAAACTTTAAATGCTGTGATATAAGATTTATTTGTTTAAAGATTGTAATGTAAAATCCGTTCCGATGCCATCCGTTTGGTGGGGTTGGACCTTAATAGTAATGTGAAAGGCCATGAAAGTTTAAATACCTATATTGCGTACCTACCTATGTCTATACATGATAACAAAATTCAGTCTAGAGATTATCCTGCAGGCGTATACTATATACCTACCTATTCTATCATTTTTAAAAGTTACAGACTTGCACCACTACGAATAAGTCTCCTAAATACTTTTGAAGTGGTCATGACGGCAATACCTACTTAAGTACTTCATCCCTACTTTATCCCTACTAATATTATAAATGTGAAAGTAACTCTATCTGTCTGTCTGTATGTCTGTCTGTCTGTCTGTCACGCCCAAACCACTGTACCGATTTTGATGAAATTTGGTATAGGGGTAGATTAGACCTCGAGAAAGGACATAGGCTATGTTTGGTCGCGATAATCGACATCCACGCGAGCGGAGCCGCGGGCAAAAGCTAGTAATATTATAAATGCGAAAGTAACTCTGTCTGTCTGTCTCACTTTTACGACTAAACCGCTGAACCGATTTTGATGAAATTTGGTATAGAGGTAGGTTAGACCTTGAGAAAGGACATGGGCTATGTTTGGTCGCGATAACCGACATCCACGCGGGCGGAGCCGCGGGCAAAAGCTAGTTTTATTATAAAACTTAATACTTTTTCCTTTTCTGAACCTGTATTATACTAGCTTCAGTTAGGTATTTCACGTCATTTCTAACGTGGTTTATTACTCGCTTGACAACACAGTAGGTACAACTTTCGACAGAACATCATAAGGTACGTAAATAAGTAGGTACAAGCGTTAGGACGAACTACGTATATTATAAAGTATTTTAAAAACAAACTGTATTTGAATAATCACCAAAGAACTTAAAACACAAATAAAGTACTAAGAAAAACCAATAAAATAGTACCAATAAATAGTAAATATAGTAAAAATAAAAAATAAAAAATAGTACCAAAAAAATAAAAAAAAACCATAAGATAAACTAGTCGATCCACGAAAGAATTTGTACTGACTGACTGGCGACTGCGCTAGTCGGGACGCGTTCATAACAGATGACGTCATCGTCTAAATCGCAGTGTAAGCGGGCGTTTTTAAGTACTCGTTAAGAAATCCCTAATAGCTTCGTCATTTCTTGACGGATTTTGATTATTTAAAAAATAGGATACTCAGAAAGGTATAGCGCACCTGGTATACTGATTAAAAATACAATATTCCATTATGTGATTCATCCTCATTGGCATTATTTTAGATGATGTCTAATTTTAGTTTGACATTTCTTATTTTAGTGCATATACGTACAACAGAATACCGTTTAACCAAAAATGACAGTTGAATACTTTCTCTAATTTTAGTTGTGTCAAGCTAATTTTAAGTTAGTTGTGTGTTCTCAGAATACGAAATTACATTTTGACAGGACTAAACTGACATTTAGAGATTTTTAGCTTATTTTAGTTAGCTTGTGACAAGACAGAATTGGGGTCAATGTCGGATATTTTGCTCTAATAATTTATCAATATGTTTAATACTTGCCACTTATTACTTCTGAGTTTAGGTCTAGTGTGAATGTCTAAATGCCCCACATAAGCACAATCCCACAAATTCCCTAATCGGCTTGAAAGTCCCCACTTTCTTGGGAATTGACAACGCTGGACACAATTTAAGCGCGATTCCGGATGGAAATTTCCTGACGTGTGCGGCGATTAGTACAAAATGTATGCGAGTGCTGCGTTCGGTATGACGTCATTAGGTTTTTTCCATTCTGAACCGAACGTCAGGTTTTTTCCGTTCTGCAAAAAGTAAGGACGTGTGCGGCTAGTAGAACATTTTGTATGAAAATGGAGCATTCGGTTTTTTGAATCTGACTTTTTGATCAGGAAACCGTGGACGGAAACCGTACGTTTGCGCGGAGCCTTAAAAACCAACTGATTATTATACCTACTGGAAAACTGCTCAATTTTTACAACAGAACTATAGGCGTGATTGATGGTTAAACCATGGCAAAGCCTACCGTGTAATGGACCCCTTACGCACATGTTTTTTGTTTTTTTTTTTGTCAGAAGTCCTTGGTTGTCAACTTCATCAACTTGTCAACTGTCATTCTTGTCAAGCTGTCACTGCTGTCAGTGTTTGGCTGTCAAACTTAAGTTCTTTCGCCGCGCCGGGCCAAAATTATTTTTTTGCATAAATTTGTGTTTTGTGGAATACAATTACATCTGTTATTGTGAGCTGTTTATAAACATTATTCTGGCTGTAGAGAGAAAAATACGCTTGAGGTAATATTTTCTTACATAACAAATACCTACTCATCTAAACTTTTTACATACTTCTACGCAAAGTAGTTACCGGCATTTAATTTTATATGTGGGAATTATATTGACTTGATAGCATGACGATGAACCCGTAAAAATTTGGAATTAATTTCGTTTAATAAAGTTATAACATTAAAATTTGCATCACTCAAGAATAATGTACCTTCCTAATATATTTTAAGTAGGAAAATATGTATTAAATCAGCCAAATTTATGTACCTATTTAACTTTCTAGCAACTGAAGTCAAGAAAAGTTGCGTTTCTCTGGTAGAGCATTACTGGCCAACAACACTTAACATATTGTTGTTATTGTAAGATAAGCAATTATCTCCAATATTATTTAAAATATTAATTCCTCCAAGCATTATCTTAAAGATTGTAGCTATGTATGTATAGGTACAATAAAATACTTCAGTGAAACTTACTAATCAGTTATCTATTTTGAGTTTTATGTTATGTTAACCAGCTAATTATTACCTATTAATGAATTCATAATCATTTGAAGTACATTTAAAGGCCAAAGCTGATAAAAGCCATACATTATCTGATAAACAAAAAGTCATTCTTATGGTTTGCTTTGCCAAAAGAGATGAATTCTGCCTGCTGTACGGATACAGAGTCTGTTCATAGACCACAACCTACTTATTTGCTAGCTGTTGCCTGCTGCGTAGATATCGGTTATAATGAACTAATATAGCCTATGTGGTATCACAAGCTCTAGCAGTGCCTAGGGGTCCTTATATCCCAATTACTACTGGCTTGCTTTGTAAATAAAAGCTGTGGTAAAATTCGATACAAAATTGCTATGGTTGTTTTATAGAAGGAGGACTTTTTCCACCATCTTCCCTTTTCAAAATTTTCACCCTTCTCCACCAAGCTTTATATTTGTACCAAATTCAACAAAATCATTGTCAATCATGGTTACAAAATATGCTAATAATTAAGGACTGATTGCAGATATACCTGAAGAATGTTTTTTTTTTACTGTTAGATTTAGGCTATCCACAGCATTGAGCTGGACCTGCCTAATGCAGTGTTACTCGTAAATATTTCTGCAAAACAGCTAGTCGCGCGGATGCGATTCGATTTTTTATTTGAAAGTTTATGCAACTGGAGTTCATTATAATGTACCTATATGCTTGTTAAGAGGTGTCTCTTAGGAGCAACACAAGCTAAGGTATTTGGTCCTGAATCTCCACGCGGTAACACCTCTCTCCAGCTAGAGAGACACTGCCGCCTACGGCAAATTCCGACCGGGGCGGGAACAGCTTTTTATGTGCCCCTTTTGACTAGGCACAGTACACTGAGCCGATTTTATACTTACGCCGGGAGCAACAAACACTGCGCTACCGTGCTTCGGGTGGCAGATCTCGGTGACAAGCAACATCCCAAAATGTATGGTCTGCTCTAGCATTCATCTCGGTGAGTTTCCTGCACGCACAGGATATCACAGCGGGTACTTTGGCAGAGATTCGAGAGTATCTCTACCTTGTCCTGTGAGAAACCTTCGATGTAAATGGAGATGATACGCAGAGCTGACTTTGGGGGTGGACCGTCAGAGTGACAGAATTGATTTTGAGTTGCCATCGTGGTGTAGTAATTAGTTTCGCGGCAGCGCCACTACTCACGGAGAGAGCCCGAGCATATAGGTATCGCTCTTCAGGAAAGCTTACTACGTCCCCTCCCAGACACAGTGGAGTGGAGAGCACGTAAGAGGCGAGCTGATTTCCTGTGCGCAAGTCTGGGCGTGATGGGTGCAGCCGCCTGACTGCTTTACTATCGCCGAGGAGGTGGAAACCATGTTCCAATACATGGTTGTATTGCTCGGGACATATATGTTGGGCCTAAAAGGTGCTCAAAATGTGCTCTATACGCACAGTACCTACACGTTTTTTGGGTGTCTTTTGAAGAGAGCACGGGGTGCCACGGTGGTGGACGACTTCAGTGGGGTGAGCATGAACTACTATCGTAATCGTATCGTGAACGTAACGATAGCACGGAGCATTGCGATTGGTAGGCTTCAGGCAGGCGGTCAATCGCAATGCTCCGTGCTCTCGTTACGTTCACGATACGATTACGATAGTTGTTCGTGCCCACCCCCCAGATTCAGCAAACATACATACATTATTACAAAACAATCCGCGGGCGCCAGGGCTCGTTTTTCTTGCGATTTAGATCCAAGATACGTGTCCTGAGGTATACTGAGGAGGCAGGACACGACGGTATTTCCGTCCAAATCGAGCAGTCCGACTAGGGAAGTACCTTCACTTTTACATTCCTTCAGTTCAGTATACCGCAGGTATAATAAACTCGTGTTGTGTTTCCGGCAGTGAGTAGGGTAGCCAGAGCTCACTGGAAAGATTTTGTACTGTCAGTGGGAAGACCAAAGGGTTATCCTGCTTGTCCTCTTCGCTGACGGCACATCACACTGTTCTTTAAGGGTCGGCAGCACAAATGTTACACCCCTGATGTTGCATTCGTCCATAGGCCACGATAGCCTTTTTCATCAGGTGGACCGTGTGCTTGTCTGCGACCTGACTGATATAAAAAAAAATACGCGCTTTCGTCACCCCCCTGGGCACCTTATCAGAGGATGACTCTTTGTGTGTAGAAGGTGTGTGAATGACATAGATGCATTTGCGGCTGCATGGTGGAGGATAACGCCTATAACGTACAGAGTTGTCGCTGCACAGGGTTCAAAGCCACCATGGCCTCAATAATATAGTTTGTAGAACCCTCATATCGGCGAATGTACCGTGTATGATAGAGCTCCGGGTCTCAACACATTGACAAGATATATAAACGTTAAGTTCCTAGTGTGGGAGCACTGTCACGGCCGCGCACGTGGCTTATATAGTCCACGCTTCTGCGGCGGTGGCTAAAGATACCGCGAGTAGACAAAAACTAAAAAACACCGCAATGAAGACGATATTATTTGTACCCATTATTGCGGTGGAGACTGGGCAGTTGGGGTTTGGAAGCAAAATACCTAATTTTAGAAATTGGTTGCTGCATCAACGATAAAGGTGAACTGCGGTTTGTTTCTGGTGCACAGGATGGCCATGTAGCTATAACAGATACTCAAAATGTTCTCACTTAATGTCAAATAGTGTTCTATTCTTCACCAATTGAACATAATAAAACCAATCCAGCATCAGTTAAATTGGTAAATTGTCTGTAAATAAACGTAAGATGGACAAAACTATTGGAACTCGCTAGTAATTACATATATTTATTTGTCTCACTGGCCTCACGGTATCTGTCTATGATTGCACTGACCTCTGCACTCCGCCATTTATTATCTATAAGGTATAAAGAAGTCAGAATTATGTATTTACTCAGGCTCCTGCACTCTATATCTCGGTGCGTCTGTAAAAAATAAAAGTTAACGTTAAATAATACGGGTCTTTGAGCGCGTATGCGCGTCGTGAATGATTTGAAGTTTTGTGTTACGTGATCTAATTGTTGTTTCACGGAAATTGTGAAGGTAATGTTTCAATCAGTTAATCTAAATCTATTGTTGTTTGTAATTATCGGATCCTGTCGATCTTTTCGGGATACGCCGCCGTAATTGTTCGTTATTGAAATTTAATTCACATACAAAGGCAGCAGGGGCTGTGACCCCATTTTTATTATTGTCAAGTTTATGAACCTGTGTAGGTACTAAAGTAGTAATCCAACTGTCACATAATAATCAACATTTTCTTTCGCAAATTGGAACGCTTCCAAAGTTTCTCTCTCGAAACCTCGGATCTGCTTCTACTTCTGCGCTTCGCACTGTTAAGAAATGATTCCGTAGCCGACCACATACGACAACTGCCGACGCACGCAGCACACGCGCGTAATTCATTGCGGCTTCTCAATGGTCTCCTTTCAATGGTCTATGTCTTCTCAATGGTCTATTTATCCGTATCGGAGTTTGACAAAATGTGAACGCTGTATGTGCTGCATGCGTCTGTCGTTGTCGTATGCGGTCGACTTCGGAATCATACCTTTACGGATCCCAAATGTTGGCACATGTTGCGTCTGGTCTCATCTCTCGTCGCGAAAGTAGCGCAATACTATTTCTTAGATTTAGAAAGAAAGAAAGAAAGAAAGAAAATATTTTTTATTCAACCTAGCAATACACAGTTTAACAAGACAAAAACTACAACATTGTGTATATATGCATAAAAAATAGCCAGGTAGAATAATGGCCGCCTCTCAGCTTAATGCTGTCCGCGTTGTAGTGCAGGCGGACAGCGCTGGTTTTCAGAGACGGCCGTTACCAGTTCTCATATCCAACATACATAATTGTGCGAACATGATATGTGTCTTTTCTTTCTTATTTAAAAAAGAGGGTCCAAGAGGTTACCGTAACAGCACGATTAAGAAATTCTTACCATCTTGAAAGATGGGTCCTTATTGGCCACCTTATTACACGGAAAAAACAAAAATGAAGGTAGAGGAGTAGATCAGTTATTATTTTAGTATACAATACCATTTTGCTCTTTGCCCTTACGATTTCAGAAGTCACTTGATATGTCTAAAATAATTGTTGATAACAATATGCAAAAGACGGAACTAATTAGTCATATTTCATCTCGGCCATAATTATGAATGAGATAAATTATTACCAGTCAATATAATATTCTCCGATTTATATTGGACTTTGTAATGTAACAATTTTGTACAATATTATGCCTATTTAGCTGTTTATTTCTGATTTACACCTCAATACTAATACAAGGGACTTGATAATATAGGTATCTGGGGGCACGGTAGTGCCCCCGCCAAGTCGAGCAAAAAAGAGCGGCACGGCCGTAACACTATTTTCTCGAAGCACTTCAGACCATTTTCGACCCCCTATAAGTTCGTTGTGGATAAACCTAGAAGCATGAATCTTCGGTTACCAAATTGGCACTGTAAAAAAACTTTATATTTTAAATTTCATTCAATTTGAACCAGTAGTTTAAGAATTATAACTAATCAAAGTTTGCAATTTTGGCAAATTTTGTCACTCACTGACTGACCGATCATCAAAACTCTAAGGCACTTCTAGCAGACATAGAAGCCTCAAATTTAGAAAACAAGTAGTGTTTAGTGTACAAATCAAGAGAAAATTAAAATATTGTACAATTTCAGTCTCAACTGCATAAATAACTTTGTAATCTCATATAAATATAAAGGATTACAAAGTTACATTTGCAGTGAATGAGTCAGTGTACCTGAATTCACCCATACTAATACCATTCTAACGAAGTAACTCTGTCTCTCGAAGTAACTTAATTTGGTACATAATATAAATAAAATAAATAAATAAATATTGTAGGACATTCTACACAACGCTATCTAGACCCAAAGTAAGCATAGCTTAATATGTAGATTAAAGTGACTTCTTCACTTTAATCTGGGGACTGGGACTAGGATCGAGACCGCAATCGGGACCGGGATTGGACCGGGACTGGGAACGGGATCAGTATCGCAATCGGGACCGGGATAGGGATTGGACCGGGACCGAGCCCGGGACTGGGACTGGGACGGGGACCAGGACTGAGACCGGGACTGGGACCGGGACCGGGACTGGGACCGGAACTTGGACTGGGACTGTCCGAAACAGAGAAACCGGAAGGGTAATCTACAAAAAGAACTGAAATCCCATCAAAAACAATACGTGTAAAAAATGCCAAGCCTCGCCGCCCTCGGTTCTTCTACCGCAAAAAGTTGTGAGATCCATGTAATACCAAGTCGGTTAATTTATTCAGTCCCTACTTCATGGACCTTCTATCCTAATTTATTACGTTATAAGCTTTTATGTTTTAAATATAATAAATTGACTTGGCAATCGCATGAAAACATAATGTATCGCACATCACATTATTTACATTAAATAAGATTGTTTAGTGCGATTGCCAAGTCAATTTATCATATTTAAAACATAAAAGCTTATAACGTAATAACTTAGGATAGAAGGTCCCTGAAGTAGGGACTGAATAAATTAACCGACTTGGTATTACATGGATCTCACAACTTTTTGCGGTAGAAGAACCGAGGGCGGCGAGGCTTGGCATTTTTTTACAAGTATTGTTTTTGATGGGATTCTATTTACCTAGGTACAGTACATTTTTTTAATAGTTCAGAAATCCCCTCAGGCTATCGGTATCACAGATAATGAATGTTGCTAGTTTAACAGCATTTGATTTCCGTCGAGCTGTCGTCAACCACCACGTAATGTCGGACTCGAATCTACTAGGTATATTCGCACACTGTCTCGGATCTTCAGAGGCCAAGGTTTGAGATTGCCAAGGACATACTCTTAGCGACCCCGGCTGATATATTTACATTGCCTATTTATTACTTACCAGCTTTCGCCAGCAAATTCATCTATATTGATGTTGGTTATCGCATCGCACGCCTGCTTTATCGAGCTTGTAACGTGTACATACCATAGGTACTTGTTACGTCTACTAGACGTAACAAGTATTTACTAATTATCTAGGCTCGTTTCACTTCAATAATCCAGAATGAGATATAACTATAGGTACTTGAGTCAACTTCAGATTCCGAGATAAACAGCTTTGACTGCTTGCTTCTAAGGTGCATTCTAGGAAGTTACGATTATCCTAATATAAACTACCTAGGTATACTAACTTTTAACCTTTTGCGCTCCATGGTATACCCGTTTAAAATATTAACGGGAATTAACGCGGTCGTGGTATGTTCAGGCAACTAATTTTCGAACTAGTCATTCTTACTTAATGTCAATCAGATCGAGTACCTATATTTTAAACAAAGGTCAAGAGTACACTCATTCGGCGCGCATTTATGAAAACCATTGTAACAAGTGGAAACATGTGGAGCCTATCCCATTGAGAAAGACGTGCGTGACTATATAATTATTATGTATTTGTGCTATGGGTAGGTAGTGACAGTTGGGAAAGAGGGGTGTAGGCAAGCATACCTAGATCCATTACTGCAATTTTTTTTAACCCCGCAGACCAACCACGTTCACCTCTGTTTCACATGTCCCCCAGTTGATATCGTAACTAAGTACCTATATAATTAAAATAATTATCATAGGTGCGTAGAATTATCTCAAAAGTCGCCTTATTGAGAGATGAAAAATATTTACGCAACTATATTTACGCGATTGGCCTTTAATGAGAGTGTTGTAATAAACACGCAATCACAAAATTAAACAATAATATATGTAATAGGTTGGGAATCATGCACGCAGCTGTGAAAATTGTAAGAGCTATACCACGCATAAGACTAATCCGAAGGACAAAAATATGATGTGTTCAAAATAACACTAACAACCAATGAAAAAAAAATAGCGTATCGCAGTTCCCTGCTGGACATAGGCCTCTCCCTATGGCTTTGGCTTACTGTTTCTACGCTAGCCAGATGGGTTGGTACAGGGTTTTATTTCAAGTTTTCCTTCTCTCGCAGTAATATCGTCTGCATATTCCGCTAGTCGCCTCTTACGACACCTGATGAGGTGGTGATTCTTATATTCTTTCTCCGTCACCATGCGGATAATAATTAGGATATGTACTGACAGATAACGTCCACCAAAATCTTCGAGGGCCTAGCCAACTCTCCTGAAATCCACCTCTTTCTTCTCCTTAATGGAAGGTTAGGTGGCGGTCGTTTCCGTGGAAACTAAGATAAACTAATTTATTAGGTAAGGAAGAGTCAGAAAGCAAATCTCGGGCTCCAAAGTGCAAGCAACCGGGATTGACTTTCGGATAATGATGATTGTTGATAACGAAGAAATTACAGGACGATAACTGGAAAGGTTACGAAGGAATATCAGTACCTAATTTCGGTTGCTAATATCCTTTTTTTTTAAACTGCCACCTTTAAACTTAAGAGCATGCGACCATGAGAAACATATCAAAAACTAATTTTTTCTCTATTCCAGATATGGAGCTGGTAGCTCTGGTGAAGGAGGTATTTCAGAATATAGCTGAGACTGCAGCGAGTTATCGCTTTGGCCAATCGGTATTGAGGTCCTTGGACCGGACGCTCTGGGTCGTTGAAAAGTGTGCAAGGTGGGCAGTGCCGCCTCCGCGTAAGTATAAAAAAATTTCCATGATATAAATCATATTTGTTAATTGTTTGGAATCTTTTTCCTTTGAACATTTGATGGTACTTGTACCGTTTTGCCTTTCAAGCGTTATGAATACTTGATCGTATAGATACAATGAGCAGCGTAAATGACAATACGCCTTCTAACAACAAGCCTACAGTCCAAATTTATCACAGCCAGCTTTCTGTATGTTTCCAGTGGACCAAGACGAACGTCCGCAGCCAGAACTAGTTCGGCCGTTACCATGGGTACTATTCTTCGCCATGTTAGTGGTGCTCCGAGTTGGCAGAGAGAGTATTTCACTCCTCAACCTTATAATGGGAAAACCGCCTTTAAGATCAGCTGATGTGGTGAGATATGCTTTTCCTGCACTTGCTGTACTCAATTTTGATTGAAATATTATTTTAAATTAGTCATGGAATAACTAAGCATTTAAAGCATGCGATCGTATCGTAATAGGTTCAGCCGCACGCCGCATCAAGATAGACCTGAAAGTCGACTCCAACTGAATTGGGAAACGGCTCAGAGAATGATGATATAGTCGTAATAGGTTCGATACTTGGTTCGTGTTGTGGCTTTTTCTGTTAGTAATCTCATTAGTAGCTTAAAATCAGACAATTCTCAGTACCTATACGTCAATTGGCACGGTGCCTTTACCCAAGAAAATTTTATATGGCATCTGGCTGTATATCCTTTCGGGGAAGTATAAGCATGAAATCTTTTGAAGTTTATTAAAACTTACGCAAATTTCAAAGTACTTTCCATTTTTTCCTTTGAAATCTGTACAATCATCAACTATTCATGAGACCCGTGACGGGCGATTTTCCTTCTCTGCCGGGCGATTTTCCTTCTCGGCACTGACTGTGACTATTCAAAATTACCCAAACAAAATAAAATTGTGTTAACTGTGCCTAAAACTCGGGCGTATTACAAAATAGTGTTGAATCTCCAGGTAATGTACATCCAAAGCAAGCGCCGGTACCTCCGCACGCTCAAGTACCAGGGTAACAGGATAATGCGCGCGCGAACTAGCAGCGTCCAACCCCGCGAGTCGTGGATGCACGCGCTGCAGTCACTGTTCGAGTTCACCATGTGCTTCCGACGTCACTCGCCGCACTACGGCAATAATAATACCACCAGGATTAGCAACAACGATGAAGTGCTGGTGAGTTTCTAATCCCAAAAGATTATAGAGCTATCGTAAGCATCAGACGCTTCGTATTAAACGGATCGTAGTATTCTTTGTATGGAAAGTAAAAAAAAAGTGCTTCGACCAATCCACATCGTAAGGATTGCTTGAATCTGCTCATCCGCAATGCCGACGCGCGCCGCTGCCCCGAGTAGCAACTTTTACTGGTCAGATGGACGCACCCTGCGCGCTCACTTCTTCACTGGTACATTTTGCACGTACGGTTCTAGGCAAATCCGAATGAAGTGGCGTCGGCAATCCAATTGCTGGTAGTTGCGGCGGCAAAGGCGATCGCTGCCGATCAGGTGGACGCCTCAGACTAACAGAATAGTGGACGCATTGTGAAAAAATTTACGACGATCAGTTTGGATGTGTCTTTTGTGTACATACTGTGTTCATACTGGGTTTTTTTATCTGATAAAAAAATAAAACTAATTAAGGCATAGGGTTATTCTACATTCAACAATATACCGCCTAATAATATTTCGATTCTTGATTGACGTAAGTATATTCAATGAAAAAAAATCTCTATTCCCTCTTCTACCTTAATAGACTAAGTAAAAATTGTTGAATTTTGTGTTATATCTTGTAGGTGGTGAAACGCAGTAAGCGTGTACGCGAAGACCCCGGAGCCAGCCCCACCAACGAAACGACCATGGAGAGGCTCATTGAGAAAATGATGGTCGATCTTGACGCGGAATCCGACGAGGACTCCAGCTTCACTGTAAGTACATTATTCGGTGATAATCACAGCTAGTTGTGATATCAATGAGAAATGCATGAGTAGTTAAATAGACGTGTACATTGTGTACAAATATGTAGGTATATAAAAAAATATTACAAAGACCTTGCTATCATAAAAACTAAAGACGGTAGAGAGAACGCCTACAAAACTGCTTAGCGGGACTCTTAATAGAATGTAAGTTACTTACCATTTGCCGCAATCATAATACAGTATTTATGTTATTGTATACTTCCATTTCAGTTAACCACTGTGACAAGTCCAAAAAGCGATCGTTCTGATCTCACACTAGACTCAGATCAAGACACAGTTTTTTACAACAACATGTCAAGCATTCCAAATGATAGTCAAAGCAATGACAACGATCAATACGTCAATATAAATGAAGTACCCAGCTCAACGCCAGAGAAAACAAACTCTACATCAGAGATATCCAGCACAACCCCAGAGAAATCTAGCTCCACATCAGAGAAACGCACCTCGACGCCAGATATATCCAGCTCAACGCCAGAAAAATCTAGTTCAACGCCGGAAAGAACCAGTTCGACGCCAGAAAAAAACAACACAACGCCGGAGAAAACCAATTCAACACAAGAGAAACACAGCTCCACACCAGAGAAAATTAGCCCCACATCAGAGAAAATCAGCTCAACGCCAGAGAAAACTAGCGAATCGCATTCTACGCCGCCGGAGCATAAAGTTCGAGAGAGATCTAAAAGGTCACCCGAATCGGCGTCTAAGATACCTCGAACTCCCAATAACGAGCAGAAAATCGGTACGAAATTAAAGATTTGGTCTATTAAACTGAAAAAGAAATTTTCTATACACAAGCATGCGAAACATACCGGTACGTTTGATTTATTTGTAATTTATTTTTGTTTCTTTTCAGCGAATGGGCGAACGGTTAAGAGTGAGCCCAGCAAAAAGAAAGGTATTCCGAACGATTTTTTCGAATAGCACTTTGCTTGTATCATGCAATGACTTCTATGTAACTAGACAGGCTGTATGGGATAAAAAATGCCAACCACTGTCATACCGCTGATACTGCAAAAAAATTCATTAAATTATAGACTTTATTTCTATGGGTCTAAAGTCCATGAAAAGAGTTCCTTACATTTTTCATTCACTCTACAAGGTGACATTTAATTTTAGGCTTTAACAGCATAGCAGTAAAGTCTTATATTGCATGGCATTTTTGCAGTGTCTTCACACCTTCACAGATAGGCGAAAAATCATAAACTCATTTATCTACTCTTTGCGTGTCATAGCCTTCCCCCATTCCCGCATTTCCACCAGAACCGTGACATAATTTTTGTTCCGACCAGCCTGTCTTCCAATATAAATAGATGTCATGTCATTTTTAAATCTTGCGTGAAGTTTCATGCCAATATCTCACGATCGTGTAATAATTACATGCTTATATAGCTCGCATCGTGTACTGCTGCAACTTGCATCCATATGACATCCACGTTTTATATTACATTCTTAAAAATCAATTAATGTTTTATATTACAAGTTTTAACACGATATTACAGTAGATTTTAACAGGAGACAACCACGACATGAATTTCGCAAAGAGGTCTTTCGGTGAAAGTTTAAAATTATCAATTAATCATTCTATAATACAGACAGCGCTATCTAGACCCAATGTGAGCATAGCTTAAATAGTTTGTATATAATAATGTGTCCTATAATGCGGATAAACATACTGAAACGTTTTCTTTTGTAAATATGTACAAACATAGAAACATCAAGACCTTTGTAAAATTGTAGGTACCAAAAAAGTACCAAAAAAACCAAAGTAAAAAAAAAAAATTGAACCATAAATAAAATGAAAAAAAAAAAAAAAAAAAAATGATATAGGTTCATACCCACAAATGTCTGCACTTAGCGGTAAACGAACCCGTGGTTTCGGATATAGTTGAATGCTCTGTCATCATACCATGATAAGAATGATAACATAACATAATATCATAATAATACAGTTACTATGATAGTAAGATTAATTTATTCTATTTTTTTGATTTTGTATTATTGTAGACTAGCTTTTGCCCGCGGCTCCGCCTGCGTGGATGTCGGTTATCGCGATCAAACGTAGCCAATGTGTTATTTTGATGTATAAGCTATATTATTTTAAAGTTTCATTAAAATCCATTCAGTAGTTTTTACGTGAAAGAGTAACAAACATCCATCCATCCATACTTAAACTTTCGCGTTTATAATATTACTAGCTGCCCCGGCGAACTTCGTACCGCCATATTTTCGGCCCGTGTGGTATTCAAATCCCGTTCCCGCTGCACCCTTATCACTTAGGGGGATGAAAAATAGATGTTGGCCGATTCTCATAGATACCGGATAAGCACAAAAAATTTCATCAAAATCGGTCAAGCCGTTTCGGAGGAGTTCGATTACGCACCCCGTGACAGAAGAATTTTATATATTAGACTAGCTGCCCAGGCGAACTTCGTACCGCCATATTTTCGGCCCGCGTGGTATTCAAATCCCGTTCCCGCTGCACCCTTATCACTTAGGGGGATGAAAAATAGATGTTGGCCGATTCTCATAGATACCGGATAAGCACAAAAAATTTCATCAAAATCGGTCGAGCCGTTTCGGAGGAGTTCGATGTAGTAGGATTTTGTAGATTTTGTATGATTGAACTAGTCTCAGTATTTCTCAGTAATGCTCGCATGCACTCTCGGTTATGTTCATTAGTTCCTACTTAGTAGTGCATGTCAAGGGCCTTTTTCTCTTTCGTTTTCTATGGATATTCTAATAGCATGCAATAATAAGATTAAATAATACGGGAGATATACCTCGGGATATGTATCTTGGACGTAAATCGCGACACAAACGAGGCCCTGGCACGCGCGAATTGTTTTGTAATAATCTATGCTTGGTAATATTGAACTCGCCCACCACACCATATCAGCAGCCCGTACTATCCTAAAAAGACACGCAAGAAACGTGTAGGTACTGCGCGTATAGAGCACATTTTAGGTCCAAGATATATGTCCCGAGCCCTTTGCTCGACAATATGAGATACCCGGAGGCGAGTTGAGGATTCCGTGGTCCCTCACACACACCGGAAGAGAGCCAAATCGAGAGATATGGCTCTGGGTTGGCCGGAGTGCGAGGCATATGCATAAAAAAAGGTACAATATGATAATTTGGTCGTATCGTATAGTAGCTTTTCGTATCGGTATAGTAGTTTAGTCGTGTCGGCGTAGTAGCTTAGACGTGCCGGCGTAGTAGCTTAGTCATGTCGGCGTAGTAGCTTTGTCGTGTCGGTGTAGTAGTTTGATCGTGTCGATATAGTAGGCGATCAATTAGCTCCTCTATACAAATAGCAATACGTTAATAGAATAGAAGAGAATCATCAATGTATGAGATTGTCATACATTGACGCCTGTCATAATAATATACGCCATAAACGTCAAAATACGTGTTAATCCCATGCATTAAACATTCTGTTCTACAAAACGATGACCAATGAATTGCCACTTGCCTAGGGGGGGTGGTTTTCTATTCACGAAGTTTCTATTCATAAGTGTGCGTACTAATTTCATGTGGAGTGCTATGTTCCTCCCATACACCAAAGATAAAATATTCTCTTCGGACCACGGGCTGTGAAGGCATTACCATAGCTTAAATACTCAAAGCATGTCGATATTCATTTAGTCATGGCTTTAAGCTAAATACAACCCAAATAATATTTATGTCACTCAGGGCCCATGCAAGAAAAGGATAGCCGGAGTACGGCGGCACATGGAGGCAAAAGTGTGTCTGGAAACAACACAATATAATCTTCATTACAGGTATTGGAATGTTGCATAAAGATAATCTGCATAAATCAAATCATGATAAGAGAGAATTCTGTTACAGTACTGATTACATCTCATTGTTTTCTGATATAATACATGTCACACACATACTCTTATCTCACTTAATGGTAGGTATGTAAACGTTTTCACCATTGACACTCGAAAAAGGGTCCGTGATTCATCAAAAACAGTGAATAAAACGCTCTTTGTTTCACCGAGTGAATAAAAAAATTTGAATTTGGAACATGCGCGAATGTACGGATTCTAGTGAAACATGCAAAGAGGTTGCACACTCTCACTATAAAAACGTACTAAAAGCCACCTAAATGTAATCACTGGCTGGATGGAATGCGGCTCAGTTTAAATTAAGAAAAAAAAATGCCGCCATTTTCTGTGTAATTTTCCTTGTAAAAGTTTATGTTTGTCTCATAATCATAAAATGACTTCATCTAGTGATGAAAATGAAACTCATATTTTCGAACGCGAAAAGACTCCTGAGTCTTTTCGCGCTAAAGCGGTAGCTATTACTGATAATTTGCTGCTTCTTTTGTGTACTATCCATAACAAAATGTAATTCATAATCACAGAGTAATCGTTTTCTCGTAGTCAATGGTGAAAAGTTGAGTACCTAACACGTGAAAAAAGAATTCATCTCGGCTCTTGTATCCCTCGATACGCTCAGCTTTCTATCTAGAATCCCTCGCTACGCTCGGGATTCTACCGCAGAAAGCTTCGCTCCTCTCGGGATACAACTCAGTGCCTCGAAAAGAATTCATCTTTTTTTCACTTGTTGGGTAATCTACTATTATGCGTTTGAATGCGGCATAGATATGTTACTTACTGCCTGTACAGTTAAAACAAATATTTACAAAAGAGACTTTAAAGATAAATTGAATATTTCCCACCACTTTGTAATAATGGTTACAGTGCTCCGAGCAAAATCGTAACGTAAACGTATCGAGAGAACGGAGCATTGTGATTGGTAGGCTTCGCACACACACACAGGTTCACAGTAGGCAGGCGGCCAATCACAATGCACCGTTCTCTTGACACATTTTCGAATTCGAATATTTTTCGTGCTTGGGACACAGTACACAGTTATGTCATAGTTTGGTGCATGGGTAATCTAAATTGTGTTTTCTTTTTCAGTTAACCCCACACAATGAACTTCAAGATGCTGCCGTGCAGTTTGTTATAAGTTTTAATATTCGTTCATCCTAGTTATAAAGAACGTCTACCTACATCTATTGAATAACTCGGAATAACCCGGAGCGAGTTTAAACTTGACACTTTTAGTCAAAAAAACATGTTTAGATAACTATCGTGGTCATAGGCGTAGGTTGTTTTAATTTTGGGGGTTTATAAGGAATTGGGGAGGGTAGGTCTGGGGCTTAAGAGAAAACAAAGCAACTAAAACGTGATTTAAATGCCATTATTAATATTATTATTCATGTGAGAATGTATTTCTTGGGGAAAGGAATTTGAGGGATTTGAATACAGAAAAGTAGACAAGAGAGTTGCAAACATATTTCTGCTCTATTTTACTATTTAACAACTAAACTACTCAGTAGTTTGACGGGAAGTTGTATATTTTGCGATTACGAATTATATTTATTACTTATAGAATCTCTTCTGTTAATTAAAAATTAACAATTTTACTACTTTAACTTATAATATCTGGGGAGCGCAACAGAAAAGTTTAATACTTATATGTTTTAATCTACCTTATTTTTAAATATGTTTTGTACCATGTCGCTAGCGAGGTGATAATTTTAATCTACGACTTATTTATTGTTTTAGGAAAAGGTCTTCATCAGTTGGCATAAGTTAATATGCAATTCTTATGCGAATTGTGTTGTGTAATGAAGTTTACTGAACCTATCTTCCTGAGATTATTTTATTGGTCCTAGGGCGTCTATTTTCATGCTATGAAGTTGTTGAGAAATAAAAATCACTGCCCAGTTATATCCCAAGTCTTTTCTTGTTGGCTGGCTCTACAAGAGGCCTATCATTGTAATAAGGTAACAATGAATACTTCAAAAGGCAATATTAATGTGTATGATTGTTTCTTGAACAAGATTATTGGGATCCCTTTGGATCGCAGATTTTTTTTGGTCACATATTATACTTTGCAATGCCTAACGCAAGCTCGCATAGATAACTTTTAAAGGTAAAAACAACAACATAATTTTCTGTATAATCATTTTCATTTTATTTTTTGGGTTCAATTTGAAATTGCATATCCTATACACCATATTATTTACAACATAATGCGTATAAAATTTATGCCATAATAATCGTTAGGAGAAATAAAATTATACCAAGTTGAATTATGCCATTAAATTTTATGCCATCCAATATAGAATCTAGATTATTTCATACATTTTCAAAATTCCTAATCATCATTAGGCTAAAGATTCTTCTAGAAACCAAATCAAATCACACACATAGTACGTTACATAGTACATAGTACTGGTACATAGTACGTTGGTAAACGACTTAGTTTATGACTTTCTAATCTCACTTCATTTACAGAATTAAGTGATAACGCGTATTTCATTAACTGTAAGTAATTTGTTATTTTTTATTTGTTTTCTTATTCTTTTGTATTTAACTTATTTTAAAATATTTTGAGGCGTAACCCAAACGTAATGAATAAGGTGGCATATTTAAAACACCTACTAACCCAGTAATGCCGAAATTATTATTTTTTACTTTTACTGTTTTTTTTATGAAAACATTAATCATTACTGGGCTAACACGATTTGTACGCAATCGGTCCAAAATAATAAACGTTACCTACAAAATCAATATCAGAATTTACTCTTAAAATATTGGACGGCCACCGGACACAAACTCTACCTTACATATTATAGTTTATCCAGTACCCACGGCGCCGTGCAAACGGGAACGGGAGAAGAGTTTCAATACACTTTTCATTGAATTTTGAACTTCAAGTCTATAGCAACAAAGTCTAAAATTTAATGCAATTTTTTTGGAGATTCTGGTATGACATGACAATGGTTTTGCTTTAGCTGAATTGAGGGCCAGGTAGACGCAATGTGTTGTGTTCTAAGACAGCTGATCACAGAAGCCTTGTGCTTCTAGTGTACATGAGAAACCAAGACATGCACATTTTCCTACATTATAATTTTAACTATTCATACGGTTACCCAATGAGAAACATGTATAATGAATCCTTTTTCGTTAATTTTATCATTGTTTGTCTTTTTGTACATATAAAAAAAAAGATCTAGTTTTTACACAATGTGTTTGTTTAACAATACTCATTTTAAATATTGTAATTATTGTTTATGCTATGATTTTAGTTTTAACTACATTTCATGTTCCTTGCCAAGTGCAATTATTAGAATTTTTATAATAAATTGTTCCAATAAATTTATTTAATATTTCACATTTCCAAAGATTTGGCTGTGTACAGATCAAATAATATAAAAGACTGATAAAATTGTAACAATTTAATATTACATATTACGGTATATAATATTTGCTTTCTAAATTGTATTGTTATATATTTGTACTTTTATAACGATTAATATTATAATTATGTAAATAATGCTATGAATATATCTTTGTCAATACGATGACTTTTATTAACCCTACTTCTAGAGATACCTGTCGTGGGGTGTATTTTTGAGACGGTTCCGGTTACAGCAGAAAAATCGTATAATCAGCAAGCAATCGTATAAAAGGATAGAAGTGATTTTAAATTCTATTTCCTTCCATAATAGAAACATAGTACCTTGGCGTGGGGTGATAGTAGAGTATTTTCGACTGTACCTAACATCAATGGTCGTTCGTTGCATTTGCAGTTGCTGTTGTAACGTTGTGTGGGCATATGCCCCAGAATGTTATTATTCAGCACATAAAATTATGTCGAATATTTCTATGGACAAAAATCTATATTTATTTTATTAATTACCTATACAAATGAACTTACCCAAAAATATAAAAAGAGTAGTAACAATAAAAAGTGAGATCTGTTTCCGCCCGGGATCGAACCGGGGGCCTTGTGCGTGTGAAGCACACGTGATAACCGCTACACTACGGAAACTTGGGAGTAGATGTCAAAAATAGTGTTTCGTTACAATTGAAACACTAAACAATAGTGTTATTTTTTTAATAACTAAGCCTAAGCAATCGACAACACTAAATAGTTATTGCTTCGACCAAAATAACAGTAAAAACAAATTCGGACACATTACAATAGTGAGCGAGTGAATTTGAAGTCGGGCCTCCCTCCTCCCAGTCTCGCGGCTACTTCGCCCGCGGTCGGTCGCGGATGCGCGTCACCGTTCTACAATATTGTCGGTGTTAAGTTGTGAAAATAATTGACTCTAAAACCGTGAAATACATTAAATACTAACACCATGGATCCCGAAGCCTTCCTGGACCTGGCCAACCAGGTCATAAAGCTGAAAATGTACCCTTATTTCGACATAGCACATTCTCTACTATGCGCTCTTGCAGTCAGAGAGGATTTAGGAGCTGGTAAGCGATATTCGATTTATTTTTAAAATAAACGCGCGAAAACACAAAGGTACCTATTAATGCACTTCCTATGCGCTATAGATTGTAGAGAGGTTTTTTTCGGAATGTACTAAAATAAAAGACACCTAAACTCGTTTAAAAATAGACTTCCCACAGCATCATACGGCCGAATAGTTCTAATAACGGCTAATGTTAACCGAGCAGAATCACCTTTGTGTTAAAAAAAAATACATATATAAGCATTAGAAACGACGCCTTTTAAAAATTGAACTAATTACATACTTACATAAAATAATATTTATTGTCATAAAATAGTTCTGTAACATAGATTAATCACCATTTATCTGTATTTCAATCTGACGTGGATAAAGCATGTTTAGCATGTTGGTTAGATCCTATTTATACCAATAAATTCGCTTCTTGTAACGTAACGTCGCAAGTCGCGGACGAATAATGCAATTTATTAGCGGCTTCTGACTGAATGTATTATGGAACCCGTTCTAAATTAGATTAGACGAGCAACAGCTGGGTTCATTGAAATGTTTACATCGTGAAAGAGATGGCGCTAAAACATAATAGGATCCAATTTTAACAAAAAAATGTAATAAGTGATATCGGCATGTTGAGCAAACTCTATTCAAACGTCAGGAAAAAATGTTACGGGCTCGTCCGGGATTTGAACCCGGGACCTCTCGCACCCGAAGCGAGAATCATACCCCTAGACCAACGAGCCATACCGTGGCAGGTTGAAATTACTGATTTATTGTTAAACTAAAATAATTATATCGCGACCAATCGCGACATTAGCTTTCACGGTTTTGACAGTGAAAATCAAAATATTATTTTCAGTTTGTTGAGTTAGCTAGTAGCTAATTGTTATAAATGTAAACAATGAATCATCGACCCTGGCAGTTCTGAAAAGGCTTTTTGTTCAGATTTCTTCATTATTTATACAACACTCGGCGATTTTGATAATGCTTTGCTCCTGCGGGCTGCTTAATGTTAACATTATTTTTTTTCACGAAGCGGAACCACTGTAGGTATACCCTAAGTATATCAAACAGTATTGTACTGTTTCGTCTTTATCGTAGTTCCTATCGTTGCTGCAATACACTCTAAATGCCATGCACGTATATTTCGGTCCACCAAAGTCAAAGTCAAAAATCATTTATTCTGTATAGACCATCAAAACGGCACTTACAAAACGTCAAAATTATACATTAATGTACTAAAGACTAGCTTAGCAAATGGACCACCGGTTCGAAACGCGGCCCCGGCCTGAGAAGACTCCGGCAAGAAACTCAGCGGATTTTTTTTTTGGTCTATTTTCAAAAAATGCTTAGTCTACTCAGTCTAAATACAATCATTTGTTTGAGAAGCATGCATGAGTGAACAGCTCATTTCCAAGCTAGTTTATCATCTAAATATTCTTGTATTTTATAATAGCCTTTTTGGCACAATTTCCTCTTAACTACATTTTTAAATTTATTTATAGGTAAATCCCTAATTTTTGGAGTCTGCTATCACAGACTACAAGATTGTTTTTATGATTAAATATTGAGCTAAACCAATGGACCACTCTTGTTATTGCACCAAGCTTGACCCCAGCAGCAGGCTTGACCCCAAGATTTTTAGGGTCAAGCCAACCTCACCTGCAAGCCGGTAGGTACATCTGCTGATTGAAGGACAAGGCTCTGATGTAGGCTTTCCTCTCGGGGTTGGGAGTTCAGAAGGCAGTCACTCCTATAGAAGTCGTGCTAACCGAACCAATAGGTGCAAGGGAAATAAATGGATCCGGGTTCAGAGATCAATGCCTCAGATGCAACCAGGAAGATGATGATTAATGTAATTAGCAATAGTAGCACTAGTGAGTCCACGCATCATTTTCACTAGGGTAAGCAGAGATAACTTCTGTCCACCAATACGATCTTGGATGGCGTGATTGTTTTCATATAATATGCTTGCCGGTTGCTCGAATTGTTTGACATACCTACGACGTACGCCTAAAATGCTTCACCTTCTTGCTCAGATTGTGAGACTTGGCGTTTCGTAAGGGTGACGTAGACCCTCCTATATTTAGGCTTATGGCACTAACTAGCTAGGCGTTTTCGTGTCAATATGTCCTTGAGAAGGTAACGAAACGGTTATGCAACTGACTAAGGTGTAGGGTTAGTAGAGAACTTCAGATTAGGATTCACAAAGAAGAGGTCTAATTGTAGTGAATTTGTTCATTTTGACAAAATTTAGTTCGTAAACGGCTTGAAATAGCCAATTCTTATGTCACAATACGGTGCGATGACTCATGCAGGAAAATAATACCTTCCTTACTAGAGTACCTACCTGCTTATATTATACTCGTAGATGAAGACTAAAATAACCCGTCTCTTTTGTTATTTATTATTCTACTAGCTTTTGCCCGCGGCTCCGCCCGCATGGATGTCGGTTATCGCGACCAAACATAGCCTATGTCCTTTCTCGAGGTCTAATCTACCCCTATACCAAATTTCATCAAAATCGGTACAGTGGTTTGGGCGTGACAGACAGACAGACAGACAGAGTTACTTTCACATTTATAATATTAGTAGGGATAATCGAAAATAGAACACATTTGGTATATCTATATGTCGCAGTCAACTAGCTTAATCCGTTCCATTAACTGCCTAGCCTAGGCTGTTAACTAAACGGCGCCGTTCAATTAACGGCCTAAATAATATTCAGCCGTATCGTTTGTTACAACATTTAACAAACTGGCTAGCTTATGCTTAGGCCCTTCGTACTATGGGGAAATAAAACAGAGTTTAGTTATAGGTTTATTAAGAAAAGCAGCGCAATTCGGCTTGGATAGGTTTGGTTAGAAGGGTAATGCGGGGCAGTGGCGTAGCTAGATGACCAAGGGCCCCGGTGCAAAAAGAAACAGGGCCCCTATGTTTTCATTCCATTTTTTGGTTGCGAAAACTTCCCCGTGTGTCGTACATCGCCTTATCGAAGTATACGGTAGGGTTTCTAGAGCCCAACCGGCCTTGGTTGCCAACGTGTTGGGGATCAAATTATCAAATCCTAGTTTGAGCCCGAAAGCCCATTGAGCTTGGGGTCCTCCTGAGTTTGGGGGCCCCCTGCACTTGGGGGCCCCGGTGCACGGCACCACCTTGCCCACCCATAGCTACGCCAGTGATGCGGGGGCGGAGCGAAGCGGTAATTGAACGTCACCGATCTCTGTCATTTGCCTAGCTGTTTAATTAAATGACTGAATATCATTCAGGCCGTTAATTGAACGGCGCCGTTTAGTTAACAGCCTATGTAGTCAATTAACTAATTGAACGGCTGATTAAGCTAGTTGGCGACATAAACATTGTCAATTTGACACGTGGAGGCAGGTAACTGTTTGTCTCTATGTTGTAGAAAATTGTTTTTGTTATGTCTTTAATCTCATCGTCATTGTGTTTCGATCTTGTCAATTATATTGACGTGTGAATGCAATTTGCACCTAGATATAATTGACACCGATATCATGATATTGGTTCGTGAGGCTCAACAGAAGGGGAGCTGTTCGGAAAAAATCACGAAATATCACCAGGTATATTGGGATATCACGTGTATTTTATTTTCTTTCAACTCGCGGTTATTGTCATGATTTTCAGTTTTCTAGAATTAAATTATAGATTACAAAAAATATACGTGATCTTTGGCTAGGGGGGAGGGTGGTAGCCTAAAACCTCACCACGTATCACCATGGGGGAGGGAGGTTTGAAAAATTGCTAAAAAACAGCTTACCATCAGGCGAGGCGAAGTCAAATTGACGTGTCCTATATAAAAAAAAACGTTATTAATGGACAGCCCCTAACCCCTGCCCCTAACTTACAAGGAGAATAGATGTAGAGACGGGAAACTGTGGCGTGGCATAAATATGGGTATTTGCATTGCATTGGTCTGGTCGTGCCTCGGAGAACACGTTAAACCGTCGTCGGTCCCGGTTACCATACGGATACGAACGTATTATAAGGCAGTGGTTACGGGCTTACGGGTAATTGAAGCCCTAAAAAGTTCAACAAGTGATCTAGCTACAATGCTTCGATATCGCCTAATGTCACTATTGGGTTGTGGAGGTCAGTGATCCTAGGAATCCTATCAGGTGGGTCGTGAAAAAAAATAAGCTTTTAACCAGCCTAATGCATACCTACGTCGGATTTACCACTGAGCAAATACGATATCTAGCTGTTCAAACTCAAATTTCCGATAAGAGAGAAAGATAACTAAAGATATCATCGTTTTTATAATGTCATTTAAAACATATCATACATAACCTACTTTTTGTGCACGTGTATGTAGGAATACCTAAAAGGCATGCACATTAGAGCCCGAGCCCAATATTAATAATAAATAAAATCTCGTTCGTTATTTTATTAATTATATATTATATTGTACACCAATTGTGTTATTCAGCAGACTGAAGAAGTACCGGTTAGCAGGTGAAATTAGCTTGTTCCCCGAAGATGAATTGTTTGCATTCGTTCTCGTAAAAGTCCAAATAAGTAGGTAGACCAAGTGAAGTGTAGGAGTGCGGACCTCAGGTAGGAAAGGGAAAGTGCAGGCAAGAATTTAAGGTTTTAAATGTAACCGGGATAGGTGCTCGGGTAAAGAGAAGAGAGGACAATAATAAAATTATGTAAATGACATTCGTCTAATAACGAGAATATATTGTAGAAGACAAGATAACTTTTAAGAATCCGGAAATACCAGCATTTCTAGTTTTAGGAATGTTATTAGCATAACTTGTAACAAACTGCAATAACATTTAAATTGTATGAACCGAGTTATTGTTGTAGAGTAGGATTTTTTCTTTAAAATATGTTTTTAATAACAACTTAAGTGCTGTAGCAGAAGTGAGTGACATTGCTGAGACTAAGTGTGCTGAGATTTCGGAGGTGGAACAAGGACGTGTAGTTGAATTTTAGGGGGCAGTTTAATGCTTGCTATGAGTGAAATAAAATTGTTCATAATTTCTGCAATTTCCAGGTGCCCAGTCGTTCTCCCGTAAGCATCCCCTGTCATGTTGGCTGTCCACTATGCTAGTGATCTTCGCGGGCGGCATGGTAGTCAATGGGCTGCTCGGAGAACCAATGCTGGCACCACTCAAGAACACACCACAACTCGTCATTGGAACTATCTGTTGGTAAGTGATTTTGGAGATAAAATTTTTGTATATTTATGAAGGATCCAAAAGAGTAACTAACCTCCTTTCTAGATCTATGTAGGTAATTCTGTGTGGTATGAAAGGAACTTCATCCCTCGCCCTCGCACACTCAAGCTGTGGAATGAACTCCCCGCGATGGTGTTCACAAGCGACTACAATATGGGGTTCTTCAAGAAGGGCATTAGAAGGTTTCTTCAGGGTCGGCAGCACGAGTGTGACGTCCCTGGTGTTGCATACGTCCGTAACCACTTTCCATCAGGTGGGCCATGTGCTTGTCTGCCACCTAAGTGGTATAAAAAAAATCCTTACAGCAACAGCATGTAAGGATAGTCGGGATTTGACTGACAACGATAATTTACGAAAACAACTTTACGACCGTTAAGCACAGATATTCTATGAATTAATCCCATATTCCCAGGTGCATGAAGTAGGATAACAGCCATTGAATAGCGTCCGAGATAATTATGAAAGATGTGAGATTTTTCGGTCGTTCACCCGTTCCAAAAATAATCCACATAATGATTCTCAACGGCCGGCACGGCGGCGTCCATAGATGATTCTTGAAAGTTTGATAATTTCACTGTCACCATCTTAGCAATGATCCGGGTTGCACCCGAACTTTTTGCCTCAGAGGCCGGAGTTCTCTGTTTATTTTTACTTGGCTTATTTTGGCTAGTAGCCGTGAGTCCGAAGACAACCCCGAAAGGAAGGCTTGCGTCAGAGCCTCGTGCGTTGATCAGGTGTAGCAGCTTACGTTAGGCACTAGGTACTATTATGTATAGCTACTTTATTCCTTTACAGGTACTTGGTATTTTACACACCTTTCGACGTTGGTTACAAAGTAGCAAAGTTTCTACCAGTAAAAGTGGTAGCTTCTGCAATGAAAGAGATCTACCGCGCGAAGAAAGTGTACGACGGAGTCAGCCACGCTGCAAAACTGTACCCTAATGCTTACGTCATAATGATTATCGTAGGTAAGTGATGATAACGAACGATATCGGCATAACATGTTTAAAAATAACAAAAATAACTACACTTTTTTTAAACCGACTATTTCAAAAAGTACAGTCAACGACAAAATATTCGTTGTATTACGGCCGCGGCAGTCAAAAAGTATAAAAAATCCCTCGACGCAACCTTGCAATCAAATCAATTGATTGCAATATTCGATTTCTCTTTGCAATATTCACCATGCTTGGCTTGCCAATATTGCGTAAAATAACTTATAATATAAGAAGGTACTTAGGTAGATTATTTTAACACTGATGATATGCCCAGGCCCACGTTTGATCACCATCTCACCTAATGGTAAGTGACGATGTGGTCGACAATAGAATACTCTTCCCCGGAAGCAATCTATTCATTCGTAATTTCAAGATTCCTGGGAAAGAAAGAGAGTCTCAGGGAAGGAGTTTCACTTCTTTAGCAGTACGTAGTTTTAAGGAACCTATTGTCAAAAAAAATTGCGCGTATGACCAGTAAATCCACTAATCACTGATCTGTCCATCGATGAGGGAATGGAACGAATTAAATAATGCAATTCCAGGGTATACTCACTGAAATGCATACGATAAAATAGCGAAAGGCTTGCATTTTAACAATAAAGTTAGTCATGAAATGTAGAGCGAGTCTTACTTACTTTGATTTAAAAAAAAAAAATAATTACAGGTACCCTAAAGGGTAACGGAGCTGGCTTCACCAAGTTGATAGAGCGATTGATTCGCGGCGCCTGGACTCCGACTGCCATGGAAACCATGCAGCCAAGCTTGTAAGTATCAGCTCACTATATTTTTCTTGTATTTTCATTGGGAAGCAGGATATAACCACGCTCTTCTGACCGAGTAATCACCTGGAAAGACGGTTTATGTCTAATCTTATCTCCCCTAACATCAGATGTATCGGTTATCATTTACATGGCATCTATTGAAGTGCTCTTCGTTAGATAAAAATTGTCTGACATAATAAGAGGTAGAGTTCGTGAATTGGGTTGGGAGTTTGTGAAGTTGTAGGCCTTGTAGGGGGTATAATCTCTGGACCTACAGAAACGAATTTTGAAAATTCTTTTACCAATGAAACCACATCATTTTTCAGTTTCATAGGCTATATATCACGCTACTAACCAAGGGAGCGGATCAGTAATCATGAATATCAATCAGTCGACCTCAGAAGTTGCTGAACACTAACTTTACAAATGGTCTCTACATTGGGTTGAGGTTCGGATGATGGTGATGTTAATAACTTTTATAGGAATCAAATTGTCTATCATACGAGTATGTAGATATACCCATCTGAAACAGGCGGAATCGCTAGTCATGTATAAAAACATCTTGACAAATTGCATGTTTTTTCAATCAATGAACAACCTTGAATAACATAGCACAACTTACCATCATACATAAACTTGTTGGTAATCATAATTACAATAGTTACACTATTTCCAGAAGATATAGCACGCCTAATGAGCAGTTTTCCAGTAGGTATAATAATCAGTTGGTTTTTAATTCATCAAGAGATGGCGCTAGCATAACTTTTGGTAATTTTAATGTAATCTGTGGTTTGTTGTTGTTCTTTTCGCGTCGGTCTGTAATTTAAAATAATAATATTATAATTTAAAATAATTTCATCAGAAAACATGTCAAAACATCTATGTAAAGTAAATCAATACAAAACCGAAGATCATTTTTTCCATAAATTAGTTACCAAAAGTGCCGGCTGCGCCATCTAGCTTGTCTTTAGGAACCCTATAAATACCTACTGGAAAACTGCTCATTGTTAATTTTATTAGGAACATACGACTAGGAGTTTGTGTTTCCATTATCTTCCTTATCTTTGGGATTATGAAATGGCATGTTTCTGTCCGTATTTAGTGCAATTAGAGATAACTCGAAAATAAACAGATCTGATAACGTGATGATCGATTTTATTTATAATAATCTGTACTTTAACTACTTACCTTTTTACCCCTTTCGATACCCCTGAGTCAGCTGGGCGATTATGTGGCTGTGCTGTCGTCAAAAACTATAGATAAAGGAAAGGGGGGTTTTGGACATTTAGTGCACACTGCATACCTACCTTTAGCAAAATTTTTAGTCTTGTGTGGTGGTAGAACTTTCGACTATTATGTTAGAAGCGTGAGTTCTATTCCTGCATAGTTAATTATTTTATATGTATGGTATGAATATGTTTATTTGCGTGGGTCCAGAGTTCCAGACCAACACAATAGCACACATACAAGCAATATATATCAAGCATACTTACAAACACCCAGGACAGCGCCTGTGAGAAAGGAATCTGACAATAAAATCCCACGGCCGCAGTTTTCTGATTGTCTGCAATTACAATGACTGTGAATGTTATTTTCAATAACGTGACTTACGTGACAGTAAATATATATATTGTTATATTTCCAGCTATACGAAGGCGTCTCTGGTTGCTTCTATTATCTTCGTGTTGGACAAGAAGACTGATCTCATCTCGGCTCCGCATGCCCTAGTGTACTTCGGCATTGTCATATTCTTCGTTTACTTCAAGGTAAGATTTTCAAGAAATGGTATTGTGAAATTTGTGAAAGGTCAATAACCACGTGCAAATTTTTGTAGCTGACGTATTGTATCATCATTGACCACAATGGTCCTAAGATCAATTTGACCACCGACAAGCCATTGGTCTTATTTTTTTAGCAGAATACGAAACGTACAAAATTATTCCGTGTCGTCGAACCTTCGAAACTTTATTTAAATAGCAGACTTGGCTCCCTGACGCTACAAAAGGCGCTCTAAGTATGCCTGCAATTACAGATATGAGTCAAGATTAATTAACTCATTTATCTAGTCTCTCCATCCTGTACCTATCCTATCCTTCCTCATTCCCTTTTTAACCGACTTCAAAAATGAGGAATTTCACATGAGTAAAGGTGTATTGTATACCTCCCTAGTTATCTCATTGGCCGTGTATACTTAATGTTACTAAAATTTGCCATTTTGTGTTCCAGCTTTCGTCAATCTTGCTGGGCATCCACGATCCCTTCGTGCCCTTCGAGAACTTGTTCTGCGCGCTGTTTATGGGCGGCATCTGGGACTCTCTCGCCAAGCTGCTAGGCAAGGGGCAGCCCAAGGAGGAAACTAAAGACACTAAAAAAACTAATTAGCCGAAACAATAGGTAGGTATCGAGACTACGAGGTGCACTAAGTCTTTTTTGAAGAGCACTAGTAACCGAAATCGCTAGTATTCCTGTTAACCCCTCCCCTTGTGTTAGGCACTCCTAACTACAGCTTCAGACGACGATGCGAGCCCACTGGCTCATCATATTACCTACTACCGACGACGCAAGTCAGTGGGCCAGCTAGTATTAGGGCCAGGATTCGAACCCGTAACCTCTGGATCATAAGACCGACTCCTTAACCACTGAGCTTTCGATGCTTTTAAATTGTACAAATTACAATTTGGAATATGCGAAAAAAAAAAAAAATAGCACTAATGAAACTTTAAAGTGATTAGAAAGATAGTCCTGTAAGAGACTGGTTGCGGGTTCGAGTCCCGCCTTGGATGTTCACTTTTTCGATCTAAAGCTGTTATTATTAGAACTATTATCGCGTTGTCAAAAGTGAACCCGCGTTGTTTAAAACAACCTGACCGGTTTTAACCTCACGACATTCTCAAAGGTTTAACTTGGAGGAGGTAGGGTAGGACACGAGACACGACGGTATATGAAAGAAGAAAGAAAGAAAGAAAGAAAAAAAAAAAGTAGGGTAGCCAGAGCTCACTGGAGAAATTTTTTGCTGTAAGTGGGAAAACCAAAGGCTTTGTCCTACTTATCTTTTGCGCTGACGGCACAGAATCTCTCTGTTCTTAAAGGGTCGGCAGCACGAGTGTGACTCCTGGTGTTGCACTCGCCCATAGGTCACGGTAACCTCTTGCCATTAGGAGGGCCATATACTTGTCTGCGACCTAAGTAGTGTAAAAAATAATAATAATAATGACTGGTTTGGAACTGACGTACTAATTTATATGCACAAAAATATTTGTGTCGTACTCTCCAGCAGAGCCACCTTCATGATTAGCGCTCAAATTTATCTCGAAACAATGTACGTCGAACGTACATAGTGTACATGCATTGTATATAACTGTACGCATACGGAATAGAGGAATAATGTCCGTTGAATGTGGCTCTGCTGCAAAGCATACTCCCTGGCAGCGCCACCTAGAATAAGTACTTAGGATAGATGTGGAGGAGTGGTTTTCATGAAAATTGATGTACGTACGCTGTTTATTATGTACATGTTAAAAAAGTACTTATCGATGTAGTCGTTTTATTTATTTCTACTATTCTTAAATTTTCATACAAAACGCCTGATAATATTTGTTAGCAAACAATATTATTATACCGGTGCTATATTATATGTTTAGACACTCAAGTATCACTAACGACCCTAAAGGTGCTGATAAACTTGAACATTTACTTGTAACAGAACATCGAGCATTCACCGTTTTTAAATTTGTCGAACCGAACAACGAGCCGAGTACGCTTGGCTTAGAACCAAGCAATGCCACTAACATTTACACGATCTTTCTAGTGAACGCTCTAGTTGAAGCAAATTAAGAGGGTGCGCATTTTCTTACATAACTTATCAACTCCTATCATCGGATTTCCGAAAAAAATTCTCATACCATTTAAAGTCATAATGATCATTCTTCATAAAAATTTAACAAATAAATATTGAAATATATACGAATGCTCGATGTTCTGTTACAAGTGAATGCTCAAGTTTATCAGCACCTTTAGGGTCGTTAGTGATACTTGAGTGCCTAAACATATAAAATAGCACCGGTATAATAATATTGTTTGCTAACAAATATTATCAGGCGTTTTGTATGAAAATTTAAGAATAGTAGAAATAAATAAAACGACTACATCGATAAGTACTTTTTTAACATGTACATAATAAACAGCGTACGTACATCAATTTTCATGAAAACCACTCCTCCACATCTATCCTAAGTACTTGTTCTAGGTGGCGCTGCCAGGGAGTATGCTTTGCAGCAGAGCCACATTCAACGGACATTATTCCTCTATTCCGTATAAGTACAGTTATATACAATGCATGTACACTATGTACGTTCGACGTACATTGTTTCGAGATAAATTCGAGCGCTAATCATGAAGGTGGCTCTGCTGGAGAGTACGACACAAATATTTTACAAAGGAAGGTTCTTGAAAAAAAAACAATACCAGCTCAAATTTTTTCCCAACATGTTTGGGAAAATAATATTTGGATTTTTAGGCAAAAAGATTTAATATTGTACAAAGTTGCATGGAGTAAAAATATCAAAGTATTAAATGTGAATAAGTTTATTACATTATAATAATAATTGTTGAAATAAATAATGCCAAATGGAATTACGTTGACGTTTTTATGCGCTGTGGCTGTGACCTTATTTAGTATTAAACCATTGTATATATTAACTATCTAGTACTTGTTATATAATTTTTTTGACTTTTATCAAATTTAACATCACATTTGTTTCAGGTCGCGTTTTCCAACCAGCAACATGTGTGTTATCTACGTAATCAACTGACACCGACAATAAAAAAATGCGACGACTTGTTGTTAAGGCTATTGTTAAGATAAAAAAAAAACAAAAATCAAAAAAATAGTAAAAGTCTTTAAATCTTAAAAAAATGGCACAACGACCAAAGTTTTGATTTCATTATATTTAAGATACTCTAGTCGTAAAAGTACTTTATTTGTTTAAGAAACACATGATTAATATAATTATAATGCGTTTTTATTTGTTATCGTAGTGGGTTATATTTGATATTTTAGCTATTGAGTTCCTAGGTGCCAAAATGTGATAAATATACCAATATAATCACCTATACTGTAACTTGCCATAAATGTTATCATAATAAATAAAATATTTACCCTAGAAATCTTAGCATAATATAATTCTTATATGTTTTTGAATGTACCATACAGTATGATATCGGTGTTCCTCGAAAAAAAAATGTTAAAATCCAATGAGCATTGTAATTGTATTTTTTATTTTATCAATCGAAACGAAAATCGACCAAGCCGACTTCCTTTTACATTAACGCACAAAATGCTTAAAAATGTCGAGCATTAACTTATTTTATGTTTTAATTAATTTATTAAATTGACGTAATGAATAGACTGACTAATTCGCATGGGTGCAAGCGATGAGGTTCATTTTATTCGTTGAATGTTATTACATTATTATGTAAGTAATTCAATTATTGTAGCGGTAAAAAGTTTTTTTTTAAAGTCTGATGAAGGTGCAGCGTGTTACAAAAAGGATTTTGTTGTTGTCACAAATAGAATGATATAATATACTAATTGTGTTACTTCTGTTCAAAGATAATCTGGGTATGTTAAAGGAAGCAATAAATTGTTTTTAATTATCCCGCATTTTTATTTCAGGGCATTGACCTAATTTAATTTATTGATTTATTGACACAAAATGACGTAATGAATAGACTGACTAATTCTATTCATTACAAGACTGAGTAATTAGTGTAACAAAAAGCATATTATTTTACCTGATAGAAACACATGAGAGAGCTCACAAAGAGGAGATAATTACTTTTCATAGGAGCAGTAAATGATCGTGTACCCAAACGACTCGACTCGTCTTACACAACTAACCCTCAGAGTAAAGTAAGTATTACCAAACGATAACTACGCACAGCTACTGTTACCGTCACAGGTCAGCCATCAGCCCTCTGCAGAGCCTGCATGAGGGAGGAAGAAACAGTGGCACATATATTATGCTCCTACACTGTCCTGCAACCGCCACATACAAGCGTGAGATTCCAATAAAATGAACAATTTTGATCAACCTTTGTCATGTAAAAGAGATTCCATTGTATCGAAAGCATCGGTTGGCACAATACATGTTGGTCTTATTTAATTAAATTAATATTTTCCTATAAAGGGGTAATCTTATTTGGCAACTGGCAACACTGCGTATAGTTGTCAAGTCAAACCTAGGATTTATAAATTTATGCCTATTACTCTGATCAAACCAACAAAAGTCAAGTCGGCTTCCTTCAAGGACCTGTATCCATGGCATTTAGAGAAACATTCAAATGTCAAGACATTTTGTCTTTGTCAATCAGTTGTCAAACAAAGTTCGAAAATAGGGGTTTGTTATTATCATTAATATTGCGTAAAATAATGTATTAATACATCAAATATGTCTAAAGTGGTTAATTTAAACGGCATTAAAGCCGGCTGTATATACAGAATAGCCCTTGAAAATTTCGTGTAAGTTGACCAATTTATTTTTCGCGCGTATAAATATTCAAAGGTTTTCAAGTCATGACTGGAAAACACAAGTTACAAATTATGTTTTATTATACGAAACCTTGATAATATTTACTCATGATGACACACAATGATATAATACTTCAGTTCTGATTCTAAATCTGTTGTATTCAGGCACGAAATATTTCGACATGTAATTTTTATTCCCGCCGGGATGTGAGTCACTGCTTACCTACTGCAGAATAGAACCTACTAAAGAATTATTGTGGTTTCTGACTTCGGTTAGGTTTGGTAATTTACCACACTTAACCGAAGTCAGAAACCTGAAGACAACAGCCACTGGTAATGTCTTGATGTTTTCTGGAAAGACCTCTACTTCTTCCTATTGTCTCATCTTACATTTCTATACATACCTAAAAGAAATATATAAGTGCTATGTAACTGAAGTTCTTTGCAATTAGGAGGATATTCCTGAGTGAAAGACCCCAAATTAAAACAGGGCCAATTTTTATAATAAAAAGCTGTTCAAAATCCAGTTTCGAACTTCTAAATATCAAGGATGATGTTGATATGAATGTTTATGCTTAAAAATTGTGTATGCGTATGATAATATTGTTTGAAACATTTAGAGATTGGGCTTAGATTGCCACTGAATTGTGTACAAATTTTTATTATGAGAATGGTACTATTCCATTTTACTTTACATCTTGTTTACTCAATGTAGGTAAATTATTCGATTTTGCAATAGTGACGAGTGTGATATACCCTACTTAATTGGAATGACATGTAAAAAACTGTAATACTTTAATTTATCAGTTCGGCCAAAAAAATGTCAAAGTTCTGCCAAATTTGGAGTGAGACTGGAAAAGTCAACCGCCGACTCCAAGGTCTGGAGGAGGACCAAGGTTGGATGTGTCTGGAATTAATCCTAGGATGAAGAAGGACAATTATACATTTTTACACCTAACATAATAAATATTTTCCTTTCAGTACTTACAAGAGAGTGGAACTTTTTCCTGCTCCATCATTAAATCTGATCATTGGTCCCAATGGAACAGGCAAATCAACCTTTGTGTGTGCCATCATATTGGGGCTTTGTGGTAAAACCAGTGTCATTGGGAGATCTAAGAAAGTAAGTAACCTAAATTAAATACAGCTTTGTAAGTGCTGAAGTCCAGAATAGCCACTGAGTTTTAAATTTTGTGATGTAGTAGAGTGAAAATCAAAATCAATTGTTATGCCTGTATTATTTTGGGACTTCTTCAGGATGATTTAAATCATTCTTTTTTTAATTACCTACATGTTTATATGGACATTTTAGACATGTGCCAAGACAGAGAGAGAGGAAGAATTAAGTTTAGAACTAAGTTTAAAGATTTGCATCCTCATACTCACACTGACATGACCAAAAATATAATGTTATTAATGACCATTCATATAATTTTGTGTACGAACTTAGTGACACGTCTAAGCAGGTTGCAAGGTTAAAGATTAGCTGGAACAGATAACAGTCTCATCTCAACTAACAATGATGAACTGTGACTAGTTTGAGTAGTTTATTTATTAATATCTGAGGGTCACTGAAAGAGCTCTGACTTTTTGAGGCGAAATTATATCAGAAACTATTTTGAATCTTATCTAAGGGAGAAAAGATCATAGTTATTTAAAGGCAGAAGACGGGCCGCACAACACTACAATCATTTCTAGTACAAAATTCTGGCTGCCGGCCGCTGCTCTTTCAGTGGGATTGAACTTACCATAATGTTTAGAATAATCTTCAACACACATGATTTGGATGAAAATTTGTACTTAGTGAAAATTTTGCTTTCAAAATGTATCGGTACCTATAGGTAAATTGCCCCTACATGCAGGGGGAAATAACTTTTGTTTTTTTGTTGTGATAAGAAAAATCAAAAGTAATTTCAGCTCCAAAAAAAGATGTTTTTCCTTTCAGATATCAGACTATGTGAGAAGTGGTTGTCAGGATGCAACCATAGAGATTGAATTATATCGAGACCATGGGCAGAGGAATGTGATTATTACGAGAAACTTCAACTTGTCCGATGTGTCTACTTGGGCTATTGATCGTACAACAGTCAGGGAGAAGCAGGTGCAGGAGATTATAGCATCTATGAACATACAGGTATAGGAATTATTTTGCTTGCACTTAAGCACCCTAGTCTAGCATTTGGCTTTTGCGTTATAGTACTTCTCTTTCCCTTGCCCAGGTGGACAATCTCTGCCAGCTTCTACCACAAGATCGTGTACAAGACTTCTCGAAACTGGACCCACAAGAACTCCTCCGAAGTACATTGTCTGCTATAGGCGGTCAGGAGAGTGTTCAGCAGCTAAACCAATTGATAGAATATCGAGAGCAACAGAGAAGAAATGCTACCACATTACAGAATAATGCACAAGTGATTGAAGAACAGAAACGGCTGAATGAGCGGTAAAAGATTGATTGAATAGTGTTCTCTATATTTATAGAACTAAGTACCCATCTTAGTATATCCTCATTCTAGAACCATTACAAGCTATACTCAGGTTAGATCTAGTTAGCACTGTGTAAATTATCCTGCAATATTTATATTCAGTAAAATACAGCAGCAGCATGTGATTATCTCAAGTGGCTTGATACCGTGTGCATAAATATAAGAGTATGATTACCGAGTGTGGCGTTTTGTGCAACGCATGACGTCACGCTCCTCATTTAGTGATAGTGCTTACCGTAATCATAAATCATTTCAATTGCAATGTGTTAGTCACAATTTAGTAGTTTTATATAGACTCTTCATCTTCATGCAGACGTATTCGCCTTATTGTATCCGAGGCCAAGGTGACCTTGGAGCTTAGTGTCCGCCTTTTGGCTCTTCCACCTCCGCTTCGCACGGTCTTGGGCGTCCATGGCATTTCACCCTCTACGACATCAAGCCAGGACTTCTTGGGCTTACCCCTTCTACATGGACCCGGCCATTGTTAGCCACGTAGGCTGGTGGCAGTCGCAAGACATGGTCGCATCAGCGAAGGCGGCTCTCTTACATTTTATCTGCGATGTCACGGACATGAAGACTGCCGCGGATGCGAGAGTTCCTCACGCGATCTCTACGCGTGACGCCTCACATCCATCGGAGTATTTTCCTCTCTGTATACGCAGCTCCTGATTGTGTCACTCCAGCAGTGGCCACGCCTCACAGCCGTGTACAGGAACAAGCCTAATGATCGTTTTATAGACCTGCGCCTTCAACCTGATTGGCATTTTAGAATCGCCTGTGACACCAGTCATTGGTGGTATTTTATATAGACTATCAACAGGCAAAGTTCACGTAGACTAAAGTATGTGCATATTATGAGCAAAAAGCGTGTGCATGGCGGGAGATATGCTAGGACGGGTAGTTGGCGGTACCAAGCTTACTCACTTATCTGTGATATGTCCCTTGTAGTCCGTAAATGTATTTGTCTGTAATTTTCAGATTAAAAGTAATAATCGACGCTATGCAGCAAAGGAAAAAGATTGAGGAACAGATAGCGATTTGTAAAAAGAAGAAATTGTGGCTTGAATATCAAGAACTCCGAGATAAAGTTGTGGAGTACTCTAATGACAAGAAGGAAGCTGTGAAGATAGTTGACAAACACCGTAAAGACGTGGAGCCCTTGAAAAATTTTATTCAATCAACCAAAGCACAAATTAGTACTGTGGAAAAGAAAAAACTGGAAGCTGTAAGTGTTTTTGATCTTAGACTTTATACTTTATAGTCCGCCCGCGTAGGTTAGGGTCTACCACTCTTTGATTTCTTCATACGTGCGCCAAAGCTGAGCCTTCGGAGCCTAGAGACTGGTTTTACTTTTATGTGCGCTAAAGCTGTTTGGCTCCAAGACTACAACTCCGAGAGAAAAACTTGTGTCACTCAATCAGCAGTTTACCACTTGCAGGGTTGGCTTGATGAGATCTAGATCCAATACACTTGAATAACTTAACATTCTTATATATGCCACTTTTTCTATTTATATATGCCACTTTTTCTATTTTAGAACAGAAAAATTTACACTCACAAAGAGGCCGCCAAAGAATCGATCGCTACAATTCGTGCGCAAGACTTCAGATTGAAGGAGATCGAGGGCTCGTTGCAAGAGAAGATTGAAAGATATAGAAATAAAGAGCGAGAACTGCAAGAGGCTAAGGCTAAGCTGGATAAATTGACTAATGACAAAACGAAATTGGTTGAGAAAGTTGGAGATGGTACGTTTTTATTTAACCTATTACATAATACCACACCAATCGATCGATCCTCGATCGGTGGCATCGCTCGATCGCGATTGGTGTTATCGATCGATGCCATCGAGTGATTTGAGTCCAAAATCTCTTGGTGGGGGATGGATGCTACAAACTTTCTGTCATTTGTCATTGTTATTGTATAAGTATATCCTTCTTTGTAGAAACAAAAGTGAAAATGGAACTAGCAGAGCTACATAAGCCTATATCTAAAACGAACGCCGCTATAGAAAACTTCAAGAAACAGAAACTAGAGGCGCAGCATCAAATGGACACGGACATTAAACCACACATCAGATTGTGCGAATCTCAGTAAGTACCCTCATCAGATTTTTTTTCTAAGAATACTAGTAACTAGTGCATTATTGGTGTCTGTAATAGTAACTTTCAGGCGAGGTGAAGTCATATTGATGTGACCTCTAAGAACTATGATGGCACATGGATCACTTTAAGAGCTTTAAGACCGAAATTTTGGAAATCCATGCCTCCCAATACGTCTATGTCCAGCCGTGGACTTCGATACGCTAATCGATTGATTAATTTATTAATATTTTGTAGTTCCCAGTAGGGGATGAGCTTATTGCCATAAGCCGGGCATTTATCTCCAATTACTTTTAATGATCAGGTATGATATTAGCAAGAAACCTATTTCCTTATCGCAGGATACGTAATCTGGAAGATGTGAACATCAAACGGCTAGAGACGTTGCGCGCGTACAGCGAGGACTGCTACCAGGCCGTTCTGTGGCTGCGGGACAACCGGGAAATGTTCCAGTACGATGTACACGAGCCTATGATGCTGGCGGTGAGTATTCACTCTCAGGCCTAGAGTCCCAAACTCTTTCAGGGGACATTTTTATTGGAAACTAGCTGTGTCACCAACAGCCATTTATGACTGACTTCTAAAAAGGAATTTCTCAATTCGAATGTTTATATTTTTTATTGTATGTTTGGTTTGGATATAATTCCGTCATCATTACGGATATAATCAAATATATTTTTTTTGGCACAGACGTCAACAGGAATGTTACGCGGATTTCTATCTTTTGAATTAAATTAATTTGTAATTCATTTATTTCTAACTTTTTAGTGCATCTTTGTTTTACAAGGTGCTTTCATTTTATTGTTTTTGTTAAAAATGTACTTATTTAAAAAAAAACCTGTTAATTTATCTATAGCAGATGTATGCATGCAGACAGAGATTTATTAACACCCATATTGCGTACGCAATAGGCAACGAGTCTATTATCGTCAACTGGGCACTTTCCAAGTGTCGTTTGTTAATTGTCATATGTAGAATTAAATCCACAGGAAGAGATAGGGTGCTCATTGTATTCTAATTCTAATTCACCAAAAACCACTTTGGATAAAACACACATAATGTTTTCCTTTTTTTTTTCATTAAAATTCCAGATTAATTTCACCGACCCGAAGTTTGCTCGTTATCTTGAATCTACCGTCGCAGCCAGAGACCTGGTGGCTTTCACCTTCGAATCCAGCCAGGACATGAACCTGTTTCTTAAGAAAGTGAGGCAGGAACGCGGTCTGAACAGAGTGAACGCGCTTTGCAGCCAAGGAGGACCTGTCGACCTACCTGAAAGGAATATACAGCAATTGAGGTACGTTCAGCAATAAATTATACATACATTATGCTCACACCTTTTTGTATACTAGGTAGGCAGAGACAACAGCTCGCTATTTGCTTCTGTTCTTATACACTTCACATGCTATCTTAACTAGAAAGTTTGCGTTTTATAATATTGCCGCTAACATATACCTTCCTCTACTGTCATTATTCATGCAAGCCAGCCGGGTTCCCGTGCTTTTGACATGCTATTTTATTACTTAAACATCTAAGAGTGGATTTCACTAAAACTACGAACTGCAATTATGGCGAACTAAAAGTCGTTGACAGATTTTACTCAAGAAATTTCATTGAGTAGAACACTCTACAAAGCAAGTCGATTTCAATCGGACGTACCCGAGTACCGTGTATGGTTTCCTTCCAGCTACTTGGGCTTCTACACGTACCTGGTGGACACTATAACGGCCCCGGACGCGATCGTGCGCTACCTGTGCAAGAGCTACCGGATCGACCGCATCCCCATCGGCAACGAACACACCTACAACAACAGCGGGAAGGTGCCTGCTAATATCACTTACTTTTTCACTGGTAAGTCATCATCATCACCATCCCTACCACCACCACTGCCACCACTATCATCATCGTCATCAACACATCATCATCCTCATCATTACCTTAATTATTATCATAATCACTACCACCATCATCATCATCACCATCATCATCATCACTACCACCATCATCATCATCATCACCACCACCACCACCATCATCATCCTCATCATTACCTTAATTATCATCATAATCACTACCACCATCATCATCATCATCATCATCACCACCACCACCACCACCACCACCACCACCACCATCATCCTCATCATTACCTTAATTATCATCATAATCACTACCACCATCATCATCATCACCATCATCATCATCACTACCACCATCATCATCATCATCATCATCATCACCACCACCACCACCATCATCATCATCATCATCACCACCACCACCACCATCATCACCACCGCCACCATCATCATCATCACCACCATCATCGTGATCGTCATCATCATCATCGTTGCATCCAAAACCATTGAAGCCCGGGCACCGACGTGGAATCATTGATAAGGACACTAATAATTTCTCAAAACTGGAATGGAAATTAATAATATTGTGTATATTTCAGAGAACCACAGATTCACAGTGCGCGTGTCTGCGTACAGCGGAGAGAAGTCCAGCTCGACCATCGAGATCCGACAGCCGCGGCTCTTGGCCAACACTGTCGACGCTGAACAAGTCGACAAGCTTAAACTCAAGTTAGTCTACTGTTATACTACTAACTTCTTTTTTCCTGTACACAGAAGGATAAAACACTAGTTGTTGCCTACGGCTCCGCCTGCGTTTTATTCTGATTGCACGAGGCTGAATATATAAAATTCAAGATTATCACAAGCTAGCGTAAAATATTAACCTTTATTTTTAGAAAATTGAAATATGAAAAAGCAGCGCAGAACCAGAAAAACAGAGTGAATGAGATAGACAGCAAACTGTCGACGTTGGAGAGTAATCTTAATGAGTTGAATATGAGGAGGAAGGCCATTAGCGAAGGAGTTGAGAAGGTAAGAGATCCATCCATGATGAACTCGTACGCGCAATTCTTAGGGAGAATATTTTGAGCTACTTGGACCTTTTCTGGATAGTTAAGATTCCAAAAATATTAAAAGTAAAAAGTATTATATATGTTGTCGGAAATCATACGATATTCTTATTTTTTTTTAAATAATAAACTCATAACTCGGTCGGTCGGCTTTCAGTAAAATTACGAAACTGTCGATTTTATGTGAAGCGACTGCCATCTGATCTCCATAATCCATTAGCAAGATTGTAATTGGACTAGTATTGTAATTCGAAATTTTAGACCTTACTACTCGTAACTAATGCAACAGATATTCGGATGGCAACTGGGTGGGACCGACGAATTTACGTGCTCTTTAAGACATTTTTACTAAATTAAAAACTATATTACTGTTTTAGGTACGAACAATATCAGCTCAGATACGAATCCAAGCCAGAAAGGTTAAAGACATCGAGACGGAGCCTACCTTCGACTTGCAGCACGCGAGAGAAATAAGCAAAACGCAACAGAAGGAGTGCGTCATAAAGCAGTGCAAACTGCAGACCGAGTTGAAGGGGATCATGACCAGTCTGCACACGGATATTCAAAACGGAGAAGTTCTGGCGGTAAGCTAACAATAATACTCCCTATCTATGCATTTATTACGCCCTGTGCCACTGGATTTGCCACTAAGGTCACAAAACGGAAAAAATCTACCGGTTTGTGCCATTGTTGTAAAAATAGAGCATAATCTAATTACATATGATGCATTGGCCACTTTTTGTATTGAACACAAGGAAGTTCTAAAAAAAAAATATTGGAATATTTTTTTTAACAATAAAGGGTAGTTAAATGCAGGAATCTTCTTAAGTCGGCACTCCGCTATTATTACCTGTATTGAATGTTACTAAAGTTGCAAATTCAAAGTATGTTTCTACAAACAGTGGCAAAAACCAGAAGAATTTTTCCGTTTTGTGACCTCAGTGGCAAATCCAGGGGCGGAATAAAGGTATCTATGTATGTGACAATATTAAGATGGTTTATGTATCTGCCTTTGCAATGGCTAAGACCCATGGGTCGCTTACCCCACCCTGCTCTGCCCGAAGTTGAAGAACTTTAAAACATATGATAACTCCGATATCTGATTTGAGTTTTACCTAATAAGACATACCTAATAAGGAGTAACCTAATAAGGACTAAGCTGCTAAGTGCAAAATAGTCTAATCATAATTTTATTTGTTACAGTTGAAATTGAACTTGAGCCGAAACTCCATAGTAGATCAAGAAACCCAACTTCGAGAGCTCATGAGTGAACTACGGAAAGTGGAGGTATTCATTAACCCATATTAGGCAAATAAATTGATTTGAATAATATGATAACATAAGGTGCGAAAGGTGGCTGGGACGGATTGGATGCGGAAGGCGGAGGATCGGCAAACGTGGCACATTTTGGGAGAGGCCTATGTCCAGCAGTGGACTGCAATAGGCTAAATTGATTGATAACATAAATAACTTTCGTCTTATCTGTGCCTCGAGCACGAAAAAATATCGAAGTCGTGATGTAAAGGTATCGAGAGGTAGAGCATTGCGATTGGCCGACTTCCTACACACACAGGTTCACAATAGATAGGCTGCCAATCACAATGCTCCGTTACGTTACGAATACGAAAATTTTTCGTACTTGTGGTATAGCATCCTCTCGGTACCCTCTACATTAAATTTATCATCGTATCCGTGTATCAGGAAACGCTACAGAACATAGAACGTCTCCTCGGCCGAGCCAAGTCTACCGCGAAGGAGAAGTTGATCGAAGCGAAGCGGAGTTGCGACAACAAACTGCCTCAGGAGGCGGGCTTCCCTTACCGGGACGCCTTCGACGCCTTGCCGGCTGACGCGGCCGCACTTCGCGCGCACTGCCTCGAACTGCAGACCAGCATCGACTGCATGGACCAGGGCGACGAGCAGGTGAGCAGCTCTTCTATAGTGACCGGCAAACTTCTTGAACAATGTATGTACTCTAACGGCCGTTCCCAATAACCTATCTATCGCCAGTTTTGACATTAGAAAGGATAAAAACGTCATCAATCTCTATGGTAACGCAATTCATAGTAGCAAAATAACAATAAGATTTGACAAAAGAACTATCTCTACCTTTACCTTTATCTGTAGATATTTTATTGGGAACGGCCGTAACTGTGTGGGTTTTTTAGATCTCTTTGGTGGTAAGCCGTGACGTAAGCGCGTTGCGCGCCAATACACCAATCACTTCACGTCACGCACAATGGCCCAAAAAGAGGCTTTGTGCGGACAAAAGAGTCCCTTTTCATTCCATTCCACCTTGATTGGTGGAATGGAATGAAAAGGGACTTCCTTGGATGATCACTCCTTTCATTGGCGTTTTCCGTGGCATGTAGTATATCAATTGATTGAACGATTTAATATACCTACTTTGAAATCAGGAAACGCGCGTTACAAATTACATGAAGTACAAAACATTCGTGTAGAAATTTCGTCCTGGAGTATATGCGGGGCACCCCCATAATAAACTCCAATGACAGAATTAATGTTCGTTGATTTGATGCCGACACACCTGTCACCGTTGATATCCATGGAAGGATTCTTGATCTCCAAATTGTTTCAGGTTATCAAAGAATACGAAGAACGTGAAAAGACTATCAACAGGTTGAAAACTGAAGTGGAGACTTCCAGTGACAGAGACAAGCTGCTCGAGACACAGATGGAGAAGATAAAGTAAGCTTTACTTCCAATTTTCTCAATATAGGTAGGGGTGTAATCCCATCCAGTACCATGCAAATGGGTAACACTGTTACTAGAGACCGCCATTCTAGGGATAGCATCTGAAATGGCGGCCTATATTCTTAGAACTGCACCTTAGCTTGCTATCAGGCGAAGTGCAGTCAATTCGACGAACAAAATGTAATAAAATGCATGTCACTCTTTCGATCTAAGCGCCAAGTTGTACCTAAAGCTTATATTTACTTCAGAGCTCGGGGTCCGCTTTCCTGTTCCTTGGCTTATCCTATTGGGGCCCCATGCCTTACCAAGATCTTCTTGGCTAGTGTTACTTAACCATACAATGTGTTAACCTACTCGGTTACCACTTAGCCATGAGCCAAATTGATTTATTTGTAGAAATGTGAGTATCACATGATATCGTGAGCAGTGTGTTCTGTAAGTACTGCGGTTAAGGTATATTCTCTGATAACTATTTACAATTTATAGATTATGTATGTGATGTATTGTCAACAGATCACAATGGTTGCCGCCCTTATTAAATTTGTTGCAAGAAATCGGCAGTCACTTCGCCGATATGTTCACCAAGCTGGGATGTGCTGGTGAAATCAAACTTCAAAAAACTAATGATGTAAGTTTATTTTCTCTAGCTGTTAAGTAAATGCCGTCGCAAATCTTACGTAGTAGTCTACGTAAGATTCGCGACGGGCGGCGCGGCGTTTCCATCGAGTGCAACGTAGACGTTTGAGTTCCAGAAGGCAAATTCTATGATAATGATAATTAAATGTCCAAAACGATCACTATTACAAAAAAGAGGGCCAATTCTCGTAATAATAATAACTTACTCATTAATTTTGCCACGATCTAATGTTAAAACGTTCTCGATGTCAATATTCTTTCTTGAAAATTATATTACGAAAATATAGTTTTTGACATTTGGGAGTATGAGGTGGAAGACAAACTGAATTTCAACCAGCTCAAAAATCACAAACAGAAACACTCCCCCATGGGCGTACGCAGCTTTCTTTTAAGAGATGGGGCAAAAGTCAAGTCGTGTCGGGTATTTGTCGTGTTTTTTCAAATTTTCAAATTCGAGCAGAGCAGAAGAGGGGGGAGGGCATGGGCCCACTTGCCCTCCTGGGTACGCCCATAGGCCCCAGTAGTAATGATGTGTAATATTACAGGAGGACTACGACAAGTACGGCATAGCGATCTACGTGCGCTTCCGCGAGTCGGAGCAACTGCAGCAGCTCACGCGTCACGCGCAGTCGGGCGGCGAGCGCGCGCTGTCCACCGCGCTCTACCTCATGGCACTGCAGCGGCTCACCACCGTACCCTTCAGGTCACTAACATTCTTCCAACATGTTCCCAGCTCCGTTAGTGTCGATAACTATTTCGCTTTCGTCCCGCTGTTCAGAGTCATGGCACTGCAGCGGCTCACCACCGTGCCCTTCAGATCACTAACATCTTCTAAGCGTTTTCCTAACTCTGTTAAAGTCGAGAACTAATCCCTATTCGTCCCACTGTTCAGAGTCATGGCACTGCAGTGGCTCACCACTGTGCCCTTAAGGTCACTAACATCTTCTAAGCGTTTTCCCAACTCTTTTAATGTCGAGAAATAATCCCCTTTCGTACCACTGTTCAGAGTAATGGCACTGCAGAGGCTCACCACTGTGCCCTTCAGGTCACTAACATTGTTCGTGCATTTTCCCAACTCCGTTAGGGTCAACAACCAACCCCTTCCGTCCCACTGTTCAGAGTCATGGCACTGCAGAGGTCCACCATTGTGCCCTTCAGGCTACTAACATTGTCCAAACATTTTCCGAACTCAGTGTCAATAACTAATCCCCTTCCGTCCCACTGTTCAGAGTCATGGCACTGCAGAGGTTCACCACTGTGCCCTTCAGGTCACTAACATCCTCTCAACATTTTCCCATCTCCGTTAGTGTCGATAACCAACCCCTTTCGTCATAAAGTTAGAGAGTCGGTTGTTGATTCAGATTTTATAGTTAACTAGCTGCCCCGGCGAACTTCGTACCGCCATATTTTCGGCCCGCGTGGTATTCAAATCCCGTTCCCGCTGCACCCTTATCACTTAGGGGGATGAAAAATAGATGTTGGCCGATCCTCATAATTTCATCAAAATCGGTCGAGCCGTTTCGGAGGCGTTCGATTACGCACCCCGTGACAGAAGAATTTTATATATTAAAAATAAAACTTTTTAATTACCAAATAAAAAATAAGGGTTGATCGTAGAGGGGTGAAAATTTAGGGTTGCATGTATTTTTGTATGATGCAGGTATCATAAAAAAATAAAAACAAAAAATTTTGTCTGAAAAAAAAAAAAAAAATTAAGGGGTGGACCACCCTTAACATTTAGGGGGATGAAAAATAGATGTTGGCCGATTCTCATAGATACCGGATAAGCACAAAAAATTTCATCAAAATCGGTCCAGCCGTTTCGGAGGAGTTCGATTACGCACATTTGTGACACGAGAATTTTATATATTAGACTAGCCTTTGCCCGCGGCTCCGCCCGCGTGGATGTTGGTTATCGCGATAAATTAAAATTGCGACTATAATTTGAGATTTAAACTATCCTATCTCTCAAGTTGGATCGAACTGTACATGGTGTGCGAATTTTATTATAATCGGTTAAGTGGTTTAGGAGTCCATTGAGGACAAACATTGTGACACGAGATTTATATATATTAAGATTAAATTGTGATATTGGTTGTTTATTTTATAGATGTGTGGACGAGATAAACCAAGGCATGGATCCCATCAACGAACGCAAAATGTTCGAGTTACTTGTCAAAGTGACTACGGAATGTGATAACGCGCAGTACTTCTTACTGACTCCAAAGGTAAGCAGGCACAAATAAAAAAATATTTCAAATTGTATTTGTATTCTGATTGTATTTGTATTCTAATTGTATTTGTATTTTGTATTTCAGCTACTAACAAACCTAGAATACAACGATAAGACAATGGTCCACACCATTATGAACGGACAGAAAATCATGAACTACAAACAATGGAACCACGCCGTCTTCCTCGAGAAGGCGAAGGCTTACCGGAATTCTATGTCATAATTTTATTTTTTTAATTGTGTAATATTTTGCTCTCTAATTAGGTTAGATGTTAGACTACATTAGGCTACGTCGTACCTCAAAATGTCCGGCCATATTATGTAATAGGCTGTTATAAATAAATCTGTTTTTTTTAAATTTCTGAGTATTATTTAACGACCCATAAAGTGGTTACTTTTATAAAAAGTATTTCTTTTATATAGTTGGTGACCTTAAGGATTGTGACGGGGAAATACAGGGCGAAGAACACGCCCCTGTACTACACGATTCCGGTTCCGGGGTTCCACGGAACCCTTCCTCATCACCATCGGGGTACACCAAGGATCCGTCCTTAGTCCTTACTTGTTCAGCGTGGTATTAGACGTTTTGTAACAGACAGCATCAGCCTCCGTTGTTGCTCATGTATATTGCGCTGATGGACGCAGACAGGAGCAGATTGGTGCGACGCGTGAAAGTATGGAAGGAGGCGCTTGAGAACAGCGGCCTGAAGCTAAATGTAGCGAAGACAGAATACTCGGCGTTAAACTCGACAGATCCCACATAGGCGATGATTTGAACGAGCGTACGGACCAGGTTAAGTACCTGGGATCTGTACTTTATGTCACCGGTGAAATTGACCACGATGTCAGGGCACGCATTGCTGCCGCGTAGGTCAAGTGGCAAGTCAGGTTGAAGGGGCAGGTTCATAAGACGATCATTAGGCCTGTCCTGTTACATGGTTGTGAGGCGTGGCCGCTGCTGGAGCGACACAAGCAAGAGCTGCGTGTCACCGAGATCAAAATGCTGCGGTGGGTGTGCGGCGTAACGCGTAGATCGCAAGAGGAACTCTCGCATCCGCGGCAGCCTTCATGTCCGTGACATCGCAGATAAAATATAAGAGAGCCGCATTCGCTGGTGCGGCCACGTCTTGCGTCAACCGCCAGACTACGTGGGTAACAAATGCCTGGCGATGGCGCCCCCGCCGGGTCCAGAAAAAGGGGTAGGCCCAAGAAGTCCTGGCTTGACGAAATGCGAATGGTCTCACTACCATAGCCCAAGATCGTGCGAAGTGGAGGAGGAAAAGCCGTAAGGCGGACTCTGAGTTCCGAGGTCATCTTGGCCACGGATGCAGATGATGACTAACTGTCATTAGTATAGTCAACGGGATATTTACCATGCAATAATAATATGCACCTACAACATGGCAAATATCGCGTTGATTCTAATAGTAAACTTGGAATTGTTTATTGATTAAACGGATCAAGGGTACGCATTGCTTTTGTGCAAACTATTAGCTCTGTAACGAGGTTAATTAATTAATAAATTTCATTTCGATTAAGATAGAAAAAAGCGAATGCAGCTCAGGCGGGACTCGAACACGCGATCTTTCCCCGCATGGGTCGGGCTCAAAGTACGAGCTTTGATGAGAGTGGGATTTCCGATCGGGTGAAAAACAAGACAGGTGTATGTTAACAAATGGGGCGTAATTATTTAGCGATTTACTTACCTACGGTTACATACCCACCGATAATTAAACAGCATGCATGCTAAACAAGCAGGATGTAGGTACGTAACTAGCAGAAGTAATTATATGCCGTTACCATCATTAGATAGATACGACAAAAAGGAAACTGACAAATTATAACAGAACTAAGTTACGCTAGTACTTCTGTGACTAAGTACTCGAGATCATTGACTTACAGTGCCTTGCCTAACGGACGAGGTACGCCTACTAGGCACTTATCTACTGTTGTTAAAAAAAAATGTCGTTCGTTCTTCGTAGATGCATTACCGATTACTCCTTCAGTGGATTCACAGTCCTACAAAAGTGAACAGGTTAGGGGCCCAGATTGATAAATACCTACTTACTGCACTGTCAATATTTATACAATAGGTACTAGCTGTCCCGGCGAACTTCGTACCGCCATATTTTTCCCGTTCCGGATGCACCTATTTTCTCACCGTTTAAACCTTCCCTGGACATCCACGAATATTTCAAGACTAAAATTAGCCAAATCGGTCCAGCCGTTCTCGAGTTTTAGCGAACAGTAATTGATTTTTTAAGAGAAGATACAATATGTTTTCAGGGGGAATCGGGAATAACCGTCTTTTATCAAACTTCGACGTCTGGCTCACGGTCAACCGGGTGCGTGGGTAACCCTCACACCCCGGTGATTGAAATCCGAGAGGGCAAGCGTGTTGTTTCAGTCAGTTCAAGTCGGACATAACCACCCCCGGTGGCCAGCGGGGGTGGTTATGTCGGGAATTCCGCACCAAAAAGAGTACCGTTTAGTCATACTTATTAACATAAAAATATAAACATAATTAAAATATACATACCTACATACCCACTAGACCTGGCTAGGACTACGGATTTTGTTTACTTTTTATTATCAGGGTTCTACCGAATAATCAAATTGAAATTCATACCGAATAGGTACTTCGGCCAGCAGTGCATTGAACCTAAAAATATTAAACTTTTAAGTCAACGTAATCAAAACATATTGCGTTTTTTGTAACATAAGTGGTATAAGTTCGTCCCTAATCCAATTTTGTACGGAACAACAGTGCGCGACCGCGACTCACACGGACTGACTTTTAATTTATATCAAAGACTAGCTTTTGCCCGCGGCTCCGCCCGCGTGGATGTCGGTTATCGCGACCAAATATAGCCTATGTCCTTTCTCAAGGTCTAATCTACCCCTATACCAAATTTCATCAAAATCGGTTCAGTGGTTTGGGCGTGAAAGCGAGACAGACAGACAGACAGACAGACAGACAGAGTTACTTTCACATTTATAATATTAGTAGGGATTTACGTAAATGATTGTAGAAAATAAACATGTCAATGCATTACCTATCTTATTTAGTGATAAACATTTTTAGCCGGGCGGCAGCTAAGAACTAGAAGCTTTGATAGCATCTAACAGAAATATTGATTAGGTAGCTACTTACTTTAATTAATTACCAATATAAATGTATAGGTATAAAGGTAGGTGTACCTAGGTGTAAATGTAATGAAAAAAGGAAAGACTAAGAAAAGCTATATAATTTGGAAGGTTTAATCAGCCATCACTAATAACTCGTGCGAATATATTCCCCACGGATACCTCCCCCCCCCCCCCCCCCCCCCCCCCGGCCGGCGGGGAAGGTTATGTCGGATTCAAACCGACTAAAACGCAGGCCGTCGGTTGTTGGAAGTGAGATTATCTTAGACATATCCCTCGCACCCCGGCCGCAGTAGGGGTACCTGCCGTAGTTGGGGTAAAGATCTTGGTTAACCACCAAGAAGATTATCTAATCAAAAAAAAAAAAGAAAACAGAAAAAATAGGTGCGATTTGGTTGGCGGAAATTAAAACGATCGATCAAACTTTAATCAATTATGTAGATGAGTAGAAGCGAGAATGTGCCAAGGACAGTTTGGATAGTAACGGGACTCGTGCTATTCACAAATCTCAAATATACCTTCTAGTAGCCAAGTTTTGAGATGTGTTACGGTATTTGGTCGTGTTATTAGCATAGATTAAATATATATTGGACGTTAGGAGGTCACTGTCGTGGCTGCGGTGGCTGAATTTACACCGTGGCCCGTGACAATTAAAAAGTATCTAGAGGTTAGTTATGTAGAAAATTTTGCAGTACTGTTTCTTGTAAATTTATTAAATAAAAAGTGACCAACAGGATACAGGGTTGTTGAAACGTTAAAATATTTATCCACTTAAATTCCTGACAGCATCTGTGGCGTGACGGTAGTGAACGCGAATGCTACGCACGGACGGAGTGTGGATTCCATTCCCGCTTCGTGCAAATATTTGTATGCATATGATATGACTATTTCCATTGGTGTGAACACGTTAAGCCGTCGGTCCCGGTTGTGATACGAACATCTATGGTAGCCGTTATACATATAGGGAAAATGGGTGAAATGGCCCACACATAGACCCAATAATTAAAATAGTTTTGGTCTATGATGAGTTGATGAGCCATCTCCTAGAATTCTATAACTTATCAGTTATGAAAACTTCGCTTGAAATATAATTTCACTGTTACAATAATAATTTAAAACAGAGAGGTGGGTTCTCGGACTATTTAAACGGTCATAAATATAAAATAAACCGCGTTACCACACATTGAGTAAATCATGAGAGCCCAATTTAGCTGCACGGAATTTCACTTGTGAAATGTAGCCTAAGCGGGATCTATTCTGCGGTTACGGCATTTCATAACCGCATAGGCAGGTGGACCCTGAGCCCAGTTCATCCCGGCCTTGGAAGTAATAAGAACAATACGTTTCAATACGGATGAGGCTACATTTCTAAATCAGAAAAGGAATACTTACTTATAATAACCCTTGTGGCTGAAATTACTGGTCGTTATTTTTGTTTACATCCATATCCATCACATAGGTACAGTTTCCTTTACCTACCATTTTAAGATCTAACGAGTTTTCTTCCTGTTTGCCTGGCTGTGGTGTTTGACAATAAGAAAATCTACTATGATGAATGTTGGAATGTTCTGAATGTTCTGTCGGATGTTGTAATCGGCACAAGACACTACGGTGTGAATGCGGCTGAGCAGGTTGCAAACTACATCAGTGACGTTGGATGGGAGCACCCGCGCCACGCGAGACGGCTAGCAGCACTGCGCGCTCGACCTCCGTCTCCGAGTCTGTGTCAGATGCGTGTGCGCACAGGCCAAACCTGTACGTGCCGCTTTATTTATCATTATTAGAATTTAAGTTAGTTTTATAGTAACTTAGTGTATTAAACATAAGTGTATCATAAATCAGTGGGATACAAATACTATTCACCTAGGTAAGCACGCAATTTCTCTAACGGTTCGAGAAAGTGAGCGGTTCTGTGAAAACAGTTAGTTTATGTATTTTATGTGATGGGATTCTACTTGAATGCATGCGGATAGGTCAAGTTGGAATTCTCTTCGATTTGTTAAGATGTAATAATTATCTCTGAGATCTGGCCGAGTACCTATAGGTAACTGGCTAAGTTTTAGATTTTTATATGCAATTGCCTGACTCATTTATCATTGAGGAAAAGTGTTGTGGTTTTTAAGGGTGATTGACACTTTTGTTTACTTTTCAATTCGAATGGTTATACATATTACATTCTTATAAGCTAACATGAAAGTACCTACTTATTTGCATAATTAAATTTTATGGATGTAGATATAATTAATAGATGTGTTATATACTTTAAGTGAGCTCATTATTAACATTTTATGTAAATATTTAGTAAGTACATTAACATAATAATAAATTAATATCTTGTATTTTAAGTTTAAAGTAGATAGGTACCTACTGCTTACCGAAACTAATTTTCACATTACTAAAACAAGTAGACTGTCTTTCCGTCTGTACCGGTAAATGTCTGTAATGAAATGACTGGGCCGACACGATTTTCACTGGTAGGCAGCTGATTAATATGGCGTATTCACATATATCCGCATTATTACTTAGTTCTTTGGGTATAACTTAGACTAAGCTTCTACTTAAAAATAACCCAGATCTTATACATTCACCCGTAAAAAGTCGCGAGCACCACAACCACAGCTTTCAAGTAACTCATTCACACGTACCACACAAGTGGCAAACAAGCATATCGCCTGCCAATGGTAAGCGATTACCTACCATAACCAAGGGATGATTGTATAACTCCTGGAAAATTTAAACTTGACTACGCGTTGTCGACTCCGTGTTTAAGTAGGTAACTGTCTATTTATATTTGAGTTCTTGCATTTACCTGGTTATGAGGTAATGAACAGGTAAGTAACGAAGTAGTAATAGCCAGCTATAGGTAGGTACGAGTAGGTATATATGCAGTCATGGACGTCACGACTTCAATTAGATGCGTGAGCAATTACCTATTATTTAGGTAGTATTTACACTATTTATTCAGTACCTACTAGCTGATGTCCACGGCTTCGCTCAAGTGGAATACTGTGTTCCCAGTCCTGCTCGCCAACGTGGAATTCTGTTCCCGTTCCCCATGGGAACTTTAAAATAAAACAAAAACTGCCCGTGGAATTTAAGGAATTGTACGTATGAAAAAAACTTTGCTGAATTAGTCGAGTCGTTCTTGAGTTTTGAGCTTAGTTCGAGTTTTAGATTTTATGGTTATCACGCCGCAAGCTGTTCTATGGTTGTTTTAATCTTGTTAGTAAATAAAATAAAATCCAATGTATTTATAAGAAAATTATAACAACCACAATACAGCGTGATAACAACAAATTCCAACTTACCAACTAGGTACCTAACTTAGATCTAAAACATTGTTAAAAAAATATTGATCAAAAAATATTATGTACATATTAGTTAAATTAATGAAAAAGAACATCTCGTCTACTAAAAAAATGTTGTTAGTGTGTTGTGAGACCAAAAAAAAAATGCAATAAAATTTAAAAAAAAAATGTTCAATTCATCTACCTACTGTGGACCAGATGTGGCTCCAGTGGCTCTACTACTACTACTGTGGATGGGGCCCCAAAGATCTTGATGTAGAGCCACATCACATCATAACGTTATTAATCCCTGTCGCGTTCACAAGCAGGGAAACTCCTGAAGAACTTCATAAAGGGCTTCACAAAAAAGTCGGTCAAGTGCGAATCAGACTCACGCTCCGAGCGTTCCGTACAAATGTGGTATGAATTTGTCTTGACAAACAAATATCTTGACAGACAGACAGACAGAGGGACAACGAACTAACCCTCCTAATAAGGGTTCTGTTTTTCCTCTTGAGGTAGGTACGGAACCCTAAAAGCAATCACTTTGGAGCCCGGAGCCCGCTGTTTGCGTGTTACAAATGTAAAATATATCTACTGATTGTAAGGTCTGGAAATAACTCATAAAGCTATAGCACAGATAATAGTATGTTATGTACTAGGCTATAGTTATGGACTTGGCGAATAAAAAACTGCATCGTGAGCGGAATTGAACGGAAGCATCTTACTCACCATGTGTTTTGAATTATGCATTGGTTAACGTTAGAGCGTTCATCCTTTTACGATTCTCGGAAGGGTCAATTATGTATATAGGTATATCCGATGCTTATTACATTTTCCTTAATCTTACTTTGTACATTTACTTATATCATACATGTTTAATGTACTCTTGTGTGTTTATTCATGTATATTAGCCGGTTATATTTATGGGTCGAAGCGCATTTTCGAGATTTTTGAAAATCTCTTTGGTGGTAATGGAATGCACGACGCGACGAATGACTGAGTCATTCACCATCTCGCTAGCGTCAAATTCGCGACCACGCGCGAGTTGGCAATTTTCGATTTTGAATTATTTTTAACCGACTTCAAAAAAGGAGGTTCTCAATTATTACCCTAATTTTATTTTTTTTCTTGTATGTTTGTTATTGTGTCATCAACTCGCCCGTTGAGGCTCGCCAATCAACTATATTATTATTTAATTAATCACGGATTCATGCAATAGTAACAATATAAATCAATGGATTCAAAGGACTCGCTTTCGCGTCATTGGTTGACCAGTCCTTTTTCCTTTCATTGGTTTTTGATTGCCCAGATGGGTGCAATAACTGACCAATCATTCACGAAGTTTGCCGGTAACTATAGATATATATATACTTGGAGCCTAAAAAGTAAAAAGTGTTATATCTACTAGAACTTCGATATTACCAGTAGATTGTTACGGTAAGATGGCAGTCGCTTCGCTTCACGAAAATATCAACGTGCGGCCTCTTCGTAAGTACGTAGAACTAGGTAGTTAGGATTAGGACTGGTTCCTGACCGCAACAGAGATAAAGGGAAAGCTCTCTCTTGCACTGTAGAGAGCGCTTTTCATCTGTTACCTTCGGGTAGTCGTTCAGAGCTATAAAAAAGCTATTTTCCTGTGATGAAATTCATGAGATAGATGGAAATACTTTCGTACCTACTTATTTAAATTACACATTTCATTTTACGGAAACCATCTCAAGGTTAGTCGTCTAGAAACTGTACAAAAGACACGTGTCTCCAGTTATTATTTATGACAACTCTCGACACCTGAGACAAATGCTTTGAACCGAATTGTAACGACGATCGCGGTGATAATTTATGTAAATTGGCAATGAAATTACCATAAAGAAGTAGCTACTTATATATCTATTTATTTAGCTCCGTATACTTTACCTATATCTAAAACCCACGACCTTGATATTTTAGATCGAAGTAAACAAAATTATTATGTCCCCCTACGATCTTCGGAGCCCAAGTCAGCCTCACCTGTTAGCCTGAGGTAGGTATACCGAGGAACACGTACCTTGGACCGAAATCGCGACTATCGCGAGACAAACGACTCCCTGGCGCGCGGATTGTTTTATAATAATCTAGGCTTGTTGAATTCGAACTCGTCTGCTGTAGTTGCACCTCATGCTATCCTCAAAATACATACAAGATACGTGTACTGCGCGTATAGAGCACATTTTAGGTCCAAGATATAATGTCCCGAGCGTATTGCTCGGAGCATATTATTGCTTGAACAAGCGGAAGAATCTCTGGTGCAGACTTTACTTTCGGAGTTTGGGGTGTGTCAGTGTTTACGGCAATTCCCTTATTATAACTTAGGTAGTTATACCGTTTATCTAATAGGTACATTAATTCAATCGCTGAGCCTTTTATCCAACTCAGTTGAGGTTGGCTTTCCAGTCTAAGTAACTGTGATGCGGTTAAACTTCGATATTTTCCGTAAAGCAACTGCCGTGTGACCTCCACAATCAATTGGCGATATCGAAGTTCTGTAGCTAGACTAGTCGGACTTTTGAGGGCTCCAACTACACGTAAAGATTATTATAGATGTTCGTATGGCAACCGGAACCGACAGTGTGTATCTAATACATAATATTTACGTGAAAATCATTTACTCGTTTATATAGATACAATGACGGCTGTAAGAAATATATTTGAATCGCTAATAACTAAGACAACCAGACAACGCGTAAGTAGTTAAACTATTTTTGAGCTCATAACACGTACCTAGAAACTATACGTTACGTTATACGCGTTCGTCATGCAACATTTGTTTCACCTGTCACGTTGCCGGACTATTCGATCGAAGGCTGTCCCATTTCCAAACGACAAAACCTAATAGGGACATAATTGCCAAAACGCCCCTAGCAGTTAGATACAAAAATTAAAGGATATAAAAATAATTGCGATGATTTTCAATTGGCTGTTATTTAGAGAAAAAAGATTTTTCAGCGAAAAAAAGAAATACATTTCAACTCCGAGGAGTTTTCAGGTCTCGAAAATCATTGAAAAAAAAAATTACTAAAAATTTTGCTCGGTATTTTTGCCGGCTCCAATATTCTGGATATTGGACCGATTCGAAGCAGAGTTTTCAAAACTGCAAAATATTTTCCCTACACTGGTATAACCCACGCCACGTATCTTGGACCTAAATCGTAAGAAATACGAGGCTCTGGCACCCGTGGATTGCTTTGTAATAGTCTATGCTTGATGAATTTGAGTTCGTCTACCGCAGTAGCATCCCGTGCTATCCTCAAAAGACACCCAAGAAATGTGTACTGCGCGTATAGGGCACATTTTGAGCACATTTTAGGTCCAAGATACGTGGCGCGGGTTATAAGTACTTAATGGCTTTTAATAAAATAATAAAAACATTTGACATTGGCTAAAAAAGTAATTCAATGACTGAATGACGATAAAATTTCGCACAAGTAGAAGTATTTAGGTAAAAAATTTGGAAAGGACTTGTTGCAGTTTATTTTATAGTTAACTACGTCGAATCGGAAATACGTTGAATTTTCGATATTTTATACCGAAGTGCTCTCTTCACCTAAAAATACTAAGTGCCTCTGCCTACACATGTAGTAAGCTAATAAAGAGTACACTTACGATTACAAACATGTAGAATGTAGATATAGTTACTTTAGTATACAGTTATACACATTTGCTACTGGCTGTACTTCGGGGTGTTTGAACTCAATTATGCACAGGATGTTAAAAAAAGAAGCAAAGTTGCGAGGAATCTTTATCTCCTGGCTCCTGGCTTTATGCATCGACAATAATTATGGCCTGACGCTGACGTGGCTAATCGTTGGGTTTTTCGAATACATTACATATTTTCCGTTATTAATAATTCATAACCACATGTAAGACATTTGAGACCGTCTCGCTCGAGTAAAATCATTATTGGCGAATTGTTAAGATATTTAACTTTTCGTATTTTTATTCCCACACATAAATATTTTTCGAATACATTTAAACAAAAAGATATTTATCCTGTTTCAGATAATTACGATATCTTTAAATTAGCCCAGATGCGGGAACTAGAAAATCACCGGCATTTTCACTGTTTCTCTATTCACTAAACCCTGAGTAGGTATACCCGAGGGGAACGCACGTAAAAATAAATCCCATCGCGTATAAATTTTCGGAAAAACAGCGGGTCTGTGAGACACAATGTGTACAAAGCAAGCGTTAGATACATCTTCTTATTACATTGAACAAGTGTGCATCATCTGAAAAGGTTATACAATTAAAACTATCAATTAATGACGTCAGACAATTACATCGACCTATAGAAAGATATTGCAAATACCTCTAGTCGTTGCACGAATCGAACGATAAAAATTAATAAAAATAAAGATTGATGAAGTTTATCTCATCAATACCTATCCAATAATTATCTTCGAATAGGTAGGTACTTTAGTTGGCAGATCGAATCACAATTTCCGGTAAGAGATAAATTTATTTATAATTATTATCATGATTGAGATAGTCCTTCGATTGGTCATGCAATGACGAAAGAATGCCTTAGCAGCAATAATCTGATATTAAATTATTTTCAATAAATATTTAATTTCAATAGGTACTTTTCTACAACTGAATTCACTACCACAGTCAGACGAAGAACCTAAATAAGTTCAAGGATAAGTTTTTTGCAAGCTGCAGTCTTGCAATTGCAATTAGATAGGGACATTTTAGATAATTAGAAGCACCACGAAACTAATCTAGTTTCTGGTTTACTTGTTTCTTTATTATAAGTTTAGCGTTTTGGTCTATGCGCGAGGTCCAAATTAGTTAGCATGTTGTTAAATATTGCACTTTTCTTTCGGCAATAATTATGTAGGTGTATCTCAGTGCATTTTTTTGTATTCTGTTCGGGGAGTTTTCATTGTATTTTATCGTATCCAATAGTGGACTTAGATTGGCTAATGAACTATAAAACTACTATGATATATTATTATTATTTAAAGCGTTGGTGTTCCGGGCGAGAAAGAGACCTATGAATGGAGCTATCAGTGTTGTGTAGGCTACATGTACATTGTACAGTACGGTATTGGGCAATCGGAATAGAGATGCACCTTGTCATTTCGTCTGACCTTATCACCGCTACTCTATCGAAATGTGTATTCTCTAAAATATGTATTACGGTATATCCCAGGCGATCGGTGTGGACAAAAAATCGGAATAAATCGGATTTAAGCATTTGTTCTAGTAAATAAGCGTATTTACATAGAAAGCGTGTCATTAATTATTTCCTTACATAGGTAAATAACTATATTTTGATGATGCACTGCCTTCTGTATTGCAAGTAATTATGGATATCTTCCGTGTATATTGATAACTCAGTTCTGTGATAGGTATCTACTTAGCACATACACAAAGAATTATTAGCCTTCATCAAGGCTATTTCATGGTTTATTAAATGGTTTTGATAAACATAATAGATCAGAGTCTACGTGACTGACATTCATAGTCTAAGAGTTAGGAACTGAGGATTCCTAGCTTACATACTTAATGGTCTATTGTGTTAGGCGATCCGTGTAGGTATAGTATGATAAAGTGTTGCGAACTGTTAATTTAATTGAGAACCGCAAGGGCTTATCGGTACCCACCAAGATATTCGGACACTTGTGAGTTGTGATGGGTCACGCTCATGATGAGGAAATGTTGATATTATCCAGGTTATCGGTACTGGGCCTGGGTCTATTAAAAGTTTGGAAAACGCATTCATAGGACATCTAGGTATATTTTGTGTTATGTATTTTGAATCTGAATTACACACCTACAATTACAGAATCAGCAACGATTATCATCATGCCACGTGTCAAGTCGATCCTGGTGACTGGTGGGGCTGGCTACATCGGCAGTCATTGCGTGGTGGACCTGCTGGAAGCAGGTCATGATGTTATCGCTATTGATAACTTTGCCAATGCTGTGGGAGATGAAGAAGGATCTCCAGCTCTCGAGAGGGCTGAACAAATCACTGGCAAGAAGATCGTATTTTACAAAGCAGATTTGCTCGACAAGCCGCAAATCAATGAAATATTTGATAAGGTTCGTAACTGTTTAGTACCATGTACAGTCAACAAAGAATATACAGTCGCACCTTTACATACAACTTTATATAAAAAAGTGCTACCGTATCTCCTTTGTCGACTGTACTAAACAGGCAATGGGATTTGGAACATAAATGCCTCGTGGATTGTTCAAATCCATGGAGTTTTTAGTTCAAACCGAGCCGAAAAACATAAGTACTGGCGTCTGAATACATTAGAAATTCAGTAGAAACGTATGCCACAATTTTAAGCATTACCTAAGTGAAATGTTCGGAATTCATGTGCCGAACTAAGACTTTGATATATCGTTTATCTGTTTTCAGCATCAAATCGACTGCGTAATCCATTTTGCTGCACTGAAAGCTGTCGGAGAATCCATGCAACAGCCTCTTTTGTACTACCAGAACAATCTGCTCGGTATGCTAAACTTATTGGAGGTAAGTTTCAATGTCCATTACGGTTACTTTTCTCCGTTTCTCCCACCTTGGGAGTTTCTTGGCGTACTTAAAGATATAATCTCATTTCTGCAGGTGATGCGATCCCACGATTGCTACCAAATGGTATTCTCGTCTTCGTGTACAGTGTACGGGGAGCCTGAGCATCTGCCCATCACCGAAACACATCCTACTGGTAACATCACCAATGTTTACGGCAGGACTAAATACTTTATCGAGGAGATGCTCAAAGACCTTAGTGCGGCTGAAAAGGTAAGATTTTTGGGAAATAACTTTGATGTAACGTAACCTTTATAGACTCATGAGGATCATCGTCAAGATCTGCTGGGCCCAAGACAACCTCACCAGCAAACCGGCACAACCGCTGACTAGACTCTGACGTAGGTTTTCCTCTCGGGGTTTGGGGATATTGGATTAGTTACTACCGTAAAAGTAAAAGTAGATCTACATATTAAAAGCATTGTTTATCTTGACACGGAAACATAATATTATACAAATTACTCAAAGAAACTGTTCCAGTTCTAACTTCTAAGAATAGGAAGGGAAAAGTGGGTACTTCAAAAAGATTTTTCTTACTTACAGAAATGGAATATCATATCTTTGCGCTATTTCAATCCGGTGGGGGCTCATCCTTCAGGCCTGATCGGCGAAGACCCAACCAAAGAGTTCACCAACCTTATGCCATTCATGGCGCAGGTGGCTCTGGGCAACAAACCCGTACTGACAGTATTCGGCGATGATTATGATACACCTGATGGCACTGGTATGTATACACAGGTTATATCTCAGTCTAAATCAATCTGCAATGCAATTCTGTAAGTGCACAACGACGAGCACAACGTTGCGAGTGTTGCGACAGCCTTGATATAGATTTTATCATTGGTCGATCTCCAGTGACGTCACCAAGTCCGACAGAGGACAAGCCTATGATCATCGATATTACGAGTATAACGGTGAACCGACTAAAATTCCGATGTTCAATAGAGCATTTATAGCGAAGTGCTCCGGATATAACCCAACGATTCACAAATAGCTGGCGGCAGCGATATATGCTGGCGGTTTCACCATGGAGTACAACTTAAATTATTGTTCAGGTATTCGAGACTACATCCACGTAATGGACCTTGCGAGTGGACACGTCGCAGCTTTGAACCTTCTCAATAATAACCAGGTTGGACTCAAGGTAACACTATGCAGTTTGTTTATTTCTTTCGATAAACCCTTTAAAAATAGTTTTATTGCAAATATATATTGGTTAAATCCGGTCACGATTCGCTGTGCTTTATCGGATATTGAATATTTCCCGTTCTGCTGGAAGAGAAGGGTGTTTTAATCGTCGATCGTTTGCTAAATATCCACCTAATCAGGCTTTTCGTTCAGTTATTATAGGTATTGATCATGTAACCCTATTATGCTTTACCAAATACACGAAGTATTGCAAAGTTATCTCACTATGTTTCCATAAATCATAACACCTGTATATCATATCAGTCTGCAGGACTACTATTATTATGTTCTATGCTGCAGGTATACAACCTTGGCACCGGCAGAGGAGTATCCGTCAAAGAATTAGTGAACGTTTTCGAACGCGTCACTACTACTAAAATACCGCTGACGTACGTTGCGCGACGATTGGGGGATATCACAGCTATGTGGGCAGACGCGACGCTCGCTAAGGAGGAGCTCGGGTGGACTACCAGATACACCCTCGAGGAGATGTGTAAGTGATTTTTTTTATACTATTTAGTTAGGTCGTAGATAAATACACGGTCCACCTGATGGAAAGTGGTTACCGTGGCCTATGGACGAATGCATCATCAGGGGAGTCACACTCGTGCTGCCGACCCTGTACGAACAGAGAGATTCTGTGCCTACAGCGCAGAAGACAAGCAGGACAAGCCTTTGGTCTTCCCACTGACAGCACAAAAGTGCTCAATATAGGTACATTACAAAAGAGCTGTCAGTGAGCTCTGACTGTCCTTCCGTTTTTGTTTTTTTCTTTTTGAATTAAGCCCTGTGGCCCGGTGGCCAATTAAACGGGTGTTTTCTCGTGGACACACGAATTAAACATGTTATTCCAGTAGCTTACGTCAAAGAACAGAAAACAATCCAAACGTCTTCACAAACTTTCTATTACTTCATACAATGTCCTCATTATAAATTCATTAGGTACTTATGCCTCATTCTTTCCTCTTCCTTTCTCAAGATCGTTAATATGTGATGACAATGACTCATCATGATTGCACTTGCAATCTTACTGAGGTCACAGTAACCATTTAGCAAATATGGTTGAATACACATTCGTTTTATATGGAGCCATCGTCCTGCTTACTTGTCGCCTTCGAGTCGAGGGCACGGCCTTATAGGAGGTAGTGTAAAAATCGCACAATTAGTACTTCAATGATTTCACTGTGTTCATTTTCTGCTTGATCAAAACGTGTATAAAACGACGCGACTTTTGATTCGGCATGTCGCTGTCGGAAAAAAGAGTGATAATCTAGCTAAGTTCGGCTTGCTACGGTTTTGTATGGTTTCGGTATAATCTACTCCAAAATATAAGTGTGACGCCCCTGGTGTTGCGCACGTCCATAGGCCACAGTAACTACTTCCCATGTATGGTTTTGTGTGGAGATAACTAAATGCATTTTATTAGAACTGGAAAATACTTACAATGTTTTTAGTTCTCCAGCAATAAGACATTTCTTAACCTTGCTGATCGAATGTAATTGTCGTAGGTACGGACTTCTGGAGATGGCAGACGATGAATCCTACCGGATACCCTAAGAAGAGTAAGAAGGCCAGCGTCATCGTCAACGGAAATAGTTAATGCATTTAAACGGTTTTATTATTTATAGCATTTATTATATAAGCATATTTTTATTCTAACCATCAGTCTTGTTTTATTTAAAAAATCTATGTTGAGAAAGATTTTACACATTCGGACCGATCTGAAATTTTGTAGGTGACACGTTTTTTAAGTGCAGACATGATTGTCCCCTGCGCTGCGACCCTTCCCCCATCTTCGGACCGTGCCTGCTGTTATATGACAAGAAAAATGTGTTCATACTACCTCCCCAGGCACGGGCTACCTGCCCGGATATTATAGTAACTTTCGCCACACTATTTTAGTTTGCTTCATGACACTTCTTCAAACAGGGAAATGTGTTGCCACTTCAAAGGTTCGTAGCCGACACTAGTGGTATTTGGAAGTAGATATCTGGCAAATAGCTCGAGTGTCTGCGGATTTTCTGTGTCAATGAAAGGTGATAAAATATCTGAAAAAGAAATTGTTTGTTCCTCAACTTTAGTCATTAATAATATTAAACTATTGCAATGATTCGTTTTATGGCATTGAGGTCTGATATAGTATACCATAAACATCCACAGACAGATGGTAACATCAGAACGGGACGTTAGCGGGAATGTTAGCGGTAGCGGAAGCGGAAGCAATAGCGGAATCAGAAGCGGAAGCAATAGGAAATCAGTAGCGGAAGCGATAGCGTGAGCGGTAGTGATCTGTCATACAATACGCTTTACATATTGTTCGAAGCTATTATAAAAAATAACATACTGACAAGATATAACCCGAAATGCAAAGACTTGTTGACTGGGATGGGAAATCAGGCAGAAACTTACCTAATAAAGGTGGTTTATGCGAATGTAACGCACTGGGCACACTGACAATAGTCTTGCAATCTGGCACACTTTTCACATTCCCAATTTTACCTAAAATAATTCTCTCATATGGTTGCTTTTTACAACCATACCCAAAACTACACAGAGGTTTTAAGTCTACTGTCAGTTTCAACCAATACCATGTTGCCATGTATTGTACTCCCCATTTGGGGAAAATTATGTTTTTGACAGCGGCAATATTGCTCGGCGCATTTGTACACCACACTGCAACTAAACAATTTTCTGCAAGGAGTTCTTTTACGGGTATTGCGGCGATATCTTCATTATACATCATTGAGTAGCTGCAAAATTATACATAAAACTGTAGAAGCACAAAAGTCAAAAGAAGCATTATACTTTTTTGCTAGTTATGTGGAATACATGGACCACACCATAAATATCTGTTTGTGAGTGTTGTCTATGGCTTTCTCTAAACAGCAGTAAACATATAGCTCATGCAGTGCCCAGTTGGCAGCAATAGGCCACCCCCTATTATGTAGGCTCAAAACTTATTTGGCGAGGTGTAGATGCATTAGTCTATGTAGTACTAGTAAAGCTACAAAAAAGCGAAGTAAGGCTACATGTTGCCTCGCATTGCACATGCTTGCAATTGCATGCATTGCACAGTGGCTACCCTCATAGCTCTGATGCACCTAGGGGCTCCATTAATCACGTGATGTTTTTTTTTAGCAATTTTCGAACCCCCCTCCCCCATGGTGATATGTGGTGAGGCTTTAGACAACCAGCCCCTCCCCCCCCCCTAGCCAAAATCACGTGTTTTTTTTTATTTATATTTTAATGCTAGAAAACTAAGAATCGTGACAATAAATACACATGATATCCCAATATACCCCTCCCTCCCCCCTGGTGATATTTCGTGATGTTTTCCGAACCCCCCCCCCCCCCCCCCTGTTGAGCCTCACGTGATTAATGGACAGCCCCCTATTAGACAGAGAGCTAGCAGCTCATTTGCTTATGGCAGCTTTTTGTTAATAAAAGAATTATAACAACATGTGAGGCGTCTAGTTTCAAAACCCGCTAAAAGAAGATACTAAAATTTTAGGGAATATATGAAAAACGCTTTTTTGTTTTAATTTGCCCACTAAGATATAAAAATACTAACATGTTTTGTGAAATGTTATCTGGCAATACCGGAAATACCTTTAATACTTCGACATGCATGTGTTATTTTAAAATATAACGTAAACTATTTTCATTTTAGCGTATTTTGCTGCGAACAATCAATTTTAGGGGAGTTTGAAACAAACGTCAAGAGTTTTAGCGGGGTTTGTTGCGAACAGTGCCTAGCAATTTAAAAGCGCTATGCAATAACAGTTAATTAATTTTGGTTTAAAAAAATAGTGTAACTCATAGGTATGTAATCAAAACATGCAAGTTTTATTTATTACAATCAAATTTAAAAAAATAAACAAAACTTTCGAAAATTAAAGGGTCAAAGCATGAAAACACAATGTAGGTAATAGTTTCAAAACCCGCTAAAAGGCTTTTAGATAAAAATTGAGTTAATAGTTCAAAATGATGCCAGTATGTATTCTTCATAGTATATGTCATTATCAGTTTTCAATCAAAACGCGCCAAAAGCCTAAAAAGTAGCACTGGAAAATTGATATTGTTGCAAATCCCGCTAAAATACGTCTAGTTTGCTTCATAATCCGCTTAAAGGAAATCAGCCAATGACAGCGCGGTATTGTGATCACGTGACATTCAAAATAGTATGGCGATTTTTTCAAAACGAAACGAAAGTGTGTTGCAGTTTTTATTGTTTTTAATTCACAATATGGATAATTTAACTCAATTTGTGCAAAAATGTGATCCCAAGGAAGCAAGGAAGAAACCACGCGACAAATCTTCGTGGAAAAGTACCAAAGAAACCTTTAAACAGTAGGTGCAAAATTGCTTCAAAACAAGTAGCGAAGTGACTTTGATGGTGTTATGCAAAATGAGTAAATTAGTGTAGATAATGTAGGTAAATTATTTTTTCGGGTAGGTACTTCACTTAGAAGGTAAAGGTACATACAACCATTATTGCTAGGTAGGTATATAATATTTAGTCAAATTGAATTTAATATTAACCTGATATTTAGTTCGAGGATATGTGGCAGTATAATTATTATTATTTTTAAATTAACTACTGTATTGACCAATGATTTATAAAAAGTTAAATAATTCAAGAAAAGGAATGTAAGAATATTCGTTCATGTTTTAATTCTTAATATTCTATAAATAGGTACTTTAATTCTTTTGTTTTAAATATAATAAATTGACTTGGCAATATTATATACCTATATTATCTCGTATCTAAGTGATACACATTCTAGGGTCCTGAGGTCATCGGAAAACCTACGCCTGAAGTTACCAATGCATTCCACAAATTACCTAGATAAATCTTTCTCGGTACAGGCTGCTCGCCTGTGGAACGCTCTACCTGTGCCCATAAGGCGAGCACAATCTCTTCAAATTTTTAAAAATATGGTTATAAACTACTACCAGTCATTATAACTGCCTAGGAGTAATTATTTATGTATTTTATGTATATGTATGAATATATAATATGTACATAATATATGTGTGTGTATATGTATGTATGTATGTATGTATGTATATGTATGAGTGTGTGTAGGTATATGTATGTATACGTGTATTTGTATTATTGTACCTATCTAATTTAAAAATTAATGATATTTGTGCACCACTTAACTGCCCATGCAATTCTCCAATCCACAGACTCCATTGTCACAGGTTGTCTGTAAGAAATCGCGCCTAGCGATAAGACCGCCGTTTGTACTACCTACCGCATAAATTGTGAATTTTTAACTCTTTTTTTTGGTAAATATTGTTTATGGTGTACAATAAAGAATATATTATTATTATTATTATTTTTTGTTTTTATGAACATCTCCCTTTTGGTCAATAGGGGTAAAGCAACAGACACACGGGTCTTAACCAAGTGTGTCAATTGTTAATTTGAAGTAGGTGAAGCAAGAAATTTGCGAGTCAGTCAAAATAATAATAATTATACTGCCACATATCCTCAAACTAAATATCAGGTTAATATTAAATTCAATTTGACTAAATATTATATACCTACCTAGTAATAATGGTTGTATGTACCTTTACCTTCTAAGTGAAGTACCTACCCGAAAAAATAATTTACCTATATTATCTACACTAATAATTAGTGTAAAGCCCGACCAGTAAAATAAAATACCTCGCCATATTGCGGTAAACTATTGGAACTAATTTCTTCATATGGTAACAATCTATACAATGTCATTATGGTCATCTGTCAGTGTGGTGTCAATTGTGCGTGTTGTTGAGTTTGAGAGCGCTACAAAACTACAAAACTATAGAAATATGCCGAAAACTATTAAAAGCCAGTTAAGAAAAGTAATTTATAATATAACAAAGTATTTGTCGGATAAAAAGTAGGAAGGATTGGACTCTGTTCCTCTAAATAACATCACGGACCTTGTTGTCAACATGACGGGTAAGTACATCATAGAGTACGTGCAATGAAATTGGCCTAAACTACTGATTTTACTGTGACTAATTATTATTCACATTTTTAGGTATATCCCGATCTTCTGTAATAAAAATACGAAGAGAAGGTCAAACGTCAAATGTATTTTCTACGCCTAAGAAAAATAAGCCTAACGCAAAAAAGAAAATCCTGCTCGATTATTTTGATCTCTGTGCTGTTAGGCATAAAATACAAGAATTTTATGCAGTCCGAAAAACAATATCGCGTGGTCCCTGTTCTATACATAGTGTAATGTAACTGTATGTCTAACTTGTATTTACCATTCCAAGCAGTAAACTATTATACGGATACTACTGTGTTGTGATTTGTGCCCAGTCCTTGTAAGTCTATAACTCACTTTTGTGAATAATAGCAATGAAAAACATGACAGCCTCCGTGGCGTAGCGGTAGTGAACGCGGCCGCTACGCACTAGGCGCGGGTTCGATCCCCGCTCAGTGCAAATATTTGTGTGCATTAAATATGGGTATTTGCATTGGTCTGGTCGTGCCTCGGAGAGCACGTTAAGCCGTCGGTCCCAGTTGCCATAAGAACATCTATGGCAGTCGTTACGGGTAGTTGGTGCCCTAAAAAGTCCAAAAACAACGGTCTAGCTGCAAAGCTTCGATATCACCTAATGTTAACATTGGGTCGTGGAGGTCAGGTGGCAATCGCTTCACGGAAAATATCGAGGTCTAGCCAAATCTGTAGCTATGACTGGTAAAAGCGGACCCCAGACTCCAAGCTGAAAGCTTCGGATGCGACTGGGAATAACGCTAGGAGGAAGAAGAAGCAATGAAAAAGTCACAGTTTTATATTAGGTGTCATTCCGTGCTTAATTGCGGGGAAATAAAAGCCTGTTCATAAGCAAGTGTGTTGAAAAAATATTTGTACACTTGGCATTTTACATGTGTATCACTATACTTGGTGTTGTCATAATCATAGTGTTTTTGGCGCCCCCAGTACGGGTTTTTTATTTTATTGGTCGGACTTTAGATAATATAGGTAAATTATTTTTTCGGGTAGGTAGCGAAGCGAAGTGACTTTGATGGTGTTATGCAAAATGAGTAAATAATTTACTCATTTTGCATAACACCATCAAAGTCACTTCGCTACTTGTTTTGAAGCAATTTTGCACCTACTGTTTAAAGGTTTCTTTGGTACTTTTCCACGAAGATTTGTCGCGTGGTTTCTTCCTTGCTTCCTTGGGATCACATTTTTGCACAAATTGAGTTAAATTATCCATATTGTGAATTAAAAACAATAAAAACTGCAACACACTTTCGTTTCGTTTTGAAAAAATCGCCATACTATTTTGAATGTCACGTGATCACAATACCGCGCTGTCATTGGCTGATTTCCTTTAAGCGGATTATGAAGCAAACTAGGCGTATTTTAGCGGGATTTGCAACAAATATCAATTTTCCAGTGCTACTTTTTAGGCTTTTGGCGCGTTTTGATTGAAAACTGATAATGACATATTATTAAGAATACATACTGGCATCATTTTGAACTATTAACTCAATTTTTATCTAAAAGCCTTTTAGCGGGTTTTGAAACTAGACGCCTCATGTATATGTAGATAAATTCTTTTACCTCAATTTATCATTAGCACTCTTCAGTCTCCTGATGTATTTATTCCACCAGGGTGGATCAGCAATTAGTATGTCAAATTTATTTCCTTTCAATTTCTGACATTGCTCATTTATACTACCACAATAAAACCTGAAAAAAAAATCATTAATTTAGTTTAAATCAAAATATCATAAAAGGATTTATCTAAAACCGGTTGCATCTGAGGCTTTTTACTCAGAGCTTAGGGTCAATTTTCCATTTATTGTTTGGTTTATTTCAGATATCACAGGAGTAACTGACTGTATGTTTCCTGAATAAATGAAAATAAAAAAAAAATAAAAAATAATCTGCTATTTGACCACTCTTTTTCACTTATGCTGATGCTGGGATCACAACTAAATTATGAAGTGGAGGAGTGGGAGAGCTTGAGAAGTGGAAGCATTGGATACAACTAGCACTTATTGTACTCAGATGAAAAGAGCAAGATTTGGAATGAACTAATTTTAAATTCTTAACACTTTAAAATACCTACCTTGAAAAAGCTGGTATCAAAAAAAAATGTTCTTTTATGATACATTTCAAAGGAACATCAGAATTATTCCCTCCACTTAAACCTTCCAAATTAAAGACAGTGGACTCAAATAACTTTTGGGCCAGCTCTCGAACATCTGATGTCTCCTGTAGTTTATATTTTAAGAGGAACTCCTTAACTACAGAAGGTAAGTGTTGAACCAATCTTGTTTGAATATTTTTCACCTTTATAGTCTGTGGAGAAAAATAAAAACATGTCCGATTAAAATAATATATAGATAGTGGACAGCCTTAAACAATTAAAAAAGGTTATAAAATTCTGAGTTATTATTATATTAGAACAAACTGATGATGTGTAAGTCACACAGTCACACATCATCAGAAAAAGTTATTCTTATGACAAGAACAAACTTTTTAATGACGTAATTTCACTTACTTCCTCACTGAAAATAGCTGAGTCGTGAGACCTTTTCCTACTATTTTCAGTTTTGTTAATGTTATTGTGAAGGATTGAAAATAAATTTAATAGAATTGTGTACGAAACTTTTTCTCTCTCACTTACAGAAACATTTTTGTACACATTTTTAAGGTATTCCCTGTGATCAATGACATAGTAATCACTATTTGTATAAAGCATGTACATTATTTTGTTTTCTATTGTGATCAAATCAATGGGTAACTAGTAATAATTTAACTATTATACTCGGACTTGAGACTCATGGGAACGTGCGACCCACAGAGTAAGTAATATACTACGGTGCGACCTACAGCAGAGCAGTTTGTTTTTGTTTATCACATTCACAATTTCACCAATTTCACAACATGACTTACTGCTGTCAACTTACAAGTGTCAAACCAATGTCACTGGCACAGAGCAAAGAGTTAAGCTGGGGATACACATGTCAGTAAATCGTGCAAGTAGCTGGCATACAAGTTACTGGCATGTGTGAGTAACTTGCACACTGCGGATATATTTGCAAGTATACTGACTTGCGCCCTTGCATGCAAGTATGACAATCGCGTTTACACAAGACAGTCCGTGAGAGAACTCGTACCTATTAATCTTGCGCGTCAAAAATGGATAATCGAAGTGAATGAGCAGTTTTCCAGTAGGTATTTATAGGGTTCCTAAGGACAAGCTAGATGGCGCAGCCGGCACTTTTGGTAAGAAGAGTGTGGTCTCACATCTAGTGTTCCCTAATTTATGGAAAAAATGTTCTTCGGTTTTGTAATAATTTACTTTACATAAATGTTTTGACATTTTTTTTTGATAATATTATTATAAATATAATATTATTTTAAATTACAGACAGTGACGCGAAAAGAATTAAGCGTTTTATCATATTTTATCTATTGTAATATGGGTAAATGAAATTAAACTTTGGCAACATCGCACAAACAAACCACAGAGTACATTAAAATTACCAAAAGCTATGCTAGCGCCATCTCTTTATGATTTAAAAACCAACTGATTATTATACCTACTGGAAAACTGCTCATTAAACAAAATCGTGGTTTTACTAGGAATTGAATGTGTAGCTAAATAAATGAGAGATAAAAAGAATAAAAAACCAAGACGGGCCTTAACGAGTCAGCTACTGGCATGCCCTGCCCGTTGCTGTCGTGTCTGTTCACACGTGCCAGTAAGATATCCCCCCGCGACCCCTCCCTCAACTGGCATGCAAGTAAATCAAATGTTGTGCAAGCTACATGCATGCAAGTGAGCGTATACACATGCCAGTAACTGGCACGTGCAAGGAGCTGGCATGCTAGTGTGCAAGCTACTGGCATCTGGCATGTGCATCCCTAGCTTATAGTAGTTATAGTTAGTTTTAATTACAATAGTTATTATTTAGTTAAGAGGCACTATAGCTGCATAAGTTATTCTTTCTCTAAGCCTCACAGAGTGTGGTAAATAGAGTAAATAGCTGTACATTCCTATTTGGCAACAAGAACACTATCGCATATATCGTCCTAACAAGGGCGTACAAACTACAAAAGCCCTAGTAGCCACGGCAAAAGTATTTAAAAAAAGTTACGTCATGCAATGAAATGACAAGTTGACAACTATCAACTGTCAAATTCAAGAATGATGAGATTTGAGAACTGAGAAGCCAAGCCAAAATAAAATATCGATGAAATAAGATTCACGGCTCACGGTAGCTTCCTAGCTCCAGAAAAATTGTTTTATTTATTGTTATTAAACAGTTTGTAACTATTTAGATAGTTATATATAATCACTCGTATTTAATTCATACATAAACTTAGTATTTAAGTGAAGTTCGAAGTACAGTTTTTGTAACATTTGGAATGATGTTTTGAATTTGATGATCTTCTAAGTAGACCATGGCTGTTAATAAAGGTAAAAACTTTTTATAACTTTGATGTAATTTGGTAACTTTATAATGAGTGTTGGAAATTATTTTATAAGAAATTGTCTTGGTTTTATGAACATCAGTGCGCTCTTATTTGTTTCTTTTTAATTTTAATATGTATATAAATCCTCCCGTTTTAATTCTTATTAGAATTACAGCATGAAGTTGATTAAAATAAAATAATGAAAGAAATATCATTAAATATTAGGATAACACATACTTATAACCCGCGCCACGTATCTTGGACCTAAAATGTGCTCAAAACGTGCCCTATACGCGCAGTACACATTTCTTGGGTGTCTTTTGAGGATAGCGCGGGATGCTACTGCGGAAGACGAACTCAAATTCACCAAGCATAGACTATTACGAAGCAATCCGCGGGCGCCAGAGCCTCGTATGTCTTACGATTTAGGTCCAAGATACGTGGCGCGGGTTATACATTAATTTCTTTTTATATTATTTTTACCTGAATTCTATTTCAAGAGTAATTATAGCTCAGTTAAAATATATAAGCCTATAGATGTATATAAAAATATTTCCATGCTAAACCTTCAATTAATTTATGGAATCATAATATTATGTATGTCAAAAATCATACCAGATATTTATACAAAATTTAAACTGGAGATTAAATTTAGAAATAATTGTTAAAAGTTTATTAATAAAAAGAATAAAAAAATCAGTACTACAAAAAAAAAGTGTATTTATTGCATTAAAGAAATAAGCTTTACTTGTTTAATTGAATTTTAAAATATGAGGAAAGGGAAGGAGAGGGAAAGACACAGTAGTGATGTCACAAAAATAACATCTGATATCAACCTGTGTTCACAAAAAATATATAATAAAATAAAATAAATGAATTACATACATAGTCAAACTTTTTAAAAACATAGAAAGTCCCATCACAGGAACAAGTTTCTTCTAAACTAGTTTTTTTATGAGTTTATTATCATAGAAACTATTTGTTCACTTTTGAGTTATATAATTTTTTTTTTTTAAACTAATGTGCAATAAATCTTACTCAAAACTTTCAAATATAGATACTACTTAGGTAATTTATAGTGAGGCCTATTATTTATTACAATAGTAGGCCTCTCTATACTATACTCGCATTCTATTCTCAAAATAAGGCTATCTGTTAGCCTTTTATGTCTAATGCTTTCTGGATAGGTGCCTATTTCTTTCTCTGACTTCCTCTGCCAAGGTTTAAGGGATTTCATGGTTTATTCAGTATTCACTTACATCCTCACAACTAATGCTTATAATGTGTTACTTCCAAAAGTAATAGTAATAACAATTTAATAGGTAACTATGTAAATAATTGTACCATCATCAATAAACCTACCTACTATAAGTATTAGTTTTTAATTTCAAATTTCAATTTTAATTTAATAAGTATGACAAATTGTTATTATGGCAATCGAGAAAACAAATATTGTTAAACACATAGAATTCCTTTATGATCTTACATTATCTTATCAGTTGGCACCTGAATGGCTGATATGTAAGACACCAGTGATAAGTTGTATATCTAGAAGTCAACTAACATACAATGAATATTATTCTGAATAATTTTAGATGTTAAATTAGGCCTTGGCAACAGCCAATTAGAGAGGTAGAAACCTCTGGCTATTACAATCCTTTTACACACCTTCCTTTAATTTCCTTACGTTAAGTGGTATTCCCTTATTACCCTTTCCATATCAATATACTACCAATATTCCCTATCAGTTACTCCCAATTTGCCCCATAAATATACCTGCAATTCCAATTTGCCTCATAAATTTACACCCAATTTTCCCCATCAATATTCTACCCATTTCCCCCCATCAATATTCTACCCATTTCCCCCCATTAATATTCTACCCATTTTCCCCCATCAATATTCTACCCATTTCACCCCATCAATATTCTACCCATTTCCCCCATCAATATTCTCCCAATTTGCCCTATTACGATTAATGAGTTTCTTAATTTTTTCCCTGCCAAACATTGATGCGCTGATAGGCTCGCCTTCTATTACGTAAATCCTAAAATATAGCTGCCGAAATTTGGACGCCTCTACCTACTCTTTCGGGAATATTTACTCAGGCGTGAGAGTGTGTATACATGTAAAAATATTGTTCAGAAATAGTATATAATTAAAGGAATCACGAAGCATGCTATTACAACATTCAAAACTTCTTGCAATCATAATTGAGACACTAGACTGACATGAGTTGTTAAAAAAGTTTCGTAAATGTTAAACAAGCGCTAACATAGAATATTTAACATGGTTTCATTGAGGGAGTCATAAAAGTTGTACGATGTGGAGATCGCCGCGAATATTGATTAGGGGTGGATTATTGCGCGTGTGTGCACGACTCGGCGCGAAGGGGCGCCGCGCCAGTTCGGCATGCGCGCGCTGCTTTTAGTGCGTGCGCTCAGCGCCCATGTGGTGGCCCACCGCTGTGGCCGGGACCCTCCATTGCCATCCCAATTATACACTGATGTTAAAACCCATAGCGAAGTACTTCTCCTCTATCTTTTACGTACGGGTCCTCCGCGCTAATCATGCGAGCTCGATAGCTGATACTATCCAGCGCATATCCCATATTGCGAACGACGGAATAATAAAAATCAATAAATCTCGTACTTTAACTTGGATATTACAATTTATATTAAAAGTGCCTGTAATGTAGTCGCGCGGCGTGTGGAGTGTGTTCCAATAGTGTATTTGTATTTCAGTGAACATTTAAAAAGTCCCGATGTTCAATCACAAGTTACCGACTGACTTTCCAATGCAAACCCTCCGTAAGAAAACCAGCCCCTGTAAATGTAAGTTGCTTATTAGTTTGGATCGACCAGAGTTTCTTCATCACGATGTTTTAATATTTTTGATACGGTTATGCGGTGTATTATCTTAGATAGCGCTAAATGTTACCCGATCACGTTATTCGCATACTAGCTTTGGTATATTTTGCGGTTTTTGTTGTAACATGCATGGATCGGCTAGGAGTCACTGCTATTAAGTAGCGGTAGACATCGTACCCTGCTACATCACCTGCTGGTGCCATGTTATTTTGAGTGACCCCCGTGGTGTTTTGGACAGAGGGTGTGTTGTGGGCCCGTGGCGGATGTGGAGCGTCGGTGCACCAGGGGAACTAACGTCATAACTTGCTATTTGTCGGTTTGTACGGGAAATTATGCAGGTGTGTCATTTCCAGCATCTCTTGCGGCAGTTCGGTGAGTACATCTGCCCTTAGATATGACACTATCATGCTTGTATGTACGTCTGGCATCGCATGTAGAGTGCCTCTTCATTATTTACAACTGCTTCGTTTATTACTTTTAATTAATGCCTCTATAGTTATCGTTCAAAACTGTTGTCTGCTTGATTTTTTATTGTATATATCAATTAAGACTTAAAGAGTACACAATGGAAATGACAATAGATAAATTAAGCACATTCTTGAAATAATTTATAATTAAGAATCGCGTTCGTATTCAGTTTAGTTGTTCCTGGTATACCTATATCGACGGTATTATTATCCAAAAACAAATTACACACTTTCGTAAATAACCTATTTTATTGGTAAAATAGTACCTATATGTATAGTATGGGTACACAATGAAATGCTTTCTCACTATTCATACGAAATTCTTGATATTTCTGTTTCCTGACAGTGCCAAAAAATAAATTTAAAATATATCACTGATTTTATTGCGATTGAGGTCATAGCTGTATCACAGGTACTGGCCGGTGCACAGCTATCGAGGATCTAAATTTAAAAACAGGAAATTCAATTAAAGCGGGAATGATGCACTGTAAATAGGGGCCAAAATAGGACGTCGCTCACTTTTATTTTGCGCTGAAACTGTCGCGTTGTTGTTCTATAAAAACGTACAAATATCTAAAAAAAGATGACATTAAAAAAGATGGAATCAAAAAACCTTCTCTCCAAAGGTGATTAAAACTTTTTGTGTGTGAGCCTTACTTAATTAACGCTTGTGGTTTTACATTATAAATACTAACTGCTTAATTTCTAACTATGGTTTTATATTTTGTGTAATCTAAAATCTTACGTGGTTTGTAAGGACTGGTAACTGTCTCTATAATTAAAATATTTCCTTTGTGTGATAAACAATAACGTACTAAACGGAATTTGTATAACGTTCAAACGTTGAGGTGAAAACGAAACGGTTATTACATATTGTACAGATAAGAACGAGCCTGGGCGGTTCCTGGGGGAGGGAGTATCATTCCGCGCGAAGCTGATCGGGGTGCTGGAGGTCCCTGAGGCGCGGGGTGACAGGATGTGCCAGGAGGCGCTTGCGGACCTGAAGATGGCCATCCGCGCTGCTGGAGAGCACAAGCAGCGCATACAAGTCCATGTTGCGATTGACGGACTGAGGCTAAGGGATGATAAAACTGGGGTATGTATATATAGAGGTAGAGTTTTAAATTGTTTTGTTTTCTGATTATTCCAGTGCGCATAATATCGAGTACGGTAATACTTGGCTCATTGTTATAAAGTATGCATTCCGGAATGACTTGTCTGAATTAATTTTGTTCAATTTAAATTTAGTCGTCGGCGGCGTCATAACATGCTGCCAATGTTTATTTTAAAGAACACTGGTATTGTCGTGAAACTCTCCTCAATTCACCCTCTCGATCGCAATAGACGCCTTCCGCCTTACCTACTAGGCTAACACCACTATTCTGATTCTGAGCTCAAAAAGTGATCAGATTACCTTATGTTATAGAGACCCTTGCATAGGCGCGACCTAACCATGTATGAGGGCAGTTTCTTAATATGGATCCTAAAGTTATTCTCCACAAGAAAAACATAATGAATGCCAAGTCTCAGTAGGAGCCTATTGATGGTCTAAAATCGTCATCATGACCTTAGTGTTGTTCCCGTTAGTCCGGAGTCCGCTTACTGCTTTTGCTTCTTTTTATTTAGTTATTACGGCTTTTTGGGAGCGACGGTTGCCTGACCTTCCAACCCTGAGGTGAAAGTCTACGCCAAAGCCTCGTCCGATGTTTCTTTGCTAAAAGCATGTTGGTAGAGCCATATTCAACCAAAAAGCTCCTGAAAATACGAATGGTTTTCGTACAGTCGAAGATACGTATTCAACTTCACCCACAACGTTCTATGAAAGAGTGTATACCTATCTCCTTTGTCGGCTGTACAAGAACATAACGTTTGTTTGTGGTGTCAGGACTCCCTGTATCACCACCCGGTGCACAAGATCTCGTTCATCGCTCAAGACATGACGGACTCCAGGGCATTTGGATACATATTCGGCTCGCCAGATACCGGTCACCGGTTTTTTGGAATCAAGACTGATAAAGCTGCTAGTCAAGTAAGTAGTAGGTTTAATTTTTTAAATCTTGTGTTGTAAAAATATGATACTTACTGGATGGTGAAAGTTTTTAAAAAGGATGATAAGTTGGTCCCGGTTATTGGCGAATTTATTAGTTCGATAAGTAACCGAAATTACTAGTATTATTGAGGATTTTGGTATCTGAATACCCTGACGCCTTTGAAAGAAAAATCGTCTCAGAACTGCTTCTACGAAGACAATTCAGCCGTAGATCGGAGAGAATTCATACTTCCCTGTTTGTATTTCGTGAATTCCTTCACGTGCAACATCTCTTGTTAGGAGATCAATAATATTGCCGAAGCAACTGACAAAAGTGTTATTTTTGTAGGTAGTTATAGCGATGAGAGACTTATTTCAAGTGGTGTTTGAGCTGAAGAAAAAAGAAGTTGAGATGGCCAAGCAACAGCTGGAAGGCAAGACGATAACCAGCAGTCTCGTCAGGCACGCGACCAATGCCTCTACTGAAAGCAAAGCTAAGGTAATTAATGAATTACTTACATTGCATACATTTTTTTCTCAAAATCCAAATATTTGTTCAACGAATTCTATAGACACGTGTATAACCAGTAAAATATGCATGTTCAGATCTGAAGGTTAGTTTTGTTCAGACTGACTGCTGAATTGGTTTGCATTTTTACATATTTATAGACTTATTTTAATATTTTCCTCTTTTTTTCTAGTTTGATTTATATTAGAGTTCGTGTCACATCATGTGAATACTGTCGTCATTTATGGAAACTTAAACTGAATTTCGTAGAGATAAAGCCTACTTACGTTCAACACAAGTTCATAATTTAAGACTGCGTTTTTTCATTTATTTGATAGTTATGGGTCCAAGGTGAAATATGGAGACTCTTGATTCCACTTTGTTTATCTGAATGAACAAAGTGGAATCAAGAGTCTTCACCTGAATGTTCATTCACCTGAGTGAATGAACAAAGTGGAATTAAGAGTCCTACATGCATAAGGTGGATAAAACCTTTGTTAAGACTTAAGAACGCAAAAGTTTATCGATCGATTTCTAATGACATTTGCTGATGTAGCTGAAATTATAGAAGCTTTTCGTTTTATGTTAATGACCTTGAAATACGCAATAGGTACGATACGAATTTGAATACCGAGAAGGTTGATAGATGAGGAATGTTTGAATTTAAATTTGGCTTTCAGTATTAATTTGAATTGATTCTCCCCAGATGAAAAAAACAGTGGCACTCCGGGAGTGCGGAAAGTTATGAAAACTTGACTAATATAATGTGTAGATTAGATACTTCATAGTTAATACAGAAGTACCACATATGAATTATCACAGTCTGTCTCAAAAAGTGTCGGTAACGGTGTCACGAGTTTGATAGTATAATCATAAATGTCCAGCGCGCCTCAAGAAGTTTTCACTTCAATAACATAACACCTTCGTGTGTCACATTCTACACGGTCGCGTTGGCAAATCCTCTCATGGGATCATTTTAGCAAAGCAATTAGCAATTAAGATAAAGATAGGTACTCGATTGCAAATATTATAAATCCGTGAATACTAATTTCATTAAATAAGACATTCTTAAACGAAGGAAGATAAGCTTTGCCCATAATGTATTACGAGTAGCGAAGTATCTAGTCTAGCACCTTTCAGCAATAGAACCTACATGCGTTATGATGTCCCCGTATCCAAATGCACTAATGACCACCAACATATGAAATGAAAAAAAATTTTGAACACTGCAACATTTAAAATACCAGTCAGTCAAATGCTGGCCACCAACAATGGCAACAATACTATTGTACAGTGATGTGTCAAATCGATTGTTGTTCAAACATCGAATAACTCGGTATCTTAATATCAACAAACAGTACCGAAATGGTGATGGAGCATTGCAGTATAATTGATAGTGTAAAGTGTTAATATGAAGATGTGGCTGCTGCCGCCGGAATTGACCATCACTGTTCAGAAAAAGGTTAATTTTATTATCTTTTAAAGTGTGTGCATGTCATATAATTATTTCGAATGAAATATTTATATTTTTAATTAAGAATCAATTTTTTTTTTCATATTCTAAGGTTGTAAACAAGCATGGCCGGATGTTAAGCGGTTACAGTAGCATTTAACTCTCGCTGCGCCAACGGCCCATAGAGGTGTCAGATACTTATATTTTTAAATGTTTTGGAGTAGCTTATATTCCGAATTCGAATAAGGGTATTAGAAAAGAAAAATTGTAGGTGTAATATTTATCCTAGTTACTGTATTTTTTATTTTATTATACAAAATATTTCGCTATGTGAAAGAGCACATGCGTTACCAGTAGTTATAATCACTTGAAATTTAACTGTGGTTTAAGTGCTTCCCTTTGTGCAATCCTACTATCCTACTAATATTATAAATGTGAAAGTTTGTGAGAATGAATGTGTGGATGTGTGGATGTTTGTTACTCTTTCACGCATAAACGGCTGGACCGATTTGGTTGAAATTTGGTATGTATATAGGTTATACCCTGGATTAACATATAGGCTATATATCAGCGATGAACGGGATCAGAATTCCACGCGGGTGGAGCCGCGGGCAACAGCTAGTTCATTATAATTAATTATTATGTAGTTACATATCTGCATTACTATTATCCAACAGATTTATTTATTTATTCTATTATGTATTACATTTATTATTGGCCGAAGCCCGCGTTTCCACCCGCGTCAATGTCGTTTCTGGTCATATCTACGGTTCTACTCAACCAATTGCGTTAAAAAACAGGATTTGAAGTCTGACCAACCAAAAAAAAAACCACGTCAAAATCCGTTCAGTAGTTTTTGCGCCCATTGCGAACTAACAGACGTACAGACAAGAATTCCAAAATAATATTTTCATGTTCAGTAAATTTGAAAGATATAACCAATAAGTTAATAACAGAGAAGGTATTAAGTACATTACACACTTCACAGATAGCGGTTCATAAAACGGCACTACACAACGTTTCTCAAATGTGCCCAGTGATTAATAGAACATCATTTAATAGGTATTGTGTGTTTGAAAACGGCCCAAGTCCAATGAGATATAGCCACAACTGGCAGTTAATGGTACCAAACTAATATTTAAAAACGAAACTATTGTTAGTTTTGTAGTGTGAGCAGTTAAGTTGACGCGTGGGTTAGTACCTCATTATTCACTAGACTTGTTGAATGAAAAATTGCTATCATACGTTTAAAATCTTTTTAAACTTAGAGATTTGAATTGAGTGAGTTGAGAGCAAGATCTGATTTACTGGAGGAAGCTAACTGTTAAACTAAGTACCTTGGTAATAATCTACAGATGCAGAAATAACTTGACAATGGCGTTTCGCCTTTAATAATTTTATAGAAATTTACATTTCACTGAACGAACGTGGCGGATAAATAGAACTGTCCAATTGCGTGTCGGGCCAAGCACCATATTACCTGGATAAAATGGTTCCGAACTTAAATAATGTGCATCCGGATGACATGACCGAGATGAGCAAGATACAAAAAACAGAAAAAAATCGAATTAGCTGTTTAATTAAATACACTTATGAACAAATCGGGCAGGATAGTTGATATTGTATAAATCCTTCACCGGTGATGTGATATGTGTGCAAAGAATTTCTCATTTCCCATATCTAAACTTGGAGGAGAAGTACAAGTTATTTTATTTCTATCTTTTGTAAACATAGTCACAAGTTATTGGCGTTGGTCAAAAGCAAAACAAAGCGATGGCATTTAACTAAATTCAACAGTCAGTCTGTCACCGCCTCAGGAAAACCGCTTATGTCCTCGATAAGACACCACAGTCCCTCACTTGATAAGAACATACCTACCTAATATGTTGTACCTAACATGTTGCTTATCAAGAGCATTGTACATAATTTTTGCTGTTCTCTAAAAATTATGTGCAATGCTCTTGATAAGCAACATGCTATCAAGAGCATTACATATAATTTTTGCGGTTCACGTGAATCCCCGCTTAAAATCTTCTATCTTATAAATAAAAATGAATGTTGCTTCGCTCAAAACTCGAGAACGGCTCGGCAATTTTTACCGTAATTTCCTTAACGCCTACGGAAGGTAAAAAAACTTGTTCCCATGGGTCACGGCAACGTAAACAGAGTTCCACACGGGCAAGTCCACTTGCACCAGCTAGTAAACAAATCAATATACCAGGACCATATATGCAGTGATATCTAACCACAAAATTAGCACAGCTTATGTTTATAAGGTAGTATATTCCAGAATTGTAATAAAAAACCCCTGGGGTGTTCGATAGACACTTCATACATAGAAATATTTACATTGAATGGGAATGGAAACGAACTCGCCCGATGAAACAGCCCGCCCCTTGCCTGCTTTCCGCTGTGCCTCGGCTTGGATGAGCACATACAGAGTCTCTGAGCAGCCCTCTATAGGGCCGCTCCCGGATCATCTCGGTCGGAGTTGACCGTAGGCGGCAGAGTCTCCCCTGCTTATCGATGCAATTTTGCCCTGCGATCACGTCGATACGTACGATTTGATAATGCTTTACGCTTTATACTTATGACCTTTTCTGTATTATTCATGTCTAAGGCACTTGCAATAATTAACAATGAGCTTACTGGATGACTACTGAATTTATATAAAAAGATATAGATAAAAGTGACATTCGTGGTCGTACGAACACAAAGAACTAACTTAGCTCGCAGACAATAACAATTTAACAAACGGAACGATAACAATTTAACAAAGTTCGCAGAGTTATTTTAAAAATAAATGAATGGTGAATTGTTACTCAGCACGACAACGAACGTCGACAGTTGCAGTTATTATTGTTACTAACGGATAGACCGATGGACGGTTATGGAATTTTTTATCTATACAAATGAATAAATGTTTGTTTGTATAAATAATACCTAGCCAGGTGGACTGACGACCTGCGAAGGGTGCCTGGGACGGGCTGGATGCGGAAGGCGGAGGATCGGCAAACGTGGCGCATATTGGGAGAGGCCTATGTCCAGCAGTGGACTGCAATAGGCTAATTGATTGATTGATTGATTGATGAATACTAAGAAAATTTTAGTAATGCACTACTGGCTACTCGTATTAACGGCGGCTCCGCTTGCGTGAAACTCTGATTCCGGTCTCCCAACCCAACATGTTCCAGAGACAAAAAGTATTCCAGATTATTTATCCCTGGACCAAATTTCAGCCAGATCAGTTTAGCCGTTGCGTTGGACAGTGACTGAATAACAAACATTCAAATATCTTCGGAAGCTTTCACATTTATAATATTACCTAGTAGGATTTACTAAAAAGTTATTATTATGTAAATAATAAGATCCTTTAATAAAAACTATACAAAATATTTGTCTGTCTGTTTGACTAGTTAATCGCTGAAACGAATGGGCCTATTTTGAGGGTACTTCCAATGACTGATAGTTGGTGCTATAAGGCGTAACTTAGGCTAGGTATTTTCTTAATAAGGCCCACTATGTATGTACCTATATTATACATAGTTTTATACCTATATTTAGCTGCTAAAACTTCCGGCCGTTTAAATTATCTGTAGGCACAAAACGCATTCACGTAGAGGAAGAAGACTAGATATACCGGTTGCTTTCCTTATTTAACATTCTTGAACACCTTGAGACCCAGCTTGTTCGCACGAGGCATTGTCTTGAGTCTTGACCCTATACGGAACGTCATGCATCTTCAGTTCTGCGTATTATTGTGTAAACCCCAAGTGATACGTAGAAATCAAGGATGATTGTTTAAAATATTTATAGTACTTTGAAAGGTTAATGAACGCTAGTTAAGAAGTGCAATGTACGGGACGCATCTGTACATTTTTACTAATATTATAAATGCAAAAGTAACTCTATCTGTCTGTTACGTTATCACGCCTAAACCACTGAACCAATTTTGATGAAATGTAATACAGAGGCACATTAGACCTTGGAAAGGACATAAAACTATGCTTAGTCGCGATAACGGATATAGCATATACAAATAAATAACATTGAAATGTCTGTTTGTAACAATAAAATAAAAGCTTATCGAGCGAGCTTATCAAGATGAAGTTAATAAAAGCATGTTAAGAAAATATATATTTCTTGTATAAAAATAAATGTAGTGCCTACAATCGATATTCTTATCAAGTATTTACGAGTATATCGATGGTTCATGGTTAAGGCTGCAAGGATAGCATGGATAACGATAGTAGGGCATTACACTCGACTACTGCGGTTGTAATAATTCGTAAGGTAAATGCCCGACAGTGCTAGGTACCTAGTCAAATAAAAATTGACAGTAGATATTATAAAATATATTATTTTATCTGTGACGTTATGATGTTTAGGCTTAGCTTATGCATTTACCCCACCACTGGCGGCGTTTGGTGGGGCAAAATGGTAACACCTTAATACAACCCTGCGTATTTGACAACGGGGGAGATAGGGGCCTTTTCGCTTGTTCAACTCTGATTACTCTTTAATTTTTTACTGAGCACTAAATTCATTTGCCCCACCAGTGGGGGCGTTTGGTGGGGCAAAGTGAAAGCACCTTAATACAACCGTGTTTCACAACGGGAGAGATACTGGGCCCTGTTCAACTCTGACTACTCTTTATTTTTGTACTGAGCGCATAGACACATGGACGCAACTCAGAAATCGCCCTAGAATGATGATAAGATACATCAGGGGCGCTTAGTGTTTTTAATTGGTTTGTCGGAATTTCCCGATGCGAACGAGACCTCCCAACCCGGAGAGGGAAGCCTGCGTCAATGCTTCGTCCGTTGATTAACAGGTGTAAAGTAAAGTCAGACTGACTTGGGTGTCAAAGATATTATAGAGTCTTGTGCATTTTTATACAACTGTGAGGGTGATAGTGCTGAGGCACTATCACCCTCACAGTTGTATAAAAATGAGGACATAGATAAAACAAGTTCAGTATCGTGTACTTAAATATATTGGATGGACCAAATAAAGAGACATTTTCACGTATACCAGTGGTCTTTTTTTTTAAATTACTTTGGCTATGTTCCAAATAACAGCCTAGCTAACAGTATTATGCAGTATAATAATAGAGGCTGTATGTTATTTCAGCTTTTGATATAGCTATACTATTAGCTGAATCCTAGTTGAAATTGTAGCTTGTAACTTCTACAAGAATATGAATTCGTTAATTGTTAGCCTACATTGTAAGCAATAATATTATTTTGTAGTTACATAAGTTAAACAAGTCTTTACTGTTTTTGTGGTACAGCAACAGATCTTAGTGCCCCTTATTTTGTTTTGAGTATATAACAGTATATGTATAACATCTAAGTAATATCATGATTGTGAAATTTTTGGGGGATTACTACTCTACTACTCCACTTTAGAACAGACAGTGTGACTCCGCAATAAATTTGATTTATATTTTGGCGGGAGCGAGTGCCTTCTGACTATAAAAAAAATAGTTCTGACACTACAAGTATTATATATTATTGTTATTAGCCCTTCTTCTGTCTGCTGTCATAAATAAAGGTTAACGCCACCTTCGTACTTGAACTTGACCTTAAAATAATGATAATTATGTTAATTAAAAAACACGTTTATTACCTAATTGTAATGTTATGAGTATTTAGACTCGTGAAACAAACGAAATAAGCACCAATTCGGGAATAAGTAGCTACTAATTTGCTTAGCAGTTTCCTCTACCCACATCATCGCTACATCATCATTGTATTATCAGCTTGATATGATGTCATATTATTATTGTATTGTCATACGTATGACATTCTTACAAAGTTTAAAATGAATGCGACCTTCACATCTTTTTCGTACGAAAATAATGCATTTTCGTGCATTTTATTTATTATATTTTCTGAACAAGTAAAATAATTTTGCAGAGGCGGACGACCGGTTACCATAGGCAGTTAAACTATTATATGATCGATGTCGAGGTAGGTGCTAAAAGAGTTGTGACTTACGTCTAGAATAGCTACTTGATGAAAAAAAATCCAAATATGTATATGCTGATTAATAAAATAAATGTGTTACGAAAGCTCAAAATTCCTCAAACCTTGTAAAAATATCCAAAGACAAAAAACATTTAAACAGTCAAGATAAAAATTATAAACACTGTTAAATTATCTTTGAAATTGTAATTACCAACTTAATTAATCGAAAACAATCGTATAAGATTTATTGGTTCCGATTGTTCGTATGAGTATCGGTAGATGGCTCCCACCGACCCACACGCCCTAAGACGCTTGGTGACTCAGTGTTTAGTTTAGAGCATTCCCCCTGTAAGGGAAAGATCGCGGGTTCGAGTCCCGCTGGATTCGCTTTTTTCTATCTTAATCGATTTGAATCGCAAAAGAGTCAAAAGTTTAATAAAATTTCAAGCACTAATAATAAATCAAAAAGTAAGAGATGCTTGTACTCCCTCCGCAGTCTGTTAAGTAACTATACGAAAAATCTATTTAGATAATTATTATAGATTTAGCAGTTCTGAAGCTATAAATATACTAAAAGACAAACTGAGACATAGTTAACCTACAATATAATTAAAACTAAACGGCTCATTCTTCTTTCATCAGAGCATAGCGTCGGCAAGTGAGACCAGTACAAACACTTCGAAGAACGTGGACCCGGGCGCGGAGGGCGGAGTGGCTGAACTGGTCGACTTGGAGCAAGAGCTCAGCTCGCTGCGTAGAGGCCTCACGCAAGTCGAAGGGCTTACACCTTCCACCGACCCTTTTGGCGATTCTTTTACTACTTTGCCTGCTACACAGGTACTTTTAACTCTGGAATTCATTTTAATTAATAGGAATTGACAATAAAACCCGACTACTGCAAAATCACGCTCTAAAAGGTATTAAACGAGGAAATATCAAGAATAGCCGTGGTCGTACGCCTACTCTAACAAAACAATAAATTCTAGGGAAAAGACTAGGGAGATATATGGGATCCATACTAATATTATAAGTGCGAAAGTAACTCTGTCTGTCTTATGTTTGCACGCCTAAACCACTGAACCGATTTTGATGAAATTTGGTACAGAGACAGATTAGACTTTGGGAAAGGACATAGGCTATGTTTGGTCGCGTTAACCGACACCCACGTAGGCGGAGCCGCAGGCAACAGCTAGTTACCTGTAATTGTATATTACGGCCGCTTACTATAATGCCATGTGCTTGTTTGCCATCTGTAGAATCGTAGAAATTTGTTCTTGGGATTGGAATAAAAAAGGCAGTTTCCGTGATGAGAATTTATCAATGTAATGAGCGAAAAAAAGATCGATACATCAAAGTTAACATTAATGAGTTCGACTAGATTTTTTTTTATTTTATTATTTAATCATTAGCAATGTCACATTGTGTTTGATATACATTTGTGGTGGATGAGATAAATTAAAGTTTGCAAATATAATTGTGATGTAGATATTCATCATCCTCATGTAGACGCATTATCCTGATTGCATCCGTGGCCAAGATGACCTCGGAGCTCTGGGTGCGCCTTCCGGCTCTTCCTCCTCCACTTCGCACGATCTTGGGCGTCCATAGTAGTGAGACCATTTGCACGCATGTCACCCTCCACGACGTCAAGCCAGGACTTCTTGGGCCTACCCCTTTTAGATATTAACATGCAGCAATACAACAAAAACAAAAATATCGACGCCATCTGAGTAGTATAGCACGCCTTGTTAAACTTTGTCAGTCATACTAAAATTAATTAATCATTTTATCGTCCCACATCAATAAAAAAGCGAATACAGATCAGGCGGACCCTGAACCCGCGATCTTTCCCTTACAATGCTCTGACCACTGAGCCACCGAGCGTCGCTCAAAACGGATCCAAATTTTACTATACATCCGTCTTGGGGCGACGGTGCTTTCTATCTTAGGGCCGTTCGCAATAACATAATATCTACAAATAAAGGCAAAGGTAGAGATAGTTCCTTTGTCAAATCCTATTGTTATTTTGCTACTATGAATTGCGTTACCATAGAGATTGATGACGTTTTTATCCTTACTAATGTCAAAACTGGCGATAGATTATTGGGAACGGCCGTTAATCGATTTAAATAGTTTAGCATATTAAATGCTTTAAAATTTCATTCACATATTTTACATACATACAATCACGTCTTTATCCCCAGAGGGTTAGGCAGAGGTGAATTAACACCCACATTTCACCAATCATTGTATTAGGTCCCACGTAATGGGGGGTGAGCCTATTGCCGTTTTCCGGGCACCATTGTTGGCTTGAGCCATGTATAGGCTGACATATTTTAAGATCATCAATAATTTCAATATTTCCACGTGATCATTACAGAAAGGCCTCCTACCTCCACCTCCATCGGGCGCCTCTACCCGCGGTCGTAGCGCCCCGCCTACCTCCGCTCGGCCGGTGTTCCTGAGCCCGGGCAAGGGCCCACCTCCATTGCCCTTCGACCTGACTGCCGTTGCCGCCGAGTTCGAACCCACACCAGCGCTTGTAGACAACCTTACCGATGCACCGGTTAGTATGGATGTACGTATCGGTGTTGCATTTATTAATAATGTTCTACTTTTAAATTGTGTCTAATTTTTTTGTGGTACTATATATCGAATGGAACGAAAGATTTAGGTACTAGAACTTCAGATTTGACCATGGTTTGCTGGGTATTAATTTTAAACTACAATCTCACCTCCTACAGTACAAGCCGAAGACTTACAATTTGATCTAAATCGGGTTTTTCGCACGTACGGCCTGCCTGTTACGCTAATTATGTGTAAATATATAATGGGAAACCATTATGAACTTTATTAAAAATTGCAAAGGTTGCAATTTATATAAGAATATTTATCAATATACTTATACTTTCTACTATCGAGTACTAATATTTTTAACCCACAATATGACTTTTGTTGTTCAATCAATAATGAATGTATTGATCCACACACTTCTATCGAAAATTTTAACGTTTCCAAGTCAATGTCAGCCAGTGTGGTAGTATATAGACATCATTATGTATTATTATTTGAAGAAACCAATTGCTTGGTCATGTAGGCCCAGTGCGTAATTTCAAACATTTGCAATGGTAAACAAGATATTCGTCATCTTATGTACACATTAAATAATGATAGGCTAGCACACAAACGTTCACAATATGGTTAATTGTACTTTGCTTGCTAGACTATCACTATTCATGTGTCAAATATATCTTTACAGTTCCACAATATAAGTAAATCAATTTCGATTAACAAAATCAAATTCTTAGTTCAATAATATAATCTGAATTATCCAATGCAATACCTACAGTACTGAATAGCCAATATTAGTCGGACTCCCACTTTTCTTCCCAGCAAGCCAAACCAAACAATTGGGTACCCAATACCCACTGTACCTACTAAATTATGTGTTATACAATCAATCAATTAGCCAATTGCAGTCCATTGCTGGACATAGGCCTCTCTCAATGTGCGCCATTGCTCCCAATGTGTGTTTATATTATAGGATATAAATTTAAAATATTATGTACGATAATGATTAAAGTTTTTACTTGTAGATGTGTACTTAATTTTCGCAAATACGCTGTATTACTATAACTTTGTGTTACTGTATGTGTAAGTGAACGACTGTTTAGTACCCTATGATAGTGCATGACCCTTGACTTTTGCTTTTGAGAATATCGAACGAAATATTATTGCGAAATACCTTTGGATATACCTGCACCCATCATTGTTCGAGAACCAGAATCTCTATAGCAGGGTTGAAATCCATGAATTAAGACGGATATTCATTTAGGTACGTAATAGTGCCAATTTCGGATTAATATCCTGTCCGGGGGGCGAGAGATATGCCTCCAGTAATCTAACCAACCTAAGACTTACAGTCAGCGTGTGTTTTAGTCGGATCAAGTCCGGCATAACCTCCCCGCCGGGTCCCCATGGGAGGATCGTATCCGTGAGGATTTTGCGCACGATACAAAAGGACGGAATATAAAACTAATGACTAATATCCATCCATCATCCTTTGTTTTACTCCTCTAAATCTCCATAATAATGAGGAAGTCACTCCATATCCTCACTTGTACTTCTAACTAACAGATTTGAAATCCTCTATAATTAATTATACTCGTCCCATAACCATTTCTTGAGTACTTAAATTTTTACCCCACAGTAGGAATATAATCCTCATCCTGAAAGTAATGAAACAAAATTAAAATTCAGTAATATCGAGATTTGATTTCCGCTTTGATAGAAATATTACTTCTTTACCTATAAAATGTGTTGGCGCTAAATGTAGATGTTTTTATTGGCATTTGAACTTAACACCCATTGCTTCGTAGCATACCTAATAGTGTCATGTTAGATAAGCTTACTGCTTGACAAAAATAATATTCTAGAATATATTACACAGCACAACCCAACCCAAGCTAAGCATAGCTTGTAATATGGGTTCCGGATCACTATCTGATAAACATCCATTATCATATTGAAATACGGTTATTACGTTCCTATTTCAGTAAACAAGGAAAAAATCCAAAAATATTTCGCAATATTATTTCCTACGTTTGAATCAAAGTAGAGCTCCCTGTCTGTGACGTCTGGCCTCTTTATGCTATAAGACTGAATATTTATGTGGACGTGACGCTTAATTTACTACTCCGATGAAAATCTGAATACCTAAAGCATGTCGCTATTTATAATATGTCGCAGTGTGGCTGCCGTAACTGTAAACGAGCAAGTGATCCTTGCCACGGGAAACCTCGCACGATCTTTGAATTTACCCGGTTTATTTGCACAAAAGTAAACGCACTTACGCGGTTATGTGTTTAGACGCACGCTTCCATAATTGTAGTAATTTTATTTGATTTAAATTTTATTGATTACTTGCATCACGCATTTAATCGAATAATTCTAAGACTGTTCTCAAACGAGATCCGAACTCACGTCTGCAAATAGTTAGTCTTATGGTGCATGCCTGTGTTACAGGTGAGCCAGCCCAGCTCGTCCACGACGCAGTCGCTCAGTTACGACGTATTCACCGAACTAGACCCCCTCGGCACCGGCCGGAGTAAACCTTACGTTGACAAAAAACTCTTCTTTCAGGAGCTCAAAAATCCTCCAAAGAAAGTGCTCAAAGACCTGGTGTCGACCACACAGAGTCTTATATCAGACATATTACCGGTATCTGACAGTAAGATCGAACATTACGGGCCGGCGACGACGATGACGTCACTGTCGAGACACTCGGGCGGATCCGTGGCAATCGTCAAGCCACCGCAGAGTACCATGTTCAGTGCCAACTTTTTCTCGTCAGATCCGTTTGCGGAAACGGATCCTTTCGATAACACTGATCCGTTCTCGGACTCGTTCAAGGATGATCCGTTTACGAGCATGCAGGAGTTTCCGAAATCGAGTGTACTGCGCGTGGACGAGGTGAAGAGCAAACCGAGCCGGGAAACGACGCTGGATGAGCCCAAGCCGCTGGAGAACGGGAAGAACGTTTTCAACGGACCTTTGCAAGTGACGCTGCCACCTGAACCTGCGCCGAAGTCACCTAGACTGCAAAGACAGGTAAGATCGCCATAGCATTATTATGTTAACATTATAATATAATCGTTCTCCAGTGAAGAATGCTCATATAAGTGTGAATCTTCTAGTCTCGAATGAATAGGTTCCTTTTAGACATTCGTGAATCATCGTAGACCATATCATCGATTACCAGAAGGTGAGATAGAGGTCAAACGCAAGCTTATCAATACAAACAATAATAAACTAGACATTATATTTTTAAAGCAATTTGTAAACTGAATCTTATTGTTTTATATAGAACACCGACGGAATATCCGTTCGACAACGTCCGGTCGCCAGCAACAAGGTGCTGGAGAACGCTTCGCCGCCCCCTCCACTTCCTCCGAAGAAAGACATGCTGGCGCGACCTCCGCCGCGACCTCCGCAGGAACACGACGAGGAGGCTCCGCCTTTGCCCAAGCCTGCTATGAGAAGAGAACCTACTGTAAGTGTATGATTTATGGTATGTTCTTGTACATTATGATACTAGTGTGTCAAGTTGGTGATTACCGCTGCGCTGTTATACGAGGGTTTTAAGAGAGCAGAGGACGGTAATCATCAATACACACGTGTATTATACGACGTTTTTCAACACACTTGTGAATAAGATAATACTAAAAATTAATTCGTTTTCCTATGCACGCATAAAAGAATGAGCTTGGAATTTAACTTTTTTTTACTCTTTTTTCTCTGTAAATACTTACAGATAATAAAAAAGTGAAATTTGAGTGAAAGTTTTGTTTAAAACACGTACTACAAGTTGAAATTATCTATTTAAATACAAGGTTACATGAAATGAGCAAGCAATTAATATTATTACAAATTCATTTGTTATTAAACGCGATCTTTTTTGTATCTATCTTTTATTAAGAACAAAGCAAGTCAACCAATAAAATTAAAAGATAAAACTAAAACTTCCTAAAAAACCCTGTCGTAACCAAGTCCTGGTCACCTGTCCGCAGGCCGACCGCAGCATAAAGCCGCGCCTGTCTTCGGCGGCGACCAACAGCAGTGAGGACGAGTACCTGACGCCCGCGCCGCCGCCCCTGCCGACCGCGCGGCGGTTCGACATCACGCTCAGCCAGCTGCTCACTTGCACCATGGACGAACTCGCTAACAGGTATGGGGGAAGGTAGGGGTATAGCGAGATATCACGTGTATTTATTTTTCTTATAGCGCGCGATTTTATGATTTTGGGTAGGGGGGGGAGTAATCTAAAAGCTCAGCTCGTATCGCCATGGGGGATAGGGGGGTTGAATATTGCTAAAAAAACTTGCACCATGGATGAACTTGCTAATAGGTATAGGGGAAAGTAGGGGTATAGCGAGATATCACGTGTATTTATTTTTCTTATAGCGCGCGATTTGATGATTTTGGGTAGGGGGGGGCGGGGGTTGGTAATCTAAAAGCTCAGCTCGTATCACCATGGGGGATAGGGGGGTAAAATATTGCTAAAAAAACATCACGTGATTAGTGGACTGCCCCTTAGCCTGTGTGCAAGGTCTTAAAACTTACTATGCTCATACTATATTAATTTATTCATAAGGACATAAGTATAGTCATTACACGTTACACGTTAGGATAATCATGACACGTTAGAAGTAAGGCATAACGGGTAAACCTTTCGTATTTGGAACTACACAACGTGCGACGGAGGAAGACACTTAACGGGCAATAGAGTGGTGAGGGTAAACCAGAGCTCCTAATGTACCTCTGGTCTTGCGAGCGTTTAAAAACACTGATAACCACCTATCATCAAATTACTTAGCCATTTCAGTGGCATAAAAACACAATTTTTACGTTCTGATAATGTGCCGTTTTGTGAATACACATAGCCCCGATCGTAAAACATAGGTAGATAGTTCCTGCGTGGCCCTGTAACAGGTGTAGGCATTTCAACAGACCAGGGCAAATACCGGTAGTTCAATTGGTTAAGTATTCCGTTCAAGACGGGACTTTAACGTTGTCCAGTCCTTCATAATCATCATCATTCTGTGAGCCTTTACCCAACTCAGTTGAGGTTAGCTTTCCAGTGTAACTGTGATTCGATATTTTCAGTGAAGCGACTGCCATCTGACCTACACAACCAATTGACGATATCGAAGTTCTGTAGTTATACTAGTCCTGCAATAATATGAGATACAAATGAAATTGAATATAATAGTACATTATGGATGCAATATATACATGCAATAATATATTTACTATTATAAGCATGATATTTTTCTTAAGTATGGGTATAATTAATTATTTATAGATAATAATTAATTAAGTATCAGATAAAAATATTTGATCTTTAATAAAAAATATAAAAAACACATAAGTATAATTATTATAAACTTCTAAAAAGATATTGGAACATAAAATAAAATGTTATGTCTATTAAATTGACTGACATAAAGATGCACGAATGACAAAAAGAGAATTCCGTTGTTAAGTTCCGAACCAACGACCGGCGACAACGGTGAGGTCCAAACTTACTTGCATTCTTATCCATCTCGACTATGAGAACAGATAGTATAGTGACTAAATTTGATAACTCCTATTATTAGTTATAGAAACAAAATGCTGCATACATTTCATAAAATTAGTTTAGAATATGATATTATAACCTTGGTGCATTTTATGTAAGTAAAATAGCAATTGTGTGAGTGCGTCAAAGGCCCTGATTGGTTTACTTGTTATGACACACATCTTTAAGCAATGTACCTATTAATAGTATTGCTGTCACGCACACTTCCTTTATGTTGGTGTGGCCTGTATACCGAGGTCTGGCGCCGTGTGTACAAGTGAGCAACGTTGGTGATTACCGCCGAGGCGCCATTGAGACCCGAGCCGCCAGGCGAGGGTCTTAAGACAGCCGAGGACGGTAATCATCATGCTCACACGTGCCATTTGACGTTTTACAACACACTTGCGAATAAAATAATACTACAAATACTAAATAAACAATACTACAAATAAATTCGTTTTCCTATGCGCGCGCATTTAACAATGGCGGTCGACCATATTTAAAAAAAAATGAGGTTTGAACTTAACTTTTTTTTACTCTGTTTTTTTTTCTGTACTTAGAGAAAAAAAAAAGTTAAATTTGAGCGAAAATTTTGTTTATTACACAAGTATTACAAGTTGAAATTATTTATTTAAATACGAAAATGCATCAAATGACCATACAATAGGCGTATTAATTTATTCGTACTATTAAACACGTTATTTTTTGTATCAAAACTTTTTTAAGAACATAGACAATTATAGACACTTCCTATAAAATTTAAAAAAGAATCTATAACTCACTTTTGTGAATAATAGCAATGAAAAAGTCATAGTTTTATAATAGGTGTCATTCCGTGCTTAATTGCGGTAAAATAATATCACTGTTATGAGCAGGTGTGTTGTAATAGTACATTATGGTACAAGTGAGTAAAGTTGGTGATTACCGCCGAGGCGCCATTGAGACCCGAGCCGGCAGGCGAGGGTCTTAAGAGAGCCGAGGACGGTAATCATCATACTCACGCGTGGCATACGACGTTTTTCAATACACTTGTGAGGAAAATAATACTAAAAAGTAATTTTATATAGTAGAAAAAAAGTTTATTTACAACGCAAACTTTCATACTTCTTCACTATTTCGTAGAATGGACCGTGTATGGTGAATGACCTCGGTATTTTATTTTTCGTCATAGGTATCTTCACTAAAAGCATCTGACCATGGTTCTCTATATCTTTCACTGTTATATTGTTAATTCTTGTATCCTACATGCACCAGTTACACCAAATATTAAAGCGATCTGAAAAAGATTAACAATAATTTAAGTTCAACACACAACTCGGCAGAAGTCGCGTAGTTAAAATAAACCAAAAAAGTGAATAGTACATTAATTTAACTAACCTTAGTAGCCAGATAATGGTTATCTGGAGCATCTTTTTTGAATTTTTCAATATCGTTAGATGATAAAACCTTTGATTTTTTGCTTCTAAATCCATCGGATAGTCTCTTTAGATAAGCTTTCAAATTAGAGTACGTTTTTAAGTCCACTCCATTCTTTGTTCGGACGGTGTTTATACTTAGAAGATAATTCTTTAAAGTATGCCATGAACACATTTTCTGAAAAAGACTACGTATTCTTGTTGTTTTGCCATTGTATAAAATTTTTGTACGTAGATATTTTTCCTTGGAGTTTTCAGGTAGTAAACTTTCCATAACGTTAAGGGCTTCACATTTTATATCGGGCGGTGTACAAAATAAATCATTTTCTTCACAACTAGTACATACTTGTAGACATTTTATAATAAATAACTATAATTTCGACACTTAAAATGAGTTGTGTAGGTAATTTTTTTCCTATCGGCGGGAAACATTAATAAGTTTTCGAATGCGCGCGCATCTAACCACAGATTAATCTAACAATGTATCGGCCATAGACTAAAAGAATGAAGTTTCTTTTTTTTTAAAAGCGTTTTGGACTCAACATGGGGAATTTAAAGTTTTTTGTAGACAAAATAAAATAAAAAAGTGAAAGTTTTATTTAATAAACATGTATAAGTTGAAATTATCTATTTAAATATGAAGTTGCATGATGGATATCAATTTATTTGTAGGTTACTATTGAACACGATCTTTTTGGTTACCCAACTTTTTTTAAGAAACTCAACCAATAAAAAAAAAAGAATCTATAACTCACTTTTGTGAATAATAGTAATGAAAAATTCACAGTTTCATAATAGGTGTACTTACGTGCTTAATTGCGGTGAAGTAAAACGCCAGTTACGAGCAAGTGTATTGAAAATTAAATTTACAACACACCTGCTTATAAAAGTGATATTATTTTACCGCGATTAGGCACGTAATGACACCTATTATCAAACTGTGACTTTTTCATTGCTATTATTCACAAGTGAGTTATAGATTCTTTTTTAAATTTTATAGGAAGTGTCTATAATTGTCTATGTTCTTAAAAAAGTTTTGATACAAAAAATAACGTGTTTTAATAGTACGAAGAAATTAATACGCCTATTGTATGGTCATTTGATGCATTTTCGTATTTAAATAAATAATTTCAACTTGTAATAGGTACTTGTATAATAAACAAAATTTTCACTCAAATTAAACTTTTTTTTCTCTCTAAGTACAGAAAAAAAAACAGAGTAAAAAAAAGTTAGTTCAAACCTCATTTTTTTTTAAATATGGTCGACCGCCATTGTTAAATGCGCGCGCATAGGAAAACGAATTTATTTGTAGTATTGTTTATTTAGTATTTGTAGTATTATTTTATTCGCAAGTGTGTTGTAAAACTTCGTATGGCACGTGTGAGCATGATGATTACCGTCCTCGGCTGTCTTAAGACCCTCGCCTGGCGGCTCGGGTCTCAATGGCGCCTCGGCGGTAATCACCAACGTTGCTCACTTGTACCATAATGTACTATTAAGATATACCTAGAGAGGTTCAAATTTGCATGACTTTTTAACATGTTCAAATTGTACAATACTATTGTTTCCAGGCTGCATGTTCCCACCGCTACATTGTCATCTATGACGCTGCCCCAACTCACAGACTACCTTCGATCATATCTAGCAGCGGATAACGACAGAGCGGTATGTCTCACAGATAATATAATTGAATTAGTTTCGAGCAGAAAATGTACAGCCAGCAGGTCTAAAATGGCCGTTTTGGATGTTTCATCTAAAAATGACATTCATTTGCAGATTAGTTGGTGACATATTTTATAGATTGTAAAATGACCACATTTTTTAATATGTCATTCATATTTCATCTGCAATATGTTTCATATTTGTTATTGGTGTTGCTATGACGAAAAAAATATAAGGACTCGCCGAATCGTGCTTTTACGGTATTTACTACATTATGATTTTGTCATTAATACAGCGTAAAATGGTAGTTATTATGTTCTATATATCAATAGTTCATGATTTCCATCTAATAAACATGAATTGAAAGAAAAATAACGCTAAAACTACAATTTGTTTCCAATTTTTATTTTTATTTTTGGTGTGGTAATTTTTGCCTGACGTGACATTTCAAAACTGTCTGTGGTCAAAACTTGGTTTCAATGTTTATTTATGTTTCTTATTCTTATCAAGTTACTTCGACAAAAAACATTGAATGTGTTTGTGTTTCTGTGAATAGATTCAGAGGCGTCTAAAGTAAGGTGCAGACACGAAACTAATGATGTTAGAATAGACGGGCAACGTAATGGGGGAACGACGGTGGCGTATAAACAAAAGCAAAATACTGTCCTTTTGTTTGGATCCTGTGGGAAGTAACTAACAAACTCGAGTCAGCCAGTCAAAATCGAGGCCACTCTATATCCTGCGTTAATAGCTCTACTACGGGACATTGACAGAATTGATGTTAAAAGCACAGAGCCATTCATTATGAATTGAATTGAACTTATCAAGTTACTTCTACAAAAAACATTGAATGTGTTTGTGTTTCTGTGGTTAGATGCAAAGGCATCTTTACACAAGGTGCAGGCACGAAACTAATGATGGCAAAACGGTAGACGGGCAACGGGATGGCAGAGCGATGGCTGGATATAAACACAACAGTGTAAAAGCCTAGAAGGCGCACAGAGTACTCTTCTATATATATCATGCTACTACTTAGAGGAGTGGAGCAGTAATTATAAATATGAACAAATCCTGCAAATACCCATGAGATATTTGGAAATCAATAAATTAATTTAAAGGGATGACACGGGGTTCTGAATAATCCCACTGGTGGAGCAGGACGAAGTCTCTGATGATAACAACAATAATTGTATTGTACCTAATGTTAATTTATTAGCTGTAAGTTTTCATAAAATGCAATGAATAAATAAATAAAAAGTGTTTATTTTTAAATAAATATGCAAATGAGAATATTTATATTTCTATATACCTCTACCTCCATGATCATTATAGTGTTTATTATGCTTAAGTAGGTAGGTATATTAGTCAGAGTTATCGAGGTTGAATCTAAGGCCTTTCACATCTTTTATATACCTACTGTCTGTCAATTTACTGCACCCCGCTAGATGGTAAAAACTTGAGGTGCAATCCAGAACATGTGGACCACCATTAGGCTTGCATTAGGCAACATTAGCTGTGACATTAGACTGTCTTGGTCATTTATATAATAATATAATTATTTGTAGATGCCTCACAAATTAAATAAGGCTTCAGCACCTTGCCTGTTGACTGGGCCCTTTACACTGGTGGGCCGTTCCCTGTATGGAAAAACTCTAGCATAACTTGAATATTTATTCTACATACATAGTATACATACATACAATCACGCCTTTATCCCCGGAGGGTTAGGCAGAGGTGACTTTACATCCACATTTCACCAATCTTTGTATTGGGTCCCACGTAGCCTATTGCCGTTTTCCGGGCACTATTGTTGACTTGAGCCATGTATAGGCTGAGTCTGGACTGGCTAAGTGGACGAGACTGGATATTTATTCTAATTCATATATTTTGGAAGTTCATCATCACAGCGCAAGGTCCGGTTGAATTGCAAAGTTTTGACAAGATCAAATCACGCGTAGCAAGCAATAATCAATTATTATTAAATAAATGAAGGGGGGACAACACGACCCCGTCGCCAAAGCTTGACTTTTGTAGGAGCAACTCAGACCTTATAACCTGAAATAAAAGTCTACGCCAAAGCCTCGGCCGTCAATAAATAGTTGTGTGGACAAACAGAGTGGAGTTAAATTGTGCCCTAAACATCTTAGTGAGGTTTAATATTACAACAATAACTATGAAAACATCAATATGAAGGCTAAAATCTGCTAAAAAGTAAATCCGTGTTAACATTCAATACGTCACGAATTTCACCGAATTTGACATTATGAACATATTATGAATGACTCATATAAGTCATATATTTAGACCATTTTACGCATCTTCATACAAAACTGTCAAATAAGATGATGAACATTATGAGCTTCATTATATGATTCATCAAAAGTAACCATTTTACGATTAGTGAAATCTGACAATTAAGATGATCATTTAATGAAACATCCAAAGCGGCTATTTTAGACCTGCAGTTCTTTAGTAGTTCAGTTACGAACCTCTATACCACTAGCTATTATAAACTTTTTTTTGCAATGATTCAATTTCGATTTGCAATTATTATTTCTAGATGAAACTGGATCGTCGACATTAATCCGACCTATAACTAGGTATCTCTCCAGTCTTTACATCTCCAGGATTACTAAAGCGACTTCCTCTAAGATTGCCCCACTGTAACTACTTCACTCTCACTTCACTCTGCCTCCTTTTATTTTCAGCATATCCACGTCGAATCAACTCGAGCAGAAAAGGAGAAATCTTTAACGTCACTGTCAGGTTTATCGACACCAAATAATATCACCCACGAGAAAAAAGTTCCGCCTCCTGCAGCCGCCATTCTCAACGACTTCAAACCGCAATTCGAGGACAACTTTGCGCCAACGTCGGAAACCAGCGACGCTTTTGTCGCCAACTTTGACGATTTCGACAAGAAAGCGAATCCATCTTACGATAGATATGCCGCCTTTAGAGAAATACAGGAAGAGGAACTAAAAGCTAAATCGATTTTAGACCCTGTTGATGCATTAGAAGCTGAACCGAAACAGGATTCGGACGAAAAAGAGTTGACCGCTATTGACAACCTTATGCGAGCGAACCAAGAGCGAGAATCCGAAAGCAAAGAAGTTGCTCGAAGCCCTTTGAAGACGTTAGATGAGTTGACCTTAGATTCTTTTAATATGTTTAGGAATTCGGTCAGCCCGAAGCCATCTCAGATAGACGCCAAGATTGAAGATATAAAGTCTGTCATGAAAACTCTGCAGATAGATAAAGTGAGACGTAGTGTTTCGCCAAGAGACAATGGACACATTGAAATAAAGTTGGAGGATGCTAATGACAGGTATGTGGAGTTGTTAACATGTTACTAGTAATAGCACAAACATTGCGTATTAATAACGCAATTATAAGTGCAAGGGATATTTTTTAAGCAATCTTACACCCCGGCCGTTTTGGTTCCCGGTGGAGTAAGATAGGGCCAACCCATCTCTTCTTGAGGGTGTCGTAAAAGGCGACTAAGGAATAGGGCTGTTCTCCATCCGACAGTAAACATAGCCCATGACAAAGTGCCTGCTAGACGGCAATTTAGTGTGGGTGTTAGCGAAATGTGGGTGTTTATACACCTCTGCCTACCTCTTCGGGGATTTACAGGCGTGAGTATATGGCATTGGAAAACCCAAGACGGATTGCTGTTTTAGTCGGACAACGGCCCCCGCAAGGTAGCGAGGGGAGGCGAAAATCTATAGGCATAATAATTATCCTTTAAGAGTTATAAAAATGATTGAGAGCTCTACACGTAAATAGAAAACTATCCTCTTCTAGATACGCCGCCCTCCGCGAGATCACCATCACCGAGCCCTCACAGGACGAGTTCGAATCCATCCCTCCCGAAGTACCAAAAGAACGCAAGAAATCCGACGAAAAATCGGACGGTTTCGACAACTCAGACTTTTTCGACTGCATCGATAATAGTTCGCTGTCTTTCACACACGTAGACGACGCATTTAGAAAGAGTCCTATAGTGAAGGAGAGGGAGGAGGAGAAGATAATACCTCCTCACGTGCCTGTGATAGAGAAGGAGATTCCTATAGAGCTGGCACCGATGCCTGTGAGGGATCTCCAGCCACCTCCTACGAGATTGTCGACTGGGTCTATTAGTGATGTTGTTAGTGGATCTTCGCCTGATACTAAAGGTACGTTGAAATATTACATTTGATGTGTTCTTAAGTTCTTTGATTCCATTTTGCCATGATCTAGTTCGGGGATGGCGAACCAATGGCTAAAGATGGCTTATGTAATGAATAAACTCAAAAATAATTTCGCCATTAGGTTGTTGCATTACCAGTATAGGCTATATTATATCATTACGCTATCATCCCGTTCAAGATAAGAATTACACGCGGGCGGAATCGCGAGCAACAGCTAGTCTCCAATATTTAGAATACTTTTCCTTCAGAATATTCCATCAAGAACCAAGCGGTTCCGTGACTTCTTCGTCTGCAGCATCATTAAGACCTGGAATTCCTTACCAATTCACGTGTTTCCCTCTTCCTACAGTCCCGGGTCCTTTAAACGGGGCGTGAAAAAGCTTCTGATGAGGTGTACCACCATTGTAACATGACTTGTCTATAATGGTGAACTTCTTTTCCGAGACTTTGCCTTTAGCTTATTGCAGAGGATACCACAGGTGGTTTATCTGGTTATTCACCGACTGATGTTATTTATTTACATTTATTGCTAGGTCTTAACTAAGATTCTAAGCTAAATTTGTACCAATTTGTAGTGGGGTGTCGCACGTCATGTGGCTTTTGGCGAGTTGCATTATTGTTGTTATGGCAGCGGACGTGATTTCATAACTTATAACATTATTATTTATATAATTTAACTTTCTTATTGAAAACACGTCCAGCCTATCTATGACTGGCATAGCTTACCACCAGATGGTTCTATACAAGGTGATTTTGTGGTCGTTTCGGAGCGAAAGATTTTGGGCACAGTTTCGAAGCATTAATTTGGCGAATTTATTTTTTATTTTTTATAATGTATGGGAACAATGTACAGGTGTAAGGCATACTGTATGAGGGATGTAAAAAAAAAAAAAATTCGTCAAAATAATACTTCCAGTCGATTTTGCTACACGAAACTGTGCCCAAAATAATCAACATTCATAGATATATATAGGTAGGTAACATAACCTAGAGAACAACACTTATTCGATACTGTGGTGGTATGGTTTGGGACCTGGCCTACCACCAGGGGTATGGCCGGGGGTATGGTGGGTCCGCAAGGGAGGTGATGATGATAGCGGGCGTGGTGTGTTGCAGAGAAGTGCGTGGGCGGCGGCGGCGTGGGCGGCGCGGGGCGCTGGGCGGTGCTGGGCGGCGCGGCGGCGTCGGGCGGCTCGTCCGACTCGCGCGACGACGAGCCGCGTGCACGCCCGCGTCGCGCGCGTCTACACGAGCCGCCCGTACGCGCACGGGCGCCCATCGGTACGTACACATTAGTGTGAGAGGAGACACCACTAAACCTAGTTCCATCAGATTACCGGATGATATACAATTATGTGTATGTAATTAGACGTGTCTTTAAATTGGAGCTATGCTGCAAGGCTAAAATCCTGGTGGTGATCCTGGTGAATAAACTTCTGTTGGTTAAAATGCATACCTTCAATTTTCAGTACAAACGTCATCATCATCTCGTGACGCTTCGCCGTGGGACGAAGAATTGCCGCCCGTCACTCGCCTGCAGAGGCCAGCATCGCACCGTGATAGAGAATCTAGGTAAATTCGTATTAAAAAGTTATACTTGCCTTTAAAAATAATAATAAGCATGCACATTCGAGAGTACAATTTATTATCTTAAAGATATGAACTCACTCCTAACACAAGCATTTATATTAGAGAAATCTACATAATGTTCTCGATAATAATACATTCAATTCACTTGTATCTCTTTACTGAGAGCGACTACCGCCTGACCTCTCAACCCTGAAGAAAGCCTGCCAGATGCCTTGTTTAGCAGATGGCACCGACTTGAAGTACACGCTGCCCCAAGTTGATAGTACACGCTGGCTGCGTCTATAGTAACTAAAATGAAGATTATTCATTACAGACATAATTCTTCCGGTTCAAGAGAATGCCTGGACAGCGGTAGCGGGCGAGAAAAAGAGAAACTAAGAGAGAAACGAGAGATGCGAGATAGAGATATAAGTAGAGATGGACGAGACTCGGCGCGAGATCGTCGAGACTCGGGCAGTGGGCGGGATCGGCGTGACGTCAGCAAAGAAAGAGACCATAGGGACCATAGAGATAGAAGAGACAGGAGGAGTAGAGATAGAGAAAATGACTCGTGGGATAGAGATAGAACGTTTAGTAGGGAAAGAGATTATAGGGATTCACGAAGTAGAGAAAGGTTACCTAAAGATTATAGAGAGAAAGACAGAGATAGACATAGGAAACCTAGACATTCTTATGATGAAGAGGAAGAGTGAGTACACATTTATTTTATTTTATTTGTCGTTTGTAACCCTGTTAAAACGTTCTTAGTTTCGAAGTTCATAGTAAAGGCCCGTTACGCACTGTCGACTAGTCGCCGGCGACTCGGTCGACAGCAACTGTTACTGTCATTCCAAACGGTAGGGAGCATTCCCCCTATAAGGGATTGGTCACAGGTTCAGATCCTGTCTGAGTAGTTTCACTTTTTTCAACTTTAATCTATTGGAATAGTAAGCATACTTATTGCTTTTTCATTAAACTACCCTATAATGTACGTACCCGTTCGAATATGGAATCGTTGATGATCTCCAGGTCTCATCTTTGTACCTAGAGATAAGATAGAACGAGTTAGCCTATCAACCAAAACGGTATTCCGCTAAAAATGAATTAATGTATTCTCAGTTATAGCGACGGCTGTGGGTCCGGAAGGTCGTCTCCTCGAGACCGGTGGCCTGACCAACGATGGCGGAGAGATGGTTAGTATAGTCGTAAATTTTATGTATCTGGATAAATATATAGATATACTAGCTGTCCCGGCGAACTTCGTACCGCCATATTTTTCCCGTTCCCGCTGCACCTATAAACCTTCCCTGGATACCCACGAATATTTCAAGTCTAAAATTAGCCAAAGCGGTTCGTGCGTTCTGGAGTTATAGCGTCAGGAAGGAAAACCTGACTTATTTTTATAGTAGATTGGTATACGTTATGTGACTTTTTGTTACTAAAGTTCTGATATGATAATTCATCACGAGCTACGGAGAATACTCAATAAAAATACATATATTATTAGCTTTATGACAGACAGTCATTATTATGTATATCGCGAATATTTCAATATCATCTACACTGTTATATAATTGTAAATTGAAAATGTTTGTTCCCGTTGGATGCAAAAACTACTGAACGGATTTTGTTGCAGTTTTTTTTTTGTTAGAATGCTAGTTCATTAGTAAAATATTGATGCAAACGCAATTTCTAGCTATATTATCATTTGGTCACAATATTAGATCGCGATATTTATAGACTGTATAATCCCTGTTTAAAAGGTTACTACCTTCGGTTCAAAACCGACAAAGAATTTCGTTTATCAACAATCGAACGGATACCAAATTTGACAATAATGTTCTTTTTTTTTTTTTCAGAAAGAAATTACGGTTCTCTTGGTTGGCGGGAAACAAGGCGTAGAGCTGAAATGAGACAAAGTGAAGATCCAGCTGATAGAAGGTATTATATTTTATACTTACGTCCATCTAAGAAGTAGATACCTATGTCATTTCGCGAGATCTATGCCTTGCAAATAAATATAATTTAACTAGCTTTCAAACCAAACCCTACTAATAAGGTTATAATAATTGTTCCAGGTACGGTTCCACTCTAAACTGGTCATCTCGAAGACCGAACACAGTCGCACGACGAGAGAGTTCCCGGGAACGAGACCGGGAAGTGGGACGCGATGCTAGACGAAGACCCAGACGGGAGGAACCTCGGAGACCTCCTCGAGACTATCGTTTCTCGAACGACTTCTCGCCGCGAGAGAGGGAGCACACGTCGCCGTTCGATAATGACTTTCACGACACGCCCACACCCACGGGGAAGAAACGAACTACGTATGCCAGCTTGGAAGGGACCAGGTATGACACTTTTACTTTCTGATGGATGGGTAAGGTAGAAGTCAATTACGAAAGTTACCATTTTAGTATTTACCTAATTTTCATTTTTGATGATCTACCCTACCTAAATAAACATTTTCTCACGGATGTGATTAGATTTCGGGAAAACTTTATTTAGGTAGGGTAGATCATAAATAAACATTTAAGTTTCCGTAAAAAAATATGTGAGGTATAGAAATAGCTAGACAGAATGCATAATATGAAGTCACTTCTTAATATTATGCTTCTTATTATTCTTATTCTTATTTAGCTTAATAATATGCATTCTTTAAGAAGTCATACATCGACTTAAAATACATGAAACACTTATTACATAATGCTTTCAATTACATAACAGGTTCGCCTTCGAGCCAGAGGAAGCAACAGCATCCCCTGCATCTGCAGCGAGCAGCGCCCGGGAAGGCTCAGGGGCGAGGTTTCGGTTCGATTCCGAGTCCATGTCACCTCGCTCCATGTTCGAAGACGACTTCAGCAACCCCGCACCTCCCAGACCACGTACCGCCTCCATTGCAGAGGAGGAGGAAGGAGAAGTACCACCTCTGAGGGTCAGGCCTCCTGTTACTACCAACGCCTCACGAGATATCAGAAAATCAGATTCGGTGAATATCTTCACTAGAGAATCGGACCCGTTCGAAGGAGACGCGTTCTTCGCTTGTACTGGGTCAGATCGGGCGGCGCGGAGGGAGAACTGGCCGGGAGATTTCCAAGGGTTTGATAATGCGTGAGACGAGAGAATTTTGCGGTTTGCACTACACTAGTGTAGCACAAAAACCGCAGTATCTCTAAGGTAGGCCAGACTGCACGGCAAGGGATAACGTGGGCGTTCTTGGTGTCATATTATATGAAGGTTAGTGTTAACGGACTGTTCGTACTTCAGCTCGCTTATCAATTTCTCTTTACATTCTGGGCTCATAAGCTCACGCTGAGTTTCAGCCTTGACGTGTACCTACTTTAGAAAATAAAGATACGTATTGACAAAAAAAAACAAACCGCTGTGAGATAATGCGTATCTTCCAATCGGAAGACGTGTATTAACAAAATCATTATATCATCGAAGGTTGCCGCGAACGTTAAGCATTGAAATTAAACTAATATTAACGGATTTTACCGTTTCAGCCACTAATATTATACGTATTTATATTTAAAAAAAAACACCAAATAAATCGCTGTAAAATCCGTTAAAATTATTTTCATTCTAAAGTCTATGTAAATAAAAATGAACTTGAAAGACCGAGGTCTAATCGAGCTATGGAATGTACATAAAACCAAATAAAAGCGAACTGATCAAAACAGAGTCTTGCCGTAATGATAGATATATTCTTATTGGATCTCTTGTACCTTATTTTGTATGAAATCCGAGTGTCTAAAGTATTCTAAACTTATATCTACATAATTAGATTTAATATACTAGGTAACGACAGATTAGGCGCAGTTATGACCGAGAAAGTGTCTTAGAAATAATTTAATACAGACACAAAGCCAACAGCCTTGGATTGATAAAGTAACTGAGCGCGCAGAAAGAGACTAAGAACAGGTTTCACCAAAGATATGAATCGAGATCAATTAAAACTGAATCTTCGTATCCCACTATAATTGAACGAGCCTCGACCTCGTGTTGTTCCCGGCGGCCTGAGTTGTGGTTATAGCCAACCACTCATAGAGTTGTTCAGGTCGCCCATATAGCCCTCCATCTTGACTTAACGGCTATAGACAGCCGGAACCGATTTTTAACGTGCCCTCCGAAGCACGGAAGTGCTCAGATGGTTCATCTAAATTATAGTTCATTCATTCGTATCAGAATGCTCAATCATTATCAGAATGAAACAGTTTAGTTTAATCGATCTTGGTTCCTATCTTTGATAAAATCTGCTGTTAAGTCTCATTGGTTCTCTGTCTAGCATCACACATAATTAGCTAACTTTTCTAATCTAGCGTATAATATCTTTAATAAAAAGCCATTTACATATGTAAGTAAGCTCGGTTATGAATGAACGCATTTAAATCATAAGCACTATTGATTGATCACTATCAGTGGTCACTCAAAAGCATTTTTGATCGATCACCATGAGTGATCAATACAGTTGTGAATATTAGGAGCTTATATGAGCACTATACGAGATGTGTGATTCCGAGAGTGTAAGTAGTGTCACAATCATAATGCATAATCACAAAAAACTAGGCTTACGGTTGTAACGCATTTTTACGATCCTTTTATAACAAACATTGTAGCAACACCTTTGGTCCATATACGAATAAATATAAATCGTATGGACTTACTACAGACGTGTGTGTATGTGTGTGTATGAATGTGTTTCATCACCTGATTTCAGCTGGATCAATATTTACTCAATTGTATTGAGTAAAATGTGAATAGCTGATTTCTATATTTTTGCGGTTATAGACATCTTAATACACAAACCTCCACTTACGATGGAATGTACTACCGAGGATTGTGTATTGAGGTGTCTGTACTGTACCGGTGATATCCAGCCTTAAATGCAGAATTTTTTTTCTGGGAAATGTCAACATGATATATAATATTCAATGAATCCGAAAAGATATTCATGAAATACACGAACCTTCCGCGTATAATATTATATGCAATGTTTGATTTATTACTAAAAATGCAAAAAATATACGAAGTAAATGTTAATTATAAATTCGTCAATACTATATTATCCAAGAGGTTAACTTCATTGAAATCATTAGTTATATGACCCATTATTCTAGTCAACCAAGTAAAAGGGTTATAATTTGAAATTTTATTAAATTAACTTGTATTTCTATTAGTTACCTATAAATTACTTCGATATAATTACTGGTTAACAAAAATATTCCAATAATTTACGGATTAACGGTAGATAATATCGTATAAAAACTAATAAACTAATATAATTGTACCGTTTAATTTATGGACAAACGCTTCACAATTTGGGTGTCCATGGCAATAACATACCATTATATTTATGATTCAATATAATAAAAGCAAATTATTATACAATTGGTAAAAAATTCTATAGTGCCTTTTGGTCACCTAATTATGCAAACAGGAACCAATCCACACACATGTAAAAATCCAACCGATAAAGATCAAACTGATCTAAAAATTAATTATGACAGATGTTCTATCAAAATTTTCTGACCATTTTAAACCTTACAGGGGCAATCCTACTATATATACAGGGTGTCCCAAAATTAAAGGATAAGCCGGCAACAGAGGGTGGCCCTACTTATGGCTGCTCTGGAAAAAATAAGAAAAAAAATATATCTCTATTTTTTTTTAAATTATTTAAACTTTTTAAAAATCCTTTGCGTAAATAGATCCTGTACTGCACTATATCAATAGACATTTACGTTCATGCCTTTGACGAGGAGATCGGTTGATCGGTTTGATTACAACCGAACTCTCATTTGCCACTGACAGATCAAAAACCGGTTATTGTACCGCAATATGTCGTGTGATTCAAAATCAAATCTTTTATGTTAATCATACTGGCTACTAGCTACTAGGATACCAATGACCACTGTCATACTAGTATTATGTATATATTATATTTATATATAATGATAAGGCATGTTTAGACATGAAACGTAAGTGCACGTTTGAGTCAATATATGCCTTTACATGCAACCTGTGATACGAACATGCAACATTTTTGTCTGGAATACGAGTTTGATTATTTTAAACATATATTTTGGCGGGCATAATCAGAATTGTATAATATTAAATTTTATTACATAATGCATTTCGATTCAAAATATTGAATTTATTTGAATTCTGAATAATTTAGATGAATTTATTCTTAAACATTTTTTACTGTTAGGTACTCAATTTTGATATCGGACACGACCTTGAGTTAGATTAAGCGAAATAACGATGAAATAATTATGAGAAACATTATAATCAAAATTACTTTTTACAATTAGTTATTATGAAATGAAAAATTCATAAACTTTCGAAAGTTTACATTGAACTAAAGCTATTTTATCACTATTCACTATAAACTATTAAAATAGTTTCATTTTATGTGTAATATTATGTAGAACATGATCTACATGTTCTACATAATATTAATATTTTCTGTATCATATAACAAAAACCAGTTTCCTTATTATGAATTTAATATTCATTATTTAAATTACATGGCAGTCAAATTAAATGCTTATAAAAAAAGAAAAAAACTTCTGCACTTGATAATTTTAATAGTTTTTCATTCAATATTTTTTATTGTTGCTACGAATTGACCATTTTAATGAAATGACCATTCCAACTTTAATATTTCCATAACTATTCCATAAATAAATTATTATACTTATAGTTTAAGGTTGACGTCTATTTGTATTAGGTTATTTCCTTTAGGGCCATCTCGTCCACTCTATCAAAATGTCCACCGTATCAATATGTCCACTGTATCATAATGACCACTTCAAGATGTCCTATTATCAAAAAGACCACTGTATCAAAATGTCTACTGTATAAAATTGTCCACTGTATCAGAATGGTCACTGTATCAAAATGACCACTTAATTTCTTACGGTCGATTCATAGAGCACAAAAAGAGAATAGAGCACGAATGCACAACGCATCTTTTTTTATGTAAGACATGTCCAATTGACTTCACCTCGTCTGATGGTAAGCTGAAAGCAAAGTCTCAGGAAAGAAGATCACCAGTGAATTATGGGCAAAACGTGCACCGTACGCGGGTGGCACGTCCAGTGGGCAGCAAATCTAGTGAAGATTCCCTGGAAATCAAGTCTTACTACTAGATTTGGCCATGGGCCTTGGAGCATGTTACCCGAGATACCCAGTCTCACAATAGAAAACATTCCTATCAGCACCAAACCCGAAATGTAACATTTGGGACTCGTGCTCGACGGTCGATGGAACCTCGTGGTCGTGGACATTTTGGTACGGTAGACAATTTGGTACAGTGGACATTTCGATACAGTAGACATTTTGGTACAGTGGACATTCCGATACAGTAGACATTTTGGTACAGTGGACATTTTGATACAGTAGACATTTTGGTACAGTGGACATTTTGATACAGTAGACATTTTGGTACAGTGGACATTCCGATACAGTAGACATTTTGGTGCAGTGGACATTTCGATACAGTGGACATTTTGATACGGTGGACATTTTGATAGAGTGGACGAGATGGCCCTAAAGGGGTTATTTATTGATATTATTTATATATCACTAAGTGAACTCATTAGCAATATTGACACTTGCAATGAAAAACATTGTAACTCTGTTCATATTATTGATTTCAAGTAGCAGCTATTACCAATTACAAGTTCGAAAAATCGAGTTACAATATTTTTCCTTGCAAGTGTTATGTACCAAAATATAAATGAGCTTTGGATTTCACCGATGAATATAATCGCCGTCAATTTAAACTGTGTTAGCAGTTTAACACATTTTACTCATGATTACTTCCATTGATGAAATCCACTCTGCCTCTCGATCTCGATCACTGCTGGTGGATTGTTAGTTATGTAATAGAAATTGAGTAGAAGTTTGATTTTTAATGTAAACTTTTATGTATCTTGAGAAATACATACAACTTAAACATAAAAATAAAGCTTTTGGTTAACAAATTCTTAGATTGCGATTGAAATCGGCAATGAAAGTTTGGGCACAAAATGTATAAGGTAATGTAAATATACGGCTCTAGACGCACCATGTCCTAGCACCGCTGCGTAATATGTAAATAATATTTTGTAAAATGACCACTGATGACTGAGTATAGCCATGAATACCACTTGCATGGTAACCCATCGTCGAGAGTATTTTACAAATGGTAAATGTGACCATATAAATTTAATATGCAGGATGCAGGCTAAGTTTAGTTGGGTATACTGTTATAAAAATGGAACAAAAAGCTACCATGAATCCGAAACTTCTAGCATTAGCATTTTTGTAGCTACCATTTTTTAGTTCGGATCTCTTCCGGTAGGATATAGACTCCGGTCTATATCCATCTTCGGGCCGCCACCAATTACCAATTACCCGACATTTTGGTCCGCAACTTCAGATGGCTAGTATTCTAGGGTGATGTACTCACCAATAAGTAAAATACCTAAGCCATAAATGTAGTAAGTATAAGAAAAATACAAAAAGCAGAACTGTGCAAAAAAATATCCAAACATCGCTATTGTGAATGAAGGGATGTTGATAAAGTCATTCAAAAGTGTGAATTCCCAGTGTATATAAAGATTTGTCGTTAATGATTTTATATATTAATAATAATAGGTACTATTATTTATTATTATTATTATTTATTTTATAATAAATATTGCTTATGCCAATTACAAACTACAAAATGTAAGAATCATGTGCCATCACTATGATATGAGTATACCGCACCGATGAACATAAATGAGTTGAACGAAACTAAGCTTGCTCCAGCGATCTACATACAAAATACAAATGATAAACGATATAAACGGAGCCGGTTTTTAATAAGACTAAGTACAATACACTATTACAGGTGTTATATTTTTGCCCAATTTGTAATTCAATACTTTACATTACATCACAAAATATTAACGCCATCTTTGTGTAACAAGCAATGATAAAAGGCTGTACATTTCTTCGAGAATTAATATAAATACTGTTTCTGCAGTTTCATAAAATAATAAATATAAACTGCTGTATTATTATCAATATATGATGATTGAAAATTTTGCATGTTTTTCATAAGACCACTTACTTATTGTGTACGCCTTGTTTTTTATGTAAGTTTTATAATTCGTGAGATGTTCTAAATATGTTTCATGTCAATCTCATTAATTTAAAAGTATAATGAAGTTATTGCAATTCATGAATGTTTTTCAGCTTTTTGTATGACTGTTTATCAGTGTTTTGGTGGGTAACACAATTTATTATATTCTTTTATACCTTAATATATACAAGAGCTACTCACATTCATTAACTGTAAAACATATTATATTTAATTTATTCATTATGAAGTGATAATAAATATACTCTATATTTCAAATCTTTGCTTTACTTTAAGTATCAGTTGGGATTTTAAAATATTACAGAATTTAAGTTTAGTAAATCACTGTGATAATTTTATTTAATCGTGATTTCCCGAATGATTTCATGTTTATACTCTAGATTAGTTAGTGACACACAAAAAAACAAACACTAAAAATAGCGTTGCCTATTTGAAAACGCATTCGTGTAAGAATTGTTACACTACTGCATTTCTAGTTACAAGATGGTAATGTTATCTGTATGTATCCTCAATATAAAAAGTAATGATCCTTTTATATGACTCAATTAAGGCAACTATAGTTTTTTCAGGCCTCATGTCGTATTCGTCTGTGATAGCGAACAATATCTACATGAGGCTTGTAGACGACTGCCGTTGTGTAAGAGCCCCCGCAAACTGCAGACTTTTTGATTTGCCGATAGTTTGATCGGGTTAGGTTGACTGTGCGCACTCGTCCAACTAAACTATCGGGTTGGTTGTATTTTTTCGCCGATAGTTTATTTTAAGGAGTCGTGACACCCATCCAACTTATTTGTCGGCCGAGACCAAATCGGTGTACTCGTACTGTGCGCACTTCATACATGTTCATATTGTTCATACTGATTAACAGCCCGATTAAACTATCGGCCGATAAAAAGTCTGCAGTTTGAGGGTGCTCTAAATGTGGCATTAATCACTTAGCTATTACCTATAAGGGATGTATTCATGTAAACTAATGTTACCTATGAACTAGTGATAATGGCGGACGCGGACGCCATATGTCAAATTTTGTATTAATGTATTTTTTGTACATAATTTAGCTAGAGGAAAATTAATTATGTGCAATTATTACCACGTGTATGGCGCAATACCAAAGGTATTTATGTTCTGTAACTGTTGTGTAAAATACTCGGAGTTATTAAAATTATAACGAAATGATCGAAAACTTTAACTTGGTTTTATTAACAGACCATTATCCTTATTGTTGACCCTACCAACATCCTTCAAGCCCAAACTAACCGTACCTGCAATTCGGTGAACCGGTCAGACAGCAGTCGCTCTCGGTAAAGCCGACATACCAATCAAAAACTCACAATGAAGGTGATGATGATCAATTTATTTAGTGTGGAAATCACCGACGTAGGTGCTATGAGATGGCCATGTTGAAATGAAATCGACTAAAACCACGTATGTAGGTACCATATACGAACTGGCGCAAAGGCTATGGCTATTGCATGGTGTACCGAATGCCTGTAGCGTGGCGGTAGAGAACGCGGCCGTTACGCAGGAGGCGCGGGTTCGATCCCCGCTCAGTGCTAATATTTGTAAATATGAATATTTGCATTGGTGTTTCTATATATAATAAATGTATCTAACATGTACGCTATGTATAATAAGTATTCTATGTATAAAGAGTACTTAAAACAAAAAAAAACGTATCTAAGTATATTTGTCCGCAATCTAGAACCCATAACACAAACTAGTTAACCTGTTTACTTTGGGTCTAGATAGCGTTGTGTAGATTGTCCTACAATATTTATATTATTTAGGACTTAACTATACTATCGGCACGCTATGATGGCCTTTGACGTTTGTCCACATAGGAGGTTTAGATAATTAATGTAGGTTATGATAGCAGTAACGACAGTGAAAATAGCAGTATGGACGAATCTGGCCTTTTGTGGCACCTTTTTTGGTCTCTTTTTCTATTAATATGCCATCATAGTGCCGTAACTATAGTAGACAATGGATCCAATTAGTTGGATTTGCACTCGCGCTTGAGGAAAAATTAATAATGCCATTTGTTGCCAATTTTTTTTTCAAATGGATATTCACACCCGTATTCACAAACGATACTGTGAGGTGTGAGGTCTCATAGTGTGCTCGAGCGCATAGGGCTGGTTAAATTAATTCACAAACATCACGGAGCAGTATCTAACGCAGTGCGTTCCCTCAACGAAGTATTACTTAAGTGTTATCAATGACTAAAAAGGCTTGCCAAAACGAACGCACTGAGAATTTGTCGTTCTTTGCACAGTTTTGGTGGAACGCATAGCGAAGTATTGTTTGTGAATACGGGTGTCAGTCTCCTTGTGGCCTATTCAGTGAATAGGTAGGTAGGAGACTGAATATCCATTTGTAAAAAAACGGTACAAGGAGAATAATTCATTATTATGGTTTCGGTTCACCCTATACTGTCTCTGTAAAATAATACACATTTGATAGGCTGGCTCAACAAGCTCTAGAGTTTGTGAATTAAAATAAACTGGCGATGGTCGTAATAAATTCATTTTCACATCTCGCTTACGAACCATTAGGCACATGCTGTAACTTGCATCTCGAATGATCGAAGTGAGCTCGATAGCTGAATTTCGCATACAAATTGACATCTCACCGCGGATTCAGCTATCGAGCTCACTTCGATCATTCGAGATGCAAGTTACAGCATGTGCCTCTATCGAGCTCACTTCGATCATTCGAGATGTTTGTTACAGCATGTGCCTGCAGGGTACGACGAAAAAGTCCGTACTCTGGACGTGAACTGCATGGTAACCCCACGCACACTCAAGCTGTGGATGAACTCCCTGCTGTGGTTTTCCCAAGCGACTACAATATGGGGTTCTTCAAAAAGGGCATTAGGTTTCTTCAGGGTCGGCAGCACGAGTGTAACGCCCCTGGTGTTGCATACGTCCATAGGCCACGGTAACCACTTTCCATCAGGTGAACCGTGTGCTTGTCTGCCACTGGTATAAAAAAAATGTAATTCTGATTATGGATTTTTGGTGCACAGTGTACAGTACCTACCTACAGTGCAAAAGTAGATTAAGACTGATTTTACAAATTTTAAAATTGAAAATCTGCATTAAAATTGACATTTTGACAAAAAATTACGATGAGCTCCCAGGTTCATATAGGGATATTTTGATTAATATTAAAAACTAATTTCTAAAAACTGAAAATGATCATTTACTTCTGACAGCTGACTATATCATGATGCACAAATTTCTGTAAACATTGTAAACAGTTTTTTTCTGATAAGACCAGTTTCAGTTTACTATGCATTTATATGCTCTATTTGTATGTTTATTAAAACAAGACTAATTAATTGCGATGCTGTTCATTATGTACTACTTTCTGTATGTACTGTTCATTATGTACATTGGGTACTTACCGTAGGTATTACAACAATGGACGGACTAAAGAATTTACAGCAGGAAACAAATAACTACGCCTTGTACTCAGATAGTTGTGACGTCATAGTGTTGTTGATTCAGGTTGTTTGATAATATTCTTGTTGCACGGAGATAAAGTAGTGGCCCTAATATTATCTGGTACAGTATACTCTTAAGGGTACACCTGATTAACATATGAGACTCCGGCGCAGGCTTTCGGCTCAGGGTTAGGGGCTCAGACGTAAAAGGCCCGTAAAGCATTTTGTTTTTTTTTTATACCACTTAGGTGGCAGACAAGCACACGGCCCGCCTGATGGAAAGTGGTTACCGTGGCCTATGGACGTATGCAACACTAGGGGCGTCACACTCGTGCTGCCGACCCTGAAGAAACCTAATGCCCTGCTTGAAGAACCCCATATTGTAGTCGCTTAGAAATACCATCGTTTTTACGGAAACGAACCAAATTGTAAGTCAAAATCGAACCCCTGAACGGGAATCGAACTGACGACCTCGACGAGGTTGTGGTATTATATTCTTTTACTTCAGTCCCATTTGCCAGCTGATTGTAGGAATAACTGTTACACGTCACTTTACTAACGCATTTGGACCAAGTATATGTGCATTAGTTAGGCAAAGCCCCTTAATGTGGCACTCGTTCAAGGTCCGCGGTAACCGGTTTCCATTAAGTAGACCGTGTGTTTATCTGCCATTTGTGGTATAAAAATAATTGACATAATGCCAGCATTAATTTGTATGGAGGTTTTCGCATATTATCTCCATGATGATTAGTATTGCTCATTTGTACATAAACAATGATGAGCATTCACAAGCACATTCCACACAGAAATTTAATTGGCAACTATACAATAAAAACTATATGAATGTATATGTAATTATATATAATATAAGTATATAAATATATATTTTGTTTTGATGATAACATTGATTACAGTCTAGCTTAAGAACCTGTGTTTCTTAAAGACAATCTTTCATAATAATTGTAGGTATGCCACTCATATATGTATAATATCAACATAATTTTGATTCAAGATTTCCAGATTATTCCAATTTACATTATAGCTTCATCTCCCTTTGTTTCACTTCACTAACATAATATATATTTTATTAGCTATAAAACAGTTTTAAATAAAATCATAATTGACATGTACTTAACAATATATTTCTTGCAGGAGTTATCGAGTTTTTTACAATGATAATATTATTATATAAAATTGATTTATAGCAAATATCATTACAACTTAAAGCTTTTTTCATCGAAGAGTGTAGATCGTCAGTCATTGTTATGGTGGATGATCAGAGACAGTGTGTCTTGGTTTCACTACATAGAACTCCACATACCATAAAGGTAACACAACACCAAGAATGAGCATAAAGCACACTAGGTGGAACCACTTCAGACCAAAGTCAGCCCCATGTGATGTTAATTCTTTCACTACAACTGCTTCAACGGATACCTTTTCTTTATTTGGCAAGAGATGAGTACCTTCCGTTGCATGTTCATTTTGTTCTGAGTCTGTGTAAGGAACCACAGAGGGAGCCACTGTGCTGTTCATAACAACTGCATTACAATCAATGGAACATTGTGCATCTTTTTGCTGTACACTATTGATGGCTATATTATTTTGATTCAAAAGTTCATTAAAATTTGTAGTATTAAGTAAATCCTGTATCACACCATTTGAGGGCTTGGCAGTGGATGTAGATGGAGTCGGTTCTGGTGGAAGAGTCGGAACGAGTTCTGTCAACACTGAGTATGGAGTAACAGGGACTTTAATAGTCCGTCTTGCAAATATTTCATTATCTTTGTGTATGTGGTTAATCCTTTTGAGTTCTGATATCTGAAAGAGACATTATTTTCAACATGAAAGATAATACCTACTGATAAAAAGTATACAAAGGAAGTAAAAAACTAATAATATGTTACAAATATGTCTTGAAGGTGATAGTAAAGATACAACATAGATATTTATACTAACTGAACAATAGAATCTCAAAGCAATAGCTTGAAGAGTGTCACCCTCTTGAACTTGGGCTTCAATAAAATGTTCTTGTGGTTTTATTCTATGCAGCTGAATCTCGGTGTGTTCGGTGGCGTCGTTCTTCTTCCCCATGTTAAAGCCCACCATTTCATCTCCGCCGTTCATTGAGCGACTTCTGAACACAAACACATAGGCTGGTAACACGTAAACAATAATAGGCTTTGTAACTACGCTCCTTCATAACTACACTTACCTTTGTTTCATTTTCAAAACCAACACTAATACTAATAATATCTACCATGACCTGTATAAAATGCACAAAACTACCTGTTTAATACCCAGTTTTAATAAACATCTATTATAATTCGAAAAGTGCAAAACAGCTGTTGATTCACTCAGTTACAGGCACGGGACACTTCCCTACATAGGAAATTTTAGCACAGATTACACAAATTTAGCACAGATTATATACATTTTGTATCGGCTATCGCCTTGCCAACATTGCCAATATACGAAATCGTATTGACAATTACTTTTTCGGAAAGTTGGTCCTATTGACTCACTAAATACTAATAGTAAGATATTTTTACATTTTCACAACACTAATTTGCTTAGCCGACGCCATTAAACTTCATTTCACCAATCAAAAAACATTGCACATTTTATCTGATTGGTTAATTTATTAGACTACGCCGAATTCCGATTCTGATTGGTCACAACTCGGCGTAGTCTAATGAATTAAGCAATCAGAATCAACTGATGATTTTGACATATAATGTCTATGTCAATTTTATTCTAAGTACTTAACTGTTTTCTATGTTTTTCTACCGGTGTTTTTGTGTTAGTGAAAATTTATAATACTATAATTTGTCATCCTCAGAATCACAATGCTTTTCCATTGTCCATGTCTATTCAAATGGGATCATTTCACAACCAAATGCTTTGTTGTGAAACACAGGTACCTAGGTAAACAAAGATCCGCCGCCATGCCAGCCATATTAAAAATTATATTCATTGTTTGTTTTACAAGAAATTCATAAATTACGTTAATAGGTACATATCTCATTTGAATTTGATTGAGATATTGACGCAGTTGAAGAAAGTACCAAGCCTTTTTTAAGTATTACTCGCGAGATGTCTTAGACCCTGAGCTTAGACCTAAACTTTATGTGCGCAGTACACGTTTCTGTGTGTATTTTGAGGATATCACGGGGTGCTACCAAATTGATGTTTACGTTTTATTATTAGGTAGGTATGTCATCAACAGTTTATGATTTTTACGTAAAAAACACTAGGTACACAAAGCCCTTAACCATAGACGAGTAATCCACTCAATTAGCCTATTGCAGCCCACTGCTGGACATAGGCCTCTCCGAATATTAGGAGGCCCTACTGATTCCACGCTGGCCAGACGGGTTGGTACAGGGTTTTATTTCAAGATTTTACATCTGTGTATTTTACATATGTTTAGCTCCGTTTGACTCATTTGACTCCGGGGATAAAGGCTTGATTGATTGTATGTATGTATACACAATCACATTAATACACACTCTTCTATACACGCAAATTACACGAATACATCATATACTCACACCCACATGCATATTCGCTAAGTCATGCATAATAAATTATTGTTGTCCAGTCCCCTATAACAGGCTGGCCTATATTAGGGGCTCCAGTATGTCCTACTGCCATTTTGATTTTACGCCATAGTTTTTTTTATACATTTTAGGTGACAGACAAGCATACGGCCCACCTGATGGAAAATGGTTACTGCAGCTTATGGACCTATGCAACATCAGGAGCTTCACATTCGCACTGCCGACCCATAGCTCCTGCGATTGCTGCTCTCCACTGCCCCGAATACAGGTTTGCGCGCATGGTGTAATTTTATTATGTGATATTTTCTTTGCTGTGCATGCAGTTATGGTTTACAGTTACAGGACAATGTTATAGTTATAGTAATATTTGTCATTTTTATTGACATAAAGTTATCTATAAAGTAATATTATTAAATAATATTCTACTGAAATATAAAAATAATTAGAATAAATGAACTCTTCAGCAGAGAGCCAATCTCAGTTGTATCCAATGCTTGCACTTTGGAACACAGGGTCTGCTCTTCTGCTTTTCCATTTATTAGTTAGTTTTGAGTTTTATGGGAGTAACTGCCATCTGTCTTCCCAACCATATGAGGAAACCCTACCCCAAAGCCTCATTTGGTAATCAGTGATAACTGTATTATGTTCTCTTCAATCCAGCTACTCCCACTTGTCTCAAAGAACATTTTACATAGGGAAGATCGTTGAGGCCATCTAGGAACTTGACACTGAGATTGCCAGCACACTACTGCTTATTATGGCAAACCTTTTTTCTGTGATGGCCTTCGGTCTGTGGAATGCATTGCCCGTAAACATTAGAGAGGCACAAACAAAATATTTGTATTTTAAAATAAAACATAGTAAAAATTATCTCTATATAGTATAGTCGTTAAGTCGTTAAAAACGCCCTTCCATTTACATTTTATTTATATATTTTTCTACATATCGTATTTGTATATTATGTAATGAATAGTAATTTTATGTTAAGAAATTACACTGTATACCTTTCTATTCATTTACACTACATATTTTTCATTCATCCATCCTAAGTTGCCTGAAAGAAATCAATTTTAGTGAAAAGGCCGCCCATTATGCATTTAACTGTTACTGTATCTCTGTACAATAAACTATAATAATAATGGCGTACAATAAAGAATAATCTTGCTATCTAATTATTTTAAGAGGAAGGTGAGCAAACTATGAGCAATACTATAAATTATTTCTTTTTCAGGTATCTTTGAACTTTACTAGAGTGGGTTGAATCAGTAACACCAAGTATTACACTGTATGTAGAAAAAGAAGTATGCCTGATGCATCCCTTATGATACTAAAAGGTGAGCATGTCTTAAATTTACATACACTATTAAAGACCAAGACAAGGAATTTTATTGATTTCCTGAAGATGAAAATGCTGCAGTGGATGTGTGGAGTCACGTGTATGGATCATGTGAGGAATTCTTGCATACGTGGCAGCCTGTAGCCCGATGCATCCCTTATGATACTAAAAGGTGAGCATGTCTTAAATTTACATACACTATTAAAGACCAAGACAAGGAATTTTATTGATTTCCTGGAGATGAAAATGCTGCAGTGGATGTGTGGAGTCACGTGTATGGATCATGTGAGGAATTCTCGCATACGTGGCAGCCTGTAGGTCTGTGACGTCGCAGATAAAATGTAGGAGAGACGCCTTCACTAGTGCGGTTACATCTTGCAGAAACTGCAGACTATTTTTTCATTTTTGGGGTTACCAACTTACTTAAAATTTGTTTTTGCTGTCAAAACTTTACTGCAAACTGTATTCTCTCTGTATAGTTTTAAATTTATCATAGAAAATATATAAAAAGTAATGTTTATTCAATATTCACTATTAATATTAGCACACTAAATGTTTGATATTGCAATGATTTCAGGATGTTGCAGTTGGATGTATTGCTGGTCTGGTAGACCGTTTACATGTACATGCTTTAAGAACACTCGAAGAGCTGATGATCCGCTAAACAGATCTTCATAAATTATATTCACGAATCATCGCGATCTCGTTAACTTTCAAATAAAAAAGGTAAGTGGTTATCATCAATTTTTATTGCTATCCCCATCGAAAGATTCCTCAACAGTGTGGAAAGGGAAAAATTTTCAAAAGAGAAGACCGTGGCAAACCGCTATAGGGATTTTATATGGAATTCTCTTAAGGAATTCTTTGCAGAGTAACCAACTAGGCAATTCTCTCACCGTCTTCGTTGACCAGGGTACACCGCGTGCAGGTTTCTGATCAAGCACCCAAAAATACTACCTACCCTACTTACATACCTCATGCAGTAACAAAGTTCAGTCATTTAGTATGTACTCATTTTAATAAATAAATTTCATCATAGATATCTCTAGTGTTGAAAAGGTATCTGATAACTCCCTTGAATAAAAGTGCTGTGTCTCTTGGCATTGGATTTATAAGTTGACATTTTATGGACTTCCTTTCACTTAATTTACCATGTTTCTTAGAGAGATTTGATCCTTATGATTGACACTATCGATTGATGTCATAAAAATACAGAATGTTACTTTTCTGATTTTAGTCAGTTTGATTACCGGGTGTGGCAAGTGAATTTTTAAAAATCTTTGAGTACATTTATGTTTCTTTTCAAAATAAGGGATGGCTCCTATAAGTAAAATGAGCCAACTTAATGAAGGTAGTTTCCCTCCAGAGCCCCGTTTATTTTTCCACCCTGTATAAAAATTAATGTTTTTTCGACATTCACTATTAATATTAGCACACTAAATATTTGACGTTGCATTGATTTCAGGATGTCATATTTGGACGCAAGGCGCTGGTCTGGTAGACCTTGTACATGTTCGTGTTATAAGAACACTCGAAGAGTTGATGTACCTCAAACAGATCTTCATCATCATGTCATATGGCTTTTGCTCAAGCCCTCATATGTCCACGTCCAGTTGGCGGAGCCAGTCTATTACCACAGATCTTCATAATTTACATTCAAGAATCATCAAGATCTCGTCAGCTTTCAAATAAAGAAAACTGCATTAAAAACGGTAACTACCCATTGTCATCGGGCTTTATAAACAAAATGTGTAATAATTTTAAGGAATCTGAGAAACAATATTGTACTACTTAACTTTCCTATTGCTTTAGGATGCTTCCAAATGACTGCTTGAAAATAATATTTAAAAAAATTAGGTTATTTTTCAGTAGTCTGGTTTTACTTCTTAACTAAAACCTGACTCTGAAAAATTACACTCTCAGATCTATTAAACAAGAAAATATCAATGATAGCCGGGTTGTGCAGTATTTGAATTACTTGTAATTAAAATACGTAGTTGAATACAAATGACGCCTAGGTATTTTGTAATTAGCATTTCAAATACTGCAGGCTTCAAAATACATTTTATCATTAAAATACATTATCACTAGTTTGTGCTCATCAGGACCTGTAGATAGTTTGTTTTCTTTAGCATATTTTATTCACTCTCCAACAAGAGGATGTTATTTAAAAATTCAATCGTACATTTCAAAATCTAGTATTCATGAGAGGTTTCCACTTTGATACACTTTTAGAAAATCCTCGCTTTTCCCTTTAGATACACTATCGTCTAGTATGTGCAAATATAGTTCCATTTATGTATATTTAAAAATTTAAAAATTAAGCAATATAAAATTATTAATGTAAATTCCCCGCAGATACACTTTTTAACAATGGCTGCTTTCATTCCCGTTAGATACATTTTTTGGAAACTTTATAAGCATTCCGGTTCAATGAGTCTTTGGCGCAGGTTTACCTTACGCGGTTAGGGGTCAGGAGGAAGTCGCTCCCGTAAAAGCCAAAACAAATATTGGAGCAGTAGGCGAACGGACTCCGGGCTCAAAAGTGTATAAGCTTTGGATGCAATCGGGATTGGCGCTCGGATATAGAGAGAGGAATATAAGCCGGAAGTGATGGCACAATTATTGTTTCGGCTTACTGAATCCATTGGGTTCAACTGTGAAACCATAAAAAAGAGTGCAATATAAAATCCTTATAAAAAATTGATTATGATTGTTAGAAATAATTAGAAAATTTTTGAATTGTTGAATTGAAAAATGTATCAAAAAGTGTATCTAAACGGAACAAAAGTGGGCATTTTCAAAAAGTATATCAAAAAGGAAAGTGTATATAAAGGAACAAACCGTTTGTTCATTATGTGCTAATCTCAGGCACTCATACTGAAACACTAATTGAAAAATCTTTTTGTGTTGAATAGTCCGTTTATTGAGGAAGGACAAGAAAAAGACTTATATAAATGTATCAACAGGCTACTGCTGAAGGGTCCCTTCAGCAGTAGTTCGTCCTGCTCTGCTCCCTTCAGAAGGGAGCAGAGCAGGATGTTGTTTGAAAATTAATAAATATATATCTTATCTCTTAGAAATAAAGAGCTACACGATCCATATTGTATTTGTCTCTTTCTAAATTTGTAATAATCATTTTCTAAAAGTTGTGGCTACAACGGACAGGTTCACCTGTTTTTATATGTAAACTAAACTGACACCGACCGGTGCCTACAATTACGTGGCTATTTCTCTATGTAAGCACTCTAAGCTACGACATGTACCTATGTGTGTGTGAAAGTAAAATAAGATGTTAATTTTTTTAGTTTTAGTTGCAGTATAACTCACTTATTTTAGGCATATGAATCTTGTACATAAAATTATAACTACCTATTATACCTACTTATATAAGATAAAATTGATATCATTAATTGTAAATAAATTTCAATGAAATAGGCAATATAGTAATATTATAATTATCAATGTCCATAGAAACTAAATTCAACAAATGAATTACTACCTATGTACCTTAATCATTTTGACAAGCGTTCTATTAAAAAATCAATAATTATTATCAATCCATGTACATTATAAATAATAGAATTTTATTTTATATTAGTAATAGTCATTTACTTATACTCTTAAGTTATGTGTGTATTTAGTTTGCTAGCACCTCTGCCTACCCCTTCGGGGATACAGGCGTGAGTTTATGTTATGTCATTTATACTCAAAAAATCATGCTGATTAAGAAAACATTTTTTTATACTACTTAGGTGGCCGACAAGCACACGGCCCACCTGATGGAAAGAGATTACCGCGGTCTTTGGACGTATGCAACACTAGGGGCGTCACACTCGTGCTGCTGACATTGAAGTTCTAATGCCCTTCTTGAAGAACCCCATATTATAGTCGCTTGGGAAAACCATGGCAGAAAGTTCATTCCACAGCTTGAGTGCGCGCAGGATAAAGTTCTTTTCATACCGCACAGTGCGTACCGTTTCCGGTCGCAATGTGTGAGGATAGCATTTAATCACCATATAATTTCAACTTAAATTGCGTTTTAAGCAGTTCCCTGATAATTTGGGATGTAATTGTAAATCTTAATTATCATAAATAAGCAGTTTTTGTGGTGGAAGCTAGTTTGCACATCACATGGCTGGCTCAGTCTGTATTTTTACCAGTGAAAATTCATTCAACTGAACTGGGTTCTCACATCCTTTATTTTCTATTGTAAAATCCAAACCTAACGTACAAGTTATGTTTTTACTTATTTGTTATATGAATTCAAAGCGAAAACGTCAACATTTGGGACAGGACTTGAACCCATGACCAATCCCATTCTAGAGATACTGAGAAACCTGTCCACAGTCTTGTGAACTTGTTAGCCAACAGTCACGAGTTCATGTCCCATCATGAATTTCATATTTCAAATTTTTTATTGAGAAAAATTGTATGCTATGTACTTTTAAATTTCATTATCATGTATTCTATTTTCATTGCCACATTTTGTATCTATATACGTTGGAAGAAGTTAAAATTTATTAAAAAATAATAATAAATATAAATCTACACAACGCTTAGTAAGCATAGCTTAACTAGCTTGTGTTATGGGTTCTAGAATGCGGATAAACATACTTAGATAAAATTTTTTTTGTAAATACATACATAAATGGAATATCTATTGTCATCTGGTTTTACGTGCACTAAAAAGTATTGTATAATGTCTACATACACGTCATATTTATCAGAATGTAAAGTATTGTTTGTGTAATATTTTTCTAGACAAATAAAGAGATTAATATTTATTCGGCCATTTTTATTCGCTTGCTGCAATATTTGAAAGGCATCAAATGAATAATCGATTTGGATGGACCAATAATCGATTTGTATCGATAAAATAATTAATTTAATCGATACTTGATTAGTCGATAGTCGATTATTGTAGAACCTTTCTTTAGCCCGTCTCTAGTCGGCGGAATGTAATTTTATTTAATCTGTGGTGTAAGCATATGAACGAACGAATGATTATTTACATTCAGCTCAACTCCAATGTACTAGGTGCCTTCTCTTACCTCTTATATACTCTTTGCACTCAGTCTTGACAAAAATCTATCTGACATTTTAATCTGTGATCTCATTTGACAATTTTTTGACAAGTAATACAATGACGATGCAGTAAGGGTTGCTAGACTTGGCGTGCGGACTTTCCCTAAATTTATAAATGAGGATCATTTACGTTTTTAGTTGATTATGCAGATTTATAATGATTAAAAAAACAATAAACACTGTGAAAAAATTATTTCAATCCGATCAAAAATGACGAAGATACAGCAATTTTAATGCAGTAATCCCAACAACGCTCGCCGCGGCGCCAAAATACTGTGTGACGTCACTTGTCACGATAGCGCGCGCCGCCCGCTATGGAGAGTATGAAGACTTAGGGCTCTTTTGGGTTAAGACTCCATAGCTGTTTTATTTCGTAACGTATAATTTTGAAATTTTGTACGGATTTTAAGTAATTTACAAAGCTTCTAATAATATAGTTTTTGTACTATTTACTTCAATATTTTTTTAATAAAAATAACTATATCTATACTTATAATATTATGAAACTGAAGAGTTTGTTTGAACGCGCTAATCTCAGGAACTACCGGTTCGAATTGAAAAACTCTTTTTCTGTTGAATAGTTCATTTATCGATGAAGGTTATAGGCTATATAACATCACGCTACTACAAAAGGGAGCGGAGCAGTGATCATAAATGTCAACAAATCCGGCAGACTTCCATACATCTATATAGTACGAGAAAATTAGGATTTGACACAGGAATAATTCCTAGTAGCAATTTTCTTTCGGAATTCATAGAGGGAGGTTACTGGCAGTCTAAATTTCGATTTGCGTGGTATTCGGTTCATTGCATTCTTCACCATTTTGAATTTAAGGGTGAAATTTTAGTTACTGAATAAGTCGCCTATTTTTAATTTTACACTAAAAATGGTAATTTAAAATTTGTTTAGAATTAAATTTCGAAAAGAAAAAAGATGTTTTATCACCATTATTGTGTAAAATTAAAAATAGACGACTTATTCAGTAACCAAATATGTTATCTCAGTTATCTGTGACCATACTAGCTGTTGACCGCAGTTAAAGCCGGCTACTCACACACCTGCCGCAGGGGCAATCTAGGGTGAAAGAGTGCCGTGTGTGTAGGGCGATTGGGGCAATTTCTTAGTTATTTGGTTATTAACTGCCTCACAGAGTGCACGCGTGTCAATCAATATGGGGGCCAACAACAAACGTGAAGTTTGGACGCCAGTTAAAGATATTTATAAAAGTATTCGGGTAAATGATATACAGAAACTATGAGATATAGCGACTTCTGTTCTGAGGAACCATGGCTTCGATTTTAAATGAAATAATAATGACATTCAAATTTTTCTTCAAACTCTCATACATAACCGGGAATCGAACCTGGTCGAAGTGTCTGTAAACAAATTCTGTAAGTTTTTTCGTCGTTATTGTTGATGGTGCGAATCATTAGTCACAGTGTACAGCACATACTTAATACATTTTTTTTAGAATTTATCCCAGAATGTGAGTTTCAAAAGGTCAGAGTTTCAAAACGTCTGTTTTTCATATCGTCAGTGTTTCAAAAGGTCAGGAGTTTCAAAATGCTATGTACAATTAATACACATAAATGTTAAAACGACTGATTACCATTAAACAATATCATCTTAACTGATCCGGAAGGTGAATACAACCTCATATTTACTATTCTCCAGAAGGTGTATACAACCGACCCACAAAAGACAAAGGTCAAGGTCTCAAGGTCAAGGTGTATATTTTGTATACATCTTGACCTTGACCTTTGTCCTTATTTTTGACTTGACCTTATTTTTCCGTATAAAAAGGGCGTCATATTACAAAATTAATCGTTCGTCGGCACTTCTACCTCCTAATATGATTCCAGAGGGGTATTTGTCAATTTGCGATGAAGTTGAAGATTCGGACTGTGAGCTTATTTCAAAATTTAACGTAAGTATATTTTACAAAACAATGGATGGCGAAAATTAACAGACAGTTATTTAGTTGCTATGGAGAAAAATATCGGACTACAAATTCAATGAGCAGTTTTCCAGTAGGTATTTATAGGGTTCCCAAAGACGCGCTAGATGGCGCAGCCGGCACTTTTGGTAAGAAGAGTGTGGTGTTACATCTAGTGTTCCCTAAGAATTAAGCTTTTTATTATATTTTATCTATTATTATATGGCTAAATTAAATTAAACTTTGGCTACATCGCAAATTCATGAAAAAATACTACAAACAAACCACAGAGTACATTAAAATTACCAAAAGCTATGCTAGCGCCATCTCCTGATGACTTAAAAACCAACTGATTATTATACCTAAGGTAACTGTACCAATGCTCGACACTGTACCAATGCTAGACACTTTCGAACAAAACCCAGTATTTTGAGAAAATTATCCATTTGTTTTATAAGACTATTGACTTAAAAGATGCCTTATGGTATCTATAAGATATGTTCAAATATTCGCAACACCATCCGAAGTAAATTTAGAAAGACTGTTGACAGCAAATAATGTGACTCCGTGAACACGGTCGTGTTATTTCTTAAGATTTTTGCCAAGGGTACTGATTTTTATAGGTGTGATTTTTTTGTTTATAAGTTATGATTATTACTAATTTTAGTATAAACGTTATAAATATTGAAGTTATTGACATACTTGGACCATTGGGACAATGATGTCTAGCATTGGTGTTTTCGACCAAGTGCATAATAATTTAATTTAAAGTAAAAGTATGATAGATTTTAAAGATTTTATGGGCAAAAGTTAATGTCTAATTGTTGCTGTAACAGTTAAAAAAGAATGTAACGACCATGCTGTAATTAATTTGTTAAATTTTTTAGATTGAAATTTTATTTTTCCTTAAAGTGTCGAGCATTGGTACAGTTACCTTACTGGAAAACTGCTCATTGAAGGTTGGCACCCCACCGTATTAAGGTAACTGTACCAATGCTCGACACTTTAAGGAAAAATAAAATTACAATCTAAAAAATTTAACAAATTAATTACAGCATGGTCGTTACATTCTTTTTTAACTGTTACAGCAACAATTAGACATTAACTTTTGCCCATAAAATCTTTAAAATCTATCATACTTTTACTTTAAATTAAATTATTATGCACTTGGTCGAAAACACCAATGCTAGACATCATTGTCCCAATGGTCCAAGTATGTCAATAACTTCAATATTTATAACGTTTATACTAAAATTAGTAATAATCATAACTTATAAACAAAAAAATCACACCTATAAAAATCAGTACCCTTGGCAAAATTCTTAAGAAATAACACGACCGTGTTCACGGAGTCACATTATTTGCTGTCAACAGTCTTTCTAAATTTACTTCGGATGGTGTTGCGAATATTTGAACATATCTTATAGATACCATTAGGCATCTTTTAAGTCAATAGTCTTATAAAACAAATGGATAATTTTCTCAAAATACTGGGTTTTGTTCGAAAGTGTCTAGCATTGGTACAGTGTCGAGCATTGGTACAGTTACCTTAATACGAAAATTTCAAAAGTGTTCTCTATTTTATTTTTTACAAGTTTTAAAAAAAGAAGCCTATTACCAAGATATACGAATCAAACAAGGAGCCTTGCATTATAATTTTAAAAAAAAAATCACTAAGGAAATACGGAAAGAAAATCGAATTTGCAATATTAAGTATACTTAAGCGATCTTCTTAATAATATTATTTCGCAATGTGAATGCTTGATTTTATTAGCTGATGTCTGAAATACATGGCACTTATTTTTTATGTAGTAAGTAAGTAGTCATTTTATGCTTTGTGTTAATTTCCTTAATAAAATATAGGTACAGTTTGTAATTAAGTTGATAATAAAAATTGTGTTTGACTGTACATTGGCTAAAATTGTAACTGATATTTCAAATTGAAGACCTTTTGGAACTCTGACGATATGAAAAACAGACGTTTTGAAACTCTGACATTCTGGGATAAATTCATATATTACTACTTTGGACGCAGACAAGCACATGGCCCTCCTGGTGGTAAGTGGTTACCGTGGCCTATGGGCTTGCACTCGCCCACCAGGGCAGTCACGCTCGCGCTGCCGACCCTGTTAGAACAGAGAGATTCTGTGCCGTCAGCGCAAAAGATAAGTAGGACAAAGCCTTTGGTTCTCCCACTGACAGCACAAAACCTCTCCAGTGAGCTCTGGCTACCCTACTCACCGTCGCGTCGGAAACGCAACACGAGTTTATTAAGCCGCGGTCTTGTGCGCGTTTTCCAAGAAAAACGCGCACAAGAGTAGGAAAGTAAAATATTACAGTGGATTGTGACTTCTCGTGTTGGTTTCAAATCTCCGTAGAAGCCTTTAGTAAAGTTTCCACCACTTTACTGAGGCAGCCATCATCATCATCATCAACTCACCATCATCATCATCATCCATCTATCCATCCATACACCCATCCAAATAAGATTATTATAAACTACTTGATAATGGCTAAATGCTAAGCAAGAAGCCAAAAAAAAAGCGTTGCGGCCACCGCGCGGTTAGCACGTCACAGCTCGTGAGTTCGCCATGGATCGTTTCGACACTGAACTATTTATTGATGAATTGGAGAAGAGACCTGCAATATGGGATGACTAAGATATTTTTTTTTTTCTTTTTTTTTATGCTTTAAAATTATCTCAAATGACTAAGATATTATTATTGACATTCTCAAATAGTCAATTATTTTTTATCGTAGGTACATTTTTTAATTAGTATATAACGTTACGAACTGACCATCACTTAATATTGTATGCACCCAAAATACTGCCTTTTTCTTTTCTTTTTTTTTAGGAGCAACCACAGTAAACACTTCTTCGTCGACCTCCATTTTCAAACTGACGTTATCCCCGTACGAAAATCGCATAATAACCGCCGGGTCTGAATAGCATCGCAATTTTGCGGTTTCAAACCGCGCGGTTCTCGCAAGTCTGAACTAGCGCTTAAGTGGGTGTGGCGTTTCTAAAACAATGTGCGATGTAGGGTAGGTACCTACAAAACAAACTACAATATTTAAAAAAAATGTTAATGAACTCGCTATACCGTCCACATACCCACATAAAAAAGAGGGTCACATAAATAATAAATAATTATAATATATGGGGGTAACAAATAACAAATCTGAAGTTCTAGTCGCCTAGTCAAGTTATAAAAAGCAAAATTATTACAGTCGTAGTTTCTGTCACCCAAACATTATAAATAGTTGCTCGTAAAACTACACACAAAGCACTATCCAAGAATGGCTCATATCCCAAGTTTGTTACAGTTGAGTGCAGAAATAGTAGCAAAACATGCAAGAAAAAACAGAAAACTCCGTAAACTTTTGAAAAATATTCAGTTTCCGCCAATTCATATATCTTATGTAAAGAAGAAAAGATACAAGGCCCAAGATTTTTCAAACTTTATCAAAGTGGAAAGGAGCGGTACAAGAATTATACCTTCTACGCCAAAAATGGGTAGAAATCATGAGTTTAAGATAACAGTGGGCAGTGAGAATGCTATGTATATATCAACGATTGCCGACCTGGGCATCCATATGCTCAAATTAGATTTCCCAAGGGGTGAATATGTTTTGACCCCATACACCCGTGGATATTTGCTAAAAATGAGGGATTATTCACCAACAATTCAACATACTACACATGTGTTCACCTCACGTAAAGGTTACAAAGGACTTGCTGGAACATACTGGGATGGATATACGAAGCATGTCCAGCATATGCGAATATTTAATCACTTTATTAGTGAATATGTACGTTCAGATTATTGGGATTCTGCCATAGACTATCCATTTCGTGTAGTGATTGATGGCCTAGACGATCATAATAATTTACCTGTACTATTTTATTTAACACAAAATATTAATGATGATGAACTAAGTAAAATTTCATTGACATGTCCCGGTGAAACACGTACCTGCGGTAACGTTAGAGTGATTTGGTATGTGCGGCACTCAGAAAAAGGTCCAATAGGAATTGCTGTGAAACAGAAATATTTTTATGATATGATGGGTGACCAAACAGGCATATGTTTATTTGTTTCAAATGGATTTAGGGCTATAGGAAATTTTGATTATGACCTCGCTTTTAATTGGCATGATATATTTAACGAAGACGGATATAATACCCGTCCTACTTATCAGTGTGAATATGAAGAGTGTTCTTGTGATACTATGCGCATCAGAAGGTAAAATAAGGATGCAAGTCTCACTATGAAAAGTAGACACACGTTCTTCTTATTAATGAGGAAACCTATCAAAAAGAACCTCTTAGATGTTTTTTAATTTGTAGAATCTAATTATGTAATTCAATGTAATACCTACCAATTTTTTGCATACCTAATTTTAATGATCTAATTTGTAAGATTTTATTTGCATGCATAAAGGTGAAACGTGGTGGATTCTAAAATATTTGTAACACCTCAACGGTTCTGTAACCACTACCACTACCCATGTTTGCAACTAAGACTGCTTAATTAATTTTAATAATGAAGAATCTGTAGATATTCAGGACTTGAATACTAATTTCATCTTATAAGCACTTCAACTGAAGTGTAGGTACCTAGCTATGACGCGTATTGATCTTACACAATACCAGAGCTTAAACAATATTTTATTGTATTATTTTCAGTTGTCAACTGTAAGTAGTGATCAGTTTTACTCACTCGCTGATTCAAAAAGCTAATTGCGAGTTAAATGTAACAAGCAAATAAAATACAACATATTTATATATTTTTACTTAAATTCAAATCGGAAAAGTTAACATCCAGGACGGGACGTGAACTCGTGACCCAGTGCGTTTATTGGGTCAAAAGTCCGACCAACTGAGTTGGACCAGCCCGATAGTCGAAATTCTCGACCACATTACCTACTTACTTAAGTCTTAGGACGACGTGGAATGTCCCATCCGGGTTGTTAACTTTTTCCGCTTTTAATTTATAGGAAAAGTTAGCCTACGTACTAATTACTTCACTATTTCAAGTATATATTTATGTTTGAGTCTGAACCTTTGTTCCCGTTGTGTCACACCATTTTGTGTAACACTGTTACCCATTGGTAAAAAAATTACCGATTAGTAACACTGTTACTCAATGCCACATTTTTTTTCCCTTTGAGTGACACCACTCAAAAAACAAAAACTTAAATGGGCTAAGATATTTCGACGGAGCCCCGCTCCGCGGGGCTCCTATTTCTGGGTGGTTTAAAAATAAATAACCACGAAGGCTAAGGCGGGAGCTTCGCTTCGCTTCGCTCCCGTCTTAGCATTCTAACCTAACCTATCCAAGTTGGGGTACTCTGAGTCGGGGTGTTAACTATAATGAACAAATTGGACCAATTGCGAGTTTTGTTTAGTAACACTGTTACTCAAAGTGAAAAAAAAATGTGGCATTGAGTAACAGTGTTACTAATCGGTAATTTTTTTACCAATGGGTAACAGTGTTACACAAAATGGTGTGACACAACGGGAACAAGGCGTCTGAATATAGATTGAACAAATACACCACTTACAATAACTAATCAGTCATTTCATTTCCTAACTATTTTTATTGTGTCCCAACATTTCAGCCTCCTCCATACATTCCTGTCAGATGAAATTTTATTTCCTCACTAGGAGTTGGGGGAGGGTGGGGGGGGGGGGGTTATGCCCCCAGCAAGAAGTTTACGAATTATTTTTATCAAATATGCACAGTGCGGCATGTGTTAATAACTTATCAATCACAGTGATTCTCGACTTTATAAAATTATTGTGCTTTATTTTTTGCCTGTTATTTTTTTCTAATCTTTGCTTCCATCTTAGATCACCTATAGCATTGCATTGTTATAACAAACCTAGAAGTTACCTGCACATATTGATAACACACTTGTACTTTTCCACGATAATTACATATTATTGAACCTAACCGGTTTCGCCTTACGGCATTCTCAATCTCTCTCAATCAAAATACGGCGATCAAAATGTAAACCTTTGAAATTCTCAACACACTAAAGCTTTGAGAATACCGAAGGCAAAACCGGTTAGGTTTTAACCTTAAAGGTTGATTTAGATAGACCAAACGGACATAGAGCCAGAAATAGAACAAGAGCATTCTTTCTTAATACTTTAGTGTAAATGAAACCTTATTTTCAGCGTTTACATAAGAAATAACAACGAACGAATGTTCCGCCACAGGCCACAGTTTACACTAAAGGAATTTGAGTTCAGGCGCGGATCCACTAGGGTGGGCAATATGGGCATGCCCACCACCTTAATAGACCTGTGACGTCACTTTTTTATGGTTTATTGAAAAAAAAAAAAACAAAATGAATCATGAATCACGCTTGATTTGGAACACAGTATAGTGCAATAGACGATTATACCAGCATTTTGTTCACACTGTTACAATATCAGAAATTACACACTATTATTGCGGCTTTTTTGTAAACCTTTTTAAGGAGCACACACAGGTCTGAGGTGTACATTCAATCAATCAATCAGTTAGTATATTGCAGTCCACTGCTTCTCCGAAAATGCGCCACGTCTGCCGATCCTCCGTCTTCCGCATCCAGTCCATCCAGCACCGTAGCTCATAGCAGGCAGTTCGCACTGGTTGAAAACCTTTGAGGCATTGTGGTAGGGGGGAGGAGAAGACCCGACGTAGTTTGCCAAATGCTGCCCACCCCAGTTGGATCTGGCTATTTCTTTCTCGAAGTTGTTTTTACCGAGCTGGATAACCTGCCCCAGGAGATGTATTTTTGAACAACTCTGAGCGTCACCCCTTCGATGGAAATCGACTCGATACAACATGTTTGTTGAACATAATCATGGTGTTGTCCAAGTTTACACCCAGGCCAACTTGTCGAGAAGCTCCATTAAAGCTGTGCAGCATTTCGCCCAGTTGTTCCAGTGACTAAGCAACTATGACGAAGTCGTCGTCGAACCGAAGATGCGAGATGTACTCACCGTGGATGTTGGTACCCCGCCAAAGTCCAATCCAGAGTCTTGAAGACGTCCTCCAATGCGTTGGTGAATAGTTTGGGAGATATAACATCACCCTATCTCACTCCACGCTGGAGACTAATGGGTTTCGTCTTCTGGTGTTGGAGCAGGAAGGACATTGTGGCAGTGTCATACAAACATCTCAGCATCTCGATGTATCGCCAATCTACACGACACTGCTGCAGGGCATCCAGCACTGCCCAGGTTTCGATAGAGTCGAAGGCTTTTTCGTTGTCCACAAACGCCATACACAGCGGCTGATTGTACTCCTGCAACTTTTCTACAATCTGCCGAACAGTATAGATGTGGTCCACGGTACTATAGCCTTTTCGAAACCCGGCTTGCTCAGGTGGCTGGAACTCGTCGAGCTTATCCGCGAGGTGATTTGTGACGACTCTTGAGAACAACTTGTAGACATGGCTCAGGAGCGAGAGAGTCTTATCACCTTTTTTGAAGAACAGTACCACCGCACTCCCGCTCTGTGCCCTAGGTGTTAGCTCTTGCCGGATAATGAAATAAAAGAGACTCGCTAGCTCTTTCAGGATTGGAGCGCCACCTGTTTAGAGCACCTCAGTAGTAATTTCCATCATCACCAGGGCATCTGTTGGTCTTCAGTTGCCTGAGAGCCGCCTCTACCTCGCACTACTCGACATTTGGTATCTCCTCGGTGTGTGGGGCTCTGTGGTCTTCGTCGCTGTGTCCCGTCGGTTTACTCATCCGTGCTGCATATAGCTCAGTTGTAAGTTTCGTCAGATGGGGCCTTCCCAACTGCTGAGCGAACACTTTTGACCCCCTATATCGCTCGATTGCCTCCTGGATGGAGCGAGTGTTGGAGCGTTTAAGGTCGCGTCGTATCGGCTTTTTGATTTATTGGTTTAAGGCTCTCCCATCTGACGAAGACGACTGTGTGTATGGTTGTTCAGTGTTCACGCCTCTTCCTCATAAGTTCGAGCTTGGACTCTTGCTGTTTGCGTTTTCCGGGAAACAACTTTCGAGACACTTCCTGCAATATTTTGACCACTATGTCGGCCTTCTCGTCAATGTCGCTAGTTTCCAGCATTGCGAAACGATTTTGAAGTTCCAATTGGAACTTTTCGGACCATAGAGCTACTTGGAGCAGCGTAGGTCGGTTGACCTTATCATTCAGAATCTTTCAGCCTTGATGTTGATATTTAGAGAGCATCGGATAAGTCAGTGATCGCTTCCAGTTTGAAACTTGTTGATCACAAAGACATCTCTAAATAATTATGTGCTTACTGTCCGTTATGAAAAAGTCTATCTTGTTCTTTATCGCAGAGTCCCGGCTTTGCCAAGTCCACTTCCTGTTGGGGTTTTTCTTAAAGGAACTATTAATGAAAAAGAGGCCCTGTGCCCCTGACTCGAGGAAGCTGGCTTCGGGTACATTTGCCCCTGCGATTTCTGCACCCTACTCCATAAGGTTCGATTTTCGTCTCGCCGCGATCAATTCTACAGGTCAATGTGAGACCAACTCCGCCAAAGCCCCCCCCCCCCCCCCCCCCCCCCCCTCCGGGCGTATTTAACATGCTTGACATGAGTTCGCACTTTTCACACATTTTCGGGTACCTGTGCCCACAACCTAGTTCCGAGCCTGGATCCGCGCCTGTTTGAGTTAGGGAATAGAATGAGCATTCGCTCGTTTGGTTTAAATCAACCTTTACCCCGCGTTTACACGCTGCCCATCGCATTGCTCATCGTGTTGCCGGAAGTATTCCCACGAATAATGCCCTAGCATTCACACGTACGCATCATCGTGTTGGTCCGCATTACAGTATTCGCCCTGCAACGGAGACGGACGTAAACGTATGGAGAACAACGCTGTAGCAGTGTACGCATTATGCTTTTACAGCATAGCGAATTGATTAAATAGATTAATAATAAAAACTATCACTTTCAACTACCTATACACTGTCCGTAGATGGATATATTTTTAAATGTAAATATTCGAGGAGCAATAACGAAAGCCGTGTTTACTGATTAGCGCCATCTAGCGGTCTCGTATAGTTCATCGCGCTAGTATTGCCAAGCCGACATTCGCAGCAACATACGCGGCAGTACTCGCGCCATGACGAATATACCATTCACACCACGTCTCTGCCCACTTCTCTCGCTCTGCCGCGAGTATGTAAACGCAGCATTAGAGGAAGATGTTCGTCTGTTTTCCTCAGTTTTTTTAATGGAATAGTTTTGTTTGGTTGCAAAGACCTTTGAGCCATGTCTTCATTTGATATTTTATTATCTGATTTGATGGTGTTGGATGACGATGAGGATGATGATAATGAGTTGATGATGATGATGATGATTGCTGCCTTAGTAAAGTAGTGGAAACTTTACTAAAGGCTTCTTACGGAGATTTGAAACCAACACGAGAAGTCACAATTCACTTTCCTACACTTGTGCGCGTTTTCTAAGAGCGGCCTTTACACGCACATTCAATCGCGCGTTCTTAGGAGCGTACAGGATTGCGCGCGGGAAAGCCTGCACGCTCATTCGCGCGCGATTATCTTTGTAAGTTTTGTTTACGCTACCCGTTCTTTCGCGCGCGATTGCTCGCGTTTGTTTTCCTCAGCGGAATGAGCGGCTGTGTAAAGGCTAATCGCGCGGGATAGATCGCGTGAAACTGGCGCGTGTTGGAGTGTGTGCAATTCACACAGTTTTACCGAAGAACGCGGGTGTTGAGGTGAAAAATGGATAGAAGATATCGCGTGGCGCAAGTTATCATGTTCACTGGTTTCTTAAGTTCCTTTCGGAACGAGCCCCTTAAACTTTGTAATTTCTTAACCACAAAATCACGATTGGCGTGTAGAAAACCATTTTCTTTACAATAGTCAATAATTTTTTTATAGGCTTCGTCTTTAAGATTTTTGTTTTTATATTCTTCGGACTTGATTTTCCAGAGGCAAGGAAAAGACTTGTACAATGTAACATACTTAGATACTTTTTTTTTTGTAAATACATACATATTATACATAGAAACACTCAGACCAATGCAAATATTTATATTCATGCATACAAATATTGGCACTGAGCGGGGGGTAGAACTAGAGCTAGCGGTGCGAAGGCTCAGCGCCAAGAACACCGCCCCGGGACCCGACGGCATTCCAGGCCGCGCGTGGGTCCTAGCTCTAGGGGAAGACGCTCTCGAGCCTCGACTCAGAGGGTTGCTCAGCGCATGTTTGGAGCGGGGCCAGTTTCCGAAGACGTGGAAGACGGGGAAACTGGTCCTCATCCGGAAGGAGGGGTGCCCGGTGGACTCACCGTCCGGCTACCGGCCCATAGTGTTGCTCGATGAGGTGGGCAAGCTCTTTGAAAGAGTTATCACGAAGCGCCTCGTCGAGCACCTCTCTAGAGAAGGGCCGGATCTGGCGGATGCCCAATATGGCTTCCGGCGAGGGCGTTCCACCGTGGATGCAATCATGCGCGTAAGGACTCTGGCGGAGGATGCGGTCGCTCGGGGCGAGGTGATGTTGGCGGTGTCCTTAGACATCTCCAACGCGTTCAACACCTTGCCCTGGAGTTGCATTATGGAGGCGCTCGTGTACCACGATGTGCCTCTCTACCTCCGCCGCATAGTCGGGGCGTACCTGACGGAGAGAGCTGTCATCTACCCAGGTGCGACCGGTGTCGGTCGGAGAGAGATGTCGTGCGGTGTTCCGCAGGGATCGGTCCTGGGGCCGCTCCTGTGGAACATCGGATACGACTGGGTGCTTCGCAGTGAACTCGTGGATGGTGCCGCCGTGACGTGTTACGCGGACGACACGCTAGTGACGGCGAGCGGGGCTACACACCGCGAAGCAACCCTGAAGGCCACGACCGCGGTTGCCCAAGTCGTGGAACGGATCCGGCGGCTGGGTCTCGAGGTGGCTCCGCAGAAAACCAAGGCCATGTTCTTTCATGGACCTCGACGCGGGCCACCGGCGGGATCCAGCATCACAGTGGGAGGCACTCTCATCGACATCAAGCCCCAGATGAAATATCTGGGGCTCGTGCTCGACGGTCGATGGGACTTCGGGGAGCATTTCCGAAGTCTGGTCCCCAAATTGGTGCTCACAGCTAACGCTCTGAAGCGTCTGCTGCCCAATTTGAGGGGCCCGGAGGACTCCTGCAGGAGACTCTACGCGGGTATCGTGCGGTCCATGGCTCTATATGGGTGCCCCATATGGGCGGACAACCTACGAGCCAAGAACGTGGACCTGCTGCGTAAACCGCAGCGGATAGTGGCCATCAGGGCCATCAGGGGGTACCGCACGATATCCTTTGAAGCAGCGAGTCTCCTTGCCGGATCGCTACCGTGGATCCTGGAAGCGAGATCCCTTTCGGCGCTATACCGCTTCCGAAAGGCGGCGCGGGAGCGGGGACACGATCCTGAGCCTGAAGAAATTCGGGCCGTGAGATCCCAGCACCACAGGGACATGGTGGCAGAGTGGGAGCTACAACTTGGGCAACCACGCGCGGGGCGCGCCGTAGTAGCGGCGGTAAGACCCATCATGGGGGAGTGGCTAGAGAGGCCACACGGTGGCCTCTCGTTCTGGCTGACGCAGATTATCACCGAGCATGGATGCTTCGGGCGGTATCTGCATCGGACCGCGAAGAAAGAGCCAACGTCCGAGTGCCATCACTGCGACGCGAGCGAGGATTCGGCGCTGCACACGCTCACCGAGTGTCCGGCGTGGGAGACGCCGAGACGGGAGCTGGTGGCGACCCTGGGGGTGAGAGCTCTCACGCTCGCCACTTTGCTCGCAGCGATGGTTCGCTGCGCGGATGCGTGGGCCGCCGGCGCCTCCTTCTGCGAGCAGGTAATGCTCGTGAAGGAGGCGGCGGAGCGGGAGCGAAGGAGAATCGCAGATCTTGCGGCCCGCGAGGAGCGAAGGAGAATCGCAAACCGCGTGGCCCGCGAAGAGCGGCGGCAACTCGGGCGTCGGAGGTCGCAGAATGACCTCCGTCCCCCATGAGCGCGGGCCTGGGGGTGACGGGTGGAGCCGCCTGTCACCCTAGCAGAAGCAGGCCGCGGCGGCAGCACGCATTGCGTGCTTCCCCACACCCGGGGGCGAGTCGGGAACTCTGTGGTCCCCATACCGGAAGAGGGCCAGATCGAGAGATATGGTCCTGGGTCGGCCGGGGTGCGAGGGATATGGCTACGACAATCTCACCTCCGGCAACTGACGGCCCACAGACGGCGTGCGTTTTAGTCGGTTCGAGTCCGACATAACCTCCTCCTCCGGTTCCGGCGGGGGAGGTATCCGTGGGGATTTTTCGCACGATAAAAAAAAAAAAAAAAAAAAAAAAGGCACTGAGCGGGGATCGAACCCGCGCCTCCTGCGTAGCAGCCGCGTTCACTACCGCTACGCCACAGAGGCAGTTCTTTACTCCATGTACGTATGTCCGCCATCTTAATCGTGCGCGAAAGAATTTTATGTATAAAGGCAACCTGAGGAGACGCGATTGCGCGCACGATTGTTAAGCGTGGCGCGAGCTCTTTCCCTTGCCCTTCCACATCCTTTATACGCGCGCTCTTTCGCGCACGATTGCTGTTTCACGCGCGATTGAATGTGCGTGTAAAGGCCGCTATTATCACCCGTATTCACAAACGATACTGTGAGGTCTCATAGTGTGCTCGAGCGCATAGGGCTGGTAAAATTAATTCACAAACATCACGGAGCACTGGAGCAGTATCTAACGCAGTGCGTTCCCTCAACGAAGTATTACGTAAGTGTTATCAATGAATAAAAAGGCTTGCCAAAACGAACGCACTGAGAATTTGTCGTTCTTTGCACAGTTTTGGTAGTACGCATAGCGAAGTATTGTTTGTGAATACGGGTGTATGTCTAAAATGCCACCATTTTTACACATAAAAACTCGAACTCACACTAATTTCGGAAAATAAAATAATACCGCTGTGCGTCCGTCTTCGTGTTGCCGCCAAAACTCGTTTTCCTCAGCCACCACAAACCAGTGTTGCCAACTCCTAGAAATATTTACCCCTGAAGCTAAAAAAATCCAAAAATCACCTTCGGGGCCCGAAGCCAACTTCCACCTCAAACCAGAACAACGGCTTGTTAACGGACGAAGATCTGGCGCAGGCTTTCCTGCTGGGGTTGGGAGGTCATAATGAGAGTCGCTCTCATAAAAGCTGAAATAACAATTCCAAAGGGATGGATGAAGAGTTAGCAAACTGCAGTGAGTTCAGTCTCGGCAGTCCGATGCAACTGGGGACAACGCTAGCATGATGATGACACGCAGCAAACAGCAAAATATTCTTAGCAAAATATTTATTACGTATTGAAAAGTATGGATTCGGTTCAGTAAGCAAACAATATAAAAGAACAGACACCTCAGATGAACAATGTGAAAGTGAAAGTTGATAACCGAATTTAGAGTCAATAACCGAAATCTTAGAATAAGTAGGTAGTTACCTACTTAATTATTAGAATGCCACGTTTAGAAAGACCTTTATTTTTGTCGAGCGATAGTCCACAGGGATACCATCCTCGCCGGCCACCGAAAGTGGTTATGTCGGACCCGTACCGACCGCACGACGGTTTAGGTTAAGAATGTTCAATTTCCAAAATTGCCAGAAGGTTCAAACCGTCCATATCACAAAATTTCCAAATCCCAGTGTCCAATGAGGATGAATCACATAATGGAATATTGTATTTTTAATCAGTATACCAGGTGCGCTATACCTTTCTGAGTATCCTATTTTTTAAATAATCAAAATCCGTCAAGAAATGACAAAGCTATTAGGGATTTCTTAACGAGTACTTAAAAACGCCCGCTTACACTGCGATTTAGACGATGACGTCATCTGTTATGAACGCGTCCCGACTAGCGCAGTTTCCAGTCAGTCAGTACAAATTCTTTCGTGGATCGACTAGTAGTGCTTGCGTTTTATTGGTTTTTCTTAGTACTTTATTTGTGTTTTAAGTTCTTTGGTGATTATTCAAATACAGTTTGTTTTTAAAATACTTTATAATATACGTAGTTCGTCCTAACGCTTGTACTTATTTACCTACCTTATGATGTTCTGTCGAAAGTTGTACCTACTGTGTTGTTAAGCGAGTAATAAACCACGTTAGAAATGACGTGAAATAACTGAAGCTAGTATAATACAGGTTCAGAAAAGGAAAAGGTATTAAGTTTTATAATAAAATGAAGTACTTAAGTAGGTATTGCCGTCATGACCACTTCAAAATTATTTAGGGGACTTATTCGTAGTGGTGCAAGTCTGTAACTTTTAAAAATGATAGAATAGGTAGGTATATAGTATACGCCTGCAGGATAATCTCTAGACTAAATTTTGTTATCATGCATAGACATAGGTAGGTACGCAATATAGGTATTTAAACTTTCATGGCCTTTCACAAGAGACTGGTGCCGAAACGTGGCCACTGACGGTGGGGTTAGTCCGTGACCTAAAAGTCACGCAGCGGGCTATGGAGCGAGCTATGCTTGGAGTTTCTTTGAACGTAACGAGGTTATCCGACAAAGAACCAAAGTTACCGACATAGCTCGCAGAATAAGCAAGCTGAAGTGGCAGTGGGCTGGCCACATCTGCCGAAGTATTGATGGCCGTTGGAGCAAACGAGTCCTAGAGTGGAGACCGCGCGTAGGAAAACGGAGGGTAGGACATCCCCTAGCCAGATGGACCGACGACCTGCGAAAGGTGGCTGGGACGGACTGGATGCGGAAGGCGGAGGATCGGCAAACGTGGCGCACATTGGGGGAGGCCTATGTCCAGCAGTGGACTGCAATAGGCTAATTGATTGATTGATTGCGTTTGAATAGCAATTTTAATTTACATTAAATGCACAATATATTGAACGTATTTAATTGGATAAGGAATGATAGTGTATTGTTAAAAACAGCTTCGATAATGACACATTATTATTTTGTAATTTTTAAAAGATAAAAATGATTGCTGTGGGTTTTTCTTAGGAGATAGACATAATATGCTATCGCGGACTTTTATGTAGACCTTTTTAAGTTATATATTTCTGCAGTACATTATCTTATTCTATCATCAATAGTATTCGCAGCGCACGCGATGTAAGAAATATTTTAAGTATTTTTTTTACATCTTGGATTTCATTATTGAAGTTTTAGTAAGGATTCCGAATTTGTTTGAAAATAAAGTCTATGTTAGTCAGTGATAATGCAGCTTTCTAATGGTAAAAGAATTTTCGAAATCGGTCTAGTAGTTTTTGAGTTTAATCGAATACAAAAATACAAATCTTCCCTCTTCATTAATATGTTAACATAGATGTATGGAAGTCTGCCGGATTTGTTGACATTTATGAACACTGCTCCGCTCCCTTTTGTAGTAGCGTGATGTTATATAGCCTATAACCTTCATCGATAAATGAACTATTCAACAGAAAAAGAGCTTTTCAGCTTTTTAAGAAAACCGATGGTTCCTGAGATTAGCGCGTTCAAACAAACAAACTCTTCAGTTTCATAATATTATAAGTAGGTAGGTTACTTTTATTAAAAAAAATATTGAAGTAAATAGCACAAAAACTATATTCTTAGAAGCTTTGTAAATTACTTAAAATCCGTACAAAATTTCAAAATTATACGTTACGAAATAAAACAGCTATGGAGTCTTAACCCAAAAGAGCCCTAAGTCTTCATACTCTCCATAGCGGCGGCGCGCGCTGTCATAACAGATGACGTCACACAGTATTTTGGCGCGGCGGCGAGCGTTTTTGAGATTACTGCATTAAAATTGCTGTATCTTCGTCATTTTTGATCGGATTGAAATAATTTTTTCACAGTGTTTATTGTTTTTTTAATCATTATAAATCTGCATACTCAGCTAAAAACGTGAATGATCCTCATTGCCAAAAAGTTCAAGTCCATTTGGATCAGGCGCGGATCCAGGCTCGGAACTAGGTTGTGGGCACAGGTACCCGAAAATGTGTGAAAAGTGCGAACTCATGTCAAGCATGTTAAATACGCCCGGAGGGGGGGGGGGGGGGGGGGGGCTTTGGCGGAGTTGGTCTCACATTGACCTGTAGAATTGATCGCGGCGAGACGAAAATCGAACCTTATGGAGTAGGGTGCAGAAATCGCAGGGGCAAATGTACCCGAAGCCAGCTTCCTCGAGTCAGGGGCACAGGGCCTCTTTTTCATTAATAGTTCCTTTAAGAAAAACCCCAACAGGAAGTGGACTTGGCAAAGCCGGGACTCTGCGATAAAGAACAAGATAGACTTTTTCATAACGGACAGTAAGCACATAATTATTTAGAGATGTCTTTGTGATCAACAAGTTTCAAACTGGAAGCGATCACTGACTTATCCGATGCTCTCTAAATATCAACATCAAGGCTGAAAGATTCTGAATGATAAGGTCAACCGACCTACGCTGCTCCAAGTAGCTCTATGGTCCGAAAAGTTCCAATTGGAACTTCAAAATCGTTTCGCAATGCTGGAAACTAGCGACATTGACGAGAAGGCCGACATAGTGGTCAAAATATTGCAGGAAGTGTCTCGAAAGTTGTTTCCCGGAAAACGCAAACAGCAAGAGTCCAAGCTCGAACTTATGAGGAAGAGGCGTGAACACTGAACAACCATACACACAGTCGTCTTCGTCAGATGGGAGAGCCTTAAACCAATAAATCAAAAAGCCGATACGACGCGACCTTAAACGCTCCAACACTCGCTCCATCCAGGAGGCAATCGAGCGATATAGGGGGTCAAAAGTGTTCGCTCAGCAGTTGGGAAGGCCCCATCTGACGAAACTTACAACTGAGCTATATGCAGCACGGATGAGTAAACCGACGGGACACAGCGACGAAGACCACAGAGCCCCACACACCGAGGAGATACCAAATGTCGAGTAGTGCGAGGTAGAGGCGGCTCTCAGGCAACTGAAGACCAACAGATGCCCTGGTGATGATGGAAATTACTACTGAGGTGCTCTAAACAGGTGGCGCTCCAATCCTGAAAGAGCTAGCGAGTCTCTTTTATTTCATTATCCGGCAAGAGCTAACACCTAGGGCACAGAGCGGGAGTGCGGTGGTACTGTTCTTCAAAAAAGGTGATAAGACTCTCTCGCTCCTGAGCCATGTCTACAAGTTGTTCTCAAGAGTCGTCACAAATCACCTCGCGGATAAGCTCGACGAGTTCCAGCCACCTGAGCAAGCCGGGTTTCGAAAAGGCTATAGTACCGTGGACCACATCTATACTGTTCGGCAGATTGTAGAAAAGTTGCAGGAGTACAATCAGCCGCTGTGTATGGCGTTTGTGGACAACGAAAAAGCCTTCGACTCTATCGAAACCTGGGCAGTGCTGGATGCCCTGCAGCAGTGTCGTGTAGATTGGCGATACATCGAGATGCTGAGATGTTTGTATGACACTGCCACAATGTCCTTCCTGCTCCAACACCAGAAGACGAAACCCATTAGTCTCCAGCGTGGAGTGAGATAGGGTGATGTTATATCTCCCAAACTATTCACCAACGCATTGGAGGACGTCTTCAAGACTCTGGATTGGACTTTGGCGGGGTACCAACATCCACGGTGAGTACATCTCGCATCTTCGGTTCGACGACGACTTCGTCATAGTTGCTTAGTCACTGGAACAACTGGGCGAAATGCTGCACAGCTTTAATGGAGCTTCTTGACAAGTTGGCCTGGGTGTAAACTTGGACAACACCATGATTATGTTCAACAAACATGTTGTATCGAGTCGATTTCCATCGAAGGGGTGACGCTCAGAGTTGTTCAAAAATACATCTCCTGGGGCAGGTTATCCAGCTCGGTAAAAACAACTTCGAGAAAGAAATAGCCAGATCCAACTGGGGTGGGCAGCATTTGGCAAACTACGTCGGGTCTTCTCCTCCCCCCTACCACAATGCCTCAAAGGTTTTCAACCAGTGCGAACTGCCTGCTATGAGCTACGGTGCTGGATGGACTGGATGCGGAAGACGGAGGATCGGCAGACGTGGCGCATTTTCGGAGAAGCAGTGGACTGCAATATACTAACTGATTGATTGATTGAATGTACACCTCAGACCTGTGTGTGCTCCTTAAAAAGGTTTACAAAAAAGCCGCAATAATAGTGTGTAATTTCTGATATTGTAACAGTGTGAACAAAATGCTGGTATAATCGTCTATTGCACTATACTGTGTTCCAAATCAAGCGTGATTCATGATTCATTTTGTTTTTTTTTTTTTCAATAAACCATAAAAAAGTGACGTCACAGGTCTATTAAGGTGGTGGGCATGCCCATATTGCCCACCCTAGTGGATCCGCGCCTGATTTGGATATTCTGGGATTTGGAATGGACCATTTGAGACTAGGACCACAGCTAGGACTTTCAGGGATTTGGACATTCTGGTATATGGACGTTTTGCACCCTCTTGACATGTTGAACCTAAACATGCAGGTCTCGAGTCTTCGTCCATGGACACACAAGACAAAAGACAATTTTCCTACCTATGATGATTGCTGCCTCAGTAAAGTGGTGGAAACTTCAATATAGGGTCCTACTGAGTTTTGAAATCAACACGAAAAGTCACAATTCACTGTAATACATTGTCACTTTACTACTCTATTGTGCGTAGTCTAGACATCATTTAAAAATTCACGTAAAAACTCGAACTCACACCGGAAAATTAAATAATACCGCGCGATGCTGCGTCCTTTTTCGCGTTGCGTTAGGAGCTCACGTCGGTAGTGTAATGGCAAGGTTTCGAACCCGAGACCTCACGATCGTAAGGCCGGCTTCTTAACCACTAAGCTGCCGACGTTTATCAAATCAGGCAGGTACGAAAATTCGTACTGCTTACATGAAAAATTATGGGCTTCTATACTATTTTACGCTCTTAGCAATGTTGCCAAAAATCCTTTCTAATTGCTTACACCATAAGCCAGATCTGCATTTCCGTATTAGGATTAGGATATTATGGGAGAGGCATCTGACAAACTCAGATTTATATCTAACAGCTCTCGGACTATTATGTACTTGCTTGTGATATGGATTCTAGAATGCGGATAAAATATCTACTTAGCTCTATTTGGCTCCAAATGGGGGTATCCGTGGAAATATATCTGCACTTTAAAAAAAGTTCACGTTTATAACTCTAGGCACGACCTTCGCTGTTTCTCCATTGTGCCTTAGTAGCAGGCTACGACATCCAAAGGAGTCGATAGGAGTGTGGTCGTGGTCTTCCTATTCTATTTCGCCGAGAACCACGCCTATTATCATCTCATATTAACATATAAAGGAATTTTAAAGAAAAGAATTTTCACAAAATAAACTATTTATTTTCCATTTCTATTTCTATCACTTAAAAATACATCGATGTAACAAATAAACCGGTAATTCATTGACAGAATCTTAGTTAAACTCTTTCACATATTATTATTGATAAATGCAATCTTAAATACCTAAAACCCGGCCAGAGAAATAATTACAAAACCCTCATTTGTGATATCAATAATATATAAAACTAATTATTTTTATTGCCACAATTTAGTATTCTATTCTCTTGAAAAATTCATATAGTAACAAATAATAAAGAAATTATTATTATTTTCCTGGTAAGGCTTAGACACTATGTACAGATGAATAAAATGAGCCTCAAGTATTTCATTTTGTAAAAAATATTGGTGGTTTGGTGACGACTTAGTTCAATTTTCAATCATTTTAACACACTTTGATGTCGCCACCGGAATCAGAAGTTTCCGCGACCGAGATTCGGGTTACTCTCGTGCACACTGTGAAAAGTAAAAAAGAATATGAATACATTGTTCAAAGGGTTACAAATATCACCACAAGATAAAATAAAATAAAAAACATGTTAGTACACAAAAGAACAAGACAAACATCAGTATCTTCGCCTGAAGAGTGTGCCCTCGCTTTGTAGGTAGACTAGTGATTCCTTGTTAATGTTCATCAAAACAACAAAATCACTAGTCTTCCATACAACACGCGGCTATTCCGAAGACCGTGGTTAGTGGATGAAGACCTATAAATGTTAATCACAACAATGGTTAGTAGAACACAATGAGTTAGAGGTAATGCGTGATCATTGCTAAATACTTGGTAACTACGGAGATGTGGCAACTTTGTACAAACTTACAATGCAGTTACACAGATGAACATCTCGTTTGAAAGGTCTACGCTCCCGCTACAAACAACTGTGTGCATGTTTACCTGCGCATTTCAACATCGACGTAACACACTCAAATCCGTTCAATAATCTCTACTTAATCTTAGTTTGGATCGGTGCCAACTCTGGGAACTCTTCAAACATTCTATTGTCAAAATAATAACGTGTTAGTAATTATACTGATTCGTATACTGTTAATAGCATGTTTGGCACAATATCCTCAACCGTGTATGTTAAGTTAAAATAGCAGGCCGATTCGAAATATTAGCAATGATACGATAGTTAATGATAATGTTGGCATGCTTTTCAATTATGTGGCACGGGTACAGATAATTGGAAAACATTGTGAAACTGTAGTAGAGGTCTAGATGCTGAATACGGTCGATCGTAATATTGGAGACGTATCGTGAGCTCTACACAGTGTTTATGCGACAATGATTACGAACAGTGAGGCGGCGCGTTAGCGGCGGGTAGTACCTCTGTTGCAGCAAGTACTGCGCCATCTGTATGCGCTGCGGGGTGCCGGTGATAGTGATGATGCGGTCGGTGGAGCCGGGCAGCGGCTCGGCGATCTCGATGCCCGCACCGCTCTCTGCACGAATCTTGCGAATCCGTGAACCGGCCTTGCCGATTATCGCACCGGCCAACTACAACAAAATCCATAATAAAAGATTTGAGTCATTCAGAAAACTACGAGATGTACTCGTTTCATGTAGACGAAAATTGACTTACATCTTTGGGAATGGTGACTTGTGTAGTGGTGTCGGACTGGTTGCCGCCGCCACCTCCGTTATTACTGAAGTTGCCGCCGCCGCCACCGCCGCCGCCGCCACCACCGCCGCGACCGAAGTTACCACCGCCGAAGTTGCCGCCGCCGCCACCGAAGTTAGCGCGAGGTGGGCCGGAGAAGTTGGCCCTGGGCCCGGGGCCACCGAAGTCGTTGAAGGCTGCTCGCGGGCCGGGCCCGCTGCGGCCGCCCATGCCGCCGGGCCCGCGCGGGCCGGGCCCACGACCGGAGGGCCCGCCGCCGAGGGGAGGCATGCCCCGCGGCGGCCCCCGCGGAGGCCCGCGAGGCCCGGAGCCCCGGGGGCCCCCGCTTCCTTGTCCGCAGCCAAAACCGCCGTACTCGTCCGCATAGAAATCGTCGTAATTATGCGGGTCGTAGTTCTGTATTGCACCTTTTATAGGAACCTGAAATGGTACATTAGTAATTAATTTAAATTACAAGATACATTCAGAAATCAAATGGGATTTAACATTTTAAATTTCTAATCTGAATTTGCTAGCGGTTTTAAATAAAGGAAGGTGTTACAAAAGAGCTTAATCTATACCTGACTGATGAGGTCCAGCACTTCCTTTATGCCGGCCGCTACGGCGTCAGCCTTGCCCATGAGTTGCACCACTCGCTCTGTGCTTTGTGGAGCTGGGTTCGAGAATATTTTCAAGCGGGCACCCGTTTTCTGAAAATAGAGATTTCATTTTGTAGTATAATAACATGTATAAATATTAATTATTTCTCTAGAGGGAGAACTTAAATTTTTATACTATTTAGTTTATAAATTTGAATCGGTGTTGTATATCAAATTCCATTATTTAAAGTGAAATTATATTACTCTGTAATTTACCACCTTATGAGACATATTACTAATATAATTTAAAAATTTCAAAAATCCATTTCGATCCAATTGGTATTTAATTATACCCAAAAATTACTAATATAATTTAAAAATTTCAAAAATCCATTTCGATCCAATTGGTATTTAATTATACCCAAAATTGTACAACTCCAACGCCCTAAACCCCAAACAAATTACATAACAACAAGGTACATAAATACAATGTACTGACAGGAAATAATTATAGCGTGTGTGGGGTCACCGTGGGGGTGTTTAGAGTGCTATGACAAATCGATGAGTGATCAATTACCGATATTAGATAACATGACCGGAGCGAGCTTGGCCGTGTGTCGTGTGCGAGTGTGCGGTGACGTTTGACAGGAGCGGTGTGCGCATGCGCGGCGGCATCGACCCGCGCACGTGGCCGCCGCCCGCCCTCCGCGCGGTACACACGGCCCGTACAGGCCGCACGCAAGAACAGCCGAGTGCCTTCACACCACTAACGAACAGCGGACAACCACCCCCGTTCCCACACCACACTGCACTGCCGATAGACACCACCGATGTCATGTGACTAACTGTCATTTTTAACTCTCCTCACGAACGTGAGTCAGTACAGTCGCGAACAAAACACTTGCACCCTCTATTTAAAATGTAGTTCGATATTTAAATTTAATTTGTAATATAAAAATTTAAGTAGAGCACTGCTTTCTTTTACGATTTATTTTAAGCACGATAAATAATAAATTATTTAATAATTCACGAGGACTATCAAGTCAAGGAGCGCGAGACACGACCATCTCTCGAGGGTGGTCGGTTACGGAATGAGCGGAGCGGGCGAGCGTCGACTAGCGTGCAACACCTGCCGCCCCCCGCAAGCCCCCTCTTTTCCGACCATTCTGTGCACTTGTGGGGCTCCGAGGAAAGCTTGCGGCACGCGCCTCGCCTACGATTCCGCTACGAAGCATCCGCTACTAAAGCCTCGGCACTCGGCAGACACATAGTCCACCTTTTCACCATCCATAACAGACGTTATTAACTTCGAATTCTCGTCACGGACGCGGGTCTGGCGGACATCTTTTACAGTAAAAAGGATCAGTTGCCTATGTACACAACATAATTTATCACTATTTCCGCAAGACGAAATTGTAACAATTTACTATCTCCGACCATCGGATGGCCTAGATGGAAGCTTTTGTTGGAGCGTTAAAATTGAGGTTTCCGACCGACGACGATGATTTATTAGAAGTTTTATACGCACAATCAATCACTGAGTTTGTTCTCTCTCAACGTGTAAAAGCCACCGGATATAGTTTTAAAGATAATTTATATTGATCAGAAAAGTAATTTCGGAATCGTCTGTACACATACCTATGTGAAAAACCGCGTTTCGAATGTTCGACATTTTCTAATTAATACAATTCACCTGCTCGCGTTAGTAGCAAATGGAAATGTGTTGGGGACTGGGTATTTCCCAAAGGAGCGCCCGCTTATCAGCCAGGAAACCACTAGTAATATTTCTGTATGGCTATTAACGTTATTCAGACTCAGTAATTAGCTCCAGTACTAAATGAAAATAAAACATTATCTAAATAAGTTGTAAAATTTTATAATATGATCATAATAAACGGAGAACATTTCCTCACGCTCGTTGGTATCATCTCATGGCTTGGTAACATGTGTTTGCATGATATACCTAGTTTATAACTAATTAACATAGATATAAAATTATGTTTATGGAATTAACATGGTCCTGATACAATTTGAATAATTGAAAAAGACAATAGTTGTGTTGTGCAAATATCAGATCTTGTAATGAGACAATTTAATTACGAGCCCCAAATATCAAGTATTTCATTGAGGAGTGAGGAGTTATCCACACATGGAATGGGCAACATGTACATCTTGGTATGTTTGAAACAATCATTCATCAACATGGATGTTTACCAAACCACTAAGCTTTTCATTGAAGGTACCACAAGGTTTACAGCAAATCGTGGTCGATACGTTGGCGCGCGTGAAGCCGTAGAGCACACGGTGTGCGGTTCGATCGGAAACGGAAGCGGCGAGCTCGCGTGCCGTCGCCGCCCGCCGTAATTGTCGGTGTCACCGCGGCAGACCGGTGTCGCCTGCGCGTAATTACACCACAAACAAGACACCATGTGTACGAGTAACATTTGCATCGCCTCCTCTACAACTAACCATCCGTATCCTTCGCCCCGTACAATTATCCATGGGAACTTTGTACTGTATATCCGTTCTATTTTTTGCTCTATCCATTTACCTATCAAGGATGTTCGTCCGTCACGTGCGCGGAGCTCCTGTAACCCGAGCCGGGCGCCGCTCGTTTCCGACGGATGAAACCCTACCAACACGTGATATCACCCCTTTAGCTTATTCACGACCAATCTCGGCCCGTTGTTGCCCATTAAAGTAAGTTTTTCGACGATAAGGATTACCTTCGTAAGTATAATAAATACTCAATGTAGTTTAAAATGAAAATTAAAGGGAGGGAATCAATGAGACTGCCACTTAGCTTCACAGTGTAAACTGCGCAAAGTGTGAGCAAGATGTTCTGAATAAATCTGTCGACGGTAACCATAAATAGCATAATGCATTCTACCTGAAGGATTCTAAAGACGTTGGAGTAGAGAGGGCGGATGCGACGAGACGCGGGACCATATGTTCGAAATTTCTATTTATATAAGAGACCTCGCATTGTGCAAGTAGGTAGGTAGGCTGGTGGAGTCCAGGTGCACGTGCGCTTTTTGTGAGGCCTTCCGGCGGCTGCGCGCGCACCTGCCGCGCGGCAGCTGGCGCAAGCACGCGCCGCCGACCGCCCGATATACCAACAGGGTCCAAGTCCATCTTTCGGTAAAACTGATGCTTTTCCTATGTACTGCGACATATATGCGAGGTCGCTAACCTCTTATTAATATTGCCTCAGGTACATATCTATTCACTAGTCTCAATAGCGTTGATAACAATAGCTTTTGCGCGGAATCACAATGAGACCTTTATCACATTCAAAGTTCGCTATACAACATTTTTTATTTGGAGCCAAATTTCGTACGGTTATTGTTAATTTTGCATTTCGTAAGGATTCTGCGTCTTGTTAAAACGAGGCCGTATTCGCACCGAACAAAGGAATTCGAGAACAGCTGATAGGTGGCTAAAAAAAACTTGAAAAAAGTGGACTCAGGTAGATTGTGATCGAGTTTTGGAATTATTTCCGGAGAAGGTCGTCATTTGTGCGTCGATTCATTTGATTGTTCGGTTGGAAGTTGGAACAAACAAACTCGTTATAGGGAGGGCGGCGCGGCGACTGCCGGTGTCACGATAGGGCACGTTCCCGGCATCAGTAGTCGTTCGTCAAATGTCCGGACAAACATTAAGGAGGAGCCTACTACCGAGTTATGAAATACAACATCGCGCATGACAGCTAGATTGCAAAGTTGCTCTTTCCGACAATCGAGGGCAAAACTTAAACTTCCCCAGTATAATTGGACGAGAGGTAATGGATCCACTGGTGGATACAGTTTGCGGATACAATATTGTTAGTTGATAAATTACCTAACAGAGTCTGCCAGGGAACTTCAGTTGGAAGTTTACACTTCTTTGTTAAGTTAAAAAGTACTGCGGTAATTTTCTTGACTACATTTTTGTCTCTCGACTACGTTTGTGAATTCACCACTGAGTTATTCTAACAGAAAACTTTTTCCCCGACCAGGGAATCGAATCCAAGATGACTCCAATTTTATGCCACAGGATCTAATGTAAAATAAATGTCGTTAAAATAAGAGCACGATATTTTGTAAGGGGAAAATATTATTCTATAATTTATTTGATATGTTTAAATACTGAGATACTTATTTCGGAATTTAATCCCATAACTTAAATGATTCGTGATAGTCAGTTACAATAATTGTAGTTTGATAAACACGCAGTACGGAATTCGAACCCACGACTCTTTACGAAAACCTTTCTATACCTACTATCGCCCGTAAGTAAATATAAAACTAAAAAAAAATACGACAGAAGTGTTGTAATAAAGAGCAAGATTCGTCGGCAGCTGCTTTGGCATCTGCCCTTCATCCCATCCCTGCATCGCGGCCTACATGCTAAGGGTATGCGATAAAAAATCCTTCACGAGCGCACACCTTCGACAGATGACTACTATACGTCGTTAAAATGCTCTTACATCTGCTCCGCACAATTATTAAGTCTAGATAACGGAGGAGAATTCAAAGTAAAATATGTTATAGCAATGATCTTATCTTAAAATGAGGTAGATAAGAGGTTATCTCGATATTATTTGCCTATCTAGTACGAGATAATTTACAGGTTTAATTTGTCGTATAAGAAAAATTAAGTACATAGGCCTTACGAAAAACCTTTGGTTGGGCCCACCGTCACCAACAAGCCGGTGCAGCTACTGATTAACTGACGAGGCTCTGGCGTAGGCTTACCTCTAGGGATTTGGAGGTCAGATGGTTGGTAGTCGTTCTCGTAAAAGTCAAAACAAACCAAACATAGTAAGCGAGGTGGAAGAGGAGGTTACACGAGCAACCTCCCACAATTTAAATTTTCTCCATTACGATACAACTTCAGCTGGACCAAGGAGGTTTCCATGCAGTTTTTTCCACATAGTCTGTGGACGCGGCGAAACACGCATGGGCGATCAGTAAATAGGTCTGGTGTTGACGCTAAACGTTTACAAATAAATGCAAAAAGACTTAGATAAAGTAGTGTATGAAACTGCATATAATTTCGTCTTAAAACACTCGTGTGATACTAAAAAAAACGTTCCATGTCATTATTTTTTCATAGTCAACGGCAACGCTTTATTAGACTATTTCCGTCTCAATTGGACACACAACACACTTTAGCAACGCAGTAAGTACGAAGTTTAGCTCCGGACTTTAAAAATACAATCGTATCTTGCAGCCGGGGTTCGAAACCTGTTGATGAACTGACTCCACCATAACCATAAGCTGCCGCTATTGTCCTCTGAAGGTAATTAGTAAACAACTCACCTCCCGCAATTCTTTAATTTTGGCTCCAGCTCTGCCGATGACACACCCAGCGCGGCTCTGGTGAATGAGTAGACGTACGTCCAGGTCTTCATTGTTGCTTTTGGGTCCTCCCTAAATAAATATAAAGTGTAAGAAACGTCGGAGAATCAAATTAATACTGAAGGTCTGAACTCTGAAGTGACGTATGTCTATTAACTGGAGTTAGGAAGTATTTTTGACGTTTCCACCTACAAACAAAAGTCGTGAAAACAAAAGCATATTTGCTTCTGTCCTTACACACTTCAGCAAGTTTCCTCTACTGTCATTGGGATTACATTAGATCCATCCGATCTTATTGGTGAAAATCACGACTCGCAAGTGATATTAAAAACTTTCAAGAGTATCAGTAACCGTCAAAAGTTTTCCGCTTGTTAGTTACTCAAGTTTCTATGCAGGTCGTTTTCCATGTTGATATACCCATCTATCTACGTACATAATATACACTCAGAGGTCTTGATCACTCTGGGTTAGGCGCAAATCGCCCATCATTTGTTGCTGTCCTTTCGGACTTTACGAGCGTCCTTTACTGACTAATAAACTTTTTATGAAGTTTAGAGTGCTCCTGACCTGCCGTTTTTAAAAACTTCACCAATTTGATTCCCTAGAATTTGAATCTAGTTCTAGCGAGCCTTACTAGCCTGCCAAGCGTTTGCCCTCCAACAACTTGATGGCTCAGTATTCGTTCTATATGGCATAACCACACATTTAGGGACTGGGGAGTCATCATGAACAATTGTTCAACGGCTAGAATGTGCAGGGGTCAAAATGTCAATACGGACCGGCAGTCTATTTGACAAAAAGCATGAATGCCAAAATGTACATGGTTTAAAAGGACAGGAGTTGAAATGTGTTATGGTACAATACACTTGTGTAAGGCACCCACTTTCTCTCCTCTTCTAAGGAAACGTCACATACAAAGGAAACAAGATATCCAATAACTTATATACTTACATCAGCTAAACACGGCAATATTTCTTTAACGATTTCCAAAATGGTGTCCACATCCGGAGCGGTTATGGAAAGTACCCTGCGAAAGAGCCTATATTAATACATGAAATGGATGTAACGGGCAATATAAAATCACAGCACAAAATAAAACAACGGTACGTTGGTACCGTCAATATCAACGGTCAGGGAGGTCTGGACTCGATTAATTATACTGAAGCATGATGGCGATGAAACTTGATATCGGTACGTGTAGTACTAAAATATATAGATGCCGTCCAGAGTGGAGAGAAGTGAACGAGTGAAAGGATATAGTCCTAAGGGAGACTTATAGCGGCTAATGAGCAGATGCTAGGACACCCAGGTCGTGAAAGTAAGATCAGAAGGCGTCCAGTGTGACAAAGTGCAAGTATCCCGCGGAATGTGATGAGGACGGGAAGTCGACATACGGAGTAAAGCGCCTAACAATTGGAGCTAATGATTAATTTAAACAGATTCCGACTCCTGACTGTTGACGAGCAGAGTTAGACTCGACTCGGGCTGTATAAATTTTTGAGAGTAGATGTTGGCGATATAGTTTACCGTTCGGGGCCGGGGCAATCTGGGACTGTTATAGAGGCATCGTACTGCGTGGCGGGGCGGCGGGTGCGGGGCAGCGGCGTCCAGCGGGGCGGGACCGGCAACCAAGACACGCTGTAGCGGCGCGCCACGCGGCTGCTCACGCCGAGCACTCGCGACCAGCCTCAACTCGCCCGCCAACCACAAAGGGTGTTCCCAGTTCGACTATCGACTTCTTATTTTTTACTTTTGATACCAAATCATTTCAAACAGCAAACATCAAATTAGAAATATCGTGTGAGTACTGTCATACTTGCGAATTCTTCTATAATCAATCAATCTATACTTTCATCTGAATGTACAAATCAAAGGATCAAGTAGCAAGTATGAATAAACATTTTGCTGCTGCCAATTTTGTAAATCCTTGACATAGAACAATCGTAATTTTGAAGAGTGTTCAATCACGATTCAGCCATAATGTAGTCCTATCATTGATGCATGTCAGGTATCATTTTAACAGTTCGATTGTCAACTACCCTATGAAGTGGCATATGTCTGTAGCGATTGAGCCTGGTCGGCGGGTTGGGAGCGGGAGCAGTCGCGCGGCGCGTCGCGCTAGCCACAGGGGCGTCTCGGGGGCGCTAATGACCTGTAACTGGCTGCCGGGGGGTTATTCTGTCTATTAGCCTACGGACAGGCCGCTGTCGTAGGACTCGATGCCGAATGCGACCATCGAATCCTACCCTCATCTTCTTTTAAGTGTTCTTTGCTTTCTATGAGGCTGACTAGAAAATACATCATCTTAAAGCATAGAAGAAACGGGTCTGGTAGATTTTCTTTTACCCAAGACAGAGCAATACAGTTTTAGATTTTATAAGACGTACCTGTAGCGAAAAAATGTTAAACATTTATTATGTATTACTAATTAGAAACATTTAGAAAAGTAGGTAAGTACAAGTAAAAATAATTCTAAATAACTTACTGGTAACATGAAATCTTGAATGAATGAATTGAATTGGTCTACTCAATGTTTCAATACTTTGCAAATACCTGTTATAGCTTGAAATGCTTATAAAAATACACAATTAAGTATTCAAAGTACTAAAGATTTATATGAGGATACTTATTTAATGTAAAGCAGTCTTTATTGCACGAGGCTACTCGCAATACTTTACTTACTCAAGTCTAGCAGCGAACGTTAGAGTGAATACTGACCTGACTCCTCAGTTTTGATATATTGGCACCACCTTTGCCAATGATCGAGCCTGCCACCTAGAGAAAACGTAACAATTAGGTATTTGCAAAAGTTGGCATGAGTACTGCTAGTACGTGAGGTTGTCTGGACCCTGAACATTTTGATACAGAATATGGTGGACCCTAAAGATCCACAAGATTTTCGTCGCCAAAGCAAACCTCACTTGTGAGCCGGTACACCTGCTGGTTGACGGACGTGCTTTTCTTTCGGGGTGGAGGGGTGTCAGACGGCAGTTGTTGCCGTATAAGCAGGAATAAACTAAATCAGGAGCGAGAGAGCGGAGTCCGGGTAACAGTGTATATGAGATTTGTACTCAGATGATAATGAACAGAGATGCACACACGGGCTCAGGAAACATCAGAAGGATAGCAGCATGTATGTGTCCACCACAGCATAGTTCATTAAATCCCTAAGGTTATCTTAAAATATAAGTTCTCAATCTCAACCTACAATCGCTGTCGTAATATGAATTTATTTTGCACAGAACCATCGCTCCTAAGTCCACAACACCCTGATGCCGTAGCTCCACCTAGAGCACACGCTCTATCTGTTATACACATCGATTGATATACCCACGCCTAGGTAAACCCTTACCTTTTACAGTAAATTAGACAAGTAATATCCTTCCTTGGAACCATAGAATGGACCTAGCGTTATTTTTCGTCGTACTCCATTGAGTACAAAAGAATAGGTACTAATAACACAAATTACTAGTATTCCCGTTTATTCCTCCAGCTAAGCTGCATTGCTTGTGTTAGGTTAGAAGTGGGTTCACATTGGAAATGTAAAGGCCAGGATTCGAACCGGGCTCTTTAGATCGTAACGCTGACTCCTTCCTCCCTCATTAAGCTTGTTGACGGGAATTAACGCGATCATGGAATGCAAAAGTTTAAATGTTAATCAATGTTAGGTTAGTGGCTTACCTTGCTCGGAATGAGGAAGGTGATTTCTTCGTCGGTCTGTCGTTGACGCTTCTGAACTGGTCCATCATCGCCGTAAGCGTCGCGCTTCATTGTGCCTGGATTAAAATAGGAGACGTTACAATTGCAGTTCTTTCTACATGCCTACGGGTTCGGTAACAATTTGAAATCTTTTTTTATACAACTTAGGTGGCAGACAAGCACATGGCCCACCTGATGGGAAGTGGTTACCGAGGCCTATAGACATATGCAAGTGTGTGTTCGCGCAGCGGAATGTTGTTGAATTTAAAGATTTTAATTATGCAGATATTTAGCACATGACGTCGTGTAAATGCTTATGGTAAAAAAAAATTTGTGCATGCAGCCATTGTGGAGAAATTCGCTAAAAACAGATGCCGCTGGGCGAACGTTGTCCTGGCGGCACTTTTTTTGAATTCATGGACTTAGAAGAAAAAAAATGTGTCCAAAAATTAGCGTGTATTTGCGTGTAATTGTGTATGTATGAATAAAATTAATGAATGCATAAACTTCGGAGAAATTCAAGTTTCCGCCACGCGAACGTTTGGCCATTAGCTAGTTTTCATATAAAGCGCTTATATAGAGAGCTGTAGATTTTTACATACGTTGTTTTGAATTTGCTTATATTTGTTTAATAAAAAGATTTAGAAAAAATCTAAGGGTTTAACAGATAAAAATATAAACGTAAAATACGCTTATTAGGTCTTAGTTCGTAAAGTATGCACTTTGGGGTCTAGATTTTTACGTTTATACAAACCTTGTAAGTGTCTGCAACATGTTGCCAAGTATCAATGATGTTCCGCTAGTAATTAAAGAGCAATAGGACAATTTACCATGTATAGACCACTGTTTACAAAGCAGTCAAATATCACGACGTTCTAAAGGAATTGCATAGTAAAATATATTCCAATAATTAGCTTACTGATTCAACTATTCACATGCAAAATTTCATCTCATTATATTCAGTAATTAAAGATAAACAATGAAAATACTGACAAAGCATCGAAACCCTACATAACCCGACCAAGTTCGGATGGCTACAAAAAAGCGGCCGTGCAATATATTTAGGTAACATTCTAAAATTTACAGTATAATACCGGTATTGAATTGGTACAGGTGATAACACAATTGTTATTTCGATTTAATTTATAGATCATTTATTTTTTCTACACCTACTTTTTTAATTGTATTTGACTAAGATTAGTAAGTACTATTTACGTAGGCGGTAGGTACTTTATTTAAGTAAGCGCTTGAGACTTGCGTCAGTCTCAGTATATGATATTAGCGTCGTACCTACTGGTACGGCAGTGACTTATGTATGTGAGCGTGTTCCCGTGCACCCCACCAAAATATGCAGAATTATTTTGTTCGAAGCGGTACGCTTAAGGCTAGACCTTTGGTTAAATAGTCTAAGTATAGTAGATATGAATTGATCAAAAATATTAAGCTAGAGAGAAAAAATAGATAATTTGCCAATTTTTGGGTTTCTACGTTTCCACATTTTGCCAATTTTTGGGTTTCTACGTAACAGGTGGCGAGAAATAAATTGTAGACGGATATTTAATTAGAGAAGTACCCACCTACTTGTTAATTGAAGATTTATTTTTATCGTAGATAGTGGCGTTATTAATAAAAAAATATTTTTCATTCAAGAAATGCAATTTATTGTTTTATTTTTCCTAACGCTTGTGTACGCAACTGTACCATATTAATGAATACTATACTGGAAGGTTAAGAACGTTACTTAGATATATGGTACGGCCGCTTTTTTGTAGCCATCCGAACTTGGTCGGGTTATGTAGGGTTTCGATGCTTTGTCAGTATTTTCATTGTTTATCTTTAATTACTGAATATAATGAGATGAAATTTTGCATGTGAATAGTTGAATCAGTAAGCTAATTATTGGAATATATTTTACTATGCAATTCCTTTAGAACGTCGTGATATTTGACTGCTTTGTAAACAGTGGTCTATACATGGTAAATTGTCCTATTGCTCTTTAATTACTAGCGGAACATCATTGATACTTGGCAACATGTTGCAGACACTTACAAGGTTTGTATAAACGTAAAAATCTAGACCCCAAAGTGCATACTTTACGAACTAAGACCTAATAAGCGTATTTTACGTTTATATTTTTATCTGTTAAACCCTTAGATTTTTTCTAAATCTTTTTATTAAACAAATATAAGCAAATTCAAAACAACGTATGTAAAAATCTACAGCTCTCTATATAAGCGCTTTATATGAAAACTAGCTAATGGCCAAACGTTCGCGTGGCGGAAACTTGAATTTCTCCGAAGTTTATGCATTCATTAATTTTATTCATACATACACAATTACACGCAAATACACGCTAATTTTTGGACACATTTTTTTTCTTCTAAGTCCATGAATTCAAAAAAAGTGCCGCCAGGACAACGTTCGCCCAGCGGCATCTGTTTTTAGCGAATTTCTCCACAATGGCTGCATGCACAAATTTTTTTTTACCATAAGCATTTACACGACGTCATGTGCTAAATATCTGCATAATTAAAATCTTTAAATTCAACAACATTCCGCTGCGCGAACACACACCATATGCAACACCAGGGGCGTCACACGCGCGCTGCCGACCATGAAGAAACCTTGTAATGCCCTTCTTGAAGAACCCCATATTGTAGTCGCCCTGGTTCTGATCTGGTTTAGGTTAGTAACGATGTAGATGTCAAGCATGAACATCTTTTCGAGATAAAGGTATTCTCAACTACCATATTCGATACCAAAAATAATCACACCGATATGTAGATCCAAACTAATCATAGCTTGTATTATGGGATCAAGAACGAAAACTGAGCGGGAATCGAACCCGTGATCCCTATCTCTGAGATAGAATAGACAATGTCGAACCTTCGACCGCCACCCACACAGAACATCACTCAATTCTTTTCATTTTCATCACGTACTAGCTCCCGCCCAGCTTCGCCCGTGGCATACTTCGCAACCCCGTCATCATCATCATCTGCATATAGACGCATTTTCCTGATTGCATCCGTGGCCAAGATGACCTCGGAACTCAGGGTCCGCCTTAAAACCCCGTGTCACCTCTTTATAACATACAATATTTCTTCGCAATTTATTTTAGACGTTTACAGACAATTTGTAATATTTTTCTCTGCGTAAGAACCATCCTCGTACTTCAAGGAATTTTCTAAAAAAAAGAATTAGCGAAATCGGTTCGGCTGTTCTCGAGATTTGAGCTTAGCAACACATTCCGTTTAGCGATTCATTTTTATATTAAAGATTTTAGTTCAGTAAATCGCAATAATTATACATCATGCTGCTCTTAAAAATTTCCGAACCAGGGGGAATCGAATCCGGGTCGTGGTGCGCAGCAGCCCTGTGCTTGCCTACGTCTTATGATTTCCTTTATAATGACAATGAAGGAGTTATAACGAACAGGTTAGGGAAAAGGTATGACTATGAGGAAAGGTAACCTACATAAATACTGGGAAATTAATAATATCCATAATACTACGCTGTGCCATCTAGAACCCAAACTAAGCAAAGCTTGTTGGCTTCTAAAATGTGGATGGACATACTTATATTTATTACTAAATACTAACCATCCGCCCGCGTGCATCTCGGTTAAGGCAACCTTTGCTCATATCTTCGGTTCTACGCAACCGATTGCGATCAAACAAACGTAAGATTTTAAGTCTGACCAAGCCCTTTCTAACAAAAAAACCGCATCAAAATTCGCCTAGTAGCATTTGCGTCCATCGCGGACAAACAGACATGGAATTATAAAAAAAAAATTCGTGTTCAGTATCGGTAACATAACAAAACCCCAAGTATTTTTTTGAATATCTCCAATGTACAGACACGAGCACTTTACAATTATATGATAGTATAGAATAATAGCATCAAGACTGGCGTATGGGACATGACTAAGCGGTCTTGGCAGGCAAAACTCCAAACAAGAATTTTTAACGCTGGTGAATTTATGAGTGTATTAAGGCCTCTACACACCAAACCCGGCGGGTCAGGCCGCCGGCCTTGTTTTGCGATAATCATACCGCAAAAACCAACCTGCGGGCAATGCCGGCGGGCCGGCGGGCCGGCGGGTTTGGTGTGTAGACCGCATTAAGTTCTTCAGGGTTTAAGCCATCCCTCACCAGCAAGTCGGTACACATGATGATTGACGGACAAAGCTCTGCTTTCGAGGTTGAACCTAAATAAACCAAATTATTGAGTCATAGGAGTGCGGATTCCCGCACCCCTATGACTCAATAATAGATAAATAGATGCGGATTAGACAGCCTCCCTGGCGTAGCGGTAGTGTAACGCGGCCGCTACGCAGGAGGCGCGGGTTCGATCCCCGCTCAGTGCAAATATTTGTGTGCATTAAATATGGGTATTTGCATTGGTCTGGTCGTGCCTCGGAGAGCACGTTAAGCCGTCGGTCCCGGTTGCCATAAGAACATCAATGGCAGTCGTTACGGGTAGTTGGTGCCCTAAAAAGTCCAAAAACAACGGTCTAGCTGCAAAGCTTCGATATCGCCTAATGTTAACATTGGGTCGTGGAGGTCAGATGGCAATCGCTTCACGGAAAATATCGAGGTCTAGCCAAATCTGTAGCTATGACTGGTAAAAGCGGACCCCAGACTCCGAGCTGAAAGCTTCGGATGCGACTGGGAATTAACGCTAGGAGGAAGAAGGAGTGCGGATTCCGGGTTCTGAAGTGCAATTTTGGATGCCCAAGATTCGGGGTCGGGTGAGTACCAGGCCGACTATAGCTACGGTAACAGTTTATTCCTTTTTAGCTATAAAGCTTATTCAGAATTTATTCATTCGTAAAAATATACCAGTGAAAACCGACGCATAATCCGCTGTGGGGTTACGAAGGAGCTGGCGAAGAAATAGACAGTAAAATAAAATAATTTACTTTATATTTATGTAATGGCGTAAGTGGTTACTTAAACATTTAGCAGGAAATATATTTTACATTTGATATAGTTCCCGATATTCCCACAAGAGCTTGCGACTGAAGCACGTTTTCGGGGACACATATTTAAATATTTACTACTGGAAAAGGCGCGCTCCAAAGTGCTTTGTAAGTTAAATTTGCGTCAGTTCCATAGGTAAGTTAAAATGAATATTGATAAATAAGACTGGCAAAGATATTCAAGGAATTTTGAATGTAAGCGTCCTTATAACTAGCCAGATTATATTATAATCGACCTTTTCAGATAATAATTTTCAGCCAAGATTTGAGTAACAAACATTCACACATCTTCATAACTTTCAGAGCTACAATATTAATAGGATAAGATGACGCCAAATAATGACTATGTAATTAAACTAATCTGCCTTCTGGGGATCAATGTATAATTTACCCATCAAAAACAATACTTGTAAAAAAATGCCAAGCCTCGCCGCCTTCGATTCTTCTACCGCAAAAAGTTGTGAGATCCATGTTATACCAAGTCGGTTAATTTATTCAGTCCCTACTTCAGAGACTTTCTGTCCTAAGTTATTACGTAATAAGCTTTTATTTTTTAAATGTAATAAATTGACTTGGCAATCGCACTAAACAATCTTATTTTAATGTCATTAATGTGATGTGCGATACATTGTGTTTTCATGCGATGGCCAAGTCAATTTATTATATTCAAAATATAAAAGCTTATTACGTAATAACTTAGGACAGAAAGTCTCTGAAGTAGAGACTGAATAAATTAACCGACTTGGTATAACATGGATCTCACAACTTTTTGCGGTAGAAGAATCGAAGGCGGCGAGGCTTGGCATTTTTTTACAAGTATTGTTTTTGATGGGATTTCAGTTCTTTTTGTAGATTACCTTTCCGGTTTCTCTGTTTTGGACAGTCCCAGTCCCGGTCCCGGTCCCTGTCCCGGTCCCAGACCCAGTCCCGGTCCCGGTCCCTGTCCCGGTCCCACTCCCATTCCCAATCCCACTTCTTCACTATTCATCATCATCAAGTTTATTTAGTTAGTATTTTAGGCGTGAAAGCGTAATACTAATAAATAACAGACGCTCAGATAGTTATTTTCGCATTTATTACAATACTCCGTTAGACTGATATTAGTATGGATGGATTCATGTACACTGAAACGTTCACTGCAAATGTAACTTTGTAATCCCATATATTTGTATGAGATTACAAAGTTATTTATGCAGTTGGTGAAATTGCTGAAATTGAAGAATATTTTAATTTTCCCTTGAGTTGTACACTAAACACTACTTATCTACTAAATTTGAAGCTTCTACGTCTGCTAGAAGTGCCTTAGAGTTTTGATGATCGGTCAGTCAGTGAGTGACAAAATTTGCGAAATTTGCAAACTTTGACTAGTTATAATTCCTAAACTACTGGTTCAAATTGAATGAAATTTGAAATATAAAGTGTTTTTACAGTGCCTACCTGGTAACCGAAGATTCAGGCTTCTAGGTTTATCCACAACGAAGTTCTAGGGGGTCGAAAATGGCCTGAAGTGCTTCGAGAAAATAGTGTTACGGCCGTGCCGCTCTTTTTTGCTCGACTTGGCGTGGGCACTGCCGTGCCCCCAGATATAAGTCTACCGCTGTTATATCTTTGGATTTAAACAAAGGTCACTTCACGATTCTTTGGTATACGATTTCCTTCAATCATTTATTGTCAATAGTACGGCTGCGGACCTGAAGAGCTACATATACCCACACCCGTATGTATTTATATACCGCAAGGGGTAGGCAGAGGAGCAGTATCAATAGTAAATTCTTGTTTCTATATTCCTCGAATCATTTTTATCTAGGTCTGATAACTTGATGAACTACATAATAGTTATACGGCACGGCCTGTATAATACCTAAGTGGTACGCTGAAGTGTAATAACGCGAGTTTTATCGACTAGGTACCTATGCTATTCTGTCTGCCTGTAGTAATGTTTGTAATTAGATTTCGTCTAAATCACACCATTTTTACATGTCGAATAATAAAATAATACAACATGTTACAGCCCAATAATGAGTCGATTTCATTAATTTAAAATTCCCGTGAGTAGAAAAGGCAGTATAACTACCGATACAATATAAGTTCGCTCTACATTGTGTGCATACCTGTATGGAATTTAAATATAGTTCACAAAGCAATGTTGCATGTCGTGGGCACTTGACTATTTTTCAAACTAACCGTATTTCGTTTAAAAGTTAGAAACTATGACGGGAACAAAAATTGGCGTGTGGCACAAGGCAGAGCTTGCTTTAGTAAAATAATATTGCAGTAAGCCGCAAGCTCATTTCATTTAGTATGAAAATGCATAGACACCATAAAAAACCAATATTATCATGTTTAGGTATAACAGGAATATAGTATTTTTTTTTACTTTTTCACATTTTAAGAAACAGTAGTTTTATGGGATGTGTTACACATATATATTTTCAGAATACAACAGTGTTATAAATGATAAACACTGATAAATTAATTGTTTACTAGATAGTACCTACCTACATAAGATGTCAAGGCTCTATAAAATGACAGACAGACTGATGAAATTGACACAGGCAGGATTGAACCCCGAATCCCAAGAATTGGTGCCAGAGTGCGCACATTGGACATATGTTTGGCCCCGAGAGTATGTTAATGTGAACGTCTGCCGTATGGCAGGTGAACGAGGTCACTGACACACCCGCAGGTGCACGCCTACACTCGCCGGCGGCATTATTCGCGCCACAAAGGGTAGCAAATTACCAATGTGCCAACTACTGTAGAATCCACAAAGTCAAACTTTTCTAATTTCCTGTGATTTCTGTACAAATTGTATAAAACTCTTGTCGAGTCCCGTTTCAATTCTTATATTCCGCTTGTTATTTATTTTTCACGTATTGTTGGTCACACCCACTTTAGGGTAGAGTGTTTTTGAATTAATTTATATACAGTCACAGTACATATTTAGATACAGACACACCTTTGTCCCATTGTGATAGACAGAGACAACCTCTAAGAAATTTACAATGGCATTAAAATACTGAAATGAAATGGCACACCTTGGTAGAGGCCTATATTCAGCAGTGGACTGCAATAGATTTATTTGATTGATTTTGAAGTATGTTATATTTAGGATGAATTGGATTTCAAATCAATTTAATTTGAACCGTTAGAATTTCACAGATTGTTACGAATACCAAAGATCAAAATGTTGTACGGAGTTGAATTCATAAAAGTGTTTTATAAAGCGATTTTAAATTTCAGAGGCAGGTTAAGGACGTTCAAAGCTGGCATTATGAACGCGTGAATAGAACTGGCGGGAGTGGAGCCGCCCCGGCAGGTGTTCCACGCACAAAGACCTACATACGTAAAGACCAACCGCGCAAAAAATATTATAAAAAGTAAAGGCAAGCGTCGTTCAAAATGTCACTACCAGCTGTCCCGCCTCACCTCTCTACCTGGCTAGAGAAGTGGCACACAGACAAAACGCCTTCCTTCGTTCTTCACCCTCCACCTTTTACTTAATAATCTTTCTACTCGTAATAAACTTAATGGATTACTTAATCCCCGTCTCGTTTTAGTGTTTATTTTCAGCTCTGTGTCGAATGAGGAATATAGACGTAAAATGAACCTGTTAAAAATAAGTGAGAAACCTTGGAAATTAAAAGAGTAAATAAGCGGCATAATACAATATTTAGTTAGCAGGTATTGGAGCTAGGAAATTATGGAATTAACTGGAACAGGGAGGTCTAAAACAATAAAGGATAACATAAAATGTAACAAAAGGCGAACAAGAAATACTCACGGAATTATTTATCAGGATCGCTTAGCTCAGCCGATTCACACCTAAAACAAGAGAAAATTCTATTAGAATTTACTGACACTTGAATTTTTCAATTAAAAAAAAAACCTAGATATTATTTTGAGACCTACATTGTAACTTTTTAGGTAGTATAATAAGGAACGCGTGCCGCCTCATATTAGCTGACTTCAGCCCACGTATAGTGGTGAAGAGGCCCCCGAGCAGACTGACTTCGTTGGCGATCGGCTTCGGCATTTGTAACATAGCCCCGAGACACCGCGGCGCCAGTGCTGCACATGCGCATAACCCTCCACCCCGTCAATAACACCCTCTCCGTGCCCCGGAAAAGACGACTTAACGAGTCGCACCGCAAGACACCGTTCTGTCTTAGTCAACCTAGATATCTCTAAATACGTAACTAAAGATTTTTTTCACATTACTATGATGCCGTAGGATGGGACAATAGCCCTATTTGTACATAACGATACATTACACATTAGCGGAATAATAGTTACTTTTAAAACGCAGTAGTAAAATTGTGAAGAGGGCCTAATTGATGACATAATAATTATATCAAATCTCATGGGCCGTGATATCCAAACCTTACTAACTGTTTATAATTGTGCATGGAGAGGGCCATAATTTGGGGTTCTACTTTCCTATGACCGCCTATCCTTGGCTATAATAGTAGAGGACTGATAAAAATATTAAAAGTACAGAAATTTCTCAGAGAAACGAATAGCGTATCTAGGGAGAAACGTGAGTTTATAAATAATATCTCGAGTCACATCATAATAATACATTGGTGGAATGTCATGTGATAATGTTAGTCTGGGCTTTTTGTACGCAGATACTAGGTAGTAAATCAGCATAGGATTTACCTACTTGAGCATGAATAAACGACATAACTGTAACACCTCAGGTTACGCAGACGTGATCAACAGGGACTCAACACAAAACTGATTCAAATTAGAAACAATTATAATATATCGCTACAATGATATTTATAACATTTAATGGCGATGTAACATGGGTAACACCTCATTACTGATGTGATGAAAGACCAATCTAAATAATAAACATCTAAGGCCTAGAGGTAGCGACTGGCATGCGACATTGTCGTTAGGTGGTACTAATGTCCACCTACAACTTCACTTAACAAATTGACCACAATAAATGGACGTTAAATTTGTTGTTACACCTTCAAGTCAATAATGGTAGTAACATCGATAATATTTTAGTTAAAGGTCGTCTAGTATGTTCACGCTAGACATCCAAT